>CAUEEP010000901.1:0-600000 GCA_958450365.1 Mesorhabditis belari
TCATATCTGATTGATGGAGTGCCGGAGAGGTTGCCCAGGGAGTCAGTCCCCATCTTAGCACTCCTGGCCAAATCACTGAGGTGAAAATCTGATGAATTGTGTCGGCGAGAAAGCGATTTCAAAAAACAGCGCCAGAGCAATATAGAGCCGCAAAATATTTAATCTCGTGAGCATAGTGTATCTAAAACTAAGAGCAAACAGTGATTTGGAATGATTCTCCTTATTGGCTTAAGTGATGTCTCCCCTACTGACGGCTTTGTAAAAAAGAGTGACGATTGGCGGTGAGATGAAAATCGATAATTGGTTCGCCAGTCATTTTTTATGGCATTGCCTAGCGTATTTTGGTCCTCCTACTATTGCTGAAAGAACGGTCACAAAAGTAATGTAGCATCTATTTTTCTAAAGATTGGATCTACACACACTAGTTTCAGATTAAAGATGGCTGCCCATAGAACGTGAGGTGTGATCAAGGTTGTAGCTAAATGACGGACTGAAAAAACTATCAAAGAGAAAGAAAACTGCGGAACAAGGACTTGCCCATTTTCTTCATAATCATAAAGTGTCAGCCCTTTTATAACCTAATTTAATAGTTTGAGTTCACACTGCCTTGTCTCCGGTCAACTATTTTCCGGAGAACTCGGTAAGCAGCTTCAAGTCGGGGTGTCTTCTTTACTCCTCCACTTACTTATGGAATAAAATAGCTAACCAAGCAATAGCAAAACCCCCCGTGCCTCGACTGATGGGTTCACGAAAACAAGCAAACTGAATGAAGCTGGTGTTGGACGATGGCGTGGATGGATTCGAGACCGGAAGAGGATGTAGAGGATGGGACCCTACCTGGAAGCGGTCGAGAAAAATAGTAAAGGAAAACGCTGAGAGACGAACGAAGCAATGGGAAAATGAGGAAAGTGGAGCGAGAAAGGAAAAAGAGAGGAAGAGAGAAGTGGAAGAGAAGAATTAATCCATCACTTCCCCACTCACCCCCAATCGATTGCCGTCTCTTTCCTCTTTCGCTATGGCTTCGAGAAAAGAGAGAAAACTGCCAACACACGGATATGCGGGAACAGACCCCGTGAAGATTGACGAGGTTAATGAAAATCCCGCATTTCTTGAGATGACATGTGAATGAGAGATAAGAAATTTCACCCACTACCCTGGCCACAGTTCCAACGTTATTTTGACCGATGAGAAGTGGCATTGTAAACAACCCTGTGTGATATCACCAAGAGCCCCTGGCGAAGGGTGAAATAGAGAAAAGCGTTACGTACCCGATAAAAAGTACCTGTTCAAAAAAACAAGATTGATTCGATCATTGAATTGAACCAAAACAATAATTGGGAGCACTCACGTAAAAAACCTGTTATTTGATAAAAGCTCTCTACTGATGATGGCGAAGTGCTTACGAAAGAGCGGACAAAAAAATGAAAATTTCAATTTTTAAACAAAAAAGATACCTAAAGATTGCTAGCATTCCACTTATTTAAGTCTGGTGAAATATTTCTGGCCCTACAACGGCCAGGGGAAGAGCCTGAAGAATAGCGAAAGCTCTGGATTTTCCAAGAGATCATATGGCATAGAACAACGGGACATAAGCGTCAGGTGGTTGTCTGCTTTGTGTCTCTCAATATCTGTCTTTTTAAGAACTGACCACCAAGAAGTAAAAAGGACATTGGTATCGGTAAAACAAAGTTCTCAATGCTGCCCGGTTGGCAATGCCAACATTGCAATTTCCACCAAGCAATGATTCAAGGAAAAAATTTGAGCATCAAACTCTAGAACTGGTATGACATTTCAAAAGCGACATTAAAGGTAAAATTGAACCTTGCGTTGAACGACTGAACAGATGCGTCTGGTTACCTAGGAGTTGCAAGATATAGCTATAATTTCCCTAGATTACACAATTTCCTTAGCAGTGACTCATTCAAGGGGTGGGGCTAGCCTGAACCTTTCCTTTCTCTACACGAAATTACGCAACCTTTTGCCGATTTTTGAAACCAATAATAGAACAGCATGCCAAAATTTCGAAAATTTTTAAAATATTCATAAAGCTTTGAAGCTTAAAAAAGCACAAACAATAAGAAATCAAAGTTTATTCGAACAAATCAACAACATCTAAAATTTTAAAAAATCAACAAAAACATTCAACAATACCAATTAAGATTCATCCATAATATCGGCTCGTAGCTGTTGAATAACTTTTGCTGCCACCTCGGCCGCTACATCGCTTCTCATCAAATCCTTTGTTTCATACCTAGAATTTTATTCGTTGCAAGTTAAGATACCAGGTTTTTTACATTTCTAATCAACTTTAAACGCATGGAAAAATCTTAAGAAAATTACGCGGAGGAAAATCGTAGCAGTCCATAACCGATGTCTCAAAGATGTGAATTCCGTGGTTGGCGAGCACATTGATACAGTTGAAAAGTCGTGAAATCACCTAAAATCACTATTTCAAATCTGAAAACCTTTTAAAACCTTCATATTCGATGCAGGCACATGTTGATTGAGATCAATATTGTAGCCACCATCTGGATCTTCGGAGATCCTAAAAAGTATGCTCTTTAAAATTGAATAACACTTTTTGATTATCCTTGTTACATATATTGCTTCAAGTAAAAAAACTGAAAAAACTACAAAGCACCTGAGAACTTACTGTTCACAAATCCAGATCATCCCATTGCATCCGATAATCAATCCTGCTCCACAAGGCAAGGCGTGGAAATGTGTTTTTCGTCAGCTTGATCAAGTAGGGAAGGAACTCGAACCACAACTCAATGCAAGTTTGCCGTATCTAAAAATACATATTAGATAGCTAGATCGAACTCTCATGACATAAATACATTATTAATCCAAAAAATTTTCACAGATAAATATTGCTAAAGAAATCCTACTTTAAACTTCGTTGTGCAAAAATATCGATCCATCGTGGAACTTGTTGCACTTCGGCTGAAATAAACTGCCTTCGACAAGATAATCCCGCATAGCCAATTCGTCTTCTGGTCGTTTTCCTAAAAAAAAATATATCTATCAAATTTAAGCCGCAGTTTAACTTGTTATTTCTACTAAAAACTTTGAAAAAGAGAAAACTAGCCTTCTCAGCTCCCCTCCGGGTAAATTGACACTCGCCAACTGTAGATGGGCATCTAAGCGACCGCAAATATCAACTTTCCATCGTTTCTCTTGTACTTCCGTAATCGATCCGACGACAACATCACCAATCTAAAATCTCGAGTTTGCGGAGAACTTGCAGCTACTTTACTTGTCACTAGCTTGAAAGAAACAAATCTACTCTAATGTTTACAGTTAATCTCTTCGAATTTGCTAACAAACCTCTGGACTGTATCGTTGTTTCACACTCTGCACATTGATGAGACGATTGACTTGTCGAACGGCTCCTGAAAACTCTCAAATAAACAGAATTCAATCTTCAAACAAACCTGCCAATGATGAGTACAATTCGTCGCCTCGTAGATATGTTCCATGGCCTCGCATAAAGCCGCTCAATTGAGAGACGGGTAAAACCCGGAATAACCAATTTATCCGCTTGAATCTAAAGAAAAACGTTAGGTAAGTTACCTAATATTGACAACATAAAAATCCATACAAAATACAAGATCTATACAATCTTAAAGTTTGACTACAATCTACTTTGCTTATTTTAAGCTAGATTTCTAGACTTATATTGCCTTTGCTAGATTTTAAATAGTACAGTTTCAAACTTTATAATGAGAAGCTCCCCCCACAATTTATAAAATTCGTAAAGTAACTTAGAAGTAACATTGCTTTTTCAAAGTAACAAAGTTAAAAGTCTTACGAGATTTCAAATGAGAAATTGAAAGACTAGAGATGTGCCAAATTTTTCAATTGCACCCAATACAAATGATTTGGTACGTCTCACTCCTCCCAAATTTTCAAACCAAACAAAACCAACCCCCTCTATCGATATCACCAAAAGCCTCGTGTTCGAGATCGACGGAACATCGGCGGCCAAGTGATTCATCGTCGATTCTTCGCATCAAATGGTCGGCGATCTAAAAAACAGATATGTGATCTCCATGTCCAAAAACAACACACAAAAATAGAAAAATCGGTATAAAAAGATCATGATCAAGATTTAGCAACTATAAAGCGGAACTATAAAGGAACCAAATAGGAACCAAATAGGAACTATAAAGGAACTAAATAGGAACTAAATAGGAATAAATAAGAACTACATCTTGCGTCGAATTTTGCCAAAAAACTTATTTTAATAATCGTTTAGCGTTTTGGTAGGAAAGTGTCTGCGTGTTCGTTGTAAAAGTTGCTCGTGCTTCCTGGTTAACGAGGGGGGAGTAAAGTTTTGGACCATTTTGCAGCCCGATTTTAGATGTTTTTTGTTGATAACTTTTGATGAAATAAATATTTTCTGAAAGCTATCTAAAGCTTATAAAGACTTGCTGATCTGACAAGTTTAAGGTGCTTAAAATCGGGCTGCAAAATGGTCAAAAACTTTTACCCCCTGTTAATCTTTCCCCCGTTAAACGGAAAGATCCGTTGTTGCGTGCAGACTTGCTTAACGGTTTTTAACGGTACCGACACAACGAGGGTTCGATTCCGGTCACAGTCAAAGTGTTTCGTTTTTTACAAAAAATTTATCAAGCTTTTGCATTAAATCTGAAGATGCCAGCAAAGTAATTAGTTTTTTAAAATATTACACTTGAACATAGCTTGCTTGTTTTAGCAAGTTTTAGTCCAGAACCGTTAAGGACCGTTAAGCAAGTCTAACAGAAAAAAAAATGGGGGTGGCTACTTTGCGCCAAATTTTTTGCGCAACTAGGTCTTTTGCGCAAAGTGGCCACCCCAGAAAATGCATAGTTTTTGGAGTTGCATTGGTTCATAACTTGTATGAAACCTAAAGATATTCAGTTAACAAGTTGAGTAGCTTCTTATTTTTAGACATTTATGCAAATTAAATAAAAATCGCAGATAAACAGCCAAGATTCGCTTTTGAATGTTTTACTACTTTCTTTTCGAAACGAAACGCGAAATTCGTAAAGAAGTTGTAGACATTTTTGCCCAAAAGCGTTAAGAGAGTCTCGGCACGATTGATAGAGGTACCCTGACTACGGTAGAGGTCGATGAAATGGGCGTGGCTACCGTATCCTAGAATCTGGGGGATGAATCGCCCACCCCCGATCGCGCCCAACCCCCAGATCATCCCACAAAAGTGATTCCGGTCTTCGTGCAATAGACCACTCACTACGTGTCTCCCGGCTCTTTGAATGATGGACCAACTCACGGCCGCCTACCTACAGAATTTGCAACAATTGGGCAACATTGGGCCAATCAAGAAGAAGAAAAGAAGAAGCTACAAGGTCTACATTGGTGGTTTACCGCCCGATGCTACTTCGGATGAGGTTAGGATGCGATAATTTGCGACAAAGCCCTTAACTTATCAAACTTGGTATTGTAGCTCTTCTATCTTTCAGGCGCAGAATCATCTCCAGTTCTTTGGTCATAAAAGTTGAATAAAGATAAAGAATATTTTCTAATATGTGAAATTATTTACATAGGAAATCAGCTTTGGGCACCTTCGAAGACTTGTTTAAAGTGCTCAAGCCATATCCCAAAATCAATCGTGATACGTGGAACTCCTGTCTCCACTTTCAGACTAATTATCATCGCTATTTTCTCATAACGAAATCAAAACCTTAAACTCTTCCAATTTTGTTTTTAGTTACATGAAGTCTTTCGTCTTTTTCGGAAATCTCAAACGGATTTGGATTGCGAGGAAACCGCCTGGTTTCGCCTACGCCTTCTATGAGAGTCTTCATGAGGCACAACAGGCAGTGAATGAAATGAATGGAAAGTAGGTGAAATGCTAATATCAATACTTTTGTTTCACAAGAAACATTGGAAATTGACCTCAGCTATTTAGCTTTATCTAGTGTTCAAAGTTCAAAATCAGTGATCCGATTTTGAAGCTTAAATAATTCCCATAGTTGTTCTCAATTTAAAAACTTGTGAATTGTGAATTGCTAAAATTGTGCTATTACTTTTTTCTTCAATACAAAACTTTCAGAATCCTTTGTGGCCAAGTGATCAAAGTGGAAATCGCTTACGAGGATCTCCCTCAAGTGATCAACGATCAAAAACAACAACTTTTCACCGCTCAACTTCAAGCACTCACTGATATGAGCGGACAAATGGTTGCCGCTCATACCGGTTTCATGCCCGGTCTTTCCATGCCATCAAACACCTTTCAAATGATCTCACCAACAGTGATGCCCACGTTGAGCACTCCATATGTGCGAGAAGTGATGGCGAACGAAAAGTGAGTGCTTTGACGCTTCCAGATGGATTCACTTTGCTTAAAAAGCATCTCACAAATCTACGTAATGTTTAACTATTCACTGTTCCGCAAATTCACCGTTCTTCAATTAGAATTTCCATTGTGGAATGCTAAACGTGAAACAGGGTTGGGATTTTGACTTTACCGTCAGGGTTGGCTAAAACATGGCTAAACAAATCAATGTCAAGAATTTGATTTGGCCAAATCAACTCTGTGACTTTGAAAAACGAACTCCAAATCAACAATCAACCACTTTTTTGTTTCACAAATTTCAAAGAACAATAAACGACACAATAATGGAAAAAAACAACATCAATGTGCAACGTCAACAAAAAATCTTCCGAAAACGTCAACGCTCCCAAATTACCCTACACAAATACTGACAAATTTCGTTCTCACTTCCGCCAACAAAAAAAGCTTCTCATACAAATCATGATACTTGCCAAAATCCCAATCCTATCTAAAAAAACTAAATTCTTTCTTTCAAAAACAACTGCTACCGTAAATACTGTAATACAGGGGCGGCCCAATTCGAGATCTTCAAACTATTCATCTATTTTCTATATGATTCCCTGAATCATTTGATTGTTTAGTATATCGATAATGTAGTCTGAAATGTATAAAAGCATCCTCTAAAAAGACTATATTCATGAATTTTAGTCTTTTCATACTACAGGGTGCGCCAAAATTACGGCTACACCTTTTCAGCAGATTGCATGCCAAGCGCCGCAATCAATTCAAAAACCCTAACTATTACATAGAGAATTGAAGCCTGAATTCTTGGCTACATTTCTGTATTAAAAGATTTTTGATTGGAGTTTTGCAGCCCATTTTTCAGACTCTCAAATGAGTCCAATCCGACCCGTCTCCCGACATGCTTCCATTTTTAGCTGTTTTCTAACGAAAATTTTTTTTTGTTGTTTAATACATGAAAAGATAGCATTTTAAATGATATGAGAAACGATGATATCACAAAAGTCTTTTGACAATGTTAACCTAACCAGAACAGAAAACAACTAAAAATGAAAGCGTGCCGGAGACTGATCGGATTGGGCTCATTTGAGAGTCTGAAAAATGGGCTCCAAAAATGGGCTCCAAACTCCAATCAAAAATCTTTTAATACAGAAATGTAGGCAAGAATTCAGGCTTCAATTCTCTATGTAATAGTTAGGGTTTTTGAATTGATTGCGGCGCTTGGCATGCAATCTGCTGAAAAGGTGTAGCCGTAATTTTGGCGCACCCTGTAGTATGAAAAGACTAAAATTCATGAATATAGTCTTTTTAGAGAACGCTTTTATACATTTCAGACTACATTATCGATATACTAAACAATCAAATGATTCAGGGAATCATATAGGAAAGAGATGAATAGTTTGAAGATCCCGAACTGAGCCGCCCAATGAATGTTCCAAGTTTTCGAAAAAGCTCAAATTCATCAAAATAGGGGGGTGGGACAAATGCGACCTTTTTTTTGCGCACCTGGACTTTTGCGCACCTTTTTTTTGCTGGAAAAGGCCTTAGGAAAGGTCGTAGAGCTTCAAAAATGTTTTCATAGAAGGGAATCATATGCGTAGATTCCGAATTTCGACAAATCAGACCTCGCTGACACGTCAAATTTGGGCTAAAAGGCAAAAACTACGCAACTTAACGCTTTTCCGCAGTTTTTGCCTTTTAGCGCAAATTTGACGTGTCAGTGAGGTCTGATTTGTCGAAATTCGGAATCTAGGCATACGATTCCCTTATATGGAAATATTTTTGAAGCTCTACGACCTTTCCTAAGGCCTTTTCCAACAAAAAAAGGTGCGCAAATGTCCAGGTGCGCAAAAAAAAGGTCGCATTTGTCCCATCCCCTCAAAATAATCTTTTTGAAACACGCCTCTTGTACAGTCGCGTAATCGCAAAAGTTTTTAGTATTTCATTTTTTTTTAAAGCTCCCGTACTTCCAAAAAAGTCTTTGGTACCAAAAAATAGCCTGAATTTCAGCTATTTTTTGATACCTAAGCGCACATTGTAGCATAAACTAGTGTCAAGAAAAACGCGTTCAAAGCTAAACTACGCAACACTCGGCACCATCATTATAGGGGTGGGGTACTATTACAGTATTTACGATAGGTGCTTTTCATGTTTACAAATATCTAGGACAGAGAATTGTACAGTCATGGGCAAAAGTCTTGGCGGGTCCTGGGTGGCAACTTTCAAACGCAAATTTAGGAACCTTTCCGAGGGGCTATAAAAAAGTTGTCACAAGTATTTTTGAGCATTTTTACTCTACTTTTAGCTATGACCAAGCATTGAACTCGAAAGTTTATTTTAAACAACAAACAACTCTTTCAAAGCTAAACTACGCAACACTCCGCACCATCATTTTCAGAATGGGGTACTATTATAGTATTTACAGTAGCTAAAATCCCAATCTTTCAAAAAGTGACAACGAAAAGTCTATAAAATCATTGCACTAAACGAAAGATAACAAAAACTATGCCTGTTTACATTAAAGTATCAAATTTACGATCTCAATTTGTCCTTTAACTGTTAAAACTTTTTAAATAAAGCTAGCCTAGTACTCAAAATCTTCTATCATAGCCATATAAAAAAACACCTGCTTTCAGAACTCCACCACCGGTGCCTCCTCCTCCTCCACCACCGCCGCGTGCTTACAATCAGAGACAAACTCGCTCAACGGAGTGGTGGGAGGAGAAAACCTCGTCTTCAATCTCCGCCGCTCCTTATCCGAAACCACAATTTCGTGGTCATCAACCGTATCGAAATGATTTCAATCAACAACGCTCCTCTACCTCATTAGCTCTTCTCGGATCCCAGAACAACACTCAGCGAACCCCGTACGTGAATGGCGGGATCTTCTTTCAGTAACCTCAAAAAAATCCTCCTCTAAGCTCTCATCTTTCGTTTCTTACCTCCTTCTTTTTGTCTTTTTTGTGATATTATGTTTAGATCCCCTCCCTGGCCCCCACAAACTCCATCACCCCAACCACAAACGTCGAGTTAAGTTTTTTGAATGTTTGGGGAGAATAGGTGGAGTTGAATTTGAAAAGATACTGTAAGTTCAATAACTTGGAATAAAAACTGCTGGAATAAACTTGGAAATAAACTGCTGGAATAAAAAGTAGTCAGTTAAACTCCTTAAAGCATTTCCTAAAAAACGCGAAAAGCTACAGTAATCCTGTTGATAAAGGTTGTTAAAAAGCAGGCTAGTTACGGTAGCTTTTCCTAGAGCGCATTTTGATAGAAAAAGCTTTAGCCTAAGCCTTTTCTTTAGTCTTTTCCTAGTATTCAGTCTAGACCGTATGGATTACGGTATTTGGTCTAGATTGGGGTATTCGGTCTAGAAAAAGCAATTCAGTCTAAACAGTCTAGATTACGGTATCCAGTCTAGGCTATAGTATTCATTCTATGCTCTAGGAAAGCTACCGTAATTCTGTTGATAAAGGTTGTTAAAAAGCAGCTGGATTACAGTAACTTTTCCTAAGGGATATTTTAGAATGAGTTGCAAGTGATGCAATCTACATAAAGCTCAGTCTTCTGCTTACTTCGGCATACTGTAGTGAAGAGACCTACAGTATGCCTAAGCTAAGCTATTCAGCTAACCAGGCTGAGTATCTCACATCTGAATACATTATTCTGGATTGACTGTAGAATTGACATCTATTCAGCTACAATGCTGAGTATTCAGCTGAGAAGTATTCAGCTATAGAAGGCTGAGTATCTTCTATTCAATGCTTCGGTATATTGTAGTAAAATACTGACTTACAGTATCTTTTGGACTGGCTTACAGTATCTTTTGGACTATTAGCGTCAATTCCCACCTCTTCTTCTATCTTCAAGCCCACGAATCGATTTCAGATATCGTTCTCCTTCACGTACTCCCACCCCTGAGCCTATCATAAGTTAAGTTCCCTCTCTCTTTCTTTTCATTTATCATTTCCTCTACTTATTTGGGCCCATTGAGTTCCAAACCACCGAACTCGATCGGTTTTAGATCTCCCGATCAACCGTCACGCACACCAACTCCCTCATCCAAAATGAGCAGCGACGAGATGCAAATCTCGAGGTTTTTAACAAATTCTACCCGACAATGTGCGTAAAATCTTTCCGTTTTTTTTTTCAGAAACTCAATGGGCCCATCCCGCACTCCGACACCTGACCTCTTCACGACACATTCAGGGACGCCATAAAAAAAACAAACAATTCGTCTAACAATCGACCACATTCTCTCCATTTCCTCACCTCCTTCTCTGCCCACACCGCCTTTTTTTTAAGCACTCTTCTACCTGCCTTGTGTAATAACCTCAAGCTTTGTCGTCATTGTCGTTGTTTTGAATAGATTCTTGAAATTTTCGAGAAAATTTACATGTACTTGAGATAGTTACTGATATTTAAGCTTGAGTTTCTTGGTTTCAAGAGAGAGAAATTGAATGTTTCATTCAATAAGCTATTCAATAGCTAATTTTAACTTCATCTAACATTGATCAACTTTTCATTGTTGATAAGGAAAAGATCTTTAAAGCTTGATACTAGTCTAGAGTTTGAATGAGTAAATATCGAGTCAAGATCAGAGATTTCCCAACTGATGCCCTAGTAGCAAGGGTTATAAGTCAAGATAGCATGATTAGGCTAGCCCAGATCTAGCCCAGGTTCAGATCGAGATCAGGTTTAAGGCAGGCACAAATCTAGGACAAGTTTAAGGATTTTATTGGGTCAGAGATTTTTGCAAAGTCTGCAGTAAAGCCCGGCAGAAACTGGCTTCTAGCTCTAGACCCAGAAAAAGTCCCTTTTAAACAACCAGAACAAGATTGAGGATAGATTAAACGATTCTAAACATTTAGACTAATCATTAGATTCAAAATCTCTCAGCTATTTGCTATTTGCAAATGTTGAAATAAAAGAAACTCAATCGAAATATCGTTTCCCACAATCACGCTGTCGTTGTCGTTTTTGGTCAATTGTAACTGTCAATTTCAGTATTATCATTTTCAAATTACCTAGCTAGATCGCATAGTTTTTCACATGTACCTCAGAATTTCAAGACCAATTTTTTTCGACAATTTCCCCCTGAGACCTTGATTCTTTTGTCTAAAATCGATTTTATTTTTCTGTGTCACTTGATAAATCCTTTTTTTTTTCCTGTCCTTGGTGTAAACAAAAAAAGCCTTTCATAATTTCATGTTAAAAGAAAATTTAGAGAATTTGTGAATGGTGAGTGAATGGAGAAGATAAAGCTGTGCCAATATGGCTTATAGAAAGCCTTTCCCAGCTACAGATACAAATCTCTTTTCTTTCTCTTTCTGAATTAGACAAACAGATCAAACAAATAAAAGCGAGAAAAGCGAGAAAAGAGCGAATTGAGAAATTATGTCGACAATTAGATTGGAGGATATTAAAGAGATCCTTGTGGACTCGTGGACTTGCCCGAATTTCATATCACATGTTTTCAAATGTTTGCATAACGATGTACATGAACTAGACAAGAGAAAAAGTATGATGAAACTATAGAGTTTCTGGGGGAAATGTGCGGATGAAGGGATCAGTGGAAGAACGCTGAAAGAGGGATTGGTAAAGAAATCGTTTCCAAATCAAATCCGAAGAAATCATTTCACTTTCTTTCTAGACAGATATTCTATCATTGGGCTATTTAACTATTCAAAATCAGATCTTTGAATTGACCAAACTCACCGAACTAAAATCTTTGATTGAAAATCAGAGAACGACAGCTAATGTCAATGCGAATCAAGGACAAAAGCATTGCAGAACTTACAATTGCTTGCTCTTTGAATTCCTAAAGATAATGATTTAGATAGATCTGAAAGATTGAAAGATTGAAAGATTGAAATGGTTCAAAAGATTGGAATGTTTTTGTGCAGTTTGATAATCTGCAGACTACATTATTCTTAGCAGTTTTAAAGCTTAAAAATCATTATTTTTAGGAATTGAAAGAGCAAGCAATTGTAAGTTCTGCAATGCTTTTAAGAACTCGATCCTCCTGCTGCTCGCGCAGGAGGATTGAGTTCTTAAGGATCGAGATCGAGTTCTCCGTGTTTATCCTTCGACTTTGCCTCTTTGAAGGACGAGCCATTACTTTAAAAAATGTTATTTCAATTTTAGAAAGAAAAAAATGAAATTTTTCGTTCTGAAATTCATTATTCTTAACAGTTTTAAACGGGGGGTAGTCAAAACAGCGCCATAATAGAAAACGTTCAAATTTCTCAAAATCCAAAAAACCAAGCCGGTTCAAGTTTTATCTCAAAAAATTCCTTGCGTTCTTGGCTACATGATGGGTGAAACAGTTTTTTAAAAAAGTTCATATTTCATAGATAAAAAGAGCACTCAAAATGTGTGTCGAGTGATACTCAGTTGGTTAACTGAATATCTTTAGAGACCCATTTTGAGTGCTCTTTTTATCTATGAAATATGAACTTTTTTAAAAAACTGTTTCACCCATCATGTAGCCAAGAACGCAAGGAATTTTTTGAGATAAAACTTGAACCGGCTTGGTTTTTTGGATTTTGAGAAATTTGACGGCGCTGTTTTGAACGTTTTCTATTATGGCGCTGTTTTGACTACCCCCTTTTAAACTTTAAAAATCATTATCTTTAGGAATTGAAAGAATAAGAAATTGTAAGTTCTGCAATTCTTTTGAGAACTCGATCCTTAATAACTCGGTCCTTAAGACCCTCCTGCTGCTCGCGCAGGAGGATTGAGTTCTTAAGGATCGAGATGTAATTATAGAACCGAAATAAAGTCGGTATCTCATAAATATAGAATCAAAATTAAACCATGTAAATAGTAAACAAATGCATTTTGTCCTTTATTTTGTAAAGAATCTCCGCTTGTATCGTCCGATTGCCTTGCATTTTGCTGTTCAGCTAAAATTAGAGACCAAGTATTGTTCAGATAATCAATAGCCGTCCAGTAAAAAGAAACGGATGTTACCGTATTTTCTCTAATAGTAGTGCACCGGGCGAGCCGAGTTGGTGACTATTTTACGGTTTCCAAGCTTTTGCAGAAGCTCAACACTCAAATCCCCCACAAGATCTCATCGTCAGCTACATTTTCCGACCCCACATCAATAGGTTCTGATCAGCGGTTCTCGAGATTTCGAGGAATTTAGGCGAAGCTTAGGGTGCAGTACTATTAAGAAAAATACTGCAATGAAACATGGGACATTAGCCTAGCTCTTCTAAATAGTAAGTTGGTTCTCTACTCTTTATTAGGTGGAGCGATCTTTAACTACACGGAGACTCTCGTTGAATATCAGGTAGGGGAAAGAAAAGATACCGCATTTTCTCTACCACTGCACTGCGCCGAGCCGAGTTGATGCCTATTTTACGGTTTCCAATTTTTTCCCAGAAGCTCAACACTCAAATCCCCCACAAGATCTCATTGTCAGCTACATTTTCCGACCCCACATCAATAGGTTCTGATCAGTGGTTCTCGAGATTTCGAGCAATTTAGACGACGCTCACGGTGCACTACTATTAGAGAAAATACGCTACTTTCTATCTTTGTAAAGATCATATTTTGAAATCAACCTTGTGCTGGAGTGACTGAATGAAAGCTAAAGTTTTGAAAAAATTTCCCCAAATTTTCCCTGATCAATCCTTCGCTTTGCTTTTCTGACGTGACCACAATTCTTTTTTCATTTCAGAAAATTTATTTGCATATATGTCCATTTTGGTGCAAGATAAAGCAAATTGTAAACGATTCGAAACGAATTTTTTTTAGCATTCATTTACTTTCAAATTCATTAAGTGCAAATAAAAAAAGAAATCAAAAAAAAGAATCTTTTTCATAGAAATTTTGTAGAGCAAATAAAAAAAAACGATAGATCGTTTCCGGGATTTTTTTTTGGATAGGGCAGGGGTAGGGCAATTTTTTATGAAGGCAAATAATTGGGATCAGCTTTATGAGAGTTTTTCATTCAATAAATTGAAAAAAGAACATAGGAAAGTGGATTTTAAAGGAAAAATTGCTGAATTCACGTTTTCAGCTTTGTTCTTTGCACTCACGTAAAACGTAGACGTAAAAGGAAAAGGTAAACGTAGACGTAAACGCAAACGTAAAACGTAAACGTCACCGTAAACGTAAACGTAGACGTAAATGTAAACGTAAACGTGAACGTAAACGTAAACGTAAAACGTAAACGTAAACGTAAACGTAAACGTAAACGTAAACGTAAACGTAAACGTAAACGTAAACGTAAACGTAAACGTAAACGTAAAACGTAAACGTAAACGTAAACGTAAACGTAAACCCACATTTTCTTATGCACTTCTTCATTTATCTTAGATTGATCAAAAACTGAGTGCAATAGATGAGGTGGGTTTCCATTTGGACAAAGTACATTTAAACAATAAACGTGGTCCTTCTTGATGGCGGTGGAATTGTTCCGAAAGTCGGCGAATGACTCTTCAATGGATAGATTTGACGATAGTGAACAGAGAAAATGATGAGTGAAATCATTGAAGTTAAAAAGAGATACATTGAGAGATAGAGATCGATTGTTTCCGCGTCGATTAGACTGTCCTCAAAGTTCCCATACCAAACTTTCACCTCCATACCCTGAATTTTCGCGACTAGCCTCGAATTTTCTCGACTTCAGATGCACTCAATGCTTCATTTAACTTAGATAGATCTTAGATAGCTGAAGGGTAAAAATTTCTAACCTTCAGCGCAAGTTCTAACCATCGGACAAGCAAAAAGCTGAGATTGAGAAACGAAAAAATTCAATACGAATGTTCATTAGATGAACTTATTTCGGCATACTGTAGTGAAGAGACCTACAGTATGCCTAAGCTAAGCTATTCAGCTAACCAGGCTGAGTATTTGTTTCTAGTTACTTTAAAATCAAAAATTAAGTGTACTCACACTAGACATGAGAAAATTCCAAACCGAACCTAATTCCACCATCGTTTTCTCAGCCGTCTCTTCACCAATTCCTCTGAAATTTTGTCTACAAGCAGAAAATGCCAATTTCTATTTGTAAACAAGATTTCAGAACAATCGGCGAGAGACAGCTGAGAAAACGAAAGGTGGAATTAGGTTCGGCTTGGAATTTTCCTATGTCTACTCTAAACCCACAATTAGCTGCGTAGGTAGTAGAGTCACTTACGAGGAGTTGTACTGTACTTAGGAGTAGTTGTACTGTACTAACAAGTTGATTCAGTACATCAACTGGACACAGAGATGTTCTAACTGAGCTCTAGGGGAAGAAACAAGGTCAATGTTTGAGTTCTGACTCAGGGACAGGGCTCAGGGACTCAGGGCAGTCAGCAGTAAGGTCAAGCCAGATAAGCCAGAAGTCAAGTCAGTTTCTTCTGCGGTGCCTTCTTGTGGCTAAGGGCAGGTTCTAGCTTTTGGCCTGATTTGGCTTTGGCCTTGGCCTAATTTGGCTTTGGCCTTGGCCTGATTTGGCTTTGGCCGTGGCCTGACCTGGATTACAAAGTAAGTCAGGTCAGGCCTTTGTAACACCTCTCTAGCTATACCATTCACCGCTCAAACTCACCATGTAAATAGCATGCGTGAGTGAAAGTGACTTGATCCCGTTTCGAAATCCAATAATCGACAAGATAATTGAGGTGAGAAAGAGAAGAAGATCAGCGATCGTCAATATATTGATTCCAATGTAAATGATCACATTCATTTGTATCCCTTCAACAGTCATGTCTCCACTGGAAAGCAAATATTTTTCACAAAAACAGAAAAACAGCTTGCGTAGGGCTTTTTTTCTAATATTTTTAGTTTACTTTTCAATTTTTCATTTGTTTTTCATTTTAAACAGGATTTGGCTAGGCTTTTAGACTTTGATCCGTTGGAGAGAGACTGTAAACACTTCATTGATTAAAAACGTGCAATGGGCTGGATCGGTTGCCAAATAAAACAGCTCAACAATTTGGTCATGCTTTGAAAGTTAAAAGCCACTAAAAGCTACAGTAATCAAACAAAGAATGTCAATGTTTTTGGCATTTTAAGAGGTGCCTATTGTCGAAACTAGCATAAACAATCGTTAGTTAAGATTCAATTCGAAAAACCAAGAGCTTATCAATATAGAGAGCTCGATTATCCTTTAAAAAACGTAAAATCCGGATCTGAGATATCGATATTCGGATTCAGCGCATCGAATTACCCAAAAGAATTCAAATGAAAGGAAAAGACTTACCGTAAATACTGTAATAGTACCCCATAATGACGGTGCGAAGTGTTGCGTAGTCTAACTTTGAACGAGTTTTTCTCGACACTGGTTTATGCTACAATGCGCGCTCTGCTACAATACAATAGAGTCTGTAAGAGATGCCAGCTCTAAAGCAGGTCAGAGGTCTAGGTCAGAGAGCCAACGCCAATCCAATGTTTTTGTGGTCTGGGGCCAAATTGAGCCAGGAGAAGGCTGGCTTCTGAGCAGGTATACCCAGCTAGATCTCAGTGCTTATAAGCTAAATCAGAGCTAGGGGAGAGCCAGGTTAACCTACCGTAAATACTGTAATAGTACCCCACCCTCATAATGACGGTGCGAAGTGTTGCGTAGTCTAGCTTTGAACGAGTTTTTCTCGACACTGGTTTATGCTACAATGCGCGCTTAGGTATCAAAAAATAGCCCTGAATTTCAGCTATTTTTTGATACCAAAGACGCATTTTTTGAAAGTACGGGCGCTTTGAAAAAAATGATTTAGTAAAAAACTTTTGCGACTACGCGACTGTACGAGGGCGGTGGGGTACTATTACAGTATTTACGGTAGGTTTTACTAAAGTTTATCAAATAAAGTTGATTCTTTATCAAATGATACAAAAATGAAGTTGATTCCATAAAATCGGAGTACGATTTAAGATTACGATTAGTTTTCTATAATAGATGCCTTTTAGAAAGTGGATTACCCCCCGAGAAATGCACGTTAACAATAAGTAACAAACAACCTTAACAATAACAATAAGTATACTTTAACAAGAGTTACATAAACGATTCTTGGCTCGATATGACTTGATATGACAATATGATATGATAATAAGTTTACTACTTAACTTAACTACTACTTAATAAGTGTACTACAAGGCCATAAGATAAATAGCTTTCCCCTCTAATCTTTTACCTCTCAAGTTTCTCGTAGAAGAACAAATCGCCAAAGCCGTACCAAATGACTTTCCCGCTAAAGTGCAACACCGCCACGGCATAGAGGGAAATCTTCAAAATTTCTTTGTAAATTAAAAAAAAAAAAGCTGAAATTGTCAACAAACCCGAAGCTTTAATGGATCGATTTTAGAAAGGAAATGCATTTTTCAGGAAACTAATAAAGTTTTTAAGGGTGAAATGATTTTCACAAAATGCCTTATCAGAAAAACTCAGGGTCAATCCGCTTTGGTCATTTTTGGAACCGTGTCAGTCTTCAGGTAATTCGAAAGGAATTTGCTTTTGATCGTTTGAAAATTTTCCAGTTTTTAAAGGCAAGTTCAAGTCTTTTATCTAGCTACAGTACGCTGGGAAAGTGGCCGTTTTAAACGGCGACTTTCCGAGCGTACTGTACTGTAGCTAGATAAAAGTTGCCTCAGCTACCGTAACTCAGAGACTTGGTCGTAAAGACTACATTTATTTATAAACAATAAGAGATAAAATATATCTTGATAAGATATAGGTTACGGTAGTCGGAGTACACTTTAGGGTATTTAAAGGTTTGGAAAAAGCGTCTGAGTTACGTCTGTTACGTCTGGGTTACGTCTGAGTTACGTCTGAGTTACAGTGGCGGAAAATTAAATAGCACCGAGGGAATTATTTCGTGTCTTCTCTCTCGTGCATTATTTTAACTTACTTTCAAAAGTAAAGTAAAATATAGTTCAATATACATCTATTAAACAGTTTTCGAGTTTTCTGAAAAAACTTTGAGGCACTTAAAAATGCATGAAAATAAAAGTATAGTTTTACAACTTTTTCCTGAGGCGTTTTAGAGCATGATGATGTTCAGCAAAAAGATTCTCCGTATTCGATTTAGTGCGAATAAGCTTTTAGTTTGTGGAAATTCGTTGAACGACGATTTTTGGTTTTTTTTTGCCTTTTTCTAGTGCTCTAAAAGTTTCAGCAATTTGAAAGGCCCGAAAACCCTTAAATTTCAACGAATTTCCACAAACTAAAAGCTTATTCGCACTAAATCGAATACGGAGAATCTTTTTGCTGAACATCATCATGCTCTAAAACGCCTCAGGAAAAAGTTGTAAAACTATACTTTTATTTTCATGCATTTTTAAGTGCCTCAAAGTTTTTTCAGAAAACTCGAAAACTGTTTAATAGATGTATATTGAACTATATTTTACTTTACTTTTGAAAGTAAGTTAAAATAATGCACGAGAGAGAAGACACGAAATAATTCCCTCGGTGCTATTTAATTTTCCGCCACTGTAACTCAGACGTAACTCAGACGTAACCGGAGCCGAGAGACGTGTACGTCTGGGTTACGTCTGGGTTACTGTAACGCCTATGGTAACCGGAGCACAACCAAGTTAAGAACCAAAATCTGTTTTGTGCATTTTCAATAAACCCAAACGATGCAAATGCTCTTTATTCTTTCGCCAATCTGATCGCTTAATGTTTGTTGAAGCGAGCTGGGCAGGGGCAGTAGTTCGCATCTCTGCCTTGTTCTCCCGATCCTCCGGACTGTCCATCGTGTCCTCTTGCTCCAGGTGCTCCTGGTCCTCCGTTCTTTCCGGGTTCTCCATTCTGTCCAGGTTGTCCAGGCGCTCCAGGAGCTCCATTGTCTCCAGGCTGTCCCTTCGATCCATTCTCTCCTGGTCGTCCGTCTGGTCCAGCTGGGCCGGGCACTCCACGGCTTCCATTCTCTCCTGGGGCTCCAGGAGCTCCATCGCTTCCAGGCTCTCCGGGGGCTCCATCGTGTCCAGGCTCTCCATCTCTTCCAGGCTCTCCTGGGGCGCTCTCTTCTCCATCTCTTCCAGGCTCTCCCGATTGTCCATCCTCTCCTGGAGCTCCAGGTTGCCCAGGTGGTCCCACAGGGCCGGGTGCGCAACGACGGCATCCCCTCCTAGAGTTGAAAAGGTTATTTTGGTTCTGACAAAGTTTAGACTTTTACATCATAAGGCTAGCTACAACTTCTGACCTCTTGCTCCTCATGGTGATCTTCACGTCCAGCCACTCCAGGCTCTCCACGTGATCCAGGAGCTCCAGGGTATCCGTTCTCTCCAGGATGTCCTGGTTCTCCAGCAGGTCCAGCTGGGCATCTCTCCAACGAGTCACAGTTGCATTGTCCTTGATTGTAGGCGGCACGAGCTTTACGGGGGCGAACGATTCCCACACGGGTGGCCTAAAAAGGAGTTTGTTGGGTTCAGATTAACAGAGGATATAGTTTGATCTAATACAGTTCCAATACGGTTCCAATATGGTTCCAATACGGTTCCTATTTTGATCTAATACAGTTCCAATACGGTTCCAACACGGTTCCAATATGGTTCCAATACGGTTCCAATATGGTTCCAATATGGTTCCAATATGGTTCCTATTTTGATCTAAAGTTTTATAAACAAGAATAAATCTAGATCTAAGAAAGGTACCGAAAGGCATAGGGCTATAAATTTCAAATATTGTAATACCTGAAGTTGTGACCAGACGCCGTGCTCATCGACACGGAAACGATCCATCCGGATGGCGATCGTTCCCTTGATCTCATCAACCTAAATGATTGATAATTTGAATAAATCTAGTTATAGAGATTAAGTAAACCATTTTATAAGCTAGATAAAATCCTCATCAATTACCTGGTTCATCAAGTATGGAACATAGAAGAGACACACAAGGATGGCCACTGAAGAGCCAGCCGATGAGGCCCACGCAATGAATGACATTTTTTGAAGCCGAGTCTCTGAAAAAGACAAGGATAATGCATCGAATAATATAGAATATTCTGTAAAGTACGGTTCTAAGTGTACTATTTCTAAAAGTACAGTTTCTAGACAAGTAATAGCATGAAGTAAGGCGAAAACTAAACTTAGGCAGGCATAAAATCTGAGCCTTCAACTCAAAAAGCTTATCGAATAAAAGCCTCATCTACCTAAACACAAAATTTCCCAAAAGATTACCTGTATTGGAGGTGTCGGACTAAAGCTTGACCATCATTGCCGCCTTTTATACCCAATTTTCTCTCATTTTTCCCCATTTCTAATGATAAAAAGAATGGTTATTTAAGTGGAACTTTTAAATTTTTAAGAGAAAGATTGAGGAAATGAGAGAGAGTTTTGAGAATTCTCCCTCAAAAACGAAAAAAAAAAGCGATCAGAACGGTGATTCAATCGGAGTGAAAAGGCTTGCTGACTTGCTGGCGTTTCACTCGGGAAAGCGGTCACATTTTGGGAGAATTTGACTAAATTAGAATTAATCAAAAATAAATGATCCTTAAGTGCAATTTTTTAAAGAGATTTTGAAAAGTAAAGCTGAATCTTGCTGGAAAGCTTTCCCTCCATCAACAAGTAAAAGTAAAGTAAAAAGAATAGCTCAGGTTATTTCTTAAAGTTTCCCCAAATTGTAAGCAACGCAAAAACATGCAAATTTGATGCTAATAAACAAAAACAGCATGTCAAACTATGAGCAAACTGCATACAAACTAGAAAACCCGTTTTCGTCAAAAACTATCAGCAAACTACATACAAAAGCATTGTAAATTCTCTATTTTCATGAAAATGAAGGTAGAAACATTGCGAAATGTTAAAAAATTGAGTCTATTTGCAATTCATGCAATCTATTTCCTAAATCAGACAGAATATTCTCAAGTTCAAACAATATTTTGCCAACAATAAGAAAATTGGAAACTTCAGCGTTATCAGCTTGTGTATTCTTGCTAAAAATGAGTCATCTCTGAAAAAATTCTCAGAAAAACCCTAGGAATTGGTAGTTGATGAAGTAGTTTTCCGATTTTTCTTGCAAATTTCAGAAATATTGAAATGATTCGTCGCAATAATGAAAAAATAGGGAAAATGAGGCAAGGAAAAGGCATTTTTGTATAAAAGGGTTATAACAAGCGCTTAAAGCAATCAAATCAAAGCCATTCTAATAAATCAACAATGTCCATTCAAACAAATTTGGATCTGAAAATGTCTTTCCAAAAAGATGACAAAGATTCATCCCCCCAACCAGTCAATCTTGATGATTCTGATGATGAAGAAGTCAAAGATCCAACTCTACCGATTTGGGCTCAAGATGGGAATCATGCGAACTAACTAAAAGCAATTCAATGGCTAAAATGAATCTCAATCTACAACCAACAATTGATCAACAGTTGCTGAACAACAATGTCAATCTCTTCAACTCCGATTCAACCATCAAATGAAATCAAATAACTCTCCTTCAAAAAGAACTCAAAATCATCTTGATCCTTCATTCGGATTGTAAAATGAAATCAAATTGGAAATAAATCTTTTATCTTGTTATTCTTTTTACTTCAATAAACAAACGGTACAAAAATCTGCATGCTGAAGGCACAAATTTGCATATGTTCTTGAGCTCAACAAAATATTTCTTTGATATACTCTCATTTCGCCCTCGAAATTTCTTCAATGCTTCGATCAATTGAAACACGTTTTAGCCTATTTTGTAGAGAAGATTTACACAACTTTCAAATAGTTCATAACATTCATCGATTCTAGTTTATGACATCAGGTTTCTATCGTTGCAAAATTCTATGAAAATGTTCAAATCCGCATCTCTTATGCATTTACCTAATAGATTAGATGCTTTTGAGGAATTCAAGGGCGATTTAGGAGCTTAATCATTGAACTTCATTGAACTTAAAGCTTCACCTTTCAGTAAAACAGCTGAGAATGAGACTTTCTTCAAACGGCTTCAATTCAATTTTGATTAAAACCGGAGTCCATCGAGCGTCTTCATACTGTCCGGGAGTTAAAATTCGATTCGCTGTCGAGACAACAATGTCCAATTTTTGCCGTTGCCTCTCCTCGGATTGAGACACCTCAGTCACTTCGATCTGAAATTGGCTCACTGTCTTCAAGTTGATCTGCTTATCTACCCGAATCCCAGCGAGCTTCTCAATAAGCTTTTGCAAGACTTGATCATCATAGATTCCTTTTTTGGTCACTCGCATTTCGCCCTCGAAATTTCTTCAATGCTTCGTTCAATTGAAACACGTTTTAGCCTATTTTGTAGAGGAGATTTACACAACTTTCAAATAGTTCATAACATTCATCGATTCTAGTTCACAACATCAGGTTTCTATCGTTGCAAAATCCTATGAAAATGTTGAAATCCGCATTTCTTATGCATTTACCTAATAGCATATATTTTTAAAAGAAATTCACTGAATTTGACTGAATTTTGGTGAATATTAGCTCAGCCTATCCCCTTGCTTTACTGTTGGAGAGAAATGGGCAAAGGCGTCGCTGTGTCCCATCACCCTTTCTCTTGACGATTTCCCCAGAAAAGACACACTTCTTTCCATTTCTTTTCCCCAATTTCACGCCTCATTTTATCATAAAAACACAATACAGTAATGGGTTTTTGGGAGAATTGACGGAGTTCCCCATTTACGACTTATTCTTCTTTACTTCTTTAACGAGCAAAGCTTTATTTTTAAGGAATCTTTAAGGAATTCACGTTCTTTGGGCTGAAAACTAACAAAAAATACAGTTAAACTACACGAAGAAACCGTTTTTCACAAAAATCTCCTCAAGAAGTGAACTAGAAAAGCTACAAGGCTAAGAAAAAAATGATAGCTATATGAAATAAATAATTGAGAAACCGAATCTGATATTGATTTTCGAAAGTACTGAGTTTTTGGTGTAATGTTTTTAAAAAAAAATTCCTCAAAAAAGCCATAAAACAATCGGAATTCATTTCTTTTACAACATTTTTCTTACAATGCTAAAAAAGTAAAAACTAAGTGTATTATTGAAAGCTTTCAAAAGTAATGCTTTTCTGAGAAGATCCTTTTAACGTTTAGCGCTGGTTGGGTAATTGAAGCGGCGGGCTACCGTCCTTGTGCCAGAGGAGCACAAAGTAGGCACGGAAAGGCACGGAAGCTCTCAAAATCTCTTAGATCTCAGCGCGTAATGAAGATTTTTGAAATTTGATTTCAGATTCGGATTCTCGATTATTTATTTCATTTAGCTGTCATTTTTTCTTAGCCTTATAGCTTTTCTGATTCACTTCTTGAGGAGATTTTTGTGAGAGACAAATTATAACATTTTAAGGAAGGATACAGAGTACAAATGTAGTTCGAAAAGTAATAATTTAGTCAATCACACAAATAATTGAACAAGGCGACAAAAGAGATCATGTTGTCGAAAATAATCGAACATTTAAAAGCGGCGATCTGATCGTCGACGGTCATCTCCTCCGCCTCGACCTTCATCTCCTCCGCCTTGACGTTCATCTCCTCCGCCTTGACGTTCATCTCCTTCGCCTCGACGTTGATCTCCTCCGCCTCGACGTTCATCTTCTCCGCCTCGACGTTGATCTCCTCCGCCTCGACGTTGATCTCCTCCGCCTCGACGTTCATCTTCTCCGCCTCGACGTTGATCTCCTCCGCCTCGACGTTCATCTCCTCCGCCTTGACGTTCATCTCCTTCGCCTCGACGTTGATCTCCTCCGCCTCGACGTTCATCTTCTCCGCCTCGACGTTGATCTCCTCCGCCTCGACGTTCATCTTCTCCGCCTCGACGTTGATCTCCTCCGCCTCGACGTTGATCTCCTCCGCCTCGACGTTCATCTCCTCCACCTCGACGTTCCCGGTCACCACCATTGCGATCCCGTGAACGAGAGTGACGTCTGAAATAGAATTTTGTTACTCAATGAACTAATTAATCAACTATTTAATCATTAACTAATTAACTAGTTAACAACTAATTAATACCAATCAACTTTTATTGAACTTCTAATCCGCTTTCGTTACTAATTATCGTTCAGCTATCGTCTAAAGCTTGAAGTTGGCGCTAATTTAGCCGCTAACGGCTTCTTCGTGTAATTTAGTTGTATTTTTGTTGAAGAATCCGAATCCGAATCTGAAATCCAACCCCAAAAACTCTTAGATGCTAATTTTTAGAGTAGTCATTAGCTCTAGTCATTAGCTTAAAACACCGAAAGAGCCATGGTGTGCGGCTCGCCGTCGTGAATGTGTTAAAGCAAAAATTAATCCCAAAATTTTGGACTTTCTTGGCTTTTTGTTGTTGGCACAATTGTGTACCTAACTTTGTATTCCCCGAATCGATTTAACAAATCTTTCACCAAAGAGGGAATCGACAGCAGAAGGGACAATGGGGAGCTCGATAAAGGGATGTCTCACTTCAGAGATGAGAAAAAGGAGAAAAGGGTTTTCGAGTGGCGGGGGTTAAATGGCTGTCTGTCAATGATCCTTTTCCCCTTCGAAACTTTTCAATAGGCCGATCATCTCTTTTCCCTTTCCTTTTCCTCTTTTCTTTAATCCCATTCACACCTCACCAAATCCCTCTTTCCCTCGAAAGTTACTTGAATCGACTTAAAACTCTTTCTTGATATTATTATCCGTCGTTGAGGTCATCGAATTTGGTGCTCTCTTTTGGCTCGTTTATTTCACAATAGTTGGCAATAGTTGAAATCAACAATTGTCGGAAAAAAAAGACACCTACTGTAACAGAAAACTAGATAAAAAGTTAATAATAATTCAAACTAAGAATGTCAATTTTTTTTGGCATTTTAAGAGGTGCCTATTGTCGAAACTAGCATAAACAATCGTTAGTTAAGATTCAATTCGAAAAACCAAGAGCTTATCAATATAGAGATCTCGATTATCCTTTAAAAATCGTAAAACCCGGATCTGAGATATCGATATTCGTATTCAGTGCATCGAATTATCCAAAAGAATTCGATTGAAAGGAAAAAAACTTACCGTAAATACTGTAATAGTAACCCACCCCCATAATGACGGTGCGGAGCGTTGAGTAGTCTAGCTTCGAACGAGTTTTTCCCGACACTGGTTTATGCTACAATGCGCGCTTAAATATCAAAAAATAGCTGAAATTCAGGGCTATTTTTTGATATTTTTGATGTAATTGTTCATCTTATATTTCATTTTTTTAAAAAGCAAAAGTCACGATACAGCCGGGAGTCGAAGCCGGCTCGTGTAGGCTGTAGACAAGCGCTTTCCCGACTGCGCCACGACCACAACAAAATTCGACCAGAAAAACCCGGGTTAGGTGGATTTTTCGGCTGGTAACTTATAAAAACCATTGTTACATCTGACTTTGATGGGCTCAAAATAAAATTTTCATACAGAAGGCACATACCGTAAATACTGTAATAGTACCCCACCCCTATAATGATGGTGCCGAGTGTTGCGTAGTTTAGCTTTGAACGGGTTTTTCTCGACACTGGTTTGTGCTACAATGTTTGCTTTGGTATCAAAAAATAGCTGAAATTCAGGGCTATTTTTTGATACCAAAGACCAACTTTTTGAAAGTACGGGCGCTTTGAAAAAAATGAAATACTAGAAAACTTTTGCGCCTACGCGACTGTACGAGGGCGATGGGGTACTATTAAAGTATTTACGGTATGTTTACGGTTATTTACGGTGGGGTACTATTACAGTATTTACGGTATATATATATATATATATTGTGTCCGATTTAGATTGAACTTATCGCGGACGTCCGATTTAGATTACAGTCTATATCGGACGTCCGATTTAGATTCAATCTAAATCTTATATAGATTGAACAATAATATAAACATGCTTAATATATGTTCTTAAGCGTTTTCTGTCGTTTTCTGCATTTTTCAAAGGTCTGTTACCGTCTTACTGTCTGTTACTGTCAAAACCCAAAATGAAGTACTTAAAATAGGAAAAATTTGTGATTAAGGCAAATTTTATCATATCTATATCTATTCAATCTATATAAGATTTAGATTGAATCTAAATCGGACGGAAATCTAAATCGAACTCAACATATATATAAAAGCCGTCAATTTATTGTAAAAATTGAAGCTTTATAATATAAAAAGAGTGACTAAGTTTACAAATAATAATCTTGCATGTAATTGTTTGTTTATCATAAAAAGAAAATCATGTTTATTTTGCTATAAATTCATGATCGCTTCAAATTGTTTGCATGCATTCTACGCAAATGCTTCTTTAGATCGAAATTTCGACAAAATCCCCGTCCACACTCGGGACATTCAAACGGTTTTCTTTCCTCGTGCGTGTGCATATGAAAAGCGAGATTGTACGTTTGGTGGAAAGCCTGAAAAGATCAAATAAAGTTATTTTTGATTTCAAAATACAGTGTACTCAAAGTTTGCAATGCTTTTTCTAAAATTTAGAGAAAGCTACCGGACATCAGCGTGCGCTTAGCTGCATCTTTTTGGCTCTCTACGACAATACAATTGACATAAGCTGAGAAACAAGAATTAATCAAAAAAATCTACGCGTAATTTTACATAGAATAGAAGAAGCGTAAGATTTTTTTTAAAATGAATTAGACAATCCTAGCCGAGCAGACAAGCGGCAATGCTGAAAAAAAAAAGTTACATTCGAGTTTAGGGTCTCTAAAAATCGACTTTTCCCGTCTCTTTCTGCATTAATACGTTTTCAGAGTTAATTACTATAAAAGTAGTGCTTTTTGAGCTCCATTATTGCAAATGCGAGCCGATCTTGGCTAACAAAAATGAGCAAATTTTAACAAAAAAATTTCATTTTTTCGCGTTTCACGTTTAAAGTCTTAGATGAAACGCATAAAGTTTTAATTTTTTTATACAAACTCATAAATCTAAGGGAGTGGGACAAATGCGACCTTTTTTTTGCGCACCCGGACATTTGCGCACCTTTTTTTCCGCACTTAGCCCATTAGCACCTTTTTTCGCGTTTTAAAAAAGCTCTAAAAAGCTAATGTTAACCAATTTCTATTCCAAAAGTTCTTTTTCTAGGTAATTTTAGGGCGTAGAATCGAAATTTTGACATACCAGAGCGTGTGGAACCAATTTGAAAGACAAAACGGCTAGATCAAATTACAGAAAATTGTCGATTTTTCTCTTTGTATAACTCCGTCCGTTTTTGTTCACTTTACTTGCCAAATCGATTCTATCGACTAGTTAAAGTTAAAGGTAAAGACTAGTTAAATTTCAGTCTAAGGACTCAGTCTAAACTGTTGCTCAATTCTCTATAAATTCTCCATTTTCCATTCTTCCTACTTGTGATATTCCTTGTCATTCATCAATTTTCTGTTGTCTGACTTGTTTCGTCTCTTATTTTCCACAAACTGGTTCTCTCCACTTGAATATTTCTCTTCCATTCACGGGTTTTATTTACTATACCTTATAGGTATTTATGTATATGAACGCTTCACTTTTTTGCCTCAGTTTTTAATAAATATTATGAGATGAAACTGCGAAAATGTCAAGTTATGGGAGTGGGACAAATGCGACCTTTTTTTTGCGCACCCGGACATTTGCGCACCTTTTTTTCCGCACCTTGCCCATTAGCGCACCTTTTTTCGCGTTTTAAAAAGCTCTAAAAAGCTAATGTTAACCAATTTCTATTCCAAATCTTGTTTTTCTAGGTAATTTTAGGGCGTAGAATCGAAATTTTGACATATCAGAGCTTGTGGAAACAAACGGACGGAGTTATACAAAGAGAAAAATCGACAATTTTCTGTACTTTGATCTAGCCGTTTTGTCTTTCAAATTGGTTCAAAAAAAAAAAAAGATTTGAACAAAACATTGTAAAGACTTCTACATTAACTTTCTTTCTAACCTAATACTTAAAGTTAAACCCATTAAATTCTTAGCTTAATTCTTCATTGAATGAATAAAGCGGACAAAAAGAAAGATTACGATAGTTTTTAGGCATTCATTTGTAATACGAATCTATTGTAAAATCGAATTACCTTATCACAAAGAGGACACTTGAAGCGTTTCTCTTCTGAATGCGTTAAACGATGATTTTTAAAGTTACCATTTTGATGAAAACCTTTTCCACAAACATCACAAATGTATGGTTTTAAGCCTAAACGTTTTATATTCGATTTTTTCCAAAAAAAAAACAATTCACAACCATTATGTATCCTCATATGAGTGTTCAAAGTTGATGATCGATTAAACGATTTACCACATTCTTTACACTAGAAAATTTTGTTGTTTTAAAAATGAAAATAAACAAAAAACAAATGAACAAACTTTATGTGGCTTTAAATGCGTGTGAATGATCTTGTGACGGCAGAGGGTTGACGCTTGACGGAATGACTTGCCGCAGATCTGAATTTGGTCATTGAAGGTCATTAACCTGATATCTGCTTTGAAATTCATAATCATTCGATCACTGAAGCGGCTTTTCCTTTGTTATACTTTAAAGGTGATCGGTGTTAATTCAGCGTAGCAGAAGGGTGAACTGGCTATGGGTTTATTATTTAGAGCTTGACTTCAGAGACTTTCCATCTGATGGATTGGCGGATTACATCGATCCAAACAATCTAATCGAGCCTCAGATGATGACAGGATCCGATAAAATCCAAAAGCCTTTATCGAATTGAATCCGATTCGATCCGATCCGACAGAATTTCGATCGGATAACAAGTCTACTTCAGAGCTCCAACAAGTTCAAGTCTATAAACCAGTCTTGGCTTTATCTAGGCTTGGCTTTCAATGCAATTCAATTTTAATGGTGAACTGGCTATGGGTTTGTTTTTTAGAGCTTGACTTCAGAGACTTTCCATCCGATGGATTGGAGAATTACATCGATCCAAACAATCTAATGGAGCCTCGGATGATGACAGGATCCGATAAAATCCAAAACCCTTTATCGAATTGAATCCGATTCGATCCGATCCGAATTCCAATCGGATAACAAGTCTACTTCAGAGTTTCAACAAATTCAAGTCTATAAACCAGCCTTGGCTTTATCTAGGCTTCATTTTCAAAACCTCTAACCTTGTATCTGCTTTGAGATTCAAAGCGGACAAAAGAAAGATTACGATGGTTTTTCAAATTACGTATTCTTTTGAAAAATAAACTATTATAACTCTAATTACCTTATCACAAAGAAAACACTTGAAGCGTTAATGTAAAATAGTTAATTTAAGGTGTCAAGTTTAAGAGAAAGTTGTAATTTTTTTCATGTAATCAGATAAGCATTTTCATTTTTAACAAACTGAGAAACAAACTTTGCACAAAAATGGTCGCTCTCCGGTGTGCACAGGTAAATGTCGAGAGAGATTGTATTGAGCGGTGAAAACTTTGTCGCAATGTGGGCAAAATATTTGCCCGTTCTGAGGAGAGTTTTGGAGAATCTGGAAAAAAAAGATTAGATTTTGTAAATTCAAGAAAAAAGAAACTTTTCTTTTCGTCGGCCATCGATCGGAAAGGATACGCTCAATGGAAAAGCTTAGAATCGCTGACGAATTGGCACTCGATGAGCAATTCGATGAAGAGGATGAGGCAAGCATTTCATCAAAATTAGCCTTTTCCTGAAGCTTTTTTTGTTTAGTTTATAGTGCTTACCGTAAATACTGTAATAGTACCCCACCCCCATAATGATGGTGCGGAGTTTTGTGTAGTCTAGCTTTGAACGAGTTTTTCTCGACACTGGTTTATGCTACAATGCGCGTTTAGATATCAAAAAATAGCCCTGAATTTCAGCTATTTTTTGATACCAAAGACGCATTTTTTGAAAGTACGGGAGCTTTGAAAAAAATGAAATACTAAAAAACTTTTGCGACTACGCGACTGTACGAGGGCGATGGGGTACTATTACAGTATTTACGGCAAGTTACTGCATCTATAGATCTTTTCATGCTTTTGGACTTGCCAAATCATTTTTTCTACCTTACAAAAAGGATTTTAGTGTTTCTAATAGTTTTAGAGTTAGAGTTAGAGTTTTAGAATTTCTTCAAGTTAGCGTTATGAAATCGCAGGCTAATATTCTAGTATTTGTGTTGTTTTTGAGATTTTCTACCGTAATCCATTTTTTCTGTATATAGAATAGATAATAAAAGTGCGCTAGGGTGAAGATGTTAGATTCAAAGACTTGTAGACGGCTAGGGTTGTCAAAGTCATTAAAAAAATGTTACGGTCCTTCTCTCCTATGTAAAATTACGTGGATTTTATATAGATTTATATAGATTTTATATAGATAGATATACTTTATTCATGACCTGAGCTAAAGTGCGCTAGATTGAAGATTAAAACACATGAATTCATACACATAACACGAAAAGGGCCGATCGAAAGGAATACGATATAACGTATGTAATGGGTAGCACAGATAACGCCAAGGATCCACTAGAGCTTCAAGATCAAGATCATCTACAGATAATTTAAATGTTTCGTTAGAGTTAGAGTTTTAGAATTTCTTTAAGTTAGCGTTAGAAATCGCAGGCTAATATTCTAGTATTTGTGTTGTTTTTGGTTTTTCAACCATAGTCCATGCATTTTTATGATTTTATAAGTATATCTAAATAACAATGACTATCATTGTTCATAAAATGACAATTAAACGAGAGCCAAACTTGAATCATATTTTAAATCTAATACTGCTACAGGATCTCATACAGTTTCAAGTCTTAGAGCTCATCATGAGGTTCAGATACATCTATTAAACTAACTATAAAAGGTAAAGTGAACAAAAGAAAGAAAATAGGGCAGGGGATCGAACTCTCGACCCCTCGCTTCGATGGTTAAAGCAAATTGCTTAGAGCTATCCATTGAGCCATTGATCATTGAGTTTTCCTTTACCTTATCTCATCAAGTAGAAGAAGGAAAGAAAAGGGAGAAGAAGAAAGAAGAAAAGGCTTTTAAAACCTTAGTTTATAAGTTCAAGATTTCATTGTCAAATGAAATATTGAAAGAATCGATTCAAATAGAATCAAATAGAATTCAAATAGATTCAAAGAATCGATTCAAATCGATTCAATCGATTCAACTCACCGATTCACTTTCATTCGTCGCTCGAATTGTCGTGCAATCCATGGCCATTTTCCTCTCCAAATATCTCCTTATCCACTACCAGTTGGGTGTCACTTCATGTCACTCTTTCCATTCATGGGCGGAGTCTCTGTCATTTCTCTTCCACCCATCCAATCCTCCACCAATCCCCATTCCTATTCTCTGCTCGATTTAGAGGTCACTGTAGCAGTCAATTTCATCTATTCAAACTCTTTTTAAACCAATTTATATAGATTTACAAAAGTTTTATGCACAGAAAATCAAAAGCTATTTCTAGGCAATATTTGTAGAGCATGAATGGCCAGCGTGCTTCTCCGTCTCATTCTATCGATCTCTCTCGTTGATGGTTGAACAACGGTCGTCGAAACTCTTAGAATCGAATTCCTCGTTGCTGCATTCGCTGCTGGAAAGAAAAAGACACCAACTGAAGATTAAGGTCAATAAAAGTCTTGCAAAATTTTCATGAACCAGTTCCTGGTCTGGCTACTGGCCTTCTCTGATCTTACCTAGCCTAACCTGACTCTAAAGATCACTTTCACGGCAAGATCAGAGCCAGCCTGGATTCGTTTTTGAACTGGCTTTGGCTTAGAAATTGAAAAACTTCTAATACTAATGATATTGCTAAATGCCAGTCTCTTTTTTTTTTCACTACAGTATACCGTATTCTCTCTAATAGTAGTGCGCACTACTATTTTTTGAACCCCCTCCTGGACCGCAATACTATTAGAGAGTGCACTACTAAAGAGTTTTATCATTTACCAAAGTAAGTTCCAAAAATTCTTGCAACTCTTTCACGTACTCCTTTGACTCCTTTTGACATACAGTTGTGGGCGGGCGAGTTGACAATTTGTGTCTTGACAAACAACAAAAAGATGTTTTTGCACTTTGCACAACAATTTTAGATTTTTTGCTAACTTTTTCATGTGAAGAATAGTTAATAAATGAATAAAAAAAAGCCTCACTTTTGCTTGCTTGAATAGCTTTAGAATGTCACATAAACATAAAGTCAAAAAGGTTTAGATGAAAAAGAAGCACCAGAAATTCAAATTTTCGTGGGTGCACTACTATTTTTTTCAATCCCCTCTCGGACCGCAATACTATTAGAGAGTGCACTACTATTAAAGAGTTATTGGAGAGAATACTATTATTGGAGAGAATACGGTATATGTCGTAGCCGATTATGAATGAAATTTTTTTGGCAAATCTTTTTAGGCAACTCTAGTAGAGCAACCCTTTAATGTATGAGGACAATATTATATCATCCTGTAGCGAATTCAATTCTGCGTCGATTGGTACCAAATTTGTGAGTTTAGGTTAAAAATTGCCGGCGCTACAACGTTTCATTCAAAATCGGCGGGACCCTCGTAGCCGATTATGAATGAGTGGGTCTAGGAGCGTTCAACCATCAAGGATTTGGTATCATTCAACGCAGAATCATTCATAATTATGTTAAATTTTTAAAATTAGAAAGATTGAATAAAAAGAAAAAAAATTAGAGCAAAAAAAAACTGTTTGTTCAAGAGAAAACTTTGAAGCCCCATAATTTTTTTTCTTTTTACCCAATCTTTCTAATTTAAAAAATTTAACATAATTATTAATGATGCTGCGTTGAATTTTACTAAATACTTGATGGTTGGACGCTCCTAGACCCACTCATTCATAATCGGCTACGACATATACTCATAGTCAGCTAAGATCTCTAAAAAGATTTAAAGCATTTAAATTTTCGCTTTCCTTTGAATTTTTATTGGTTGATATTGGTCTAAAGATGTAATTTAATAAAAGAAAACAGCTTTTTATTCAAATTTTAATTCATAAGCTGTTCTACAAAAACCAATGTAAATATTTGTCTCTCTATTTTGGATAATTTTCTGTTTTCAAGATTTCACCTGCTGCAGAATGTTTTTATAAAATGATACCTGTTTTGAATGGAGTCATGAGATACTCTCGATAGACATTGTTTAATAATAAAGCCGCGACGACACTCAATGAATTGTGGAGACCGATGAGGAGACACGCGACATCGTTCAGAACTGGAAAATGAAAGAAAAAGGTTCTTGTTTTGCTTGGTATATGGTATTTGGGAATTAATAACTCATTTATAAACGTTATAAACGGTTATAAACGTTATCGACGATCAAAACCTCGATCTGGATCAAAACCAAACTAATCGGGACAGATTCTACAGAACTACCCGAACAACTTTTCGAAAACTAGTTTTCGCCGGCTTAATTTATTTCAAAGTATCAAGTGTTATATAAAGAATTGTTGCCTATAATCTTGGCTACATTTATCTACTGAAAACTTTCCAATCAGATGGATACAGCTCATTTAATAAGTCTTTGAATGAGCACTAATCGCAGCGCTGGTTAGAGATCGATCGAAACTAGTTGTCGCAAGCTTAGTTTATTTCAAAATGTTAATTGTTATATAGAGAATTGTAGCCCTTAATCTTGGCTACATTTATCTACTAAAAACTTTCCAATCAGATGGATACAGCTCATTTAATAAGTCTTTGAATGAGCACGAGTCGATCTCTAACCAGCGCTGCGGCTAGTGCGCATTCAAAGACTTGTTAAAGGAGCTGTATCCATCTGATTGGAAAGCTTTCAGTAGATAAATGTAGCCAAGATTATAGGCAACAATTCTTTATATAACAATTGATACTTTGAAATAAATTAAGCCGGCGAAAACTAGTTTTCCAAAATGTTGTCCGGGTAATTTTGCTCAAACTTGTAGGCCCAGTTTCTTGTATTGAAAGCGAACTTTGCAAAAGTGCAAGTAGTCAGGCACAAGTTAAAGATTACAAAAAACGAACCTAGCTCTAACTTTTATACTTATAGTACTTCAAAATCTTAGTATTAGTTCTGAATTAGAGTTGGCTGGCTGGCTTCTCAAGCCTATTCAAATGACGAAGATAGATGGGTTGGATGGGCTATTGGATTAGTTATTGGGATTAGATCGGGTATTTGAAATGATCTGAACATTAGATCGGGTATTTGGACTGATCTGAACATGTAAACGGGTATTTGAAATGATCTAAATCTGATCAGAACCGAATCCGGACTTATTTGTGAGGTATCAAGCCTAGTCTGTAATTACTTTTTTACCTTGATTGTAAGTGAATGTTATCTCCATTCCCGTGCATGCAACAATCCATCCCATTGATGCAGAATAGCAAATCAGTGTGGGGGAAATCTGGAAAAAGCACTATGCTTTTCTGTTTTATTTGAAGCGTGAACAATTGATTGATAAAAACTTTTGATCTTTACTTACTTACTTACCGTCTTTACTTACTTACTTAAAGTCTTTACTTACTTACTTGCAGGCTTTACTTACTTACTTACAGTCTTTACTTACTTACTTAAAGTCTTTACTTACTTACTTACAGTCTTTACTTACTTACTAAGTCTTTACTTACTTACTTGCAGTCTTTACTTACTTGCACAGACAATGTGAACAGTATCCTTTTCACATTCAGCTTCGATTGTTTCGATCGATTTGTATGAGAGAAAATTGAGGAGAGGATCACGATGAAGCCGAGCACTCCAATGAAACTTCCCCATGACCCACTAATTGCCATCGTGTAGAACTAAAGATGACGATAGAATGAAAAACAAGCAATCTCTGTACCAGCCTGCTACTCTGTACGCTACAGAAACTGAATTTTGTTCATTTTTGGATCTCCAATTCGAACCGAACCTCCGAAACTAGGCATTATTATGTGTAATTTCGTGTGTTCACTTGTGTATTCTGCGAATAAAGTATTCTTTTTTAGTATTATACTACAATAGCTCTACGCCAGGCAGCAAGGAACAAGTCAAACAAAAAAAAAAAAAGACAAAACCTTTTTCCTGTCCTTTTTGGCTTAAGTACCCTGTTAAACTAACCGTTTTGGGCCACTGATCTGGCCACTGATTTGGCCACTGAATTGGCCCTTGATTTAGCCACTGATTTGGCCACTGACTTGGCCACTGATTTGGGAACTGATTTGGGCACTGATTTGGCCACTGATTTGGCCACTGATTTGGTCACTGATTTGGCCAGCGATTTGGCCACTGATTTAGCCTGTAAACCCCTTGAAATCTCCTTGTATGACTGATCTTTTCCATTCATTAGCAAAAATCTTCACCTCTGCTCTTCCCCATTTGTCCGCATCGATCAAATACATCTTCTCTTTGTATGGCAGCAAACTCGGAAACTCTGGATGAGTCTAAATCTTTTAGTCTTTAAAAGTCTTTAAAACAATCCCCCTTTCTCACTTCAACAAAAGCTTTCCCGTTTCTCATTCCGTTCTGATTGAGTTTGACAAAGAGATGAGTGATTAGATTTGGCGTCACATTCAAGAAATAGTAGGCTAAGATTACGAAAGCGAACTGAATACTGAATAAAGTAGGAGTTGAATGGAGCGCTTACCTGTCTTGGCCTAAGTCTCCAGTGAAATCCAGGTGGAAGCACAGAGTTTGCACGGAAGAGAATCAAATGAGTGACTGTACAGGAGAGAATATGAACCATGATCATGTTAGTTGCCTGAAATAGACACAATTTCGATTTGTTCTTTACAAAGTTAGCAAAAAATCAATTTGAGTGTTGTTCAGCAAAAAGCTTTACGGATTTATTCTTTAAGCTAGATCTAAAGATGTAAGTTTACTAGGTGATTCTTATTTATTGAGTACGGTAGGTATATTGCAAGTCCTGGACTTGCAATATACCTGTCTCAGGAGTCCTGGAGAGTCCTGGATGCAGTCCTGGAGCAGTCCTGGAGCAGACCAAGCCAAACCAAACCTAGCTAAGTTGTTTGTTTAAAAAGAATTTCAAAAAAGCAAAAAATTTTTGCTCCCGGTGAGGCTCGAACTCACGACCTTCAGATTATGAGACTGACGCGCTGCCTACTGCGCTACGGAAGCACCTGCCTCAGCCTACTGCGCTACGAAGATAAACCAAGCCAAGCCAAGAACGAGAGACCTTTTGCTAAGACGTTTAATGTTAAATTTGAATTCTGTCGCAAATCTTAAATGCTAATTTTCGCGCGACGTCGCATTCCAATTGACGTCGCCGCCATTTGGAGGTAGTCGACGGGAGCGCCGCGTCGTCGTTTCTTTTTCGTTTTCAAATTATTTTTTTCAGATTAATTGAAATTATTGTTTTACGCGATAATGAGAAATGAGAAAGAAATCATTTTCATGTGGGAGAATCCGAGACTTTTCGTAGCCAGACCACAATGAAGGCCAAAACTAACTGATAGTTTGGGGGGAGTTGAATGGAAAGAACGAAAGCAAGGCTCATCTTCTGGACCCTTACAAAACTGTACCATTTGTCCATTCTTGTACATTCTTGTCAACTCTTGTACCATTCTTATCCATTCTTGTCAGTTCTTGTCCATTCTTATCCATTCTTGTCCATTCTTGTCAGTACTTGCCAATTCTGGTCCATTGTTGTCCATTGTTGTCCATTCTTGCCCATTCTTGTACATTCTTGTCAATACTTGCCAATTCTTGTCCATTCTTGTACATCCTTGTACCATTCTTGTCCATTCTTATCCATTCTTACCCATTCTTGCACATTCTTGTCAATACTTGCCAATTCTTGTCCATTGTTGTCCATTGTTGTCCATTCTTGTACATTCTTGTCCCATTCTTTGCCCATTCTTTACCCATTTTTTTATCCATTCTTTACCCATTTTTTATCCATTCTTTACCCATTTTTTACCCATTCTTTACCAGTGCCATTCTCGCTTTATCAGGCCTATTTTCCCGACCTCTTGATAGAAGACATCGATTTCAAACCATCTCGTTATCAACCCATCCGTCGAGCCCATGAACATCGGGGCATACAAACGTGGACACACCAAGATCGCCCAGGAAAACTCGAAAATCGTGCCCACAACCTGTTGATTTGGGAAGTCATAGGCAATTCAATACAATTCAATATATCGAATTTTCTACAAAACTCACCAAATGAAATAACAACGTGGTCGCATATTCTCTCATTCGACTCGGCGTTTGCGTTGAGATCACGAAAATCCCGAAAATGTTAACAAAGAAACCAAGTGGACCTGAAATTTCGCATATAAGTTTTTTTTTGTATTTTTCGAATTACCGAGAGTTTCGTAGATTCGTAAAATATCGAAATAAGGATTATCGTAATAATCGAAATTCGAGAAATTCATTCAATACACGAATTTTCTCAAAAGTAAACCGTTTTGTTATCAAATATTTTTTATTGAAAAACTAAAACAGGTGAAAGTTGAGCCTGTAAAGTGATGAAACAGATGAAATTTGCATTTAATTAAAACTTTTGCATAAACCTTTGAACTTGCTTTTTACCAGCCATAAATTTTGGTAATTAGTGTATTATAAAGCATCAAAAATTGATGTTTATTTGATTTTAAAATGAGAAAAACAAATCTACAAATGTTTTTTTGGTTTAAAAAGGGAATTTTCAAAAAAGCAAAAAACATTGCTCCCGGTGAGGCTCGAACTCACGACCTTAAGCCCTAAGATCTAAGAATGCAAGTTTAATAGGTGATTCTTATTTATTGAGTACGGTAGGTATATTGCAAGTCCTGGATGCAGTCCTGAAGCAGACCAAACCAAACCAAACCTAGCTAAGTTGTTTGTTTAAAAAGAATTTCAAAAAAGCAAAAAACATTGCTCCCGGTGAGGCTCGAACTCACGACCTTCAGATTATGAGACTGACGCGCTGCCTACTGCGCTACGGAAGCACCTGTTCCCGGGGGTTTCATAGGCTTTTTATCAGAGCCTAAGTCGAGTTTTACTTGAGCTCAGTAAAAACCGATAAATACCTTCAATTTTTAGAAAAGAAAAGATATTCAATTGAATACATAAGTTACTTAAAATGAAGTGAAATCACTTTTTCGCTTATTAGCTCATTATTCCTTTACAAATAGTAAAAAATAATAGATACATCAAAGAAAAAAAGATGAGTAAAAGACGGTGAAAGCTGAAACCTTAAAAGTTTCAACATTCATGGGGATTTCCCAGGAGCTTTGTATTTAGAACCCGAGTCGAGTTCTACTTGAGTCGAATTCGGTCTTTGAATAAAAATCTTTGAATATCTTCAATTTGAATGGAATTTTATTTTCGTTTTAGAAATAGAATGAAAAACTTTAGATATTCAAGAATTTCTAATACAGAAGTTAGCTAATAAGATGAAGCTAATTCTCTAAAACTTTTACGATTATTAGCTCATCAAAACTTTACGAATTATCTCTAGACAAGTTCCACGAGCTTGAGATATTCATAAGGTTTCTGAATCCGACGCCACCATGCTTCCGTAGCGCAGTAGGCAGCGCGTCAGTCTCATAATCTGAAGGTCGTGAGTTCGAGCCTCACCGGGAGCAATGTTTTTTGCTTTTTAGAAAATTACTTGAAAACTATTAAGTCTGAAAGTCTGTTGCCATCGTTCTCTGATTGAGATTCGTTTTAGCCATTGAATTGCTTTTAGTTAGTGTTTGGTCGGTCAGTTGTTCGGTCCAAGAATGTAGGCAAATCTTTGTTTTAGTCACATGTTAGATATGCTTGTTTATTGATGTAAAAAGACTAACAAGACAAAAGATTTATTTCTAATCAAATTTGATTTGTTTCAATCAATTTGCTTCAATCAAATTTGATTTCATTTCGAGCGAAGGATTCAGATCATTTTGAGTTCATTTTGACGAAGGAGAACCATTTGATTTGATGGTTGAATCGGAGTTGAAGAGATTGACATTGTTGTTCAGCAACTGTTGATCAATTGTTGGTTGTAGATTGAGATTCATTTTAGCCATTGAATTGCTTTTAATTAGTTCGCATGATCCCCATCTTGAGCCCAAATCGGTAGAGTTGGATCTTTGACTTCTTCATCATCAGAATCATCAAGATTGACTGGTTGGGGGGATGAATCTTTGTCATCTTTTTGGAAAGACATTTTCAGATCCAAATTTGTTTGAATGGACATTGTTGATTGATTAGAATAGCTTTGATTTGATAGCTTTAAGCGATTGTTATAACTCTTTTATACAAAAATGCCTTTTCCTTGCCTCATTTTCCCTATTTTCATTCCTTTTTTCATTCTTTCGACGAATCATTTCAATATTTCTGAAATTTGCAAGAAAAATCGGAAAACTTCTTCATCAACTACCAATTTCTAGGGTTTTCCTGAGAGTTTTTTCAGAGATGACTCATTTTTAGCAAGAATACACAAGCTGATAACGCTGAAGTTTCCAATTTTCTTATGGTTGGCAAAATATTGTTTGAACTTGAGAATATTCTGTCTGATTTAGGAAATAGATTGCATGAATTGCAAATAGATTCAATTTTTTAACATTTCGCAATGTTTCTACGTTCATTTTCATGAAAATAGAGAATTTACAATGCTTTTGTATGTAGTTTGCTGATAGTTTTTGACGAAAACATTCTTTCTGATGCACTCAATGCTGTTTTTGATGCGGATTTAATAGTCAATCTATTCAAGACATTTGTTTTGCAATATCTAGTCGTTTTTACAAGACTTTACATCAAGAAAATGTAAAAGACATCGCTGCAACTGAGCGATTCTTTTTTTACTCTACTTTTACTTGTTTGCTCATAGTTTGACATGCTGTTTTTTGTTTATTAGCATCAAATTTGCATGTTTTTGCATTGCTTATAATTTGGGAAACTTTAAGAAATAAGTGAAGTAAGAATTGTAATTTGATCTAAATTACGATTACCGTATTTTCTCTAATAGTAGTGCACTCGAACGAGCCGAGTTGGTCACTATTTTTTTCTAACTTTTGTTTTTAAAGCGAAAGAGATGGAAATCTATAGGGAAAATATAGAGATTGAACCGAAGTTGACAAACTTTTGTCTTTTTTTTTGCTTTCAATGCAAAATCAGACTCAATTTTGCTTAGCTTTACCTTTCGGAGAGAGTGTTAATAGTGATTTTGATTCTGAATTTTTGAATTCACATTGTTGATTGTTATTGTTGTGTTATTCGATTTTTTTTATCGCATTTTGTCGATTTTGTCAATCGAATTTCATGCAAATGAGCTGTACTGTTTTTTCTCAAACAATTTATTTCTATATATGCATTGGAAAAATTTGTATGTTCTTGGCCGGCCAAGTAGCTCTTCTTTTCTCTAAAATCCTCATCCTTTGTGCAATGGAACTCGTCGATTCGTGCTCGTCCCACCGCATACCGCACGCGTTCTCGAGCGCTGAAAAGTTGAGTTACAGGTACTTTTCTTACTTTAAATTTACTTTTCTTACTTTAATTTACTTTTCTTACTTTAATTTACTTTAACTTACTTTAAATTACTTTAAATTTACTTTAAATTTCCTTAAACTTACTTTAAACTTACTCTAAAATACTTAAATTACTTAAATTACTTTAAACTTACTTTCAATTACTTTAAATCTACTTTAAATGACTTTAAATTACTTTAAATTTACTTTAAATTACTTTAAGTTACTTTAACCTAACATTAAATTACTTTAAATTTACTTTTCTTACTTTAAATTTAAATTTTACTTTAAAGTATACTTTAAATTTAAAGTTTAAATAAAACTTTAGAGAATTTGTAACTCGTAAATCAATATAACCCGAAAAAATCTAGTTTAAAAAGCAAATTTAAGTAACTTTACTTTAGATTTGTTAGTGACGATTTAGAAATCACTTAGCGATTAAAAAATTTGTCTAAATTTACTGTAATTTGATCTAGATTACGATCACCGTATTTAGATCAAATTTCCTCTAATGTAGTAGTCCACCCCAGCGAGCCGAGTTGATGCCTATTTTACCGTTTCCAATTTTTCCCAGTGCTCAACACTCAAATCCCCCACAAGATCTCATCGTCAGCTACATTTTCCGACCCCACATCGATAGGTTCTGATAAGCGGTTCTCGAGATTTCGAGCAATTTAGGCGACGCTCTGGGTGCACTACTATTAGAGAAAATACGGGATTATCTAAAATTAGATTATTATCTAAAAGCTACCGTAAAGTGTCTGAGTTTTAAAAACTTTTATGAGTGAACTTTCATACTAGAAAGCTATTTAGACAGCTATTCACGTTTGGTGTCATTTCATGATCTCTTTTTCTTTTCATATTAAACAAATCCAATTTCCATACCATTTTTGAACGGGTTGATGAGAAATTCTCGATAATTTCGATTAATAAATAAAGCCAGCAAAACACTTAATGCATTGTGAAGGCCGAAAACCAAACAAGACAAATCGCTGAGGGCTGGAAATTTAAAATAAAAACAGATTTAAGATTTAAGAACAAGATTTAAAACAAAAAATTTCAAAATTCTGAAAGAAAAACTGGCAAAACTTTCGATTTTCACTCTTTTCACTCAATAAACTTTCGATTTTCACTCTTTTCACTCAATAAACTTTCGATTTTCACTCCTTTTTGAAACATTTCCCGATTAAATTTGATTATTCCTTTCTTTTGGAACATTTCATTTGAGAGAATTTTGGTATAAACTAATTTTTAAACGCTATAAACTCATTTATAAACGACAAAATTGACTTTGACTGAACGGCAGTCGCACTTTCAATCCCATACATAAACCGAGCCATGAAGCAGAAAAAGCATAACAAAAAATCATTGGAGAAACCTGCAAAATGAATGGTGAGACTTTTAAGTTTTCAGCTTTCACCGTCTTTTAATCATCTTTTTTTCTTTGATATATCTATATCTTTTACTATTTGTAAAGAAATAATGAGCTAATAAACGAAGTGATAGTTACTAAGTGATAGCTAGAGCTTTTTTAAAAGGCGAAAAAGGTTCGCTAATGGGCTGGGTGCGGAAAAAAAGGTGCGCAAATGTCCGGGTGCGCAAAAAAAAGGTCGCATTTGTCCCACTTCCACCATTTGTAAAGAAATAATGATCTAATAAACGAAAAAGTGATTTCACTTCATTTTAAGTAACTTATGTATTCAATTGAATATCTTTTCTTTTCTAAAAATTGAAGGTATTTATCGGTTTTTACTGAGCTCAAGTAAAACTCGACTCCAGCTCTGATAAAAAGCCTATGAAACCCCCGGGAACACGTGCTTCCGTAGCGCAGTAGGCAGCGCGTCAGTCTCATAATCTGAAGGTCGTGAGTTCGAGCCTCACCGGGAGCAATGTTTTTGCTTTTTTGAAATTCTTTTTAAACAAACAACTTAGCTAGGTTTGGTTTGGTTTGGTCTGCTTCAGGACTGCATCTAGGACTTGCAATATACCTACCGTACTCAATAAATAAGAATCATCTAGTAAACTTACACTCTTAGATCTTAGAGCTTAAGGTCGTGAGTTCGAGCCTCGCCGGGAGCAACGCTTTTTGCTTTTTGGAAAATTACTTTGAAAACTATTACCATTTTCTATCTGAAAATGTAATTGAAAATGTAAAAAAGTAATGTTTGTGCTGAAAACAGGTGAAAGAGAAAAGTACATTAGCATTTACTAATTTTGTAGAATTACTTTAGAATTTGTAAGAATTTGATCATGATGACAAAAGTAAAACGGCACGTAGGTTTGCTTTTTTTTGGTTTGTTCATCGAAGTTCATATGCAAATCAATGACTCATTTAACTCACCTGAACCGTTAAAGTAATCAACATTCGCTTGATATTTAATCGTGAACATGCTGAAGTTGCTCGGTGAAAGTACAACGTTCCAACGATTGTTAAATAGCTTAAAACACAAATTCCTGCTGTTAGAATTCCGAAAAATCCAGCTATTAGGAACTAAAATTTAGCTTTGAAAACATTATATAAAAATATTTACTTGTGAAATCCCATACACATCAAAGTTCTCCATCATCGACGAGTTGTACGATTTCTGGAGGCTCGGGAATTCGGGATGGGTCTAAAAACTTATCCAGATTGTTTTTCTACAAGTTTAAAACACATAAAACTTTACAAACTGCACTTACATCAATATAGTCTTTAGCTAATTGGACTCCATCTTGTTCAGCACCGATGAGTAGAATGGGCACAACACTTTGTACAATGTTAAGGAGATAGAAAATTGAGATGAAAGAAGTTAACTGAAGGTTTTGGGAATTGTTTTAAAAGGTTTTTTTGTAAGCTTACTTTTCTATGAGATAGCTTGAATCGAGAACTCGGCAAGAGAACCGAATTCGCTCGGAAGAGAATGAGTTGAGCGATGGAGACGGCTGAGGAGTGGAGAAGGGGCATCACGATTAGCTAGAAATCGAGGATTATGGGAAATTTGCTTGTTTTGTTTGTTTTGTTTGCTTTGTTTGCTTTTGTTCAGCCAAAAACCTCATCCTCATTACTCTTAGTCAGTTTTTAATCGTTTGATCGAAACTTTTTAAAATCTATTGAGTTGGTGAATTGAAAACCGCGGGCTATTGTCATATGTGAGAGTTTGAGGACCTTCTTCAAAAGAAACCCATTTTAGTGTCAATGGAAAAGTTGTAGAGAATCAAAAATCAAGCTAGTATCCAAATTTTCAGAACGATTCAAAAACTGGTTTTTCAGGAAATGCCAAATTTACGAATTTTCACAAAACTCGCATTTTAAGCGAAACTACTAAGTGTATCTTTTTGGAAATTTGCCTATAAGCCTAATTTTTGATTCTCTACAACTTTTCCATTGACATCAAAATGGGTTTCTTTTGAAGAAAGTGCTCAAACAGGGACATCTCCAGTCCTCGATTTTTGAGTCTCACACTTGTCTCACACACAAACCAAAATCCTACTACGAAAGAGGAATCCGCAAATTGCCTGTAAAATGAGCACAAGTCGTCAATAATAATGGAAATTATTTGGAGTGAATTTATGGTTTTATGTTGAATAAATTTTAGCTCAAAGTCCCGCAGTTTTCAATTCATCAACCCAATAGATATAGGCAATGTGCGGAGAAAGTTTTTCGTGGCCCGTTAAATTAATATCTCTCTCTCGTTAGTATGCCGTCTAATCACCATCTTAGATACGAATTTGAAAACTAGAATTATTTGTTAGTTTATTTATCAAATTTTGGGGCAACAAGACTCACCCTGTACAATTTACGAACAACTTTCATCAAAGCCTCCGCAATAAAGTACTCATAACATTAGGGAAGTACCTTTACACTTTGTCGATTTTCTCGTCACTCAATAAGCGATTCGCAATGGTTTATACTTTAAAAGATGCGTGAAAGAATTTGCCATCGAATGGTATTTTGAAATGCTAGAAGCATCAACTAGTTTTTGAGAAAGGGATTAAAAAAAGGGAAATTCATCGAGAGAGACTCAAAAACTGTAGTTTGAAATTAGGCAATTTTGTGCGTTTACCGTTATTCTACAAACCAATTGATAGAAGGGATTGATGTTGAACCATTTTCGTGAAAATCCCATGCGTTGATCCCATCGCTAATGGGGATTGATTTGTGGACATGTGAATATTGTCCAGAATATATCGAAGATCATGCCGAGAATCTGAACTGGAGAATGTCAAGAGATCACACTTTTTTTCCACTTAATATAGTCAACTTTTTATGTAACTTCTAAGTAAATTAAGTCGAAAAACTGAGGAATTGAGATGAATTTTGATCAAAGAAGACTTTAATGAGTTCATTTACCAAATTACACAGCAAATGGTTCACGTAATTTCGCAGGTGCCGAAGTGCTTTGAAATGAATAATGAAAATGCCAAAGACATTGATAAAAGAGTGATTGGACCTAAAATTTTGGAGGAATAGTTGCAATTTCGAAAATAACTTCAACTTATTCATATTTTAGCATCCTTAAAGTGCTATTATAATGGTTTAAGAGAAAATGAATGAGTTAGTAAAGATCTGTATTTGATCATTTGATTTGATTATTTGATTTGATCATTTGATTTGATCATTTGATCATTTGATCTGCAACAATCAGCTTCATACTTTCCTTGGAAACATTTCTATCTGTCAATTGTTAGCATTTAAAAAAGAAGCTTTAAAAAGGGAACTTTAAAAGAAGCTTTAAAAGAAGCTTCAAAAAAGAAGCTTTCCAATCGCTAAATCCAACAAACCAATAACGTGATAAGCTTTGATCAAATCGAAGAAGGGATTCTCGAAATAATCACTCCCTTCAACACTCAAAATCCACGAGAAATCCATGTTGAAATAAGAAATGAACCAAAAAATGTACAATGAAAAGTTTTACAACTCAAAATAACTCTCTTTTCTTTTCGTCTACAAAAAAAAAAGAAAATCTTGGTTCTTAGAAAAGTTTTCTTTTTGGGATAAACAAATTTTCGGAGACGCAGCTGTGATTTGATTACAATTCTTTTTCTTTTGACAAATAAATAGATTCAATTTATTCAAAGAAAACTGTAAATTAGAGATCTGATGGTCAGAAATTGGGGTGTTCATTTTAGAAATGGAAATTTTTCAATAATTTTAGGTTTGAACACTTTTCGACGGAAGTTCTCTTGGTTCTCAATAGATTGACGGTTTGCAAAGTTCAACTTTTCAACTTTGGTTGCGTTTTTGGCAACGAAATGACATCAAAGGCTAATTTGATCCAATTGTACGGAAGCTTTCATTCGGTTTTACTTTGTGCTTGAACGTGAACATTCTGTCTGGTACACTCGGGGGCATTCTCTCGTCGCCAAACTGATAACAAGTTGCTGTACAAGAGTTGCTGTACAAGAGTTGCTGTACAAGAGCTGCTGAACAAGAGTTGCTGTACAAGAGTTGCTGAACAAGAGTTGCTGAACAAGAGTTGCTTTGTACAGAAGAGATTAGTAACTCCTAAATTTAACATAATAATATAAGACTTTTTGTCTCATAGTTTGTCTGACAAACCCTAGTTTGTGAACACTCGAACACTAGAAATGCTAATGAAATGTTTTGCCCATTCAGATAAATGAATCAGATTCAAAGCCAAATTTGACTCGACTACTTGGCTAGTCTAAGACTGTGTGGCGAATTGCCACTGCTCTGCAGTTGCTCAAAATTCAATACACAAGTTAAAATTCAAAGTTGATGGATAAACTACCGTAATCAGCCACTCGACGATATTCAGTTGTCCGTTTGTCGTAGCTTGTTTAGGCTTGTAATCAGCCACTAGAATGTGATACACGGATTGATCAAGATCACCTAAAAATTCGTTCTTTAATGCTTTTTGCTTAACTGATAGTAGAAAAAACTACGTTGCTGTACAAAATTCGATTTAGTTTAAGATTTAGATCCAAAAAAAGTTCAAAACTCGAATTCTTTAGCAGGAATTTTATCCGAAAACTTTCTTGTTAAGGTCTGATCGAACTCTCGATCCTCACACACGTCAGTCAAAGGTTTTAAAATCTATAACGTGCCCTTGGGAACGTACGTAACCGTTGACTAAGTAACTTTTGCACAAGTAAAAGGCTATAAAAGGTTTCCTATCTTATTCCGTCAGGTCTTTTCTTTCATTTGAGTCTTCTCGATTCATTTTTGCTCTTGATCAAGTGATTTATTTCTTTCGCATTCACTTTTGCAAGTGATTCGTGTTCTCATTTATTAAGTGATTGTTTTCATTCATTTCTCAGTGAGTGTTTGTCCTTGGTTTGTTGTACGTGGTGTTGTTAACGTTGAACGTAGTATTTTGCGTGGGTGATTCAGGTGTTAAATAAAGTCTTGTTTCTTTAAGGAAGCAGACATAATCCACATTGAGACTCCACAGAAAGTAAGCACGTTACACTTATAACCTCATTTAGTTCCATATACGCGGGCCGGGAAACATACGTGTTGAACCCATTCTACATTGAACCACGTGAACTAAATTGAGGTGTTCGTGCAAGTGGTAGTCAAAATGGTGGTACGTGTAACGACAGCCAAAATGGCTATTACCAAAAGCGGTAAACAAGTTGAAAAATTATGAAGGTGAAATGAGGCAAGTGTTTGAAAAATTGGAAGAGCGTGAAGACCTCGTTGAATTGCAGAAAGCAATTGACTTGGCACTAGAAACAGTTCAAGCTTGTGAGAGAATCACAAGAATCGTTGAGAGCAAGATATATGAGGTGGAAGGGATCCTGAAGCCTGAAGAAGAAGCTGATTGGGATACTTATACGTTGGCTAAGGAGGATGAGATGGAGCCATTAAAAGATTTTGTTACAAAAAATCAAATCTAGACGTCACAATGCGGAAGCTGCATGCAGAAGAGAGCAGAAGTTCTCGCAAAAGCAAGCGGACGTTACACGGGTTTATGAAGGCCGGCAAGATGACAACGTTAATGCTCATGATGAGTTACACGTTTCCTTGCCCACCAAAAATTTACTATAGAGATTCCTGAATTTGACGGGGAGGTGGAAAATTGGGAAAAGTATTGGAGCTATTTTGATAAATACGTGCACAGCAAGAGAGGAGACGATCTTGCAAAGTTAAACATTCTTGTCAAAACGTGCAAGGGTGAGGCGGCAAAAATCATAAATATGATTCCAAATGACGTGGATTTTTACCCAAATATAATTCAGGAATTGAAATCGTATTACGGAAATACGCGTATTGTGAAGGCTGCTTGGTTGCAGAAGTTTGAGAAGATCCAAAGTGCGAAATTCTCACGTAATGAGCTTAAAAAACACGTTTTATGAAATTAAACAATTTCTAAAAGCGATGGAAGGATTAGGTGAATCCATGAATAATTCCATCACACGTAAATTGATCAAGTCACGTTTTCCATATCAAATCTTAGCAGAAATAAGTGCTAAAGAGATGGAGTCGCCGCACGAGTGGTCAACAGATCTACTCATGGAACAGATTGAAAAGGCAATTTTGCATAAGCAAAATGTAGACCGTTTCAAACAATATGAAATCAAAGTTAACGTAGGAAACGAAAAGACAAGTGGAGCAAAAAAGGTTTGAGAGAAAAGATGTATCTTTTGTGGTGGTGATCATGAAAACGTACGTTGCCGCAACAGCTTGTCAAAGCAACTAAATTGTGGAAGTTTTAAAAATCAACCGGCTTTGCTGGATATGTTATGGAAATCATAGCTCCAAATTTTGTACGTTGCCCAAGTGTGCCAACTGTTATGGGTTGCACAATGTACGAGTCTGCAATGAAAAGGCAGATAGAAATGTCAGTTATGTGCAAGAAAATAAGCGCACAAGTGGACCAGAAATGTATCATAAAAGCTATAATAATCAACGGTCGTATGAACCAAAGATTAAAGCAGAGGTGATCACTTACAAGTGTCCCCAAAAGCGTCAAATCAGAGAACGTATACGTATTTTGAAACGCCAGAGCCTGCAAAATTTTTTCGTGGCCCCACGGAAGAACAACAACATGTATCAATCACGGAGGAAATGGATGGATCAACAAATGGATGGAACGAGCAAATGGCAAAGGATGGGTGCAACGAACAGATGGTGTGCCAAGGATCCGGATACTTCCAGCAATGATGTCGTGGTATTAAATTCTTTATCTAACCATATCAACTCTGTAGCTAGTGTAAATCTAACATCTTCTTTAGGGGCAAAGGCCATAAATCCAAAAAACTCTACAATCGGCAAAGGCCACCATACTTTTTGACACGGGTGCATCAAAATCATTTATTTCGAAAATCTCGTAAATAGTTTAAATTTAAAAGTGATCAAAGTGTTAACGTGAAGATTCAGACTGTAAATGGATCGTTTTATCAAAATCAAGTTTGCATGACGTGCAAATTTCAAGTGAAGGTAAAAATTTACCTACGTGTTTTGTTTTGTCTTTATTGGAGGTTCCTTCTTTACCAAAAATCGACACCGTGGTCGAGAAAGAAGGAAAACCAGACATCAAGTAAAGCAAACATAGATTTATTGGTCGGACAAGACCAAATGTGGCAAATTTTAAGTGAGAAAGTGTGGTCAAAAGACAAATATGGTCTGACCGAGATCCAAACCAAAGTGGGAAATATAAAGTGTGGTACGTTTAACGTGGAAAAGTTGACGGGAGAAGAAGTTACGTTATGCACAGCAATCGGGCAAGCAACAGAAGAAGATTTCTGGGCCCTAGAAAAATTGGCATAACGGACTCCCCGGAAGCAAATGCTGTGCAGAAGGAAAATGATTTAGTGTTAGAAAGGTTCAAAAAAGATTTGATCATTGAAAAGGGTCAGATTTACGTAAAGTTTCCTTGGATTGATCAATCGATCAAGTTAAATGACAATTTCCCTTTGGCTAGACAGTGTTTAAATAGTTTGCTTAAACAATTGAAAGCAAAAATATGTTAGATCAGTACCACGAAGAGTTCATGAAACAGAAAGTGGCAAACGTGATTGAGTAGCACCCAAAATTCCTACGGGGAATTACGTGTACTATATTCCACATCAAGTTGTGGTAAAAAGTGACTCAAGAACCACAAAGTTCCGTATTGTTTTGAATGCTTCATCAAGGATGAAACAGCAAAAATCGTTGAATGACGTGATGTATCAGGGGCCATCGTTGATCCCAAATATGATCGGAATATTGATAAGAGCCAGACTACGGCCTGTCTTGATTATTGGGGATGTGGAGAAAGCGTACCATCAGATACATCTCCAAGAAAGTAGAAAGGGACTCAACGAGAATTCTATGGTTACGTGACCCTAAACTGCCAATATCGAAAGATAACTTGGTCATTTACAGGTATACGCGAGCACCTTTCGGGGTACGTGCAAGTGCATTTTATTAGCTAGTTCACTAATCCAAGTGATAGAAAAGGAAGATGATGAGGAAATGAAAGATGACATAAAGAACAATATGTACGTGGATAATTTGATAGTAAGTGCGGATACTACCGAAAAGGCGGTGGAAAAATACCGCAAATTTAAGGATACGTTTGCAAAGTATAAAATGAATATACGTGAATTTTCTTCAAACTGTGATCAAACTTTAAACAAAGTTGCACAGGAAGATAGAATTGATGACCAGGAAATTAAGCTATTGGGAACAATGTGGAATCGTGAAAAGGACACAATTACTCAAAGTACAAGCTTGATTACCGAAGGTCCTCTCAGCAAAAGGAAAGTGTTACAAGTGATTGCTCAAAACTTTGATCCACTGGGTGTAGCCATACCGGTCATAGTGGAAGCAAAAGTGTTTAACCAAAAACTGTGGTCCAACAAGTTGTACGGATGGGACACAGAGTTAAGTGATGACGATGCGAAAACGTGGCGAGAAATAATCAAAGTATATGGAAAGCCTACAAAGTTCACAATTCCACGTTACGTATCGGAAGTTGGGAAACATCCCACGCTGAATCTGATAATATTTTCGGATGCTTCAGCAAAAGCTTTCGCAGTAGTCAGCTACATTCAAGTGGTCAAAGAAAATGAATGTACAACGTCCATTTTGTTTGCAAAAAATCGACTCAATCCGCAAAAAACCAAGGCGACAATTCCCAAGCTGGAGTTGCTGGCCATTGAATCTGCGGTAAGGCAAGGAAAATACCTGATCCAAGAGACACGTCTCAAATTTAAGAACGTTTACGTATTCAGCGATTCGAAGGTCGCACTATCGTGGGTGTCAAAATCTAATTTGAGTGAAACAAACGTGGGAAAGTTTGTAAAAAATAGAGTCGCAAGCATAATCCAAGTAATTAAAGAATTGGAAAAGGAACGTCAAGTGTCATTTTATCACGTCCCAAGAGAAGATAATCCGGCTGATTTTGGTACAAAAGGAAAATGCTTTGAAGAACTTGAAAAGAGTATTTGGTTCTCAGGACCAAAATTTCTTTTAAAAGACCAAACGCAATGGCCAAGTTATCTAACAAAGTTTGAATGTGATTCAAGTGAAAAGGAAATATACGTAAACGTGGCGATCCAAGAGGAAAGTGAAAGGACGGTGGACGTAGAGAGATACAGTGATTATTTCAAGTTATTAAATATAACAGCTTACGTTATACAATTTATTAGAAACATCAAAGCACGTGCCGGAGGTTCGCTTCCACGGGTGACCGCTCGAGTTGATCCCAAGAACGTTGATCGGCCGACGGTAGAAAGCCTAAAAAGAGCAGAAGAATTACTAATACGTGAACATCAAAAGGAAAACAAAAAAGAATTCCAAAGCTTTGAAAATGAAGTAGAAGTGGACCTGGCGGGAGTGCTACGTAAGAAAGATCGATTGGAAAACGCGTTCTTGAATGGAAAATCAAACGCAACCAATCTTAATTCATCACAAATCACATCTTGCAAAGTTGATAATAAGTCATTATCATCAAATAAACAATCAATGCAAGTATGGCGGCTACATTGGCAGCAATTAGAAGCAAGTACTGGATCACGAAAGGTAGACAGAGCGTAAAAAACGTGACGGAAAAGTGTGTCATTTGCAAACGTTATACCGGAAGACCATACAAAACACCATTAATGGCAAAGTTACCAGAAATGAGGACAAAAAGAGCTATTCCCTTTGCAAATATTGGGATAGACTATTTTGGGCCATTTGAGGTCTGGGACAATTACGTAGACGGTGAAATGCAAGTTTGGGCAGTCATATTTACATGTACGACCACAAGATTGATTCATCTGGAACTGGTGGACAACTTGCAAACAAGTACTTTTTATCAAGACGCTAAGAAAATTTTGCGCAAGACGTGGGAGCCCAAGCTGATAATTTCGGATAACGCTAAAACGTTTGTGACTGGCAAAAGACTGGTCACGTAAAGATCAAGAACACAAGAAAAGGAAGTGTTTTGAAGAAACACTGGCGAATTACAACATTAAATGGCAATTTACCACTCCTTTGTGTCCTTGGGAAGGGGAATATACGAGAGATTAATTGGAGCGGTCAAGTTAGCTCTAAACAAAACAAAGGGCAATCGAGGAAGTTTATCAAAAGTGAATTGGAGCTCACGTTAATTGAAATTGAAGGGGATAATCAGTTTGAGACCGCCTTACGTACACGTATTCTGAACCTGACGCTCGAAGTAGCTAAGACCTATAGACTTTTTGTGCCCAGGGAAAAGGCTAAATTTACAAATTGATAGTGGCAAATGAAGTGAACGTAAACTACGGAGAAAAAATTTAAATACTCATGCGCAAGTAAGAGAAGCAGTAAAGAGTGCAAACTATTACTTGGACATTGTTTGGAAAGCATACAATACCGAGTATTTCAATGTGCTATGTGAAAGGAAAACCATAAATAAGTTTGGTCAGTACTCCAAACAGGAAATTCAAGTTGGGGTTGAGATCCTTTCTAATGAACGAAGGCACAAAAAGAGGAGAATACGCAAGAGCAAGGGTGATCGAACTAGTCAAAAGCGCTGATGGGAAAATTACGTAGCGCCATAGTGCTAACAGCAAATAGAAAACACGTTGAAAGGCACATAAAATTTCCTGATTCCAATGGAAATACGTGCAGACGAAAGGGAAAAGGTTGAAATCAGAAAGAAAGTACGCCTACGTAGCTATCCAAGAAACGCGAAAGGAAAAGGCGTAAAATACAAAGATGATTCATCGTCTTCTGAATCCGAAAAGTGAGCAAGTTGCGCAATAAATTAAGCGCAAACACTTTTATGTGTATAATGTTTAAAAGTTAAATTTGGCGCATAAATCACGTTTAATTGATTTTGATTATACATTACGTTTATTAGCTCAAAAGAGCAATCTGTGAATAATAGAATAACATGTTTTTTTTTCTTTTCTTTTCTTTCTTTTTGCTTTACGTTCTCAAGTGTTATTTGTCAGTACAACAATAACGTGTACATTACAGGTACGAATGACTGATGCTCCTTTAGCAAAAACGCAAATCGGCGGAGATCAAACGAGTAACACGCAAGAAAGTCGGCTGAAGTGAGAGAAAAATCAACAGCAAGTATGGGCACTGAGGCCAAAGCATTTGAGATGCAAGATATCTCCGAGGCTCTCAGCGATATTATTCCTAAAATTGGGAATAGCCGTTGGGCGCGAATCACAAAACGTGGTGCAAAAGATGCACGAGATCATGAGAGCCGAGACGGGAGAAATATTAGCCACTCTCAAAACGTATATTGATTTACGCATTGAGGGAATAGAAAAGTTGGCGAAATCACAACATGAAGATGTGATACGTGAATTACGTAGAGAAGTAAATAAAAAGAAGCTGCAAGAAGATCTGGATGAAATGGAAGATGATAGGGTAAAGCGGAAGATCTTAAAAGTTCATCCACAAACGTGCCATTTTGCAAATCACGATTGCAAAGACGTAATTAAGTGCGCGCTTGATGTGCCGATCAATCAAAGACTCGAAATTCGCCCGAGCGAAAAATATATGTCAAGATCTGATGTGCTACAAGAGCCACAAGGGACCGTGCAACAAGCGTAATATGAACGCCCGCAGCCGCTGCCGAGGAAATCATCACATCGTCTTCTGCCGATTATAAAAGAATCAACATCGCCACAGCTTCGATCTACCGGATTACGTAGATTCATTTTCTTTTTCAATCAATTAGTCAAGGATTTGCTGAATTTTGATATCTTTACTTAAATCTCTTTTGGATCACTCTTAAAATGTACACTTAACCATAGAAATCTCTTTCAGCCTTAGTGGGAAGTACGCTAGAAAAACTAAAGGGTATTACATTCTTTTTCATGGTGGGGAGTGATCGAACCTCGATCCTCACACACGTCAGTCAAAGGTTTTAAAATCTATAACGTGCCCTTGGGAACGTACGTAACCGTTGACTAAGCATAACCTTTGCACAAGTAAAAGGCTATAAAAGGTTTCCTATCCCATTCCGTCAGGTCTTTTCTTTCATTTGAGTCTTCTCGATTCATTTTTGCTCGTGATCAAGTGGATTTATTTCTTTCGTAATTCACTTTTGCAAGTGACTCGTGTTCTCATTTATTAAGTGATTGTTTTCATTCATTTTCTCAGTGAGTGTTTGTCCCTTGGTTTGTTGTACGTGGTGTTGTTAACGTTGAACGTAGTATTTAAGTGTGGTGATTCAGGTGTTAAATAAAGTCTTGTTTCTTTAAGGAAGCAGACATAATCCACATTGAGACTCCACAGAAAGTAAAGTACGTTACACTTATAACCTCATTTAGTTCATATAAGGTCACTTTTTAAGAGGCAGATCAGGTCAATCAAGGCTAGTCTTTGGGCAAGACTTTTTGATCAATTTGTGCAGAGAATCGTAGACTTTTGATCGTAGACTGTGGAGAATCATAGACTTTTGATCAATTTGTGCCTGTACCGATCAACACTATGTTCAAGCTCTTTATCTGAAGTACCTAAATTGCCAGTGAATCTCATAGTAATCTGGGATTCCAGGAAAGGGATCAGCTTTGAGCTTTGAATATCAGCTTTGAATTCAGCTTTTGACAGTTATCAAGTCTGTTTCGTGACAGAAATAACAGTAAAATCCTTTCTCTTTGATGTCTTTTTCATAAAACCTCTACGTTTTTCTGATCAATTCACTTTCAAGAACACGAGGCAAAGATCTAAAAAACGTGGAATTTCTTTCGCTTAAAAGCCTTTTCTCTTTGGGAAAGTTCACTGTTTTTCCTTCCATCAAATCCCTATCAATTTCTGTACTTTCATTGCTTTTTCTCTCCGATTTTTCCGGTTTTCATCGGAATTTTGCAAGAGTGTAAGTGAAAAAGGAAACAGTAATCGTGATTATGACCTTTTCCCTCAGCTAACCCCTCCAGTTGAGTCTCCTCTTTCCACCAAGAACGCTGCTCATCCTCCATTTGATCAAATCTTTGTTTTTCAACAACTTTTAAGCTGATTTCACTTTTGATAAATAACGTTTTGAATTCTTTCTTTCCCTTTCCTTTCAAGTGTGATCCGGATTCGACGCTAGTAACTTGATAACATTTTGTTTTGTTTCCTCGAAAAAGCCTTTCTCAAACATCTTCAGGATTTCAGTCAAGCGCTTTGACAAGAAAGCTTTCTTGACTTTGCTTTAAACCGTTTCAAACAAAAGCAAGATCTTGGATTTGATCTGTCAATCTGCATAGTTTTTACTTCTAGATTATCAGTCAAGTACTTCAAGCAGGTCCGTAATCAGCTCAACATTTCGATAAGAGTAAGAGCTTTAACTTATGCTTACCCATTGCTCCCTGGCTTTTTGTCAGCTTGCTCACATACTGCTCACCCAAGTCTTCAACTTCGGAGGGCCAGTACCTGTTTTGTACTGACTGATTGCGGTGTGAGTGGGAACGACTTCACGTCTTGTGTGTTCCTAGCTCCCAACATTAATTCTGCGTACACGTACACGTACATATACACGTACACGTACACATGCGCGTACACGTACACATACACGTACACGTACACATACACGTACACGTGATGCCACATACACGTACATATACACATACACGTACATATTACACGTACACGTATATATACACGGCCACGTACACATACACGTACACATACACGTACACGTGCACATACACGTACACGTACACATACACGTACATTACACGTACACATACCACACACGCACACGTACACGCACAATGCAGCACGGTTGTCGGTTGTTTTTTGTGTCAACTCAAGTTTTTAAGGATCTTTGCCAGCTATTTCGTAGAAAGTTCTCGGTAACTTCTATGCTAGTTTTCAAGAGGAGATTCAGAGCTGTCGAAGGACTATAAAAGTTTAGTTTATCTATGAATTTGTCACCAAATTATCAGCAAAGCAGTTAACGACTAAGATCGACTGTACGCTCAAAATACCGTTATAGCAAATGTCTAAATGCATTCGAGAAATGTACTTTGCTGATTCTCGCTGAATTTAAAGCTGGAAGCTTAAATTTAAAGCTACTCGCTTTTCCTTTAAATGCGGAAATCCCGTAGTCACTCTAAAAATGGGAAATTAGACTCCTTAGATGGCTTCAAAATTGAGCTAGTAATACAATGCCTTTATAAAAAATATAATTTTATGTACTTTCTTACCGTAAGACTTTTGCTAAGGTTCTTTAAAACGTGATCTTTTCAAAAAGGTAAAGAGTTTTTGGAGGGGGAAATCATTCAGTTTCTCTATTAAATGCAAAAAAAAATTATTCAGGAGTTTCATCCCTGTCAAGGAAAGTCAAAAACCTCATTTTTATTCCTTTGTCGGCCCCATTTCTTTTTGTAGAGTTACTTTGAGAAACTAATTTATTTTTAGCCATCAATATTCATCATGAGATCTATCGAATGGGGTATCACCATCCCAAACTTCTGATCACTTCCACTTCTGGCCATTCCCTTATAAAGGTGAAGAGGACTGCATGTTTCCGGGGCACGTCAAGAACATTTTTCTCAACCGCAGGACCGCCGCCAAGCACACACCAAAGAACCCCTCATGCTGGGACTTCAATGACACAAGCTGCACCTCACTTAGGTCAGGAGGAGTGAGAACGGAAGCTCTGGAAGCCTGGAAGCCTGGAAGCTCTGGAAGCCTGGAAGCTCTGGAAGCCTGGAAGCTCTGGAAGTTCTGGAAGCCTGGAAGCCCAAGAAGCCTGGAAGCCTGTAAGCTCTGGAAGCTCTGGAAGCTCTGGAAGCCTGGAAGCCTGGAAGCCTGGAAGCCTGGAAGCCTGGAAGCTCTGGAAGCTCTGGAAGCCTGGAAGCTCTGGAAGCTCTGGAAGCTCTGGAAGCTCTGGAAGCTCTGGAAGCTCTGGAAGCTCTTCGTCGTCGAGATCAAGCTGAAATTGCTGACCAGGATGCCCTAGATTCACGGGCACAAGGAGAATCTGGCCTTATGAACCACAAAAATCAGATAAACCAAGGCAAGCGATTGTAATTTTGTTTTGCTGGGGGGGGGGGGGGGATTGTTTTGTTTCTCGCTGTACTAACATTGTTGCTGATTGAGATTGCTATTTCTTATCCTGTGGGGAATGCTAGTCACTCTTTATTTGATTGTTTATGTTTCACTTTCTGTTTATTAACTTTCCCCTACCTTACCAAAGTGCTTAAAGATGTATTTTATGATTTGGAGCACAATGAAATGAAGACTTTTAAGTGAAAACATCAAATTGACCATTTCTGAAATGTTTTTCCTCGTTTTTCATCGATCTCATCAATTTTCGCCTTTTCACGGCATTTCAACTCATAAAATTTGTTCAAAGAAGAGTAAAGAAACGAAAATGAAAACCTTTTTTTCTGCCCAAACCAAATAAAAATACTTCTATTGATATTTGACGGTTTAAAAAGATTAACTAATGTGATTTAATTGATTCTATTAAATTTTTTGGCAAAACAAATTCCTTTTTGCTTTTCCTTATGTGCTTTTTTTGACAAAATTACCCATGTCAATTCTGTGAAATCACTTGGAAAACTGGTCGAAATATGTTTTTTGCTTTTTTTCTCCTTTTTCTGGCACTTTTTGACCTCAAATTGATCTCTTTGTATGCGAAATCATTTCATAACTTCATTTTACCAAGTACAACGTTAATTTTTTTGTTTTGGGAGTTATAATGGTTTCTTTGTCACTATATTTCACTTGAAATATTGAAATAATTAAGTTGTTAAGTTGCTGCTTATGAGTTAAGTTCTTCATTTTTCTTTGGCAATCGATCGGACAATTTTTTTGTGTGCTTTTTTGGGAACAAATTCTCTTAATAACCGTATTTTCTATAATAGTAGTGCAGTCCCATAATAGCAGTATAAAGAAATATTGTTCTCGTGCTTGGTACTCTTCACTCAAGACACGTTATTTTTTGTTTTGAGATATCTGATCTCACTTGAACTAAAAAAGCAATTTTTATTCAATAAATGACTGACTAAAAATCTTTGGGGCTCTACTTGAGCTAACTTTGGCACAAGATCGACAATCGAATTAAAAGTGACGATAAAAAACAGAAAGAATTTCGTCCTAATTAGGACACAACTTTCACACAATTAGAGGAAAGCAGAAAAGAAAAATGAAAGATAACAAAAACAAATGAACAACAGTTGCCTTATATAGGTTTTAACACAAGATAACAAAGCTAACAAGCTACAAAACAATAAATGATTTGGGGCGCGAAATAAAATGAAGGCGCACCGATTTCTTTCCAATTTTTTAGGCTGTCAGGAGTTAGATAACTTTTAGCGGCTATTCAGCCACAAGCAGTGCAGGCAGGAGGGCGGTTGAAAAAAAATAGTAGTGCACCCTGCTAAAATTTGCTCTGTTGTTCACTTCTGACTTCCTTTGTTTTAAAAGCTTACTGGTAGCTAAATGAGATGATATTATGAAATGCTATTATTTGATTGTGACTACTTATTTACTACTGACTAACATATTGTGCTTGTAATTAGCTTTTTGACATATTGCTACGATTCTTTGGTACTTATGGGTTTTGCCCACTGCACATTTATGCACTCTGACTAAACAAAGGCTAAAACTATGCCTTCTCTTTAGTTTAGCTTAGTCTTTTTATCTACTATAATTTTATTTAGAAAATATAATTTGGCTTAATTTGGAGTTAAGTTCTTCAGCTTCCTTTTGGCAATCGATCCCACAATTTTTTTTATGCTTTTTTGCATAAAATTTTTTGATTCTGTAATTTCTTGATTCATTTTTATGTCAAAATACTCTTTCAACCAGAAAAAAGAAAAGAAAATAATATAAGATTTGTTTGAGCACAAAGGGCACACATCAAAGAGCAGCTAGTTTGAGAAAGAAGTTCGACTTTTGTGCAAACGAAACTTTTCTGCTGCATTTAATTAGTGAATTTGCAAATTTCTAGACTGAAAGAGGAGAAAAACTAGCTATTTATAGCTTTTCTATTTTAGAAATGGCAAATTGATTGCGTTTTTAAGCACAAAGCACACTTGGCGAATCTAATGATACCAAGAACATAATTCAGTCACAACATCGGACATTTAATACGCGCCCCGCCCCTTTTACCATCGGCATCTAATTTTTTGAGTTTTTTTTGGCTCTTTGCGCCCGGCTATCCAATTTAAATATTCTTGGTATGATTGGATACGCCAAGTCTTTTTCTGTCGATTGGTAGAAAAACTATTTGAATTTCGAACAGCCCAACACCAAGAAATTGGAGTTCAAGGTTGGCGGGCTAGGGCCTTTTATACGCGCTGGATCCCTTTGCCATTGGCAATCCAACTTTAAGCTCAAATTTCTTGGTGCTGGGCTATCCAATTTAAATATTCTTGGTATCATTAGATTCGCCAAGTCTTTCTCTGTCGATTGGTACAAAAATTATGTAAATTGAATCGCCCCACACCAAGATATTTGAACTCAAAGTTAGATTGCCAATGGCAAAGGTGGCGGGGTTGTGGGACCTTTTATACGTGCCCCGTCCCTTTGCTATTGACAATCTAACTTTAAGCTCAAATTTCTTGATGTTGGATTATTCAATTTAAATAGTTTTTATACCAATCAGCAGAGAAAGACTTGGCGAATTTAATGATACCAAGAACATGTAAATTGAATAGCCCCACACCAAGATATTTGAGCTCAAAGTTGTGTTTCCAATGACAAATCATTTGAATTTGCAAATTTCTAGACTGAAAGAGGAGAAAAACTAGCTATTTATAGCTTTTCTATGTTAGAAATGGCAAATTGTTTGCGTTTTTAAGCACAAAGCACACTCAAACAACAACCCTCACCTTGAGCTCGGCTTCGGATTATTAAAAGCTCGAAAATTTTGAAAAGATAATCCTTATTTTATCACCATATAAGCCTAAAATCTCTTTTCAACCTTTTCTCCGTCAAATACTCCATAAAATCCCTTTTCTTTCCTTTTCTTGATTCAAAATGAGAAAACTGATAAAGCTTTTCCCCTCAATCTTGTGATTAAAAAGATTTTGTTGAGAAAATCGAAAAATTCTTTATTCCGTGCCACCCAAAAACCCCAATTCACCAATTTAGCTAAATATTTGACCTTTCAAAGCCTATTAAAAGTCAAAATCCGTTACGAGTTATCGGAAATGACCTTCTTCAAAGAACAGGTGACAAAGATTTGTGAAAATTTTAGGATTTAAAAGCTTTTTTATGCACTAAAATCAGCTAGTACTTAAACGTGATCAATTTTGAATCAAAGTTTGAATCAAAGTCAAAGTTTTTTGAAGCAAACAAGTTGAACGAGTTTTTTTTAAGTAAACAATAAAAACATTGTTTCAGTAAAACTCTTGAAACAATAAATAAAAGTTTCTGGAGAATTTTGAAAAGTTTGCACTTGTTTGATTCAAAATTTATTACATTTAAAGTAATTTTGCGTTTATTTTTGCTTTTACAAACTTTTCATTTGGTTTTTTTATAGAATTTATAAAACTTCACAATTTCTTGCCAACCATGCAAACGCGAGAAGGAAATAACGCGTTATTGAACCTTTTATACGCGCCCCACCCCTTTTCCCATGGACAATTTAACTTTAAGCTCAAATATCTTGGTGTTGGGCGCGTATAAAAGGCCCCACAACCCCGCCACCTTTGCCATTGACAATCTAACTTTGAACTCAAATTTCTTGGTGTTGGGCTATTCAATTTAAATAGTTTTTATACCAATCGACAGAGAAAGACTTGGCCAATTTAATGATACCAAAAACTATTTAAATTTAACAGCCCAACACCAAGTTATTTGAGTTTAAAGTTGGATTTCCAATGGCAAAGGCGGCGGGACGCATCTCAAACCACAATCAAATTTCAGGCTGAGAAGTTTTTTCTTTGCATAAAAGGCTTCTCGGTACTTAAATATCAGCTGGTTTGCCAGATATCTCTCGTTTGCATGGTTTTTGACAAATTGAACAAATCATGATCGATTCTATAAAGTCGAATTGGTCACTGAATCGATTTTTTTGTTGATAAGCTGAGATTTATCCCTTAAAAGTTATCCTATCATCCAAATCTTTTCATTATTTTCCCCCTACTTTTCTATAGTTTCCGATCTCTTTTCTAGATCATTTGTTCACTTTTTTTTCGCAAAAATGATAGATTGGTCGAATTGAACCGTTTTCAAATCAATTTTCCCAAGTTTTCCCAACTTTCTCCTCCACTTTTTTTCTCTTTTCCCCATCATACTTTCGGTTATGGATTTTTTTTGTGTTTAAAACCTGTATTTGAGCAAAAATTAAGCAAAAATCATTTAAAAGAATGTTTCTCCTTTAAATCAATGAATTTCTTTTCAGAATTTAACCTCAACCACCCGCTATCAGACGTTTTTTCTTGATGGCCAACGGGGCAAATGGCGCCTCGAATCAAACAATAAAACATCATGCAAGAGTACAATCTGGTAAGTGATCACAATGAACAAATGAGCCCAACAAGTGAAACCAAAACGAGCTAATACTTAGATTTTAAGAATTTCACCAATTTTTGCTCTTACTTGACATTTTATCCCAATCTGGTATTTTATTAGAATCCACTAAAACGGTTGCACCAATAGAACCATTAAACATTGATGGCGATCGGTCGATCAACCTAATCACGATTATTTTTTGTGACAGCTCGTTTTTCAAGGACTTTGTTATTGATTTTGTAAAAAGTTCTTGGTAATTTTGTACTAGTTTTCAAGAGGAGATTCAAGACTATCAAAGTTAACGACTATGCGACGGGATGCTCAAAATACCTAGCCAATCTGTTAAAACAATCCCCAAGTCATTGGTAAAGGCTGATAAAGGCTATTTAAGACATCAAAACTTGTTTAGCATAGGAATAAGTTATCCTGAAAGATTGATCTCTCAATGCAGCCCATTGCTCAAGTCATTTAACTCTTTTCAATTAAATATTCGGCTCTTTGGTGGTTGAGAGGGACTATTTTTGACTTAGCTTCATCGAATCTAGTGTTTTAAGCGGTTTTTGTCGATATTCTTCTTCTATTCTGGGGTAATTCTATATGCTGAAGCGATTGGTGCTAATTTTAGAGTATTTCCAACATGTTTCAAGTTAGTATTGTAGCTTTTCAAGTGTAATCAGCTTTGAGATAACGTTCGGTGGTTAAAACAGGCTAGCAAACAAGGCAAATCATCAAATAGGATTATCAAAAACTACTTAAATTAGCACCAATCGCTTCAGCATGTATAATTACCCCGAAATAGAAGAAAAGTATCGACATGAACCGCTCAAAGCACTAGATTCGATAAAGCCAAGTCAAAAATAGCGCCTCTCAACAGCTTTCTCTACAACAAAGAGACAACTTGTTAGGTAAACAAGTTTATCGATAAGTAGCCAATCGGTCGGGTTTAATTCCGGGACTTTTTCGTTTTGAATGGACTACCAAAATACTAATCTTTCTGTTATAGGTTCTTCAAGGGATCCTTCAAAAGTTGAGTACTAATCTATTACTTTGTTATGTAGCTAAAAATAAGTTGAAAAATATCACCAAGAACCGCTCAAAGCACTAGATTCGATAAAGCCAAGTCAAAAATAGCCCCTCTCAACCACCAAAATACTAATCTTTCTGTTATAGGTTCTTCAAGCGATCCTTCAAAAGTTGAGTACTAATCTAAGTTGAAATTCAGTTCATTCAGTTCATTTTCTTTTATATTAACCTAAAGCCTTGAGTTACTTCAGCTATAAGCTTTCAAAGCTTTTCAATTAGACATGGACCTTACAAACTACAAGGTCAGACTATAAACCCTTGTAGAATTGCGTAGAATCGATATTTTTTAAGCTTTTCTCACCAATGAGCAATGTTTAGGCTTTCGAATGGCACTAAAACCAAGAAAATCCATCATTTGTACTCTGAAAACGAGTCATTTATAGCCATTTGTAGTCTTCTCCCATGAGACAAAACTAAAAACCTGAAAAAGACGTTAGATCTCAGTGTAGAGAACATGATTTAACTTGATTTTGGTGTCATTCGAAAGCCTAAAGTTAGCCAGATCTTTTGGTCAAAAAAATTTTCAAAAATATCTAGTCTACGCGTTTCTACAATGGTTTGTAGCTTCATATCTATTTCCATTCTCTTTTTTTCTTTCAGGTGAAGGCCATCTTGACATCTATGGCTATTCACTAACCCTGCCGAGAACTGTAATTTGAAAAAAAAAAATCTGCATTTCTAAAATCGTTTCAGATACTTTTCTATATTTTCTCATTTTGCACACTCGGCATTTTCCGTTTGATAATCCATTGGAAAGAGGAATGGTGAGTGAAAAGGTTTTCTTTATTTACAAAATTCCATACTTACAACTATTGGATTGGTGAATTGAAAACTGCGGGCTATTGTCGTATGTGACAGTTTGAGCACTTTCTTCAAAAGAAACCCATTTTGATGTCAATGGAAAAGTTGTAGAGAATCAAAAATCAAGCTTATATCCAAATTTTCAGAACGATTCAAAAACCGGTGTTCAAGAAATGCTAAATTTACGAATTTTCACAAAACTTGCATTTTAAGCGAAACTACTAAGTGTATCTTTTTGGAAATTTCGCTATAAGCCTAATTTCTGATTCTCTACAACTTTTCCATTGACATCAAAATGGGTTTCTTTTGAAGAAAGTGCTCAAACTCTCTATCGGACATCTCCAGTCCTCGATTTTTGAGTCTCACACTTGTCTCACACACAAACCAAAATCCTACTACGAAAGAGGAATCCGCAAATTGCCTGTAAAATGGGCAGAAGTCGTGAATAATAATGGAAATTATTTGGAATGAATTGATGGTTGAATAAATTTTAGTTCAAAGTCCCGCAGTTTTCAATTCACCAACCCAATATATTCATTCTCCGTGATTCTCTACGACCTTCTGCCATCGATCAGCAAGATTTCGAATCTGCAAGTACCAAGCCGGCTTCTTTGAATCAAAGAACTCTTGACACGCTTCTTCAACTTCTTGTCTTCAAGTTCAAGTTCAAGAAGAATAGGCCCTCCAAGTCAAAGATCGTTCTCACCCACGACAACGCGCGCCCTCATGTTGCAAAACTGACTCGCTCTAATATAAATCGCCTTGTTTGGGAACTTTTGGCGCATCCCCCATACAGTCTGGACCTCATCCCTTTTGATTCCGCAGTTTTCAATTCACCAACCCAATCGAAAGAGAATTTCCTTTAGATTAGAGTGAATTCTGTTTAAGTCTAAATTCCAAAGCTTAGGCTTTAGCTCAAGAAAGTGGTCTTTAGTCAAAACTAAACTAATCATAACTACTTTCTTCTAAACTCACCTCAATCGTTTCCACAAAAATCTCATTATTCGTCCCTTTTTCAAAATTGAGCTAAATTTAAAGGTACATCAAGGTGCGAGCCACCAAATGCAACCTCGATCAAGCGAACATACTCTTTATTGTGTAAGTTTTTTTATATAAAGCTAATTTGTGGAGCTTTCTTCATCTTTTTTTCCTTTTCAGCGATGAGAATCGAACAACTACTCATCGTTTGGTGAAAGATGTTACGATGGGATCTGATGGAAATCCCCTCATTTTACCCAATGGACTGGGAAGTTATCGAGAAGGTTTGACAATGATTTTTGTCAATTACGCAAATTTTTATCAAAATAACCATTTTAGTATCCCATATTCGGTATTTCACTTTCCGAAAAATGCTCTACGCGTGGTTCGAGAAAGAGGCGAAGTTCATTCCACCATCGGACTTCGACAGTTCGGTGAGTCTCCTTGAAAAGCTCATAAACCGTAACAACTCACTGACTTGACTATTGAGTACTTATCACTATTGAGAAGTTCCCAAAACCTTCAACAATTGCAAAACTAGGCTCTGTGAGGACGAAATATGTACATCGAATTACCCCAGAAAACTTTCATAGAAGAGAGTTTGCTCTAGAGAGATCTACTAAAGTCTTATTGTCTCCGATAAGCTTATTGAGAGTCTCTATAATCAGTCTGGAGATCTACTGGAGATCTAGAGATCTACTGGAGATCTAGAGATCTACTGGAGATCTAGAGATCTACTGGAGATCTAGAGATCTACTAAAGTCTTATTGTCTCCGATAAGCTTATTGAGAGTCTCTACAATCAAATTGAATCTCACTTTCGGCTTACAAGGCCATCTTTTCCAATTCCAAGCTTAAAACAGCTCTTTAACTTTGTCCAGACAAATTTCTGAATGCTCTAGGTGCCCGTGAAAACGTTGATCGATCGGATTGATGACAAACACGGGATCACTACAGCACAAGTGAGTTGATTTGTGAGAAGAAACTAAAAATTGATGGCTATAAGGCTATAAATGAAGGCTATAAATTGATGCCTTGAAGGCTATAAATGAAGGCTTGAAGGCTATAAATTGATGGCGATACAGCATTGGTAAACTCATAATCAGTACAATTTGTAGAAAAATCAGTACAACTAACCAACAATTCACCTAGGTTTATAGCTGTTTAACCTAATTTTGTTGGTGAGTTGCCAGCAGTGATCTTTAATGAAGTTGTAACAGGAAAATTTGTTTAACAAAAGAATCAGTAAGTTCAATCAGTTCAATTCTCGGTTTATTCAATGGCCAGATTGCTTGTTTTTAGGTGCTTCAACGCCGGCTTACATACGGCAGAAATCTGATCGAAGTGCAGCTAAAACCAATCGTCGTTTTGCTTTTCAAAGAGGCCATCTCTCCGTTTTACATCTTTCAACTATTCAGGTAATAAAATTTGCTTTTTTGTTTCGCATCACAAAAAATGTTCAGTGTTTGCCTATGGTATTGGGATGAGTACATCTACTATGCATCAATCATTGTCATCATTTCAGTTGGATCGATTACGCTAGATGTTTATCAGGTGAAAAAGGCGTATATGTAAAGAAGAACAAATTTCAGACAAGGAAACAAGAAAAGAAACTCCGATCGATGGTTCATTCGTCTGGAGAGGTTGGGAAAACACATAACAAAAGCAAAAACAACAAAAACACAACAACAAAGCATTTTATCACTACTTGGAAAAAGCTATTAAAGCTGTAACGGGTCACGACTGATGAGCCAAGTTTTAAACTACCCATCCATGCTTCCGTAGCGCAGTAGGCAGCGCGTCAGTCTCATAATCTGAAGGTCGTGAGTTCGAGCCTCACCGGGAGCAATATCTTTTGCTTTTAAACGCATCTTTTTTAGATAACAGTTCTCCGAGACAAAGGAGAGTGCACAATTGTTGACAGCTCTGAGGCTTGTTTTGACAAAAAAATCTATTGTACTTTATTTAGCTGGTACCCGGTGATGTGATTGTTATTCCCGAACATGGTTTTGTGATGCAATGCGATGCAATTCTTTTGACAGGAACCGTTATCGTCAATGAGTCGATGTTGACTGGGGAAAGTGTTCCCGTTACAAAGGTTTGTTCAATGAATCACAATTAGAATGGGTTTCTCTTAAACAAATAATTATTTGAATAGATTTACTCAAATAATTTTTTTGATTTGAATAACGCGTCAAGAAACGTTAAATAAGGCGTTCTAAAAAGCGCTCTAAAATTTTGATGTGAAATTGCGAGCTATTCGGGTTTCCTTTTTTGATCCAATAGGGTTCCAATACGGTTCCAATACGGTTCTTTTTAGATCCAATACGGTTCCAATACGGTTCCTTTTAGATCCAATACGGTTCCAATACGAAAAATCCTTTTTTTTCGAAAATTTCCCAAAATAAGATATTCAGTCAAACGAATGAATAGCTTACTTGGTAGCCATATATAGTAGGCTTCTCGAGATTTTTTTGCCATTTCTTTTGGAAGTGACACACGCACGACTTCTTTTTCCGCACCCAGCCCATTAGCGAACCTTTTTTCGTCTTTTAAAAAAGCTCTAGCTAACATTAACCAATTTCTTTTCCAAAAGCTGTTTTTCTGGGTAATTTTAGGGTGTAGAATCCAAATTTTGAAATATCAATTTGAAAGATAAAACGCATAGGTTAAATTACAGAAAAATTGTCGATTTTTCTCTATGTATAACCCTGTGCTTTTGCTTCCACAAGCTCTGATATGTCAAAATTTCGATTCTACGCCCTAAAATTACCTAGAAAAACAACTTTTGGAATAGAAATTGGTTAATATTAGCTTTTAGAGCTTTTTTAAAACGCGAAAAAAGGTGCGCTAATGGGCCGGGTACGCAAAAAAAGCTCGCATTTGTCCCACTCCCATTTTTTATTGCTAAATAATATGCAAAAACTACGGTACTTTTTTTATTTAATTTCTTACAGGTGAATGCCTCTGGCTTGGACGATGATAATAAAACGGGAAATGTGAAGCTTGATTTCGATCGACACGCAAAACATGTGTTATTCTGTGGAACACAGGTAAACTTTTGAACTTTTGAAAGCTAGGGTATTGCTTTTCTTTCCAGGTACTCCAAACTCGAAATTACGGACGAGGTCTCGTGAGAGCGATCGTCATTCGAACAGCTTTCTCTACAACAAAGGGACAACTTGTTAGGTAAACAAGTTTATCGATAAGTAACAAATCGGTCGGGTTTAATTCCAGAACTTTTTCGTTTTGAATGGAGACTTTTGAAAGGTCAATTGATGATCTGATAGACAATATTAAGTAATTATAAAAAAAATTGAAAAATAGCTAAAATGCCAGTCCTATCGGCAAGCCTAGCCTTTTCAACTTTCTGAAGTCAAAGTTTTCCTTTTCAGATCCATCATGTACCCAAAACCAATCGATTTCGAGTTTAACAGGGATCTTTTGAAGGTAAATATTTGAATTTATCAGTTTTCTAAAGATTTTCTTTAGTTCGTCGGTTTCTTGAGCATCATGGCGTCTTTTGGTTTCGCCTACACTCTTGGAATGATGTTCCATTATGGGGTTTGTGAAAAAATGTATAAAACATAAAACATAAAAAATTCAGTCTTAGCAGTTGAATCTATTGTAACTATTTAAATCTCGCTGATTTAGGCGGCCTGGAAGAAGTTGGTGATTCGATCGTTGGATATCATCACTTGTGTTGTTCCCCCAGCTCTTCCAGGTTTGTAAACGGGGAAAATTGTGGCTATGACTTTCAAAGAACTTAAAAGGGTACAAATCGGTTATATTCAGAAAATTTGGTGCATTGTTGTGGGATATAACCGATAGCTACCCTTAAAAGTGCCTTTGAGATGTGTAATTTCAAAAATTCTTAAGCCAAAGCTCAAACTTTAGCCGCAATGTCCGTCGGAATCATCAACGCAAATGGCCGCTTGAGAAAGAAAGATATCTATTGTATCTCTCCATCAACCATCAACACGTGTGGAGCTGTGAATGTGGTATGGATTTGCTTTTTTGAAATCTTTAAAGTATTAAAGTTTCTATCAGGTTGGCCGGAAAGTCTTATTCGCTTTTTTAAAGGTTACTTTTTGAAATGAATAATGAACCAATCGATCTATGGTTTGTTTTATTAGAAAGTCCTATTATTTATTTACAAATTGTCCTTTAAAAATTTCTGATACCTCGCGTTAGTTAATTTTTTAAAGGTGTAAAATCGAGCATTCAAAAATGATGAAACTCAAAGTTCCGATTTGAAATTTTATCAAAGAAACTTATTTTGGTGTCAAAAAGACAAAGAGTAGAGAATGAAAGTTAGACAGATAGACAAATTTTCTTAACATTTCACCAAGCCGTTCGCATTCTTTGTCCATTGTTAGGATTTTTAGGAAATTAAAATTTATAATTTCGGTTTTGCTTCAAGCGAAGTTCATTTTTGCTTAAAAATAGCTAAATTAAATAGTTAAACTTTTTTTTCAAAGCAAACCACGTCCCGATCGGCTGATTATTCGTTGATAAACTGAAATTTAAGAACCAGACTTTCTGACCGAAATCAATAATCTTCATTGTAAGAATTTAGGTTTCGGCTTTTGCAAAACGGGTACCCTAACCGAAGGTAGGACTCGACTTTTATGCGGCTCGGCCAGTTTTCCCGGAAGTGGGGTGAGTGGAATTTACGATCTTATAGATCAGTAAAGAGTTTTGGAAATTCGGACTTGTAATCAGTGCTTGTTAGTTCGTTATCTTCCAATCTTAATTGTACTATTTTATTTACAGACGAGAGACTGCTCATTTGGGTTGGACACGGGAGAGATGAGACACGAGGATTTCCCCGAAGGAGCCAGGGTGATCAAGCTTCAGCTGTCTGCCCATCGCTTCTAATTTGGAAAATTTGAGTGTTCAGTTCGGTGACTATTAGATTTTTGGATTTTAAAAATTATACAATTGCAAATATTGATCAGTTTCAGAATCGAGAGGCGAGCTTCATGGAGATCCGCCCGATTTGATTCTTAACTTCAACAAAACAAATTGGACACTAGATGAGGGGATTAGGTAAAAATAAAAAGAAGAAAAAGGAGAAGGGTGAAAATCGAAAAATCGATTGAGTGATCTCAGATTGAATACAACATTTGATTCTTCTTCTTCTTCTGCCGCTGAAGATTCCCAACAAAATACAAAGCGATCAAGATCAAATGAGTTTGGTGAAACCGCCGGGCTTCCGGGAATATTTTGGCGGAGATGAATTTCCCCGTGCTTCGACAGTTCACTTTTAGGTGAGTTTTTTTGGGATATATCAAAAAATTCATTCAAGCTACTAGATTCAAAAACCTTGTTAAAATGTTGTTTTAGGAAGTTTTGAGACCATTTTGTGCCCATTTTCAGTTCGGCACTTCGGCGGAATGTCGGTGATCAGTGGATCGACGAAGAAAAGAAAGTGAAGAGGAAAAATTATGCTTTATGTAAAATAAGTTTGTGAGATGATAGATGAGTAGAAGGTTGGTCAATCAAGGGCCAGTTCAAATCTGGAGTCCTTGTCTGACCTGCTTTGCCGCAAGTCTGGCTGAAGTCCCAGAGGTTTAGAACTGAGCTGTAGTTAATCGTTTTGGTCAGAAGCACTGTCTGTCCTGGACTCAGAAATTTCCAAAAGCAAGAACCTGTCATGACAGTCCCGATCAGGTCAGGATCTAGGTCCTTGTCTGGCCTGACTGTGCTGCAGGTCTAACCCACGAAGCCCTGGGCTTGCCAGCCCGCTGAACTCTAGCGTGTCCTGATTTAAGGCTCTGGAGCCAGCTTTGATAGATATTAGAATATGTTCAATATGCTAACTTACCGAATAAACCCTTGTTCCCATAAGTCAAAAACTGTTGCCGTGGTTTTGGCCAGAAAGCCTTGTCAACTTTTTCGAGATTTTCGTTTATAAATGAATGATATGAAAAGTGTGTTTTGCTTTGATAAAAAGATTTAACTATTTTTTATTTAGCTCCATTTTCTGGGAATTTGATCTCTTTATGGAACTCAAACCAGACAGAATTCTTCTTTTTCCTAAAATCCTTACGATGGACATAGAATGAAAAGGTTTTAGTGAAATTTTATGAAACTTTCACGGATCCCCAGAAATCACGTGCACTCCCTCTGTGATCCGGGCCGTGCCCGTGGATTTTCAACGAATCGTCAATTCGTACACTCAGAAGGGGTTATCGTTGATTGCGGTTGGTTGTGTTTATCAAAAGTTGAAAGGAATACGTTTTAGGTAGCCCGTCGAGACCTGGACCCTGACAAGAAGTGAAGCGATGAAAATCCCTCGACAAGAGATCGAATATGATCTGCGATGGCCCGGATTGATAATCATGGAAGACTCCGAAGGTAAAAACCGGTGACGAAAAATTGTCATTCAACATTTGAATAGGTAACTGAATAGGACAGATGAACATCGTTTGTTCTGGTGCACGAATTCGAACAGTGATGGTGACTGGAGATAATTTGTTGACGGCAATGGAGTGGCAGCTGCTGAGTGCTCAATCATTAAGGCCCGATCGGAAGGTTCGTTTTTGGTGCTTAATTTGTCAAATTGACTCAGAATTTGTCCAATTGACTCTAAGGCCCATCAATTGACTTTGTTAGAATGTCAAATTGACCATTTAAACCTAATCCCACTCCAAAAACCATCAAATTTGCCTAAATTTTGGTCAATTTATGAACATGCTTAGATTGTTTTGACTAAACTCCCATGATTTGTCTGACAAGCATCTGATAAAATACCGTTTTAGCAAAATTTATCCATAAACCCTTTAATACATTCAAGACAACGTACACCGGTGTATTTTGGATATTTCTTTATAATATTTGAACCAAAAATTCTGAAAATTTGTTGGGGATGCCTTAACTTTTATTTCCTCGATCAGAATAATGTTTTCAGTTTTGGAAATGATAAGAACAACCTTTTTAAATGCGAAAAAAACCCCGCAAGGCCATACTGTTGCTGTACCTTTTCATGTGTCACTCTGTAGGAAAAGTGGCATCTGGCACTTGGCCGGCTGAATCTGCGACAGCACTTTTCTCAGTTTAATTACCCAAGTTGAGTTTAGCAGTGACTCTGTGAGACCTTTTCGACAGAGTGTCTCGTTTTAGTGCGGGTGATAGTTTACAGAGACTGAGATACCATAGTAGACAGATGAAAAATGAAACAAAAGGTTACGTCCGGTGGGTTACAAATAACTTTCTTGGATCGGCTTTCTGGTTTTTATGAAAACAACTTTGGTGCCTAATGATATAAGAACCGCTCTCAAAATACCCCGGAAACGCAGCAAGCAGCATACAGCGAAATGCTCAAAATGAGTAGCATTGGTATTTTCTGGGCCAACGAAGTTAAAAGAGTTAATGCCCAAGAATTCCAATCAGCACCCACAAAAAAGCTCTAGGTGCAAATTTTTGGACCTTTTTTTCTGACAAAAATTTCTTACGTCGTGAATGTGTTAAGATCAACGAATTTTCTGTAACTAATCATTTACCTTTTCTTCTTTACTTTCTCTTCCCCTTGTGTTTCTTCTTTCTTTTCCCGGATAGCTCAGTGGTTGAAGCTTTGTTAGATTGGGGTTCAATGCCACTCTCCCGAATTTTTTTACCATTCCTTGCTTTGCTTTCAAATGTATGTTTCCTTTCCAGGCTTACCTACTTGAGCACATCGCTGATCTGAAAGACGAAAAGGGTAGAACATTATGATTGTTAAAGAGAGGTTTGTGAAAATGTTAAAATCAGCAAAAATACTTTTTCAATTTAAAAATTATTTATCTTGCTTAAGTATTCATTTCAAATAATTTCAGATTTTCTTTTAGGCGACTCATCGATCATGACAAATTCATTCCACACAAGGACATCTCCACCGACCAGAAATCGAAAAGCTTTTGTCCCCCGATTATCAATTTTTGTGTTGCTGGTTTGTTTCATTTTGATTCGTTTTACCCAAAATTTGTTGCTTTATTTTTGCTTTCCGGAACTGGGTTTTGGTTCAACGTTTGCAATTGTGGCCAAAGAGTATCCAGAGCTGCTTGATGACCTCGGCTGTGTGAGTTGGGCTAATTCATGCATCAGACTTTGTGCTTCATAGCATTCGATAAAGACTTTAGTCATCTCTTTTCAATTCAACCACTCTGACATTTTGTTTCGGTTCGATGTGTTCGCTCGAATGGCGCCCGAGCAAAGCAAATGTAGTAAATATCTACAAACTCTTGACTACACGGTGGCCATGTGCGGTGATGGGGCGAATGATTGTGCCGCTTTAAAGGTAAAAAACTAGGATTTTTTGCTGAAAACTAGCCAGCTCACTTAAAATTTAATCATTTTCGGGCGGCTCACGCAGAAATTTCATCTATCCGATGCTGAGGCTTCAATCGCCGCTCCGTTCCCGTCAAGGTTAGTTGTAGATAGGGAAAAGAATCCTAGGGTTCTAGGAATAGGGTAGGCTAGAGGGAGCTAGACAGAGGTCGACCAGAGACCAGACTCAGATCGGTTTTCAGGTCAGGACTATAGCAAAGCCGGGCTATGCTAGGTCAGCTCAGGTCCAACTCAGGCCCTGCCAAACCGAGTTTATTTTGGAAAATTGACTCTGGAACTCTTATTATTAGTAGATTTTTGAACTTAAAATTCAAGTTTTCCAAATTTTATGTACAAGCTTTCAGGCAGCCGATATCCGTTGTGTTCCAGGTGATCCGCGAGAAGTCGAGCCGCTCTCGTCACTTCTTTTGGTGTCTTCAAATACATGGCCAACTATTTATTCAATTGCTCAAGTGGGATTTATTAGATAAAAGTACCATAATAAAACGTAGTTTTCGAACTGTTAATGTGAAAATTTCTCGTTTTTTTTTTTAGTTCTCAACGGTGATGCTTGTCTACTTTCATTTGAATGCCGTTCCCGATCTCAAATTTCTCTTTATTGATCTCTTTCTTTACGCCACCTTTATCGCCATGTTTTTGAAACACTGGCCCAGGTGAAGTTTGAAATTGAAAATCTAATCAACTTTATCAGCTGAATACCTTTCCAGGATCCTCCACCCACAAAACTCCTCGCATTGTCCTCAATGGTCAGCGTTGTCGGGCAAATGCTCATTTTTGGACTCACACAGGTAATTTGTTCCCTTTCTTTCTTCTTGGGTAAAGAAGGCACTGATAGCCTAGTGGTAGAGCATTGGACCGATAAGCAGAAGGTCGAGGGTTCAATTTCCCCTCGTTTCGAAATTCTTTGCCATTCCTTTTGTGTAATTCAATCTTGACTTTATTATGATGAAAAAGTTAATGATTTTAAAATGCAATTTTCAATAGTTTGTTTTGAATGCAGTGTACTTTATGCTCGAAATCACAAACGCATTCCTTCTGGTGCACTGAACTCTTCATTACTTTAGTAGAAATAGTGTAGAAAGTGTGTGTTTACATGAAAGCACTTTACAAAGCACAAAGTACATCCCGGAGAATCACCTGGGGTTAAACGAAAATCGGTTTAGTTACCCAACTTTATACATATAGTTTCTAAAATCAAGGGTAGCACTTTAAAATTAAAAGCCAAATGAAAGCCTGCTATTTTGGCTGTACATCTACTCTTGGACAGCCCAATCAACCGTGGTTTCATGAACATAATCCAAGAAGGTTACGGTAAAAAAAGCCGATCTTCTCTACTCATCAGGTAAATAAGAACGATGAAATAAAAAAAAAAGCTATTCAGGGGAACAACAACTTTTTCTGTGTTTTCTCTATTCCAGCCACATTATCTTGGCCTTTGCTGTGTACAATCAAAGGTGCACCATATCAAAAATCGATTCTCAGCAATCCGTGGCTGTTTCGCGATCTGATCACAACGTCGGTGAGTTGAGAAATTTATAGAATTCAAATTTTTCCACGTTTTTTTGTCTGGGTCTCCCCCAATGGTCATCCTTAGCCCACCAAAATTGATCGTCGATCTCCTCGAATTCGATCCAATCCCATATTTCTCTGTGCGACTCTACATCATGTTTACAGGTTTTAAAAAAAACCCTTTTCGACCCTTTTCCATCAAGTAAAGTTTAGCTTTGGCCTGTTGTGCTGTCGCGTATCTCTTCAATACTTTTGTCGTCGAGTATCTGATCATCGTGAATTGGAGAAATGGAGGAAACTTTAAAATTGGAAATCCTAAATCGACGATCCCGAAATGGGAAAGGATTATGTTGAGGTGAGGAGGAAAAAACTTTCTATGATTCTCTTATAAATCTAAGAGAATTATAGAATTTTAAAGAACATTTATAATGCCTGCTTTTTGTTCTTTAATCCTAAAAAAAAACATCAACTAAACTCACTAAACTCGAGCGAAAAATGACTCATTGTGTGCGCCAAAAAGGCAATGTCTGCCGGCAGAAAGTATGACCAAAATATAAGAAAAATAAGTTTAAACTGTACATTTCTTAGAACTTATAGCGTCTTGTTGAAGAAAATAGTCCTCAAAAAAACCACAAACCTTGTTTTTCTAAATTGCTGGCGTTGAATTTGACCAAATTTTGATCACAGCTTCTATAGAACTTTCTCCTCTATAATTACCTAAAGAAATTGTCGAGCAAATTGGAATTCGATGGCTTTCGCGTTATTGGAAAGTATGTCAGAATTCTAGTCTCAACAATGGATCATTCTCAGTTCATCCAAAATTCATCAAAGATTCAAATTCGATACATTCAACAACAAGAAGCAGGCTAAAGCCAGTCAAATCTTGGCTTTGGCCTAGCCTAGTCTAGCCTAAAAGGCTTACTAGTTAGGGAAAACCCTCAAATTAGATATCAAGAACAAGAGCCTTCTCCAAAATCTCTCATTTCCAGAATAGCTACGAATACCTCGTGGATTTCCGAGGAAGCAAAGATTGAGAATCGATCTCTTGATCAAAAACAAAATCCTGGCGAAAGAAGAGCCACTTTCGAGGTGATCGATGAGGCTGAGAAGAATTAGAAGTGAAAATTTTCTATTATCTACTTATTTACACAATTTGTATATACATATTTATAATTATTGATATAAATTTGCCAATTTCTGACTCGGGTATAATGAAATTGTTTGTTGAAAGTTGAAATGAAAACTTTGGTGCCTTTTTGAATAAAATTTTACAATTTTCTCTCTCTCGAAACGTCAAATTACGTGAAAACGCGAGAAAATCTCCATCTTTAGTTCACTTTTCTCATTTCTTTTTTGAGCAAATTTCCAAGAACAAATCGCCGAAGATGAAATTATCGATGCAGGTGCATAAAAAGTGCTTTCTTCTCACTTGCAATGTACATTGTACAATTGAGAATAAATTGTCTAATAGTGAAAGCGATTTTCTTACAATTTGTGATTAGTGGCTTTTTTTTTCGTTCTTTACAACAGATGTATTTTTTGAGTTAAACTCAAAAAGGAAAGTTTCCAAGAAATCGGAGCTTTTAAAATGCTTAAAAGCTCCGATTTCTTGGAAACTTTTCTTCGAATCATTTGGTTAAATATGGGAGAAAGAACCGGTTAACCAGTTAACCAGTTAGTAAATGTTGCAATCATTCAAATAGTTTCTATCCTAGTTTAAAAGATTACTGTAAAAACAGCTGCAGAAGCAAAGGATTCAAGAGATTTAAATGTGATACGATAGCTGGGGCATTCTTTAAAACTCTTAATAAAAGTACCCAATTTTTACATGTTTCCTATGAATTTTCAAGTCTAGTAAAAGAGATTTTAGGTTTTTTTGTTTTTTAAATGAATTTGCAGCTTGATTGCAGAAAAATAGCTTGATTCTTTTTACAGAAAACATTGCTAAACGATGATTTACGAAGAACCAACCGTCTATTCGCTGTATGAATCAATTCTTTCTCCAATCTCCGTTCCATTAAATCTTTTCACTCTATTTTGCATTGTGAAGAAAAGCCCACCAGAAATGAAAGAATTTCGAGTGCATTTGGTGAACTATCAGGTAAGTTTTTAGCCAAAAAAAAATACAACAATTATCATGTTTTTTCACTTTAATTGATCTTTGACTTACCGTAAATACTGTAATAGTACCCCAGCCCCATAATGACGGTGTGGAGCGTTGTGTAGTCTAGCTTTGGACGCGTTTTTCTCGACACTGGTTTATGCTACAATGCGCGTTTAGATATCAAAAAATAGCTGGAATTCAGGGCTATTTTTTGATACCAAAGACGCATTTTTGAAAGTACGGACGCTTGGAAAAAAATGAAATACTAAAAAACTTTTGCGACTACGCGACTGTACGAGGAGGGCGGGGTACTATTACAGTATTTACGGTAAGGGGAGTGGGACAAACGCGACCTTTTTTTGCACACCCGGACATTTGCGCACCTTTTTCCGCACCTTGCCCATTAGCGCACCTTTAAAAACCTTTAACACCTTTAAAAAAGCTCTAAAAGCTAATATTAACCAATTTCTATTCCAAATGTTGTTTTTCTAGGTAATTTGAGGGTGTCGAATTCAAATTTTGACATAACAGAGCGTGTGGAACCAATTTGAAAGACAAAACGGCTAGATCAAAGTACAGAAAAATTGTCGATTTTTCTCTTTGTATAACTCCGTCCGTTTGTTTCCACAAGCTCTGATATGTCAAAATTTCGATTCTACGCCCTAAAATTACCTAGAAAAACAACTTTTGGAATAGAAATTGGTTAATATTAGCTTTTTAGAGCTTTTTTAAAGGTGTTAAAGGTTTTAAAGGTGCGCTAATGGCAAGGTGCGAAAAAAAGGTGCGCAAATGTCTGGGTGCAAAAAAAGGTCGCATTTGTCCCACTCCCACGGTAAATAGTAAACGGAAAGACTTTAAAACTCATGGAATTATAACAAATAAACAGCTTTAAAAATCTCAACGGAGTAAAGACACTGTAAAGACACTTTTCCGTATCCCGACGAGTAAAATGATTATAATTCTAGCCTCGATCACAAACATTACGGCTTTCCACTAAGTAGCTGAATTCTAAAATGCGCGCGAAAGCGCAGCTGTATTCAGTTTGTAGCAATGAACTTATAAAAGGACTCGTTTTCTGTCCATTATTCACTCATTTTGATCATTCGAACTTCTTTTTGAATTTTAATACGTAAAGTATCAGTATTATCAATCAAACAAACGAAACAAACTAAAATTTCTCAATTTTTTTTAGTTACCGTAAATACTGTAATAGCATCCCACCGCCCATAGTGACGGTGCGGAGTTTTGTGTAGTCTAGCTTTGAACGAGTTTTTCTCGACACTGGTTTATGCAACAATGCGCGCTTAGGTATCAAAAAAAAGCCCTGAATTTCAGCTTTGCAAAAAGTACGGACGCTTGGAAAAAAATGAAATACTAAAAAACTTTTGCGACTACGCGACTGTACGAGGGCGGTGGGGTACTATTACAGTATTTACGGTATCAATCAAAAAAAACTAGCATCAACTGCAAATAAACTTTCAGCTTTTCACGTTAACTCTCGAGTTTTCCCTTCTCTCAATCAAACCCGAGTTGAATTTTCCGGCTTTATCAGGAAGAATTTTGGGCATATGGGATTCAGTATTCAATTTTGGAGCCAAACACGCTTTGGTGAGCAGATTTTTACAATTAAACATCGAAAATTCTAGGGAGTTGGTGGCTTTCTCGTTGCCACAACTGTCTCCTCGATCCATCAACTATTTTTCTATAAATATCAGAGTCTTCTACCCGATGATCATCCGTTCAAGTAAGATAATCATTTCTATATAAAATTTTCTCACTAATAGATTGAGAACTCTTGGCTGGGCTATATATTTCATTCTCTTATATGGAGTCTTTCCTGTTTGGTTATTTCTTGGCTTTGAGCTGCTTCCGATTGAAAAAGGGACGAATAATGAGATTTTTGTGGAAATGATTGAGGTGAGTTTGGAAGAAAGTAGTTATGATTAGTTTAGTTTTGACTAAAGACGATTTTCTTGCGCTAAAGCCTAAGCTTTAGAATTTAGACTTAAACAGAATCCACTCTAATCTAAAGGAAATTCTCTTTTGATTGGGTTGGTGAATTAAAAACTGCCGGACTTTGAACTAAAATTTATTGAACATAAAACCATGAATTCATTCGAAATGATTTCCATTATTATTGACAACTTCTGCCCATTTTACAGGCAATTTGCGGATTCCTCTTTCGTGGTAGGATTTTGGTTTGTGTGTGAGACAAGCGTGAGACTCAAAAATGGAGAACTCGAGATGTCAGCTGTCAGCCCAGTTTGAGCACTTTCTTCAAAGAAACCCATTTTGGTGTCAATAGAAAAGTTGTAGAGAATCAGAAATTAGGCTTATAGCGAAATTTCCAAAAAGATACACTCAGTAGTTTCGCTTAAAATGCAAGTTTTGTGAAAATTCGTAAATTTGGCATTTCTTGAAAACCAGTTTTTGAATCGTTCTAAAAATTTGGATATAAAGCTTGATTTTTGATTCTCTACAACTTTTCCATTGACACCAAAATGGGTTTCTTTTGAAGAAAGTGCTCAAACTGTCACATATGACAATAGCCCGCAGTTTTCAATTCACCAAACCAATATTAGGTTTGAAAGAAAGTTCTCGGAAAAAGTTTGACTGGAATTTCTTCAAAACGAATCCATCAATTATTCATTAACCCATAAAAAAGCTTGCCTAAAAGGCTAGTCACTGAAAAAGTGACCAAGTCAATTCAGCTAAAGAAATCTCTTATTTTTTTACCTGAAGCTTACTCTGATTTTTTTGAGATATAGTCAAGTTTATCAAAAAAATTTGGGAAGAATTGATGGCTTGGTTTTTGGTTTTTGAGAAATCATCGTGCAAAACTTTTTCCGAGAACTTTCTTGCCAACCTAATGGTTTCGGCAAACTTTCTTATGTTTAACAAAGTTAAAGAAAAACTGCTTTTATTTTACAAAGAAGCTTCAAACGGATTTACATCGAAAATTTGATTCCATTACACAAAAACCAGCTAGATATTCAAAATAAGCAAAAAGAAGTCGCCAGAAGAAGACGAGTGGCCTGGACAGCACTAGGAAGCATCAAAGAGGTCACAACGATCCTCAAGAATCACCAGAGGACTCAGGCACACCTCTTCGACAGCACCGTCCTCCCGGCACTCTGCTACGGGACAGAGATCTGAGCCACGACACAGACCACCGAACGAGCTCTGAGAGCGACGCATCGAGCCCTTGAAAGAAACCTCGTCGGGCACAATAGGAAGACGCGGCTCGAAGACCTAAGAAGTACGGATTTGCGCCAGCTCTCGGGACTCAGAGATCCAGTGGAAGTGATCGAGAGAAAAAGACTCAGATGGGCCGGCCACGTAGCCAGAAGAACAGACGACAGATGGACGATACGGATCACAGAGTGGCTACCACGAGACCAGAAGAGGCCCATCGGAAGACCAGTAACGAGGTGGAGCACAAGAGTGGCAGAGACGGTCAGAGAAAGGGATGGCTAGAGTGCAACCACCACCAGCACAAGCAAGTCGAAGACTTCGAACCAGGAACAACCAAGATAGGAAACACTGGATGACAAAAGCAAGGGATAGAGAAATGTGGAAGCAGGTTGTGATCTGCGCAAAATAGGAACAACTAAGTGCGAAGATAGATTTTAAAAAAAAATGGTGTTGACCCTAGTAGCACCCATAATCTCATGATATCCATATCAAGTGATGGTGTTTTCGTGAGAAAATATGTAAAATTTTAAAGCACAAATGATTCACTATGACATCACACCGACCACCTCTAGCTACCTCTGAGGAATTGCGGTTTGAAAACCTTTTCTTTTATTGGACACCCTGTATAGGGGAGGCGTTTGTATTACAGTAGTATAGCACCGTTATCTTACCACTAATGGAAAATTCAGACAAAGATCAACCGAAACAATACCGATATAGGAACACCTGGGTGCGAAGACAGATTTTAAAAAAATGGTGTTGACCATAGTAGCACCCATAATCAAAAAAAAAATAAGCAAAAAATTGGCGACAAAATAGGTCCCATTCGGTGGTAAACAAACAACGATTTCTAGTAAGATTTCAGAAAGAGGATTTTCCTTTAGCTCAAGAATCAGTGATCAGTCAAAGATAAATAATCGCTAGCAAAAGTTGCTAAAAGGCACCTCTACTCTTGTCCCAGTCTCGTGTCATTACAGATAATATGAGACTGATTCTGGACAATCTCATCTTTCCGTTGTACACCTATTGACAATGAAACAGAAAATGAACAACTGTACCATACATCTTTTCATTTCAGGGTCATCCCCTCTTATTTCTATCTTTCATTTATTCCCCGATCTCTATGTGTCATCATTGCGACCAATCTATCCACCATACATCAATTTCAGTGCTGTTTATTTTGTTCTAGCCGGCATCTTTATGTGCACTATTGTCACCGGAATCTCTGTTTGTTTTATCAAAGCTTTTTCTCTTGTCTTTATTTTCAAATTAGGATTCTCTCTTTATCTATTTATGCAATAAATTGATCAATGAAACTTGCTCGAGTCGAAGTGAGAAAACGAGACAAATGCAGAAGAAATTCTTCATTGTGCTGTGCATACAGGTGAGATTGTGCAATCAAATAACGTATTGTGGACGGTTCATGATTTGTTTATTTGATATTTTTGAGATACCCTATAACCTTTCACCATTAGTACTGGCACCTAGGCAGGGTAAAGCATAAGGCTTTACCGGTATCGCTTTACCGGTTCGGGAAGGGTATCATTTTCCAAATACCTGATCTGACCAGAAAAAAAAGCAAATTTCGGTACCAGGAAACCAAATGGAACTGATCTCAGATCTGGGTACTACTTTTAAAAGTTCGGTTTTCACTTACGACCACATAAATGTAGGTAATACTTGTAGATAATAATTACAGTACAACATGATCCCTATCTATCTAAATATTGATTATTCTAAGGTAAATTTTTTGCGTAGATTCCGAAAATCGTAGTTTCAGAGCGATTCCGGCACTCTATCATAAAAAAAATAGCTTTGATTATTACCATTGTGTAGCCCTTGAAAAGAGCTTTCAGAAAATGTATAACACTAATTGTTTAAACGCAAAGACAATGGAGTTACAGACACGCGAAAGTGACGATCGTTTCTCAAATATGATATTTCATTGTCCAGTACTGTATATAGGGTTTTTGTTTTTCTTCCTACATTTAGGGCGATGCTTTTGTATTGTTTTTACTACAGTATTCGTGTATCACTGTTCAATTACAATAGTGTTCTACAGTAGGAAGCTGATGGAATAGATCCCTGAACAGTGAAACACAATGTACTGTAGCCAGCTGTAACTTTAGCAAACGATTCCCATGCTAGCAATGGCGTCACCCTGGGTGATTTACGGGATAATCATCGCGATTGGAGGAGAGACGATAAATCAATGTGACTACAGTAATTTGTTTAGATTATGTAAATGTTTAGCGTTGAACAATCTCCTCTTCGGAATCGTGACTTCTCACGGGAGCATTTCTTCAATCTCAATCCTTTTATTAACAGCTCCATATCGACGTTTTATCTTCAGCTTTTTCAAGAAATTACCATTGCAAATGAAATTGGAAAAAAGCTTTCAAATCTCGAGAAAGATAAGGATTGAATCACTCGCTACATAAAGAATTTCAACTGACATACAATTTATTCCAAACAAAACTAGTGTAAACAATCAAAATGTGGGGATGAGCTCGAGTAACTGGGTTGACAACTATGAGAATTATGATCTCTTTGGTCTTCAGTCATCAATTGAATTGGTCTTTCCAAGTGATCTCTTTTGTTATTTCGACTAGTTGATCCTTTTGTGAAAACATATTTGTGTGCTTTCCCTTCTACGTGAATCTTGCAAACGATGTTCAGGAATGTCATCTTTGAGATCGTCTGAAAGCTCTATTTCATCTCTATTTCATCTCGATAAAATGATTTTGAAATTCTAAACACGCCTTGGCTTCTGCGTAGCTGCCCATCCAAACGTAATCGTTGGCCGTTCAAGGCAGCTATGCAAGAAATTTGGGGCATGTTTTAGAATCGTTAAATCGAGATTTTTGGTCCGAAGCAAATCCTCAATTCGAAGGAGACTTTATTTGTAAATTTACTCTAATCGCTGACTAAACGCTGACTAATCAAAAACCGACTACTGTAATCCATCTATTGATGAACTGATACCATAATCAGAGCCGTAGCTGATTATCAAAAACCATCGTACCCATCGACTAGATAAGCCGCCTAATAGTCTGCACATGTTTTGGCGTACTTTTAAAGCATGATCCGATTACCGTAACTCCAATTATCCGATAGACTACCGTAACCTCAGAAATAGTATCTATTCTTGAGCACAAAGTACAATACAAAGTTCCGATCTCCACTTTAATAGCAAGTTCTGTGCTTTTGCCCTTCAAACGCATAGCTTCTAGTGCCCTAGTTTTCTTAATTTTAATTTTAATTCTAAGAATTTGACACTTATGTAATTATTCTCAACCCTGACTTGGATTCAAAAGCGTAACCGTACTACCGTATTCCTTCCACCTACTGTGGCCCAATTGTTACCGTAATCCCATGACCGTACTACTGTACTCCTTTCGGCTATCGTAACTCCAATTGTTACCGTAGTCCCGTACCGTACTACCGTGCTCCTTCCAGCTACCATGGCCCAATTGTTACCGTAATCCCGTACTGTACTACCGTACTCCTTTCAGCTATCGTAACCCAATTGTTACCGTAATCCCGTACTGTACTACCGTACTCTTTTCAGCTATCGTAACCCAATTGTTACCGTAATCCCGTACCGCACTACCGTACTCCTTCCAGCTACCGTGGCTCAAATGTTATCGTGATCCCGTGACCGTACTACTGTATCCTTTCAGCTATCGTAACCCAATTGTGACCGTAATCACGTCCCATACTACCTTACTACCGTAATCCCAACTGTTGATAAAATACAGCTGTAGATGAGACTTTGATAGTCTTCAGCTTAGGCTACGCTAACCATACTTGAAATCTTTGAGATCGCCTAAAAGCAGCTATACAGCTAACTTAATCCATCTAGTTAAGAGCTTCTACCGTAACATCAACTATCGAACAAATAAAGATGGTTAAAGATGAAACATTGTGAAGATCCGGTTGGGCTACGCGTAGCCCAACCTAGGGCACCAGAAGCCCAATCTAGGGCATCTCTACCGTAGCTACGTAAAGAGCCAACCTGTTGCCCGTGGCAAAAAGCCTAACTAGAGCACTTTGCTCTCATTTTTCTAGCTTTAATTATAGTTTAGCAATTAGAAACAATTAAATTTAAACTATCTGAAATAATAATATAAAAAAACTCCTCAACCTTCAGCATAATTTGCGTTGACAACGGTGTGAAAGTAAAGCTTCTTTCTTTAAAATCCGGAAACCCGTCGGATATTCTAAAAAAATGCACGATGATTTCCCTCATTTCCCAAGGAACCTTCAAGAAGAATTGCATAATTCCAAATTGCTCATTTTCTAGAGAAATTGATGGAATTGTTGAGAAAAGGAGCAATCGAAAATCCTCTTCATTTAAAAATTCACCAACATTTTTCAGATTTATCGTTATTTTTTCACAAGAGCTAATCTGAAAAGTGGCAATTTTTTGTTTATAAAAACGAATTTCCAGCACCAAATTCCCATCGAGTAGCTCTTTCCATCGAATTTTCGAGTTAAAATGATCGGGATAGATGGCTTTGTTTGGGCAAACGTTAACTAAATAGAAATTTTTGTTTGGTTAGATTTTTGGTGATTTCTTTGTTTTTTTGTGCTGGAGAAAGCATCTTAAACATAAAATAAAGCTAACTTAAAAATCTATTCATATCTAATCGGATTTTCGAGTTAAAATGATCGGAATCTATGGCTTCAGTTTGGGCAAACGTTAACTAAACAGCAATTTTTTGTTTGGTTAGATTTTTTGATAATTTCTTTGTGCTCGAGAAAGCAGCTTAAACATAAAATAAAGCTAACTTAAAAATCTCTTCATATCTAATCAGATTTTCGAGTTAAAATGATCGGAATCTATGGCTTTTGAGTTTGTGGAACTTCTGGAAGCTTTTCTGGATATCTACTCAAGGATTCATTGAATCTAAAGTGTGCCACTAGTTACACTAACTTTACAATGCAATGTAGCTCGACAAAGTTGAGTTAAGATAGCAATAATTAACGATAGCTGCTACGATAGTTGAATTACGATTGTGCTAATAGCATAAAGTAAGCTAAATTCTATAAAATTATATAATAAGCTTTAAATTAGGAAATTTAAAAGCTATTCAGTTGTCGTACTGAATAGAAACAGCTTGATTACCGGAATTTTGCTAATTTTACTTCATTCAATCGTTTTCTGTTTGAAATATTCATTTAAAAAGATGTAAACTTTTGATTTTAAACATTGAAAAGCAAACTTCTTGAGCGGAAATCGCATTGAAATTCTTCAAAAACATCCGTAAATTTTCTCCTTGATTCACTTCTTGATAAAGCATCAAATGATGAACTTTTGGAAAGATCAAACCATAAAGAATCCCTTTATTGTGATTCATCTAGATTTAAATGATTGTTGTTCGGAACTTCTTCCGATAAAGTTTATTTCTCTTTGAAATCTATCGATCAATGTTCCCTCTGAATCATGCTTTTTTCTCCAAAATCTTCCCGAGCCATAAGCTAGCCAAAACATAGACATTTCTAAAACATTTCTAAAACATTTCCCCTCAACTTTTCGATATTTAAACCCTTCGTTGCTTTAACACGTTGACGACATTGTCACCTGATGCTGTCTGACACACATTCGTTCGCCTGACACATATCAATTTTGTGCATATTTTTTTGTGCATATTTATGTTTGCTGATGATGGATATTAAATAAGCAAGCAAGGGTAGTATCTATTGGGTTGTCCAGTTATGAATGCGCGTTTTTACTATTTTGTAAATTTCTCAAGATACCGAAATCAAGGAAAAAGATATATATGAGTATTATTCGAAATTTGAAGATCTCCTCTACATTTTGATATAAAAAGTTTTTGAATTTGTTCAGCTTTCGGGCAAATTGGGCAAGCACAGAAGAGGAGGTGGCCAAAAAATGGAAGGGTGCCTTTGGATCAAGTTTTGGCTCCGCTCAAATTGAGTTAACCGTTTGATGTTTGGCCAATAGATATATCAATACAACTTTTTAAAAATATAACAATTTCAGAGCATCTTTACTTTACTTTTCCTTTCTGGGCGGGTTATTTTACGCCATAAAACTTGAGGATTAGCTAAGCTGAAATGGGTTTTTCGAAAACGATCTCTTCCTTTGTGCAGTCAATTTCCCAAAAAAGTTGGAATGAATTCAAAAACTCTTTTATTCCAAAAATGTAGAGGAGATCTTGAGCTTTCGAATGATATATAACACTCATATACATCTGTTCGATATCTTGAAAGATTTACAAAATAGTAAAAACGCGCATTCATAACTGGACAACCCAATATATTTGACTAGGCCCCGGAAAATGTCGATTTAACCGTTGATTATTAAAATTTTCATTTTTAGGTGACAATTTCAGGTGACATTTTTGTCGAAAAAAACAACGTTGTCCCATGCGATTTTTTGTGCAAAAACGTCATTGTCGTCAACGTGTTAATAAATATTCTGCCTGAACCAAGGGATAGAGACACATTCTAGCCCGAACAATTTGTAATTTGATGATAAAGATGATAAAGATGATTGTAATTTATAATCTAGAATGTAATTTATAACAAAAAAAACTACTCACATTTTCCATAAAAATCAACATTTTTATATAACAATTGAGAAAAATCGTTCGAAGAGCTGACTGGAGAAATTCTTGACCGATCAAGAAATTTGTGCCCTCATTTGTGCAAAGAAATAACGATTCGGAAACAATACTAATATTATACTATATTATATTATATTATATTATATTTATAGCTTAAAAAGACATCTTTATTCATCATTTATTTATTCACCTTTTGAATTCGAAACCAAAAAACTCCTTTGTCGCATTGTTGAACGTTTCCGTGCTGGTGGAGTGACCGTTTTTTGATTCAATCCATTTAAAAGCCTTGAAAGCTAGAGTTTAAGTCAAATTCAGTTACCAAGTTCTCTAGATATCTCAATTTATATAAATAGTATAAAATTGTGATATCTTTCTATATGATATCACATATAGATCCTTTTTCACTAACCAATTGATCCGTGCAAAGATTGAGCTCAGCAAGGCGTTTTGGAAAGGGTCCAAGGTTAAGGATTGAGGCTAGAAGGTAGAACATAAAAAACAAATAAAACACTAGGATCTGGGCCTAGACCTAGGGCTAGACTTAAATCTGGCCCTAAATCTAGGCCTAGACTTGGACCTGGACCTGGGCTAGAACCTGGACCAGCACCTGAGCCTGGTACTGATTATATCCAAAAAAGATATCCGACTATTTTCTAAGTTTCCTTCTTTCTCTCTTCCTTTCTTCTTCTCCCTTGTCTTTTCCTTTTTCTTTGGCAAAGCACCGAATAGCCTTTTTTGGCAAAGTACCGGAATAGCTCAGTGGTTAGAGCAGTTCTCGTGAAGCAAAGCAAAGCCTGGCCAAGTGTTCAATCCCTCTCCAGAAATCGACCTCTTTTCCCAATCCCTTCACTTCTCTATTTCTAGATGGTAACACTAATGAGTGATTCGTAAGAAAAGGTACAACAGGACCCAATAATCAAACATGATCTGTGAACCAAATGTGACCCTTTAGAAAACAGTTCCGTTTGCTAATTTGTCCACAAACATTGATCGATCATTCCAAAAAACCTTCTAAAACCCTTCTAAGCAGAACTTGTTTCTTTAAAACTTGAAATTGGCGGACAATGCTTGCCAATAACTTTTCGATAATACAAGCAAAATTTGGGTATCAATAACATCCATCCATTTATTTCTTCTTTACCTCTCGTCAATTGACATGCCACCAGCAATTCCAATCGTTCACTCGTTTCCACATAATCAAAAATAAGCTCTCTCACTCGTTTCGGTAATTTTGAAAATGGCCATGAAATTAGATTCAACTTTTTCCAATTCCGTAGACAGACTTCCATTTGTTTAATACTGAAAAAGTGTTGATCAATGAGAACAAATGGAAATGAAAAGAAATGATAAGATTGGGTGAAGAGGAGAAGAGGATTAGGTCGGCAATCCCGCCGATTCATTGAAGAAAGCCGATTCTAGTTTTAGGAAAAAGAGCAAACGGTCCCTACATTGAAGTGCTTTGCTAGCTCTAGCTCAGTAGTTCACGGATTGGCCTCGATAATTTGTCTTAGATCATCATCAATGACTCTTGGGGGTCCTCCTTGTCATCAAGATCCTTGCCTCCTTCCCAGAATCGTTTGCACCAAACTTGAGCATTTCTAACAGAAGTAGCCTAGAAGTAAATTCAAAACTGTCACATATGACAATAGCCGGCAGTTTTCAATTCACCAATCCAATAATACCCATTTTTCTGACCAGTAAGAACATGTAGAATAAAAGAATATCGGTTGAATCTCGAAAGAAGGGCGGCCGAGGCTAAGAGACCCTGCCAGCTCATCACCTCACTAGGAAACTGTTTCAAATTATCACCGATTTTCGAAACTGGACCTAGCCTATCTTGTGCAGTTTTTCAAGCCGATTCCGATGCTGCAAAGCCAATGCCGACTAAGTACTTTTGTAGACTGTAAACTAACAATAAAAGCCGGTTAGATCAAGATTGAACTTTTTATCCTGCAAATGACATAATCTTACTATCAGGGCCGATTTTGTTCGAATTGAGCACTTAAAATAGTAGAAAAACTGCTTAAAGGATGACTCATCACTTTCACTACAAGCAGCTTTCAAAAAATCTTTTTAGTTTTGCTCCCAATGATCACTTCAGACGGTCACAAGTTGGTGGCAAAAAAAATCGGTTTTTCCCACGAGCGATTTTTGTGAATTTACATTGTACGGTGAAAAAAAAAAAGATGAAATGTCCAAAGGAAAGTAAAGAGATTGTGTCTATCCATTGTACAAAATGCTTATTCTCTTGGATTATTGCGAGATCGCTATTCGAATTCCTTTAATAATATTCACAATATATACAGTGAAAAGATTGATGAAAGATCAGGTAAGAAAAGGGAAGGGAAAATGTTTTAAACTCAAAAACAATCAAAACAACTTGTGGTCAAAAATTCGTCCTTTATATTCCTTTATTTAAATCAGGAATTGAATCCGATTGCGGTTGAAAATTTCATTCTGGTAATTTCTGAGCTGATCTATCTGATCTATCAGATCTCTGATCTATTCTGAAATAAACTTGGGAACTTTTCCGAACGCCTAAAGCCTGCTACCGTTACCACAGCATTCAGCTTATGTCTTATTCTATCTGGGTTACTGGAACTGAACTAGGTTGTGATAACTGATCTAGGCTACAATAATTGAATTGGATTACGGAAACTGGTCCGTGGACGGTAACTGAACTACTGTAGGTATAGTGGGCTACAACAACTGGACTGAGTTACTGTAATTGAATTAGACTACGGTAACTAGACTTGATTACGATATCTTGACTAATGTGAATGTCTGGTAGCTACTTTCAGGAACTAAACCCAATCGTCGTCGCAAATTTCATTCTGGTGATCTCTGATCTGACCTATCTAATCGCATCAACGATTCACGACAATGCGGCAAGGATCTGGGAAATGGAGACATTTGGTGAGATCTTTCAGATGAATTCACTTCTCCAACACAATATAATATCTAGGCTCTCTCGGTGTGTGGATCTATTTGTACATCTCAAGTTTTCGATATTGGTGGCAAATTTACACATTTTGTTTGATCTCAATCCTTCATTTGATTGCCATTTATGCTCCGGGACATTTTCGTTCGTTCGATCCAAAGAGAACTTTCCTATTGATGACCATTCCGACTGTGCTTACGATTGGTACTTGAGAAATTCACTTTTATAACTGAAGTTGATAAAAGCTTTCAGTAACAGTCACTCTCTACAGTATTTTATGTGATTGTGTTTACTTTCAAATACCCGGATATTACATTGGGACTCGTCCGGAAAAGCAATCGATTCAGAATATTGTAGGAACCATTGATGCCTGGCTAAAGGTTGAATTTGACTGTTTCTTAAGAAAGCAAAATTAGAATGCGTTCTTCTAGCCGCTTAAAAAAAGAGGCCTATTTTAAAATTACCGTAATCAAAATGTCACCTTCCATTCGATCAACCCAATTTTGATTTCATTTGTCAATCCCAAAATTCAGTCAATGAAAAGAATAAGGTGATTACATGAAAACTGGACTTTGATTACCCATGCAGGCGGCGAAGTTTTTATACTTATCAATATAGGCTCTTGTGTAGTTCCCGGGTATTTTGAACAAATCGTCACGCTTTGAAAGCCTATAACTTTGTCCAGAGATAACATTTGTATTAACTTTTTATATCATTTTACAGAGAACATTTCAAACTTTCAAATAACACCAATAAAGCTTGATTGGATAATCGAGTCCAAGAAAATTAGAGCCAACACTGAGCAAATGAGGTCTATCCAACTTGGGTGTCGTGTCGCCTTGTTTGAATAAGAATGAAAAATCCAGTCACGCTCTATTTTGTATCATTTGAAAGCCTGAAAGGCCCTCTGTACCATGATATAAAAAGTTGATAAAAATATTATCTCTGGACAAAGTTATAGGTCTTCAAAGCGTGACGATTCGTTCAAAATACCCGGAAACTACACAAGAGCCTAAATTCTGATAAAAGTATAAAGAACTTCGCTCTATTGACTGATAAAAGTATAAAGATTCTTTAATTTTAGATAACTATGGGCTTCTTCTTGATTATCACCGATATTGCAATTATCACAAAACTTTACAAGATGAACATTTTGGGGAAACGAAAGAAAATTTCGAAACCAGCGCAAAAGACAAGTAAAGGAAGCTGAAGGATTTAGCTGAAGCTGAAGCTGTTTAGCTGAAGGATTTAGGCCAAAATGCAACCATTCCATCAACAATTGCTATCGTCGAACAATCAACAAATAAGCAGAATATGGAAAAACAGGTGCAATTTCCCGAAAATCAAAACAAATCCTGACCTCTACTTCTGAGCTGATTTTTGAATAGGATATGGTCTAACAGTCCAAGACAAAGTTCAAGGTTAAAGTTCTGACTTCACTTTCGTTGTCTAGTTGTCTAGTTTGAATCCTTGAAAATCCCCACTAGTGAAATGATAGAAAGAAAGAAATTTCAAAGAAATTTGTTAGAAAGAAAGAAATTTAGTCCGTTACCAAACTCAAAATTACAATCGATAAACGTTTGGCGATCGCATTCGCCTGGATCACTTTTGCCTTCATTCAAATCACTCTCTATTTTCAGTTTTTTAATGTGTAAGCTTTAAAATTCACTAATATTGGATTGGTGAATTGAAAACTGCCGGCTATTGTCATATGTGACAGTTTGAGCACTTTCTTCAAAAGAAACCCATTTTGGTGTCAATGGAAAAGTTGTAGAGAATCAAAAATCAAGCTTATATCCAAATTTTTAGAACGATTCAAAAACTGGTTTTCAAGAAATGCGAAATTTACGAAATTTTCACAAAACTTGCATTTTAAGCGAAACTACTAAGTGTATCTTTTTGGAAATTTGGATATAAGCTTGATTTTTGATTCTCTACAACTTTTCCATTGACACCAAAATGGGTTTCTTTTGAAGAAAGTGCTCAAACTGGCGACTGACACTCCAGTCCTCGATTTTTGAGTCTCACACTTGTCTCACACACAAACCAAAATCCTACTACGAAAGAGGAATCCGCAAATTGCCTGTAAAATGGGCAGAAGTCGTGAATAATAATGGAAATTATTTGGAATGAATTGATGGTTTTATGTTGAATAAATTTTAGTTCAAAGTCCCGCAGTTTTCAATTTACCAACCCAATAAAACAATGATACAGTAATCCTGAATAATCTTTTTTTTTCAGGTTGCCAGTGGAAATCGTTCCATTTGCAAATGTTCTCGTCTATAGTTTGGAGTACACAAAATGCACAATCTATGTCTTCATCGTTACAAAGAAATGATAGAACTCTCATTTGAAAGCTTTCAAATGAATCATTTTCACTACAACAAGCTAAAATATTTGCTCTTTTGCTCTCCTTGATCGCTTAAAACAATCACATGCTTGTAGAAAATCCTAATAAACAAATTCCCAACAAATTAACTCGATTTCCCATGGTTTATGTTAAAAGTCGATTAAAAAGATCAGGTTCAACAAAAAGTTACAAGCAAGTTTTAATGATTTTCTAACAAAAATCATTCTAATCTTGAATTATTGCAAGATCGCAATTCGCATTTCTTTGATTCTATTCACAAAATACGTATTTTGATTGTAAAGTTGACTGCAAAGTTGACTGTAAAGTTGACTATAAATCCGACTTGACAATGCCAAAAGTTTTCAATAAAACGACGGATTTTCGGCCTTACTGCCTAGATATTATCCCACAATAATACTGTTGCTGTTGTAAAACAAGAGTCTTTGAATTAACAACATTATCATAGCTGTATGATAATCAAAATTTCTGTCTCTAAACTTAGTGTTTAACGACTGTCACCAAAAAGCTACCGTAAATACTGGAATAGCATCCCAGCCCCATAATGACGGTGCGGAGCGTTGCGTAGTGTAGCTTTGAACGAGTTTTTCTCGACACTGGTTTATGCTACAATGCTCGCTTAAATATCAAAAAATAGCTGAAATTCAGGGCTATTTTTTGAGGTAGTTGTTCATCTTATATTTCATTTTTTTAAAAAGCAAAAGTCATGACACAGCCGGGAGTCGAAGCTGGCTCGTGTAGGCTGTAGACAAGCGCTTTCCCGACTGCGCCACGACAACAACAAAATTCGACCAGAAAAACCCGGGTTAGGTGGATTTTTCGGCTGGTAACTTATAAAAACCATTGTTACATCTGACTTTGATGGGCTCAAAATTCAAATTTTCATACAGAAGGCACATATCGTAAATACTGTAATAGTACCCCACCCTCATAATGACGGTGCGGAGCGTTGCGTAGTCTAGCTTTGAACGCGTTTTTCTTGACACTGGTTTATGCTAAAATGCGCGCTTAGGTATCAAAAAATAGCTGAAATTCAGGGCTATTTTTTGATACCAAAGACGCATTTTTTGAAAGTACGAGTACTTTGCAAAAAATGAAATACTAAAAAACTACGCGACTGTACTAGGGGGGTGGAGTACTGTTACAGTATTTACGGTATTCAGATTAGGCTAAACTGTGGATAAGCCACCGTAGTATGACATGATTTTTCGGCAATATAAGCCGCTTCTTCAGATTTTTGTGAGAAAGTTTTCTTTAGATTTTTGCCTATAAAACTTTTTGCTTTGTAATCTGTTAAAAGCTTGGTTTTGTTCTGAAAACTTAGAAATTACATAGAGAAAGTATACTCAAGTCGCGACAAGCGTTTTACATGTTTTTATTTGTTTTTTAAAGGTTTAAAAAAAGTTTGTTCTTCTACAGCTTGCTCTTTTATCATTTCTTGATTTCTAGATAAATGTCAGGATGTAAGGAGTTGAAAAAAGCTATGATTTGTCTTTACTAAAACATTGTTCTCGGGTATAGCAAAAACTTGTACTTAAGTAAAAGAGAAAAGTGTTCAAATGATATTTTATTGTTCATAATCTCTTCCCAAATTCGATTTTGTCTATTTAACGTGATCTCTCGATAGATTTTCTTTTTAATCGATCCCCTCAAATCCGATGAATTCCCTATCCAGATCCACACCGTCGCCAAGCACAAGAGATTCGAGAATGGGGTTAACAACTCAAATTACCCAGGTTTGAGGTCGTTGCGAGATACTGCAACTCTACTTCTACATCTACCGATCTAAAGCGCCCCGAGAAGTATGCTGATGAGGAAGCTCGTACGCCATCCATACCATCCACTTCCGCCAATTGGAACAATGAAGCTGCCCCCACTCTTGATGTTGATCTCGCGAAAAAACTCGGAAACGATTACCACCTGGTGATTGATTTAAATTTAGAAGAAACCTTTCGGCGCATAGATGGGATTCAATTTGTTATCCAGAAACCCGATAACCCAAGCTTTCTTCTGATACCGAATCTTGTTTTTCGTAAAGCGAATCTAGTCTAGTAGGGAACTAAATAAGTAGACATCAAAGAAAAGAACTTCATCAAAGTTTAGAAAGAACAAAAAACAAAATGCCTTGAACAATTCGGGCCATAACTTGCTGTTGTTTAGGACTTTGAGATTTCATACGCGGCATCGTCAATGTTAAGATGTTCAGACAGAAATCAACGTTTATAAATATTTATTTATAAATTTAGATTTCTAAAAACGTTTAAAAAGCAATTTCTCGACTCTGAGACGCAAAAAAATTGCTGGGAAAAAGGAAAAAAACGGAAGCCATCTTGGCGTGAATAAAAAGTGGCACATTCAAATAAATATTTTTTATTTCTATAATGTTTTTAAAGCCATTCTCAGATTTCCTTTTCCTCGTCGAGATCATCGATTAAAATCAAATTTTTCGATTTGATGATCACCACGTTGAACCATAAGAGAAACTCATAGGAAATCAGTGAATAATCGATGTGGAATGTGGTTTTTCGACGATTTTTGATAGTTTTAAGAGCCAATTAAACAGTCGCGGGTTGTAGTCGATTTTAGGAAACAAGTTTCGTTTGCTAATTTGTGCTCAAACATTGATTTCTCGTTGATCAAAATAACAAAAATGCTGAAAAATCTACCCATTTTTTTTCTTCTTTACCTCTCGTCAATCGACATGCCACCAGCAATTCCAATCGTTCACTCGTTTCCACATAATCAAAAATAAGCTCTCTCACTCGTTTCGGTAATTTTGAAAATGGCCATGAAATTAGATTCAACTTTTTCCAATTCCGTAGACAGACTTCCATTTGTTTAATACTGAAAAAGTGTTGATCAATGAGAACAAATGGAAATGAAAAGAAATGATAAGATTGGGTGAAGAGGAGAAGAGGATTAGGTCGGCAATCCCGCCGATTCATTGAAGAAAGCCGATTCTAGTTTTAGGAAAAAGAGCAAACGGTCCCTACATTGAAGTGCTTTGCTAGCTCTAGCTCAGTAGTTCACGGATTGGCCTCGATAATTTGTCTTAGATCATCATCAATGACTCTTGGGGGTCCTCCTTGTCATCAAGATACATGTACAAAGCGAAATAAAGAGGCTTTGTCTATTCATTTTCACTACAACAAGCTAAAATTTTGTCTTTTGATCTCCTTGATCGTTTAAAACAATCACATTCTTGTAGAATTCTCATCGTTCCATTTGCAAATGTTCTCGTCTATAGTTTGGAGTACTCAAAATGCACAATCTATGTCTTCATCGTGACAAAGAAATGAGAAAACTCTTATTTGAAAGCCTTCAAATGAATCATTTTCACTACAAAAAGCTAAAATTTAGTCTTTTGGTTTCTTTGATCGTTTAAAACAATCACATTCTTGTACAAAATCCTTAATGAGCAAATTCCCAACAAATTAAGCCAATTTCCCACGGTTTATTTCAAAGGTGGATTACAAAGAAAAATTTACAACGGAAGTTTTATAGTTTTCTATCAAAAATGCTTGTTCTCTTGGATTACGGCGAGATCGTAATTCGCATTTTTTTGATTCTATTCACGATTTGCACAGTGAAACGATTGCTTCACCAGGTGAAACACAATTGAATTGAATTCTGTAATAAACTTGGCAACTTTTCCGAACGCCTAAAGCCTGCTACCGTAGCATTCAGCTTATTTCTTATTCTATCTGGGCTACTGTAACTGGACTAGGTTGTGGTAACTGATCTAAGCTACAATAATTTAACTGGATTACGGAAACTAGTCTGTTTACGGTCACTGAGCTGTACTACTGTAGGTATAGTGGACTGAACAACTGGACTGATTTACTGTAATTGAACTAGACTACGGTAACTAGACTTGATTACGATATCTTGACTAATGTTAATGTCTGATAATGTTCAGGAACTAAACCCAATCATCATGGCAAATTTCATTCTGGTGATCTCTGATCTGACCTATCTAATCGCATCAACGATTCACGACAATGCGGCAAGGATCTGGGAAATGGAGACATTTGGTGAGATCTTTCAGATCAATTCACTTTTTCAACCAATATAATATCTAGGCTCTCTCGGTGTGTGGATCTATATGTACATCTCAAGTTTTCGATATTGGTGGCAAATTTACACATTTTGCCTGATCTCAATCCTTCATTTGATTGCCATTTATGCTCCGGGACATTTTCGTTCCTTCGATCGAAAGAGAACTTTCCTATTGATGACCATTCCGACTGTGTTCACAATTGGTAAATAGTTGAGATAGGAAACTGGGGTTTAGCCAGGAATAGTAGCCAGGAGTGAACAAATCGCATTTCACAGATGAACTGTGGTTCGGCCGGGTTGTTCGAATAGTATTCTTGGCCTAGCTTGACCTGACATTACTGCAGGTTTGGCTCAAAGAAAGTCCTGGCCTTGCTAAAAGTCAGGAAAACAGGCTTGGACCTGGTTCGAGATCTTCAAACTGATTCGGGGCCGATTCGGGACCAACCCGGGATCTTCAAACAGTTCATCTCTTTTCTATGAGATTCCTTGAATGATTTGATTGCTTAGTATAGTTTAGTATCTAAAATGTAGTCTGAAATGTATAAAAGCATTTTCAAAAAATCATATTAATGGAGTTGAGCCTTTTCGAAGACTTGGTCGTAGAGGTTGATGAGTAACGATCTGATCCAGGCAAAGATCCGACAATAGGCCAAGGACCTGATGCACATCAATCATTTATGAGCGTAGACTCAAGTAAAGTCGATAAATCCGTAGAATATAAGTTTAACCCGGTAGAAGGTGGTTGTTTTTTAGAATTAAGTTGTTCTATCTAGTCCTCTATCAACTAGCGTCGCGCAATTTATTTTAAGAAAACCGAATCCAGTTATTAAAGCCTTTTTACTTGTACTTTTTTAGAAAAAAAAAGTTATACGTAGTTATAAAACGCAATTGAACACGTAGATTAGAAATTCTGGATAAGAATTTGAGCTCTTCGAATTCTCACGAAAATTTCCTCATCTGACTCACTAGATAAATCAAAAAATCATGGAAAATATTGTAAACTACATACTTTCTTTATTACCTTTTAAAGTACAGTAGTTTTGATTAAAAAATCTATCAGATCATTTGACATTTTTCGACAGATCCAACAACAGGCCAAGAACTTGATGTACATCAATAATTTATGAGCCTAGACTCAAGTAAAGTCGATAAGTCTGTAGTTATAAAATCACGTAGATTAGAAATTCTGGATAAGAATTTGAGCTCTTCGAATTATATAAGTTTAACCCGTAGAAAGTGGTTATTTTTAAGCATTTAGTTGCTCTATCTAGTCGAACGCAGTTCATTCTTAAGAAAACCTAATCCAGTTATTAAAGCCTTTTTACTTGTACTTTTTTTAGAAAAAAAAGTTATACGTAGTTATAAAACGCAATTGATCACGTACATTAGAAATTGTGGATAAGAATTTGAGCTCTTCGAATTCTCACGAAAATTTCCTCATCTGACTCACTAGATAAATCAAAAAATCATGGAAAATACTGTAAACTATATACTTTCTTTATTACCTTTTAAAGTACAGTAGTTTTGATTAAAAAATCTATCAGATCATTTGACATTTTTCGAAACTTTACTCTCACGGTTCTCAAAAACTCACGGAATGTAGTTTCTGTGAGTTTTGCTCTTTAATCAACGATCATAAAAGCAAACAATTCCAGTACACGACACTCTCTACCATACTATATGCAATTGTATATACTATCAAATACCCGGATATTACATTACGATTCGCCCCGAGAAGCAAGCGATTGAGGCTATTGTGGAACTAGTTGATGCCTGGTTGAAGGTAGAAAAGAAAAAAAAAGATCAACCATTTACACCTTACAATACAAAAGTTGGAGCTTTCAACAATTGGAGAAAAATCTGGCCGGCGCCGGGATTCGAACCCGCGACCTCTCGCTTAGTCGGCGAACGCAGAGAAAGGATGGCTAGAGTGCAACCACAACCAGCACAAGCAAGTCGAAGACTTCGAACCAGGAACAATCAAGATAGGAAACGCTGGATGACAATAGCAAGGGATAGAGAAATGTGGAAGCAGGTTGTGATCTGCGCAAAATAGGAACACCTAAGTGCGAAGACAGATCAAAAAAAACAAATTGTTGAGTAGAAGAAGTTTAAAGCTTTAAAAAAAAGCTCAATTTAAACTATTTTATGGAATAAGTTGATAAGATTTGCGATCATTGATAAAGCTGAATTTAAGAACGACAATATTCTTGACTTTCACGGCTTTTCCAGTGACTTTTGAACTTCTAGGGAACAATGGGTTTCCTCCTGCTTGCCACCGATATTGCAATCATCATGAAACTTTATAAGATGAACATTTTGGGAAAACGAAAGAATTTCTCGCAACCAATGCAAAGTAGAGGTGGATTTGATGAATTGCTATAGAAAATGGGGGAAATCTTTCAGCTCAAACAGTCGTCACCCAATCCGCGATTGTCTTTGTTGAACAATCGACGAGAAAACAAGAAAAACAGGTACAAGTTCTTGAAATGGGTTAAATCATAAAGAAATTTAGACACCTATGAGATTGAAATTTGCAATTGATAAACGATTAGCGATTGCGTTTGCGTGGATTAGCTTTTCCTTTGTTCAAACCACTCTCTACTTTCGCTATTTTTACCTGTGAGTTGAAGTTGAAAACTTTAAAGATGTTTAAAGATGTTTAAAGACGTTTAAAGCTGTTTAAAGCTGTTTAAAGATGTTTAAAGCTGTTTAAAGGTGTTTAAAGATGTTTAATGATGTTTAAAGATGTTTAAAGATGAACTTTAAAGATGTTTAAAGATGTTTAAAGACGTTTAAAGCTGTTTAAAGCTGTTTAAAGATGTTTAAAGATGTTAGAACTTTAAAGATTCATGATTCTAATATGCAAATTTCATATCTTTCCAGTGAATTTTTTAAAAAAGCAGTACAAGCTGAAACTTATAACCTTGAAAATCAAATCTTTTAGTTTTAAAAGGGAGGTGATTGTCCAAATTAGAGTTAGTCCAAATCTTTTTTACCTAAAATCGCGAGTGTTTCAAAGCCAAATTTTCTGGGTCAAATCAGAAACCATTTCTGAGAACAGCTTACTGATAGAACTGGACCATTGACCAAAAATCCGTATATCTATTCTAGTTAGCTCTACCCAACCTGACTTATAGGCCCTAGAAAACGATTAGCTTTCTCAAGCACGAATTCGAACCAAAGCGAATGAAAGTAAATGAAAGCAGATGAAAGCAAAGCAAGGCAAGTCGAACACGGGCAACACGATAGTGTTTTTGGTTTTTGCCTAAACGCTCTAGATTTCTGCAAAAACAAATTTGAAATTCGACTCTCTAGTGCACTGAGCGACTTTACTGCTTAAAACATTAAAATAAAGATGCAAACGATGATCTAAGAGGATCGAACTCGCGTGCATAAGTCATTTGGGTTTATTTCAAATTAGCGCTTGTGAAATCTGAGCATTCCCTAGTTAGAAACCTACCAAAAAACCTACCAAATGAAATTTCCTATTCGAATCACTTCTGTTGTCAGTCTAAACAAAAGCCATTCATTTCCAGCCTACCGACCGACATCATTCCCTACACAAATGTTTTCGTCTACAGTTTGGAATACACAAAATGCACAATCTACGTCTTTATCGTCACAAAGAAATAGGAAAATTTGTGCTGAAATTTTATTGTGACTGTGAATACCGTATTCTCTCTAATAGTAGTGCACCCAGAGCGTCGCCTAAATTCCTCGAAATCTCGAGAACCGCTTATCAGAACCTATCGATGTGGGGTCGGAAAATGTAGCTGGTGATGAGATCTTGTGGGGGATTTGAGTGTTGAGCTTCTGGGAAAAAATTGGAAACCGTAAAATAGGCATCAACTCGGCTCGGCGCAGTGCAGTGGTAGAGAAAATGCGGTATCTTTTCTTTCCCCTACCTGATATTCAACGAGAGTCTCCGTGTAGTTAAAGATCGCTCCACCTAATAAAGAGTAGAGAACCAACTTACTATTTAGAAGAGCTAGGCTAATGTCCCATGTTTCATTGCAGTATTTTTCTTAATAGTACTGCACCCTAAGCTTCGTCTAAATTCCTCGAAATCTCGAGAACTGCTTATCAAAACCTATCGATGTGGGATTGGAATATGTAGCTGACGATGAGATCTTGTGGCGGATTTGAGTGTTGACTCTTTGTGAAAACTTTGAACAAAGTTGGAAAGCGTTTAGCATTTACCGATTGCTCACTGTTAAATCAACCAAAACTTTATTTTGAACACTTTCACATAACCGTTAACTGTTTTACTGATAATTTAGTGTAAGTTAAAAGAAAAACTAAATTATTATAGTCATTTGATAGCCCTGAATCTCCTCTTGAAAACGAGTACAAAATTACTGAGAACTTTCTACAAAATACCTAAGCTTTGCCTAAATTCCTCGAAATCTCGAGAACCGCTTATCAGAACCTATCGATGTGGGGTCGGAAAATGTAGCTGGTGATGAGATCTTGTGGGGGATTTGAGTGTTGAGCTTCTGCAAAAGCTTCGAAACCATAAAATAGTCATCAACTCGGCTCGGCGCGGCGCACTACTATTAGAGAGAATACGGTAGTACATTTTTCTCCATAATCTCAAGAATCAAGTAATAAATAATTGTTTTTGAAAAGCACAAAGTTCCAAAATTTGTTGGCAACAATAATCAACGAAAAAACTTTACTTTACCATGAGAATTTGTCTTTTTTTTTCACAGGGAATTTAGGGTTACGGGCTTTAAAATCTTCTGTGAATTCATAAAATTTTCTCATTTTTTTTTTCTCAACTTTTTCAACATGTTGCAATTGTTGGATTACGGGGAATTGGCATTTCGGATTCCGCTATTCTTATTGATTATCTATATTTTAAAAAAATTGATGACATTTAAGGTAAAAAATCTTTGGAGTTTGAAGTCTTTGATTGTACTATTTAACTAAAAAAAATCCAATTTTTCGTTTAATTTCCGCTAATTACAAATGATCGTACTTTGTGCTGATAGAAACGCGCCTTCTTGGCACAACTCGAACAACAAATCGTTTACATTGTAGTGCTAATTCTCTTACTACAATTAGTGCAATAGAAAGTTTGCGTTTACCATTACGAGCACAAACAACCACAACTCAATTGTAAACATTTGATCGCTACTTGTCCTCTCAAAAAGATGTTTTCTAAAAAGTGAAAAAGCTACCGTAATCCAGCAACAAGTTTTAACTCAGAATTTCACCGGAAAAATTCCTTAAAATAGCTTTTAAGCGTTTGGAGTAGCTTTTAAGCACAACTTTTAGAAAATATTGGGTTGATGTAAAAGTCCTTTCCGATTTTTTGGGAGAGTACCTTAAATTTGTCGAATTTTGACGTTTTATAGCTCATCCTAAAGCTGAATTCAAGACGGATCGATTGGTAAAAACCGTTTTGAGATATCTCTTTCAACAAGATAAACAAGAAAAACGAAGGAAAATCGCGAAAAGCGGCGGAAAGGCTATTGATCTGAGGGTCGCTGGTTCGACTTCCACCGGTGACAATATTTTTCAAAAATTTTTTGCTAAGTTTCTGAAATTATTTTTGACGGGGTTATTTTTGACGCTGATCACAAAACACATGTTTTTAGCCTAGGTTTCTGCACGGAAAACTAACGAAGCGTGAAAACAGCCAACGTGGAAACCGCCCTTTACTAAAATAGCTGTAAAAGCTTTTAGAAAAGAGATATCTCAAAACGGTTTTTACCAATCGATCCGTCTTGAATTCAGCTTTAGGATGAGCTATAAAACGTCAAAATTCGACAAATTTAAGGTACTCTCCCAAAAAATCGGAAAGGACTTTTTCATCAACCCAATAACTTTTAAAATTTACTTAAAATTACTGACTTTTACTTGTAAATTCAGGAACTCAACCCGATTCTTGTCGCAAATTTTATCCTTGTTTTCACTGACTTTTTCTACATCATCACATCAACAATTCACGATAATACAGCGAAAATCTGGGAAATCGAAACTTTTGGTTTCATTGAGAAAATGTTTTCGAATCAAAAACAAAAAAAGTTTAGGTTCTATAGGTGTGTTCATTTTTTTGTACACGGCCAATATTCGATATTGGATGCAAATCTATCTTTTCTTTTTGATTTCCGTCATGCACTTGGTGGCTATTTACGCGCCTGGACACTATCGATCGTTGAATTTGAGATGGACATTTGGATTGATGGCTATTCCGATGGCGTTCACGATTCGTGAGTACATTTGTTTTTGTTTGCTTCAACAAATTAGAACAAAACATACATACATATCGTAAATACTGGAATAGTACCCCAGCCCCATGATGACGGTGCGGAGTGTTGCGTAGTCTAGCTTTGAACGAGTTTTTCTCGACACTGGTTTATGCTACAGTGTGCGCTTAGGTATCAAAAAATAGCCCTGAATTTCAGCTATTTTTTGATACCAAAGACGCATTTTTTGAAAGTACGGGTGCTTTGCAAAAAAGGAAATACTAAAAAACTGTTGCGACTACGCGACTGTACGAGCGCGGGGGGGCTCCGGGGGTGGGTTCCTCGGTTCCTTCTCTTGTAAGCCCGGTTCCTTATCTCTTTAATTCGGTTCCTTATCTCTCTAGTTTCAGTTCCATGTCTCTTTAAATTCGGTTCCTTATCTCTCTCGTTTCGGTTCCTTATCTCTCTAAATTCGCTTCCTTATCTTTCTAAATTCGGCTCCTTTTCTTATAGACTCGGTTCCTTATCTCTTTGATTCGGTGGGGTACTATTACAGTATTTACGGTATCTTAGTAAAAAGGTAAAGTCAAAAATGAGAAAGAAAGATTTCCGGAGAGTGGATTGAACCCTCGACCTTTTTTGTATTGCAGAAAGATGCTCTAACCACTAAGATATTTGGTATCTTGAGAAGAAAGAGGGAAAACAAAGGAAAGAGTAAAGAAGAAAGAGTCAAATATGCTGAATAATCTCATTATTTGTCCCTTTCATTAGTACTTTACAAATTCGAACTCAATTTTCATTGTTCTCTAGTTTTGCCGAGGGTTTTCAATGCATCAAAAAGATTGCGTTTACATTTGTGAGCACAAAGTACAGTCCTAGATTTGTCTCTGAGTATTTTCTACTGAAAACAAAAGCACACACTTGCTGATACACTTGTTCTCATTAAAATAAGCTTTCTACGCCGCCAAAAAGATGTAGATTAGTCTTTTTATTATAAAGTTTGCTCACATTATCATTCAAAGCTGAATTTCAATCAATCATCAATCAATCATCAATCAATAATCAATCAATTTTCAGTAACGGATACAATCTACTACACAGTTTGCGCCTGTTTGTACTATCAAATTCCTGGCTATTATATAATGGTTATCCCAGAAAGACAAGAAATTGAAGACAAATTTGAGATCTATGATGCTTGGTTGAAAGTAGGCAAAAGGAAATTAATGTTGTAATTGGAAAAATTGGAAAACTTAGATCACAATGCTTTTATTGTTGATTGGCACAGATGCGGCGATTATTTTCAAGCTTTACAAGATGAACATTTTGGGAACGAAGAGGAAAAGATTTCCGGAAGCGATTGGGAGAACTGGTGGGATTCAGGGGAAACGATATGCCTAGATGGAGAAAACTCTCGCATTTTTCAACTTCTAGCTTTTCAATACTTTATCTACAGGATAGAGCCAAGATTGAGAACTGTTTTCGAAGAGATTTTGAAGCTGATTCTAGTCTTTCATCAGTTATTACCAGTACAATCCTAGCCCTCATCTCTCAAACAAAAGAGAGATCAACTAAAATTCTATCTGTGCGTGAGAAAGTGAAATTAAAACCTCTTTATGCGTTTTTGTTTAGATTAACTATAAATTCTAACTAGAACTGGAAACTTTCGGTGTGTATACCGTATTTTCTCTAATAGTAGAGCTTCTGCAAAAGCTTGAAAACAGTAAAATCGTCATCAACTCGGCTCGGCGGGAAAATACGGTAGTCGGTTTTTCGGCTTTAAGATAAGTTGTAAAATTTCCGATCCGAATTTCGGATTTGAGTGATGAGCCTTTGTGAAAACTTTGAACAAAGCTGGAAAGCGTTAGCATTACCGATTGCTCACTGTTAAATCAACCAAAACTTTATTTTGAACACTGTCACAAGCCGTTAACTATTTTACTGATAATTCAGTGTAAGTTAAAAGAAAAACAAATATATAGTCATTTGATAGCCCTGAATCTCCTCTTGAAAACGAGTACAAAATTACTGAGAACTTCACAAAATACCTAAGCTTTGCCAAATTCCTCGAAATCTCGAGAAACGCTTATCAAAACTATCGAGTGCGGTCGGAAAATGGCTGACAATGGACTAGTGGGGATTAAAGAGTGTTGAGCTTCTGTGAAGCTTGGGAGCTGTAAAAATAATCATCTAGCCGGCCGGGGGAGGGGAAAGGGCACTACAATTAGAGAAAATACAGAATACCGTATTCTCTCTAATAGTGTGCACCCTAAACAACCTAAATGCTCGAGATCTCGAGAAACGCTTATCAGAACGTATCGATGTGGGATCGGAAAATGGTGCGATGAGATATTGTGGGGGATTTGAGTGTTGAGCTTCTGCAAAAGCTTGGAAACCATAAAATAGTCATCAACTCGGTTCCTTGGGTGCACTACTATTAGAGAAATACGGTAATAGGCGTGCAACAGAAAAATGGCATATCTCCGTCAATTTCACTTCGATCTTTTTAGATTTTCATATCAATTGACGCACAATTTCATTTTCTGTCGATTCAAATCAAAAACAAAAAGAATTGAGTGAAATTGGTCATGATATGGCATTTTTCCGGTTAAAAATAAGACAGTTAGGTTAACTAAAGCTGCTCCAGCTTCGTAATGTTAGCTTTTTCGTTAACAGAAAAGATTTAGAAATTTTTTTGGAAAGAAAAAACTCCAAAAGACAATTTTATTTTTTGGTCTATTCCTAGGTTCTCAGAATAAGAAAGAGATTTTCAAATCCAAAAAAAAAAACTCATGCCCATTTCCAGGCCAAACAATCGCCACTCCATCAGCAATTTTCATCATCGAGCAGTCAACCGTTAATCGATCAACGCCGAAACAGGTAAAGATTCAAATCCAGCATAGATAGAGCAGCATAAATGAGCAATCTATGATCTCTATTTTTAGCCAAGAAATTTTCTTTAATTCAGTAGCTTAGCTCTGGCCTGGCTTTTTACAAAATTGCAGCAAAAAAAAGAAAAAAAGTTTCTAAACAAATTTTTCTGGATTTACTCAGAAATTGTCTAAAGACTAAAAGACTAAAGACTCAAAGTTTTGATACTTTAAAAGACTTCTAAATTAAGCATTAGAGGCTAATTGTGAACAGAGTCAAGCAGAGAATCCATTTTGCAAGGAAAAGCTCGCATTAAAAATGATCTACTATTAGGTTGAAAAGAAAGTTGAAAAGAAAGTTGAAAAGAAAGTTGAAAAGAAAGTTTCAAATTCATTACTATCAATTGAATCTTCAGCCAACTAATCGATCAAAGATTTCAATCGATAAGCGCTTAGCGATCGCTTTCACGTGGATCAGTTTCGCGTTTATTTTGATGACTCTCTACTTTCGATATTGGTATATGTAAGTTTTCTAATGTCTAGAATATCTAATTTATTTTGTTTTCTTTTTGTTTCTAATCTAAACCAATTTTTTTTGACAGTTTTCCCATCGAAATCCTTCAATACACGGGTTTTCTCGTCTACAACTTGGAAATAAGCAAATGCGTGATTTATGTACTGATTGTGACAAAGAAATGAATTTATCTGACATAAAAAGTTTCCTTATAAATACTCTGAATACCACTTTTCGGCATATCGTGCAGCTTGATGGATGTACGAGTGAAGTTTCGCTTCGCAAGAGACTCGAGCGGCTGGCTTTTCGGATTCTGAAAGTTGAAAGAATTTGTAGATTTATGCTTTATGAAACTTGAAAAATGATAATGAAATTCACTAGAAATTGACTTTATTTCTGCTTATAAGGACTTGCTTATGACTTTAAAACAAAAAAATACCGTAATTGATGCCTTACAAGCGGCCCTTTTAACTTGAGACCAAGTTCATCTTTTAGAGATCGAGATCGAGAATCTGTTTTTTTGTTTTTGCAAAACGTTTCACGAGAGATTTTGTTTAGAAAATCATCTTGAATTTTGAGTTTCTTATAAGGCCGTCATACGATTCGCTAATTCAAAAAATGTTAGAACCTTTCAAAGTATCACAATCAGTAGAGATCAGTAAATGCACCAGGCATACAAAAACTACAAAATTAGATGTTCTGCAAAAAGTTCGAGATTCCCATGGTCGACTCGATCGGATGGACTTGGTCTCAAGTCAAAAGGACAGCTTCGTCAAAAAGCCAATGCCTTTCCCTTGTCAAACCCCAATCAGAATCAATATCCAATACCTGGCAATGGAGAGATGATCTTTTCAACAAAGAATTCCATTCCGAGAAGACTGCCGAGTAGAACGACTTTCAAGGGAAACACGTGTTCGAAAGCCGTTTTCATCTGAAAATCACAACACTACATAAGATTATTGTAATATATTGAAATTCCATAGAGCTATAGACTATAGAGCAAATTCTCTATGAAACTTTTGCTAAAAGCTTGCAAATTTGCTAAACTTGCTAAGTTTAATGATGTCAAAGCCGGGAAATTGCCGACAAAATTTAAATCGAACTTTAAGTGAAAAGAAAAGATTACGGTATTTGCCAGATAAGCATCGCTTTAATGTTTATTTCTTCATTTTTCTAATAATCAAAAAAGATCAGTATCACGTACTTCCTCAAAATTTTCCCATGGTAATTTCAGAGCTCCTTTTGAATGCTCAATTAGTGTTTTGTAGTACAAATTCAACAAGCTTTCCAATCTGAAAATTGAATTTTCTTTTGAAATTGTGAGAATTTGTGAGGATTTGTGCTTTAAAAGATCGAAAATGAAGTAATATTATCAAAATACAATCTACAAAAAAACTCCAACAACTCTAAGAATCAACAACTCTAAGAATTAACAGCTCTAAGAATCAACAACTCTAATTTGAATTAGCGAATCGTATAAGAAACGTACGGCCTTATAAGAAACTCAAAATTCAAGATGATTTTCTAAACAAAATCTCTCGTGAAACGTTTTGCAAAAACAAAAAAACAGATTCTCGATCTCGATCTCTAAAAGATGAACTTGGTCTCAGGTTAAAAGGGCCGCTTGTAAGGCATCAATTACGGTATTTTTTTGTTTTAAAGGCATAAGCAAGTCCTTATAAGCAGAAATAAAGTCAACAACAATCCAACAACTTTACTCCTTTTGAAAATCATCGGGGGAAAGTGCGGTGAGAGTGATACGACACAGATCGATGAGGGGATTATTGAGGTGAGCTGTCTGAAAGTGAGAAATTATTATCCACCATTATAAAGCATTCAATCATATAAAGCACTTTTTCATCACTTTATAGACAAGAATTTGGAGAATTTCTCGTGAAATTCCATAGAAAATACATAGGCTTCTGCCTTGGACATTAAAAGTTCAGAAGTTCAAAAGTTCAAAAGCGAACAGGAAAATATGTTATAGCCAAGTAGTACTTTATTTGCCTATGAACGTTTCGAGAATGTTAAGAACAGTTTTCTTTTGTGAAAACAGTTTTCCTTTCTTTTCTTTTCGCTCTAAAAGATGAAGGGACAACCATGATTTTGCAACCAGAGAGAAATGGAAAGCCTAGGGATGGGGGGCAAAAATGGAAAAGACCCGGGTAAACGCTCGTTGGTTTCACTTTTGCCCCCAATTTTGCGTTTTGGGGGACGAAATGATACTATCAAATCGTTACCCACGTGGAGGGGCGGGGGCAGAACTGGAAAGGTACCGCAGACAACATTTTGACAAAGTCTACTCACTGGCCTTTCCTAATTTTTTTGTTATCATCGAGTAGGTGATCGGAGGGCCAAATGCAGGTGAGCTTGGCCATTTCTGGTGGTGGGGCTAATCTGGAATGATGGGGGCAGGACTGGAGTGGGGGCAAAAGCCGAAGATTCCGAAGATGAAGAATTAGGTGATGAAGGTGCTTTAAACATAAACGCTTCACGTATTTTGCTAAGTTGTATCTCAATGCAGAATGGATTCAATAAAACGGATTTTCAAGTCTTACTGCCTAGATATTATCCAAGAATGCTGTAAAACGAGAGGCTGAACAATTAACAACAAAGTGCGAATAAGCTAAAAGATTTCCTTTCCGCTTACCTGCCAATCAATAATTTTCAACATCTCATAATCATTCGTTTCCCCATTTCTCCTCCACAAAACATTTCCCAAATGACAATCCCAGTGACATAGTAACGAAATTTTACCTCAAATCTTCACAATTCTTTGAAAATAACCATTCCCAACAATATTTCCCAGCTTCTTCCCACATTTTCGTCACATCACCGAAAGTTTTTGCAAGATTCGACAATTTTCTAGCATCTTCTTTTAAAGTGGGATAACGATCAGCGACTGTAAGCAGATTTTTTGAACAACTCTAAAATTTTTCTCAAAATTTAACCTCTATTTTGCATACCTCTCTTCCAAAACCACCTCTCATGTAGTTTTTGGCTCCAAAAGCTGAGGCATCAAAGGCTTTTAGTTGATCAAGAAGGGCAGCGTTTGAGAGTACTAAACTTTCTAATCTTTAATGTTTTAATTGAGCTTTAAAAGCTGTAAGTCAGGTCCAGGTTCAACCTTTGTCAAATCTGGATATATTTTTGACTCAGCAACAGACCATGTAAGACCAGCATCATACTTGCTAGGTATTATAGTTAGCTAGGCTTCTGAACTGACTATATTAGAAACCTTTTTGTTGTTAGATTGTTAGAAAAACTTTTTGTTGTTTGTTAGAAAGCTTTGTTAGAGATCTAGTTATTTTGCGGAACAGGCCTGCAGCAAAACTACCTGTAAAACCAGGATCAGGGCTTGACCAGAAGCCAAGTTCAAGACTTGACCAGAAGCCAAGTACAATGCTTGACCAGAAGCCAAGTACAATGCTTGACCAGAAGCCAAGTGCAAGGCTTGACCAGAAGCCAAGTACAATGCTTGACCAGAAGCCAAGTACAATGCTTGACCAGGAGCCAAGCCCTGGAACCTGGAGCCTGCAGGCCTGGCCCACAAAGTCCCTAAAGTCGCACAAAGGGAACAGAAATCTGACCCTAATCTTTGCTGATTTATTTATCTTCTTGATGTCAAAGTCTAACAAATAAATATTGAGGCATTCAGACTGAGTCTAAACTCTACAGGGTTGCCCATATAACTCTAAGTGTAGTAGCTTATTCCTAACTATCTCGATCAAAGCTGAAATTTTGCACTGAGCATAAAAGCATTTCAAAAATCAAATTTGGACTTCTAACAAGACTCACAAAGCCAAAAAAGCTCAAGAGCCTGAGCCAGCAAACTAAAGTTTCCAGATTTTATCTCTTTTTCTGAATCGCGCATCTCGCTGGATAACAAGCTGATGGATTTTTCCGTCCTTGAGACAAAAGTCTGCACAAAACCGGATAAAAATGTTAAAAGTATGAAGAAAAGTCTTCTAAAAGTCTGGGATGAACTCAATGATGTTTACTTTCCTTTCCTTAAAGCTTGATAGCATTCTCGGCTAAAAAATGGTGATCCCTTTGAATTTAATTATTAATTTTTTTTTTGTTCATTAATATCAAATAAAGATTTTAAACAAAAGTTTCCTTTTTTAAAGTTTCATTTTGTTTACCTAAAAATCTTTTTTATCTGTACCTATGGTCGCGTCCGTTTCCTTCCTATTTGCGTTGCTATTTTGCAATTATTCGCGTCGCATTTTTCGTCCTTTTTCTCCCTTCCCGAAATGATTTTTTTTGGTCTGTGGGGGTTTTTGCCTTCTTTTTGTTTTTGCCTTCTTGGGGGACTTTGTTGTTTCATTTTTGATGCGCATGCTGTTTTTGTAATGGGTATTGTTGCATTTCGGTTCTGTACTAATAAACAGTAACGTTATAAATTCACTTTACTTTATGCTACCCTTCAGGTTTTAAAATCCTGTTTACATGACTGGTTTTACATGATTGTAGAGAGGTTTTACTAACATTTGTGTCACCATCGACGTAGTATCAATCCGATCTGTACTCTTCTCAAGAGTATTAATCTATTGTTGGATACTACGTGTTCTTGTTACGTTGTAAGCGCTTTTGGGGGAAACCTTTTTAACCTTTTGTGCTATTCGGCCATTCTTAAGCAGAATCATCCTCGCTGATAAGGTTAAAGCGGGTCGCACCCCAAACTTTATTATTAGCCACTCAGTACAATGTTTGGGTACATTTTAAAAACTCAATGTACAATGTACAACAGGTGATTCTTTGAGTACGCAATCACACTTCTACTCGGAACAAATGATTGATGAATAATTCAACAATTATTTGTATCAATATTCTGAAAGAAACAAACGATCAACAATTTCTGAAAGATCTCAATGAAATTTCGTCATTCAAACATTGTCATTCAAACATCTAATCATCAATAAAATTCACTTACAGTAGCCATTGATTCTCGCCAAAGCTTTGACCACTTCTGCAACTCCATTCACCGAGATATTTGTATGATATTGGACAAATGAGATCTCTTCGATGAATTCACAAAGAAAATAGCCTAAGGAAAGGATTGAATCACATTTTAATCATTTTTAAAATCCCCATTTCCCCACCAGCATTAATGTCTTTATTCTCGTAGTCAGCACCACCAAAATATTTTGGTATTTTTGCTGTTTCTTCAAAACCCCAAAGATTCGCGTTTTTGTAGATAAAATGTTCTGTGTTATGAATCTGCAAAATGTTTCTGAAAACTTGACATTTAATCAATCATACAATAGCCGCTTTTTGAGCACATTCCTCGTCCGACACTGTACACTTTCCACTGATTGCTGTCGAGACGTTGATGATCGATTGTTTTGTGGTCACCCAAAAATTGAGTTGTTCTTATGGGGAAAAAATTCGAGATCAAGTTGAAAAGTTGAACACTTTTTTATGGAGATACGTTAATTAAATGCATTAAATTGTGTAAACTTTATCAAAGGAAGTTTTTGTTTTTCCAACTAAAACAAAGAAAGAAAGAAATAAACAGACAGACAGACAGACAAACAAACAGACATACAGACAGACAGACAGACAGACAGACAGACAGACAGACAGATAGACAGACAGACAGACAGATAGACATACAGACAAACAAACAAAGAAACAGACAGACAGACAAACGAACAAACAAACAAACTCAAACAAACAAACAACAAACAAACAACAAACAGACAGACAAACAAACAAACAAACAAGGCTTTATACATAGAATAGAAGAGCTTCTTCTATAGAACAGAACAATATTTGCCTAGGACAGCTTTTTTAGATAGTAATTAACTCCAAAACTCGTTGGACATTAGCAAATTTACATGAAAGTATTAGGCTTTTCGGCTGGAGTGCAGTTTACCCCCGCCTCCATGAAAAATTTCCGAAAACCACTTTTCTAGGGGTTTTCGACCATACTGAATCCGAATAACATAGTCCCAATCACCGGAAACAAAAAAAAATTTTGCCTTGGGGACTAAGGCAAAAAGTTAAACTCTTTCTTTTCTTTTTTTGTTGATTTTATACCGATTTTACTAATATCTAATGAATTTTTCTTTTAGGATGACGGTTCTTTGATAATTTATCAATTACGGCGGCGCCCATGCTAGCCCGTGATGCGTGGCATATCGTTCATCCTCACAAAACGAAACTACAATAAAGCACGACAAGTCTCGGGCTTTTCATTTCCCTATTTGCCATTTCTTTCCCATTTACCCACCTTCAATAGCAATCGATCAGGAAGATCAAAATCGTTTTTTTCCAAGTCCAGGAAGAGGGTAAAGAGCGAGGAAACAAGACCCTGTAAAGTCTTTTTTTTTCAAGTTCAACTTTCTCTCCCTAACCGCCCCTTCACCAGTTTTCTCGGCTCGTCTCTTTGAGCCAAGTTTAATTGATTTTCCGAAATTTCTCCTTAAAATCATTTCGATGATCGTCCATTTGATCGGAGTATCGAAAATGAAATCATTTTCCTAAATTTTTTTGATTTATCTAATGCCGTTTAGGAAATTTAGCCGTTAACGAATGGTTCGTGATCGGCTAGCCGTTCAAGAATGATTCGTAATTGGCTAGCCGCCAAAGAATGATTCGTAAATGGCTAGCCGCTAAAGAATGATTCGTAATCGGCTAGCCGCTGAAGAATGATTCGTCATCCGCTAGCCGCTAAAGAATGATTCGTAATCGGCTAGCCGCTAAAGAATGATTCGTAATTGGCTAGCCGTTAACGAATGATTCGTAATTGGCTAGCCGTTAACGAATGTTTCGTAATCGGCTAGCCGCTAAAGAATGATTCGTAATTGGCTAGCCGTTAACAAATCATTCGTTAACGACTAGCCGATAACGAGTGAAATTTTTTCGCTAGCCGTGTACAATTTGTAATCGGCTTCTGCGAACATGGCCTGATCCAAATGAGTTTTTGATTTCGAACTATTTATGCAAGACGCAAATCAGCTTATCTAGCTCAAATCGCAAATCGTTAGCGGCTAGCCGTTAACGAATGATTCGTTAGCGGCTGAATTTCGTAAGCGGCTACGACACATAAACTTCAAACCTCATTAAACATTAGCAAATTTTTAGTAAAAATAATTGAAAATTAGAGATATTCAGTAAAATCAATGAAAACAGTGCAACAAAATGGTCGGCAAACTGTTTCCAATATGGGTAAAGTGGAGAAAGTCTTTTTTTTTTTTTTTTTTTTGATACATAATCTATCAAAAAAATGTTAGAAAAATGATCATATGAGAGAGAAAACGGAGAAAATATTGAAAAGTGAGACTTTTCGAAAGTTTCGTCAACAATTTATAGGTTATAAATTGTATAATAGATTAGTATCTTTTAATTAAATCCAGATTTTAAGTTTTAAGTTCTAGTAACAAATTAAAGAAGAAAAATCTCTTCTAACACTTTTTGGGCTCATTTGTGCACCCCATCGGGGACGCGTTTCAAAATTTTCTCGAGACACTATTGGAAGGTCTCTGGGTAAACCCTAACCTCAAACTTGGGTAATTAAACCGAGGCACGCGGTCTCTGTCGCGGTATCTGTGAGGTCCGCGTGCCAGATGCCACTTTTTCCTAGGAGAGACACGAAGAGTACACACAGTCGTGCCGTCTCGTATCTCTGCTGCTGGTAATTTCAGGCATCCGTCAACGGAAAAGCGCTTACGATCATAGCACGTTGAAAAACGGTATCCCGTCAGATCTGCCAAGTTAAGCAACGTTGGGCTCGGCTAGTCGCTGGTTCGAATCCAGCAGATGAGTCAGGGATATCTTCCCGAGTGCTGTAGGTAAACGTGAACCGAGTGCTGTAGGTAACCGCATCCATATGGAGAACTGGTTCCCAAGATCGGTCCCCCTAGAGCCCCCTCCCCTCGTGATTGGGATAACCAGGGATCCAAATGGGTAGACTTGTCTAAGGCACAAGCTCATATAAAGGAGGTAGCCTTCTCCTCCTACATCGTCTTCTAGATTGTCTCCTCGATTGTCTCCTAGATCGTCTCCTACATCGTCCCATCCTCACAAACAATAGAATATTCCCTAGGTCCTAATATGTAAATTGTGATTATGCGTGTGCAAAATAAAATCACCGGTAACCCCGGTATACATTATTATTATTATTATTAAATAGAGCTCTTCAATTGGAATAAATACGGTAAATCCCTTTTAAAAAAAGCTATTAGTACTTTTCTCATCAAAACTTGATCTTTTTGCACCCCAAATCACAATCCCCCCACTCTTAAATCGTACTTTGTTCAGCCATTTCTATTTTCTTGTTCACTTCTGATACCTGTTAATTTGATTTGTTCATTTATTCTCATATAGATTCTTTATCAAATTCCTCAAGCTTTTCTCAGTATTTCTCCTTTTCCATCTTTTGGTTGTCGTTAATTAAGTTCACCGAGAATGTTCACTCAAATATTCAATGATTTTTCTTTTTAGATTAGCATCTTTCATGTGACTTTTTCTTTTCTTAACCACCGTAATTTGGAAATCACTTTTTTTGGGAAATGTCACACCTGCCTTTCGCAAAAAAAAACCTTCGTAACAAACCTTTGGCAGCTGATTTTTTTCAGCAACTCTCGAAGAAACAAAGTTCTAGCTCGACGAAAAATCGCCCGAAATCTCAGCACCACATTTTCTTGAATGTTTATGATCTATCAATTTGCGTCGAATTCTTCCTCGGCAATTTTTATACCAGTTTTTGTGTCGATCGAACCATTACAGGTAAGTTTATTGTGGGGAGAATGAAACTGATTAGCAAAGAATGCATTTTGTTAAAACTTTCAACACAAAGGCTACTTATTTAAGTCGTTTTAATGCATATGAATGACTGAATGACTGAATGACTGAATGACTGAATGAATTGAATCTAATCCCTTTTTTTCTCTTATTTGACTCAAAAAATTTCTGAAAAACATGTGAAAGTTTAAAGAATTATCAATTTGAAATGTTAAAAGTTTCAAAGAATGAACCGAATACTTACATTTAAAAGCATAATATAGCAAGTGTTGCAAATTTTTCCAAACGCTGACACAGGTTTTTTGTAGAGATAAGGAACCAAATTTTGAGAGAAGGAAGAAATTTAGAGAGATAAAGAACCAAATTTAGAGAGATAAGTAACCAAATTTAGAGAGAAGGAAGAGATTTAGAGAGATAAGGAACCAAATTTAGAGAGATAAGTAACCAAATTTAGAGAGATAAGTAACCAAATTTAGAGAGATAAGTAACCAAATTTAGAGCGATAAGGAACCAAATTTAGAGAGATAAGGAACCAAATTTAGAGAGAAGGAACAAAATTTGTAGAGAAGGAAGAAATTTAGAGAGATAAAGAACCAAATTTAGAGAGATAAGTAGCCAAATTTAGCGAGATCTAAAGCGTGTCCCGTCTACCGTAATATCATTCTGGAAATGAGTCTTTAAACTGTCTTTATATTTAATCTTCATAGATTTACATTAACTTACTATTAAGTTCGTTGATATAGTTCTTACAATTACAGTTGGATTTACAGTAATATCTATTACAGATCACAGTAACCAATGAACGCTTTAGAACGGCTTCGAACGCTTCGAAAAGTTGTACTAAGAATAATTAAAAATCACCAAATACTGCAATGATAAATCTTTCAAAGTAAAAAGTACAAAAAATCTAAAATTCTTGAACTTACAGGATTCGGATACTCTTCTCTTTCTCCTCTATGCAATCACAAGCGTTGAAGTGTTTTGCTCAGTGCTTTCCTATATATTTTTTGTGCCTTTCGTTGGAATTGTTCACAGTTCCGGTAAGTGTTATTCTTTAAACTCTTGAATAAGTAGAAGAACGATAGAACGATAGAATTCAGTTTAAAGAATTCAATTAATTCAAGTACAGACTTGCTTAAAATTCTTCAAAATTTCAGCCCATTTCCATCCGAATCTCACTCGTATCATCCTCTTCATGATCGTTCACTGCTTAGCTCATTCCATTGCTCGTTTCTTTTTAATGTTCTTCGAGTTCAACATTATAAAATTATATGGTGAGTGACTTTTTGTCAAATTACCGTATCTCAATTTAGTCTCTTTTCTAGCCGATGCTTTTTTGATTGTTGTTGGGAGTCTGAGATTGTACTGTTTTATGATGGCGTTGTTCACGATTCCGTTGATCACTGCGGAGAGGTGAATGGGATAAATAAATAGCTATAAACTAGTATTTAAGTATTTCTAGTTAAAGTTACATTATAAAAGATTGAAAATAAAAAAAAGCAATCTTGTGGTGCTTTTTGTTCTTAATTCTTGAATAAGTAGAAGAACGACTTATGGTTTTGAAACGCACAACTGGCTATGATTGGCGCAAAACTGTTCCAACGTAGCCTTGATGCTTACCGTATTTTCTTTAATAGTAGTGCACCCTGAGCGTCGCCTAAATTTCTCGAAATCTCGAGAATCGCTTATCAGAACCTATCGATGTTGGGTCGGAAAATGTAGCTGACGATGAGATCTTGTGCGGGATTTGAGTGTTGAGCTTCTGCAAAAGCTTGGGAACTGTAGAATAATCATTTGGCTCGGCCGGGGGGAGGGGGAAAGGGCACTACAATTAGAGAAAATACAGAAGACCGTATTCTCTCTAATAGTAATCCTGGACAACCTAAATTCCTCGAAATCTCAAAAGCCGCTTATCAGAACCTATCGATGTGGGATCGGAAAATGTAGCTGACAATGAGATCTTGTGGGGGATTTGAGTGTTGAGCTTCTGCAAAAGCTTGGAAACCGTAAAATAGTTACCAACTCGGCTCGGCAGGGTGCACTACTATTAGAGAAAATACGGTAACCGGTTATTCATAGCTTATAAGGTCAGGGTTTATTGGGTAATTGGTGCTGATTGAGCTCTGACAAGGGAAGTCATAGGAAATCACCTTGAACCACCTTTCGAGTTCCTTATGGGGCCGTTACGCCCGAACAATAGCTTCGGTGGTCTAGTGGATAGACTCCTAGACTGCCGAACCCATCGTTCCCCTCCAGTTCTAGTCCAAACTCTTTTACTTTTTTGCTAGTTCCCTGCAATGAATAAACTAGCTTGACTGAGTGGCTTGACTGAGCTAATCGTGACTTGACTGATCTGATCTGATCTGGCCTGGTTCGACCCTGGCTCTAGTGAGTCAGAACGGGTCCAGGCCCGGCCTCAATTGTCATTTGTCTTTCTTTCAGAGCTTTCGCCTCTCATCACATCGATGATTATGAGAAAAACCCGCGCACAAAGATCTCAGCCACTTTGTGCAGTCTTGCCTCATCAATCGGCTTTGTGAATACAGTAATTGTGGCTATCGGTAAGTGAAGAGGAAAAATTGAAATTGAAAAGATTTTCAGCGTTTGCACTGTATCGTAATGTCACTGTCTTGACGGGCATTTTTGGTTATGCGATACTTTCTATTTCAACAGCCTTGGTGGGGTTTTTGGTGAATAAAAATCTTTCAAAAACAGATCTAAAGCTTTAAAAATATTGTGTAAATGGAAAAAGAATGAAATGAAGGAATACAGTCAATTCAATAAGTCTTCCTTTTGCTGTCAATTCAATAATTCCTTTTGCAGATGTGTTCCCATCTCCGAAGCGATAATAATATCTTGAAAAAGCGGCTTAAATCTGATTCCGTTCATCTCGAGTATTCATTAACGAGAAGATTTCAAGTCTCGGAAAGTGATAAAGCTTTGAAAGTACAGAAAGGTAGATTTTGTCGATTTTTTAAAAGTTTTATTTAGTTGCTAAAAAAGATGATTAATTCGACAGCAATTGGAAATGTTTTCACAGGTTTTTTCGCCTTTTTCGCTTTCATCGTCTTTGATCCTTTATCGAAAACTGCACAAATTGTGTTCGCTTTTCTTGAGCTATGGTTTGCGATGTACTTTACTTTACTTTACTTTACTCAACAATCTCTTTCTTCTCGAATCTGTCTTAACAATTCCCTGTAAATCTCTTTAATTAGAAGAGTGAACTTGTGCAATACTTGGTCACTTCAATGATGAACAAAATTTGAAGAATTTGTTGGTGAAATTGAGACAAAAAATCTTTCAAGAGACAACAAAATGCGAACTTAAATAGGCTTTAGTTACAGTATGCTTTTTCTGACTTTCAGTTTAGTTTGTCGGCTTTCTTATAGAAAACGGCTCTCTTATAGAAAACGGCTCTCTTATAGAAAACGGCTTTCTTATAGAAATATCTTGTAGACTTTCTTGTAGAAAGTACCGAAATCTTCGGTACCATTAATACTGTAAATTAGAATGGAATCTAAAGTCTTTCAAATTTCAAAGTCTTTCAAATCTAAAGTCTTAAACAAATGTTTTCAATTTTCAGCTACTCAGTCATCTTTATGGCTCTCATTGTTGCCGGTGTACCCGAATGGAAAGCATCATTGTTATCGTTTTGGGCTCGCCAATTTGGTCAACTCGATTGGGAATCGAAATTTCACAATTCAATCTCCGTCGACCACGCGAAAGATGGAGAAACATATTTTGATTATTATAAACAGAGTTGGTAAAGTAAATCGTTTTGAATTGTGCATCCTTTTATACGCGCCCCGCCCCTTTACCATTGGCAATCCAACTTTAAGCTCAAATATCTTGGTGTTGGGTTGTTCAATTCAAATCTTCTTGGGATCATTGGCTCTATCAACCAAGACTTTCTCTATCAATTAGTAAAAAAACAATTCAAATTGGACAACCCAACACCAATATATTTGAGCTTAAAGTTAGATTGCCAATGGCAGAGGGGGTGGGTTTGTGGGGCCTTTTATACGCGCCCCTCCCCCTTTACCATTGGCAATCCAACTTTAAACTCAAATATCTTGGTGTTAAGCTGTTCAATTCAAATAGTTTTTATACCAATCGAGAGAAAAAGACTTGGCGCATCCAATGATACCAAGAAAATTTAAATTCGACAACCCAATACCAAGAAATTTGAGCTTAAAGTTAGATTGTCAATGGGAAAAGGGGCGGGGCGCAAATCGAATGTCCGATAACGTTTTTGATTAACTAAAACCAAAAAAGAAATCACTTTTGAGACATTAAATCTTGAAAAATCACCATTTTTTCCAAGTCAAACCGGAAGGGTTAAAAGGGAATTAGAGGGAAACCGGAGAGTGTTCATTTCTCCAAAATTTACGACAAATGAGAACAAGAAAGATTTTTGGCAGTCCGTTGAGAAAAAGATGAGAAGCTTGATGGGGAAAACAAAAGAAAAAGAGACAACAGAAAAGGCAAAGGTTGATCCGAAGTGAACAAGAATGGTTGAAGAATCGTTTTTTTGAGTACTTTTCCCTATTCAAATCATTGCCTTTAAATTTCAAAAATGATTTCCATTTGTTTTTTCTGTATTTCGTCTGCAAATTTTACTTAGAAAAACCGAAAAAAATTCGATTTTTGGCACATTTTTCTAAAAAATTAGCATTTAATGGACCAGAAAGTCGCCTTTTACACATTTGAAATCATTGAAAGAGCAATATACCGTATTTCTTCGAATAGAAGACCGGGTAAAGAGTAACATCGCGTACTCCTGCGTAGCTCCTGCGTAGCTCCTGCGTAGCTCCTGCGTAGCTCCTGCGTAGCTCCTGCGTAGCTCCTGCGTAGCTCCTGCGTAGCTCCTGCGTAGCTCCTGCGTAGCTCCTGCGTAGCTCCTGCGTAGCTCCTGCGTAGCTCCTGGGTAGCAGCCCTTTTTAAAATTTCTTTTCTGCATAAAAGCTTTCAATCAAGTGCTATAGAGCTGGAAAATGACTCAAAAATACCACATTCACTAACAGATTTTTGAGCCAATTTCCAGCTCTATAGCACTTCATTGAAAGCTTTTATGCAGAAAAGAAATTTTAAAAAGGGCTGCTACGCAGGAGCTACGCAGGAGTACGCGATGATACTCTTTACCCGGTCTTCTATTCGAAGAAATACGGTAACTGTAACTTTACTTAATTACTTTTACTTTTGAGTACAATGCACACTGTAACGCAACCAGTTTTACCAAAAATAGAATAGCTTTAAGACAAAAAAAAAAGAGAAACAAAGATTAATCCAGGCATTCCCGAGCGACAAAAAAAAAGCGGAAATGTGACATTTCGAACGGGTTCTCGTCAAAAAATCGCCCAAGGATTTGATGATTCGGTGATTTGACTCTTTTCCTTGAAAAGAATCCACAAAAATCCACAAAAAATCGAATAGATTGTGCATTGTTGGTGATTTGATTTGATTCCCTTCAAGAGGCAAGAACATTTTATTTTCTCAAAATGAAAACGATCCTCGTACTTCTATTAATTGGACTGATTGAGGCTCAACTTGGCTTCAACAGTGTCTTTACTCCGGTCAGTTTTTTAAAGATGTTTATTAGTTAGAATTCCATGAGTTTTAAAGCCTTTCCGATTACCACTTACCGTAAATACTGTAATAGTCCCCCGCCTCCTTCGTACAGTCGCGTAGTCGCAAGTCGTACAGTCGCGTAGTCGTTATTTAGTATTTCATTTTTTTCAAAGCACCCGTACTTTCAAAAAATGCGTCTTTGGTATCAAAAAATAGCTGAAATTCAGCGCTATTTTTTGATATCTAAGCGAGCATTGTAGCATAAACCAGTGTCGAGAAAAACTCGTTCAAAGCTAGACTACGCAACACTCCGCACCATCATTATGGGTCTGGGGTACTATTCCAGTATTTACGGTATTTATGTATGTTTTGTTTTAATTTGTTGAAGGAAACAAAAACAAATCTGCCCACGAATCGTCAACGCCATCGGAATAGCCATCAATCCAAGCCATCTTCTCTGGCAACAAGATACCAAATAGCTTAGTGGTTAGAGCATCTTTCTGCAAAACAAAAAAGGTCCAGGGTTCAATCCACTCTCCGGAAAGCTTTCTCTCTCATTTTTGACTTTACTTTTTTACTAAGATACCGTAAATACTGTAATAGTACCCCACCGCCCTCGTACAGTCGAGTAGTAGCACTACTATTAGAGGTATTACGGTAGCTAATGTGTTAAAGCAATCCCCAAGTCATTGGTAAAGGCTGGTAAAGGCGATTTAAGACATCAAAACTTGTTTAGCAAAGGAATAAGTTATCCTGAAAGATTGATCTCGCAATGCATCCCATTGCTCGCAATGCATTCCATGAGTTTTAAAGTCTTTCCGTGTACCACTTACCGTAAATACTGTAATAGTACCCTACCGCCCTCGTACAGTCGCGTAGTCGCAAAAGTTTTTAGTATTTCATTTTTTCAAAGCACCCGTACCTTCAAAAAACGCGTCTTTGGTATCAAAAAATAGCTGAAATTCAGAGCTATTTTTTGATATCTAAGCGCACACTGTAGCATAAACCAGTGTCGAGAAAAACTCGTTCAAAGCTAGACTACTCAACACTCCGCACCGTCACTATGGGGGTGGGGTACTATTACAGTATTTACGGTACTCTTTAATTTCTTATTTCTAAAAGTCTTTACGAGTTTTCTTTGGATGAATCAACGTCGATTTGACATTTGAAAAGTTCAGGCTAAAGTACCCAGCTGAAATCGCAAGCAAATATTCTAGAATTCTCCATGGCCAGCTATCGACAATGTGCCGAACATCGCGAAACTTGACAACAATTTCGTTGACACTGAGAAAAGTGAGGAAAGAGAGGAAAGGGGATTGATCGACAATGACGAAGATGAAGAAGCTGGTGGGGGAAATGGGAAACCATTTGAAATGCTAAATTTCCAGTTGATGGTTATGAAGAGGGAGTTGAAGAGGAGGAACCATATGACGAAAATGCGCCTAAACATCGCGGCGCATCGGTGCAGTTTTTCCACGCCGAGCCAGTGCATGGATCAGTGGCTTTATTGGCGAATGATACAAAAGTGAAAAAAGTGAGCGATTTTGAAGAGTTTTCCTTTTATTTGACTTATGAATAGTTGAAAATCGATAAGAAAAATCAATTTATGATTTTCAGAGCCAATTTTTTCTCTTTTAAAAAGTAACCATTTACAAACAAGAGTTCCCCTTTTATTTAATATTGTATAGAAAGCGATTATGGTTGAAAATTAGATGTACAGTAAAGATATTCAGTCAATACTGTCAAAATCTGTTCCATTTTCAGGTGTTGAGACTCGTTCGACGAGAAGGAAAGCAATTGGTAGCGTCAAATCTTTTTCCGTAGTAAATCAATTTCAATTTCAGACTCCAGCTAAATTACCTAAAAATCCAACCACAAATCCTCCAGTTGTTCGACCGGTATGTTCATTTGAATAAATTAGCAAAGGTTTCTGATTGTTCTTCCTTTTATATGCGCCCCGCCCCTTTGCCGTCGGCAATCTGACTTTAAGCTCAAATTTCTTGGTATCGGGCTGTCCAATTTGAATATTCTTGGTATCATTGGATGCGCCAAGTCTTTCTCTGTCGATTGGTACAAAAACTATTTACATTGGACAGCTTAACACCAAGAAATTTGAGCTTAAAGTTAGATTGCCAATGGCAGAGGGGGCAGGTTTGTGGGACCTTTTATACGCGCCCCGCCCCCTTTGCTTTACCTTGATTGGGAATCGAAATTTCACAATTCAATCTCAATCGATCAGATGGAGAAACATATTTTGATCAGATGGAGAAACACGTCCCGCCCCCTTTTCTCATCGGCAATCTAACTTTAAGCTCAAATACCTTGGTGTTGGGCTGTCCAATTTGAATATTCTTGGTAAGTCTTTTTCTCTCGATTGTTATAAAAACTATTTAAATTGAACAGCCCAACACCAAGAGATTTGAGCTTAAAGCTTAAAGTCAATGGCGAAGAGGGCGAGGATCGTATAAAAGGTCCGATAATGTTTCTCCCTGACGTTGTTAAACTAGTGAACCTATTAGAAACTGAAGTTTCTGAACCTTGGAGGTTATTGAACATCAACAAGTACACGAATGACTAACTTTCATTTTTTTTTCTTTCCAGAGCCTTCCTGTATCTCAACAACCACGGCCTCTCCAACCCCAATATTACCAGGTCAGTTGGCTAATAGTAAGTGCTGCTAAACAGCGAAACAATTCTTCTCTAGTGGACTCAATTCTTCACTTTTCAATAGTCATAAAGCTATTACTACAAGAAAAACGAGAATTAAGTGCCCTAGAAAGTGGGTGTTTCCATTTTAAGCGCAAGAAAAAGAGATTTGATCTTGGGTGAATTTCTCTTTTTCGTAACTCTTGTACAAGCTGAATTTTCAGCCAATTCAACAACCAGCTCAGCCCCAATATTACTATCAACCACAACAACCATATTATCAACCACAAGTAAGATCAGCGAAGATTTTTAACGGAGAAAAACTATTCTAGTACCAAGCCTATCAACCATATTATCAGCAAACACAAGCTCTGGCGAGTTTTTGAATATAATATTGCTAATATCGGACATTATATATATAATATTGAATATAATATATTAAATTTAATATATTAAATTTAATATATTAACTTAAATATATATTAAATTAAAATTTAACCTAAAGCTTTGCCATCTATCCGCCGATTTCCAGGCCTACTCTCCGTATGGTGTTCAACAAGCCGCTCAGCAAGCCGCTCAACCCACTTATTCCTCCAATCCGGGATATCAATATCCATATTATTACCAAGGGAAATGATTATTTAAATCGATTAATAAATAATAAAAAACGTTTATGAATAAAGAAATAAAGGTACAGAGTCGAATCAATTTCTAATTCTGATGACCTAGGATTCGTTTGGAACTTTTCGGGCATTAGAAAAATAGTTTCAAACTCTTGCATTAATTGTGCAACTTGGTTGCTATTTTATAGAATAAGCACATAAATTGAATCGACATTGTCCCAATTTTTGCAGTCGGCTGATGGTCAGCTGATAAGTGAGAAAGCTGTGATCTTACATGGGGAAAGTACTTGGAAAAAACATGAAAAAAGGGGTAAAAAGCTAGTGATTGTATAGTAAAATCGTAAAAATTTGGGAAAAACTCGTGAAAAATTCAAAATTTGTACCGTTTCAACTTGAAATTTGATTTGAAATTGAGATTTTCACCAATCATTTGTAAAAATTCACCATTCAGCCCACCGGCTGTACTATTATTTGTTAAACAGTTCTTTCATTAGACCAAATTGAAATGCCCTCTTTCTTGCTATCTATCTGCTCCCTGTGCCAGCGGCGCGTGATTGTGCTCTACCCCAAAGTCCATTGCGCTCTCCCCTGATCTACTAGAGTGATTCTGCTCTACCCCAAAGTCCATTGCGCTCTCCCCTGCCACAAAAAGAACTCACTCACAAAAGGAAACCAACTATTCGAAATCTCACTCATCTGAAAACAACAATATGATTCTGGGAACCAATTTTCCGCACTAGGAGAACCCGTATTTTTCAAAATTTTCTCCACCATATAGCGAACGATTTCCCGTGTGGTTCCACGTCACCGTTTCACTGAAATCGAAGTGAAGAGTTCGCACATTCCTTAAATATTAATCACAATAAAAATCAAGCTTCACATTTTCAAGTTTATTTGTGCATCCCCCCAACGGGGACGCGTTCCAAAATTTTTTTGAGACACTGTTGGAAGGTCTCGGGGTTAATGCTAACCTCAAACTTGGGTAATTAAACCGAAGAGTGAGATCTCTGTCGCCCTATCTGGACGGACTGTGTGCCAGCTGCCGCTTTTTGCTACGAGACACGCGAAAGGTACACACTGTCGTGTCGTCTCGGATCTCTCTCCGGGTTGATGTTCTCTCTTGTTCGCTGGAGGCCGCCTATTTCAGCTGCCTCTATTTCCCCCTCATTCCATACCACGTTGAAAACGCGGCATCCCGTCCGATCGGCCAAGTTAAGCAAGGTTGAGCTCGGTTGGTACTTGGATCGGAGACGGCTTGGGAATCCCGAGTGTCGTAAGCTGTTTGCATTCAAGAGGTCGGTTGCGGTCTAGAGACTTGTGAATCAATTTTTGCATAAATTAACAGGGTAAATCGATTGCTTTTTGAATTTACAACTTTAGTTTTTTATTTTCGCAATGCACGAGGGATTTCCGTTGGATTAGAGCGTCAAAATGGATTCAAAGTGACCGAATTACTGACTAGGAGATTTGTAGACTTTCCAAAGGGGAAATCCGTTCCAAAATTTCTCGAGACACTTTATTTGGGTCTCGGCATTAATACTAACCTCACCGGGCACAAGAATTGAATCGATCTGAAGCTCCTTGAGTTTCTTCCTCGTTGTCTCACTTTTGTGAGCCGAGAACGTATCCCACACCAGCAGCCGCTTTCCGAAAAGCGGAGCTCTGAGAGCCTTCTGAAGATAAACACAAATGGAGGCATCGTTGTTCTGAAGTTCTTTTTTGAATTCTTTTACTTTGACACTTCATCTGATATGAATAAGTAGTTGTTTTGTGCTTTAAAAAAAACAACTTTTGACTGTATAAATGCCTGCTGAGTCACCGATGTTTACCCAAATTCTCATTCGATCAAAAGTCCATCAACACCTCTATTTTTGCAATTCAATTCAAAAGAAGATCAACAAATATTTCGACAAAATTCACAGGATGTACCAACAAGTTTTCGTCAACTATTTTCATAATCGGAAAAGTGCTATAAATAGGAGTGAATGATCGATTTTGACAACAAAATGAAGGGAATCATCGTTATTTTACTCGTATTCGCTATCTGTTTTGCACAAGAACAGAAGAAAAGTTCGTTTTACTGGCAATTTCGATATTTTCTAAGAAGTTTACCTTTTTCTTACCGTAATCTTGTTGAATTTCGCATTGATTCCAATATGGTACCGATTTGGCTCCAATATGGTAAAGATTTGGTTCTAAAGTGGCATATATTTGGTCCCAATAGGGCATAGATTTGGTGGAACGTGGCATAGATTTGGCTCCAATATGGTAAAGATTTGCTCAAGGATCGATTGTCGATGATCGATACTCCAATAGGGTATCGATTTGGCTCCAATATGGTACCGATTTGACTCCAATGGGGCATAGATTTGGCTCCAATGTGTTATAGATTTGGTTGTGTACCGAGGCGCGATCATCGACCTACACAAGCGTGGCGTTCTGGCGATGGATTACTTGGGGGGATTGGGGGACTAGTTTACTAGCCCATATTTTCATATTTTGGTTAACAAGGACAAGAGTTGGTTAACAAGAAGGCCTTCAAGGATTCTTGTTTAGCAATTGTTTAGCATCGGTGTTATTGAATTCACAAAACTGCAATCCTTTACTCGTAATACTTTCTTAGCCTTTTTTAAACTCAATTCCTGCCAAGGTTAAAAGTTGAACAAAATGAACTCATCAAAATCTCAGAGTTAGTCAGTTAAAAGCTAATTTTTTAAGCAAATTATAAAAAGCTTTAAAAATCAAAAGATGTTTGACATTTGCCCTGACGTTTGACAATCGTTGTGTTCATTTTTTCAGAATGTGGAAGAAATGAGCAATGGGTTGGCCCGTGTGCGTCGCGTTGTGAGGGAACTTGTGAACAACCTGTCCCAGAAGTATGTTCATCATAATAAAGTAAGGAATGGGAAAGAAAGATTTCCGAAGAGAGGATTGAACTCTTTGCCCTTTGCTTTCCGAGCAATTGCTCTAACCACTGAGATATCCAACATCTTCTTGCCAGAGAAGAAAGAGGAAATAAAAGGGGGGAGAGAAAGGGGAAGAGAAAGGGGAAGAGAAAGGAACAAAGTTTGTTAGAAACTTTTTAAGCAATAGAGATAATTCAGGACAAAATGAGGCTTTGAAGCCAAGCTTTGAAGACTTTCTTGAGCACTTGTTAAATCTAATTGTAGCAATTCCCTCGTTCAATTCAAGTTCAAATGCAAAAAGATCTTTTCAGGTGTGCACAGATGAGTGCTATCAGGGCTGTAAATGTAAACCAGGTTTCGTTCGTCACAACAGGAAGTGTATCAACCTCAAAAATTGCCCGAAAGTCTGATTTGTTGACAAAAATTTTCGATTTCATACGCAATTTTAAAATAAATTTTATTTTTTTTGATTACTTTTGAAAAGTCATGAGAAAAGGAGTAGTGGAAAACAAGTTTCAATCTTTTTTTCTATTCAAAATTTTGTAGATTAATCCCTGGTATGAATGTTGACACATACAGGGTGACCAAGAATTACCGCAACAACGTCGTATTATGTTATGAGCCCCATTTCACTTTTTGCTTACCTCTTTTTATGTTTTTTGTGTATTTTTCTTATTTTATGGTATGATTACCTAACTTTCAATACATTAGTATGGTTGTTTTCAGGAATGGTGAAAGCGTCTCCACATAGACAATCGATCCTTGAGCTCAAGCCTTATTTCCCATCTTTCTACTTCTACACTACACTTATTTCTGTATCATTGAATAGAAAGGATTAAGAAGTCTTTTCTGAGCTTTTGAACACTTTTGTAGAGATGTTTTGTCTTTTGTCAACCTTATCAGCTATCCGTATTCTTTCAGGATCAGTCGCTTCACTCAAAGTTCATAAAAACTCACGAGTAGTTGGAGCAAAAGCATTACTAATTGAATTGCAGTTTCGAGGTGACACAGAATCTTCAGCACTCTTCTTCTAGATGTAATAAAAACAGGCTTTAACTCTGAGAACTTTACTATGAGGAAAGGAAAATTTTTCGTTTATAAGGATCAGTTTTTATGGGGAATTTGTGTCAAATTTTGACTTGCTATTACTGAATACAATGGCCATTCAAAACGAAACTATTCAATTGAAGGTGCTTCATCAGAAAGAGAAGTAAACTTTTACATAATGAATTTCGATTTTTAATCAAAACGATGCGATTTAGCTTGAAAAAAAGTGAAAATTTCTGTAAAAATCGATCTGAAGAGCTAGATTTGTTCTTCTGAACTAATATTAGGTTGCTGCATAAGTCTTTTCGTTCCTTTTCGTCTGCCGTTTCAAGCCAACAAATGCACCAATTAAACTACGGTTGATTTCATTAGAAAAAGCAATTATTTTTCTGCAAAATAACATTAAAACGGGTTTAAAAATATTTGATGCCTGGATTTTCTTGAGAGTATGAAGTCGGGTAGTCAAAAAGGGCTAACTCGATGATGCGGTTTAGACACCTTAGCTGAAGAAAACCTATCTTCGTGTCAATAGATAAAAGATAGAGAAAAAAAACGTTTGATATTTCGCCAAAATTTCAGAGAAATTCATTCAGCCAATTTTTCCGTAGAGTTTTTTTATAGATTTTTACGAAAAAGGCGTTTTTCACTCTCGAATTTGCTTCAAAGTGAACCGAAATTCATTTAAAAAGATGCAAATTGAACAAAAAAACACTTTTTTTATAGAGCAAACTATAGATTAATTGGTGAATTTGTTACTTTTTAACAGAAGTACGAAAAAAACGAAAAGACTTATCCATCAACCTAATAGGTTCAAAGAAAGTGTCAATTAACAAAAGCTACCATAATCTTGTCTCATTTTTCTCTAATTAATTTATTTTTTTGGTATACGTCTTGTAGAATCGGACCAAAAGTAGCTAAAATTGATAGAAACGAGATAAATTTGAGTCCGGCTCCTCCTCCTCCCCCTCCACCGCCACCGCCACCGCCACCAGAAAGCGACAATTCAGAGGATGAAAGAGCAAGAGGGCCAATCACTCTTCCACCATTTGCTAGAAATTTAAACTGATTTCAAACCAAAAGAAATCTCATTTCAATCAATTGATTCTTAATTCTCTTTTCTTTGTTGCACGGATGAATGTTTTAGCGTTTGGGCAATAAATCTTTGTTGTTTCTCACTTTAAGCACACTCAATCAATCACAACAAAAACTCTAGTAAACACTGAATCTCATAACAGTTGTATTTCATTCCGAAATTTATGATATGGCAATAATGACGGTAATGAAAGTAATGAAATATGACATAAAGTCGCATAGAATCGTGTGAATCTATGAATCAATGGAAACATAAAACATTTGGTACTTTCCTGTTACTTCTCTATCTTTAAAACTAATTTTTTAAAACATAGGATGACGGCCAGTTATGGTCATTCACTTCTGAGGATCTAGCTCACCGAGAAAAACTTAAATTAGGTTTTTTTCCCAGGTGTACCGCGACCCTCAACTTTATAACCTCATATAAAGATTCTAGAAGCACCAATCAGTTAAAAAATGAGCTTGGCTACAGGAGACATACTCTAAAATCATCTTCAAAAAGAATTCATTGAGTTCTCGCTGAGCTAGACCCTCAGAAGTGAGTCGCTTTAATTCGCGGTTACCCTGTACACTTTTAAGGGTCTTCTAATAAACACTGAATCTCATAAAACATTGTGATTGATCCCGAAGTACTATTACTTACTAATTTTAGTATGTAATAGTACTTCGATGTGATGGTGGGTTATTTCTAGGGCCGTTTTTCCAGGTAAAGCCGGATCAATGCCAAGGTTTTAGGTCAAAAAGTTCTTTTTTTGGTTCCTATCAATCTCGAGAAGAATTGTCTCACCAGTTCTCTCGTAAAAAAGGGGGAAAAATTGGTCTTATCAGTTTATATCTTTCCTTTCTAAATCATGAGTCACATGGCTCAAAGTTCACAAAAAAATACATAAATTAATTGGTTGAGGCAAAAGAATTAGTAATAAGATTACAAAAGCCTCAGTTTTCGCATACTGGATGTAATAAAAATAGCCTTGAATGATGAAGATCTATGACTATAACTATGTGGAAAGGAAAAATAGATGTGTCCCTTATAAGGCTTGACTTTTCATGAGAATTTTGTGTCAACTCTCGATTTGCTATTACCACTGAATACAATGGCCATTCAACATGACGATGGCTCGAAGATTTTCTTCCAAAAAGAAAGGTAAGTTTTGAATTGATCTACTAGAGTACTGTAAGTGCTCAAAGTTAAAGTATATGATTGATATTATAGTAAGCATCTAGTGCTGTTCCAACTGTGCCTAGGGTCAGACCAGGCCACTTTTTAAAAGTTTTAAATTTTATGATTCCAGTGATTCTTGCCAGTCAAACGGCGATGATTCGGAAGATGAAAGAGCCCAGGAACCAATCAGTCTGCCACCTTGGGCCCAGTGAGGGGAAATCGATCAAAATGTCATCTCCAAACAAATCTCTCCTCAAATCTCATCTGATCCTCAGTTTTCTCATTTGATTCTCATCCGATTCTCAGGGTAAATGTTAATGTCTCTTCTTGGCAATAAATCTTTTTCATCAGCAAGATCATGCTAAAAAACGCAAAAATCGTCAAAATGATTCGAAGCAACAATTACAGTACACCTTTTCACTTTACTATGCACATTTTACCAAACACTTTAGTAACTCAAGTCCTGAGAAAGCTATGTAAATGTAAATTTATTCATCTCGAATTGAGCGCATTTTGTATTGAAATGAGAAAAGTGTTTGGTGCTTGGAGGACTTTCGTTCGGAGATCCTTGTTCGACGATTTAATCTCACATTGACTGTAGATCTCTTGCTGTCTCCCAAAATAAAAACTCGGAACACTGTGATTGAGAGTCAAAGGATCGAGAATAATTTGGAATCAAGAATTTGCGTGCCTTAAGATAAGGAGCAGCAAAATATAGGGTAACACAGAATTATGGAAGCACCTGAATGCTTCATATACAGATACTATATAAATCGCCACCGTTTCAATGAAAGTGAAGTGGTGGCCGGTCCCCTAAAACACTCAAGTTTTCCGTTGTCAGCAGGGCACTGATTTGCTACTCTTCATGATTCAGAAATTTCGATTCCTTTTGAGTTTGTCAATGATCATTGATGACAAAATTGGCCATAACGAAATACGAAATATCCCAGCCATGTTTGCACATTGGGTCGATTTCTTGCAAATCGAGAATACATAAAAAACATACAAAAACATCGTGTTTTTAACATATAAGTCATTATTTTACCAGGAAAACAATAGTATGTGAGCATTTTTGTTACTGTTTCTGTTGTTACGGGTTTTGCGACATCTCCACTTGAAAGCTCGACTCTAGAGGCCGACGCTAGAATGAGCTGATGGCGCAGCCGGTTAGAGGCCCGGATGCAAGGTGAGCTATGCTCTTTTTGCTTTTTTTCGAGTCTTCATCTGGCAATTCTTTTTTATTTTTTTACTTTTAACGAAACTAAAAGTTTGGACTGATTTTAAGTAAGTAATAGGTTGTCGTCATCGATCCTCCCCGTCGCAGAGTTGCACCAAAGCTGTTACATGTCAATTTTCAGGCCAGTCCAGATTAGGCCAGAGCCCGGATGCTCTCTAGCCGGAAAATTCTCGCCGAACTCGCTGACAAAGTATTCCCGCGTATTTATAATACAGACCGTAAATACTCTAATAGAATCCCCTAAAGGAGCGTCGCGTAGTTTAAGTTTACACTCAAAGAACCGCTCATATCTCGACACCAGTACATTTGTTTCTGTGCGCTTGGGCATCAAATCAAAGTGGAGAGGATGGGTGATTTTATGAGATAAAACACATATTTTTAGCATTAACCAGCGCATAGAAAAAGATGATTGAAAAGTGGCAAAAAAAAAGCTCATTTTTCATCATTTTTCAATCATTTTGTTAGAACATTTTCATTTTTGGTTAATGCTAAAAATATGTGTTACCGTATTTTCTGTAATAGTACTGCAGTCTATAATAGTAGTGCAGTCTGTAAAAGTAGTGCAGGCAGGAGGGGGTTGAAAAAATAGTAGTGCGCACTACTATTATAGAAAATACGGTATATCTTAAAAAAATCATCCATCCTCTCCACTTTGATTTGATACTCAAGCGCACAGAAACAAATGTACTGGTGATATGGGCAAGTGATGTACACTGTGTTTACAGGTTGGACTGGATAATATTTTGCTACTACTCGAGCTCTTTATCTTAAGGCACACAAATCTTTGATTCCAAATTATAGCAGTTAAAAATCTTTATAAATAGCATTTCTTAAAAATCAAACTGAGCTCAGGGATGAGCTCGATCATCTACTTGACTCTCAATCACAGTGTTCCGAGTTTTTATTTTGGGAGACGACAGTCAGTCAATGTGTCAGTCATCCAGGTCAGTCATCTACAGTCAAAGTGAGATTAAATCGTCGAACAAGGATCTCCGAACGAAAGTCTTTCAAGCACCAAACACTTTTCTTACTTCAATACAAAATGTGCTCAATTCGAAATGAATAAATTTACCCTTGCATAGCTCTCTCAGGACTTGAACTACTAAAATCTTTGGTAAAATATGCATAGTAAAGTGAAAAGGTGTACTGTAATTGTTGCTTCGAATCATTTTGATGATTTTTGCTTTTTTTAGCATGAACTTCCTGACGAAAAAAGATTTATTGCCAAGAAGAGAGACTAACATTTACCCTGAGAATCGGATGAGAATCAAATGAGAAAACTGAAGATCAGATGAGATTTGAGGAGAGATTTGTTTGGAGATGACATTTTGATCGATTTCCCCTCACTGGGCCCAAGGTGGCAGAATGATTGGTTCCTGGGCTCTTTCATCTTCCGAATCATCGCCGTTTGACTGGCAAGAATCACTGGAATCATAAAATTTCAAACTTTTCCAAAGTGGCCTGGTCTGGCTTAAAGGCCCTAGGTACAGTTGGAACAGCACTAGATGCTTACTATAATATCAATCATATACTTTAACTTTGAGCACTTACAGTACTCTAGTAGATCGATTCAAAACTTACCTTTCTTTTCGGAAGAAAATCTTCGAGTCAGCGTCATGTTGAATGACCATTGTGTTCAGTGGTAATAGCAACTCGAGAGTTAACACAAAATTCTCACGAACAGGCAAGCCTTATAAGGGACGCATTTATTTTTCCTTTCCACATAGTAAAAGCCATAAATCTTCATCATTCAACGCTATTTTTATTACATCCAGTATGCGAAAACTGAGGCTTTTGTAATCTTATTACTAATTCTTTTTGCCTCAACCAATTAATTTATGCATTTTTTTGTGAACTTTGAGCCATGTGACTCATCATTTAGAAAGGAAAGATATAAACTGATAAGACCAATTTTTCCCCCTTTTTTACGAGAGATCTGGTGAGACAATTCTTCTCGAGATTGATAGGAACCAAAAAAAGAACTTTTTGACCTAAAACCTTGGCATTGATCCGGCTTTACCTGGAAAAACGGCCCTAGAAATAACCCCACCATCACATCGAAGTACTATTACATACTAAAATTAGTAAGTAATAGTACTTCGGGATCAATCACAATGTTTTATGAGATTCAGTGTTTATTAGAAGACCCTTAAAAGTGTACAGGGTAACCGCGAATTAAAGCGACTCACTTCTGAGGGTCTAGCTCAGCGAGAACTCAATGAATTCTTTTGAGGATGATTTTAGAGTATGTCTCCTGTAGCCAAGCTCATTTTTTAACTGATTGGTGCTTCTAGAATCTTTATATGACCTTAAAAAGTTGAGGGTCGCGGTACATCTAGGAAAAAACCCAATTTAAGGTTTTTCTCGCTGAGCTAGACCCTCAGAAGTGAATGACCATAACTGGCCGTCATCCTATGTTTCAAAAAATTGGTTTTAAAGATAGAGAAGCAATAGGAAAGTACTAAATGTTTTATGTTTCCATTGATTCATAGATTCACACGATTCTATGCGACTTTATCTCATATTTCATTACTTTCATTACCGTCATTACTGCCATATCATAAATTTCGGAATGAAATACAACTGTTATGAGATTCAGTGTTTACTAGAGTTTTTGTTGTGATTGATTGAGTGTGCTTAAAGTGAGAAACATCAAAGATTTATTGCCCAAACGCTAAAACATTCATCCGTGCAACAAAGAAAAGAGAATTAAGAATCAATTGATTGAAATGAGATTTCTTTTGGTTTGAAATCAGTTTAAATTTCTAGCAAATGGTGGAAGAGTGATTGGCCCTCTTGCTCTTTCATCTTCTGAATTGTCGCTTTCTGGTGGCGGTGGCGGTGGAGGTGGAGGAGCAGGAGGAGGAGTCGGAGTCGGACTCAAATTTGTGACATTTTAGCTTTTAATAACTACAATATAGTACTATTGTCTTAGAATGAATAAAGGTGATTGAAATTTAGAACGCTTTACAGGAGTTATTGAAAAACACAATCAAATCAAACTATTCTTGTGCTCTTTTCAACTATGAGATTGCTAAAATTTGTGAATTTAAAAAACTACCATAAAGCTGACTCGTTTCTATCAAATTTAGCTTACTTTTGGTCCGATTCTACAAGAAGTATACCAAAAAAATAGATAGATTAGAGAAAAATGAGACAAGCTTATGGTAGTTTTTGTTAATTGACACTTTCTTTGAACCTATTAGTTCAGAAGAGCAAATCCAGCTCTTCAGATCGATTTTTACAGAAATTTTCACTTTTTTCAAGCTAAATCTTTTCGTTTTGTTTAAAATTCGAAATTCATGATGTGAAAGTTTACTTCTCTTTCTGATGAAGCACCTTCAATTGAATAGTTTCGTTTTGAATGGCCATTGTATTCAGTAATAGCAAGTCAAGATTTGACACAAAATCCCCATAAAAAGTCATCCTTATAAACGAAAAATTTTCCTTTCCTCATAGTAAAGTTCTCAGAGTTAAAGCCTGTTTTTATTACATCTAGAAGAAGAGTGCTGAAGATTCTGTGTATGCAATTTGCAATTCATTTAGCAATGCTTTTGCTTCAACTACTCGTGAGTTTTTATGAAATTTGAGTGAAGCGACTGATCCTGAAAGAATACGGATAGCTGATAAGGTTGACAAAATACAAAACATCTCTACAAAAGTGTTCAAAAGCTCAGAAAAGACTTCTTACTCCTTTCTATTCAATGGTACAGAAATAAGTGTAGTATAGAAATAGAAAGATGGGAAATAAGTGTAGAGGGAAGTGAAGTGATTGTATTTACAGGGGAATATCTTGTGACATGCATGGATTGAATCAAGAATCGATCACAGATCTTAAGATCAAAACAAAGATTTCTCTTTCCCTAGACTAGATTTTCAAGTTTTCATTGAGATCTTGAGTCTTAAAAACTCATTTTCTTCAAACTACCATTTTATTCCCGTCTAAATAAAAGATAATTTGATGTTTTTTGGGTACATTCTTCTTTGAAAAGCAATTTTGTCGAGATCATGAATTGTAAACCCTAAAATGTTTACTAGAGTTTTTGTTGTGATTGATTGAATGTGCTTAAAGTGAAAAAGAACAAAGATTTATTGCCAAAACGCTAAAACATTCATCCGTGCAACAAGGAAAAGAGAATTAAGAATCAATTATTGATTAAAATGAGATTTCTTTTTGAATTTGTAATCAGCAAAGTTGGCCGGCGAAAAATACGCTCGGTCTTTTGATCTTTTGGCGCAAAATTCGCGTGGCTGCATTTCGTATGCTCGATTTTCGTTTTTGACTTTCGGCGCAATCGTCATGGTCTCTATTTTAGTACCAAGCCTATCAAACATCTATCAGCAAAGACAAGCTGTGGTGATTTTTGTGTATAATATTGGATTAGAGCATTGGAGATTAAAATTTCACCAAAAGTTTTGTCATCAATCCGCCGATTTCCAGGCCTACGCTCCGTATGGCGTTCAACAAGCCGCTTAACCCACCTATTCCTCCAATTCGGGATATCAATATCTATATTACTATCAAGGGAAATGATTATTTGAATAGACTAATAAATAATAAAACACATTTATGAATAAAGAAATAAAGGTACAGAGTCGAATAAATTTCTAATTCTGATGACCTAGTTTTCGGTTGAAACTTTTCGGGCATTAGAAAAATAGTTTCAAACTCTTGCATTACTTGTGCAATTTGATTGCTATTTTATAGAATAAGCACATAAATTGAATCGACATTGTCCCAATTTTTGCAGTCGGCTGATGGTCAGCTGATAAGCGAGAAAGCTGTGTTCTTACATGGGGAAAGTACTTGGGAAAGCATGAAAAATGGGGTAAAAAGCTAGTGATTGTATAGTAAAATCGAAAATAGTTAGAAAAATAGTTTCAAACTCTTGCATTACTTGTGCAACTTGGTCGATCTTATCTTCGAATGGTTACGGTAATGAAAATGAACACCGTTAAATTGTTAATTAATACTTTTCGCTTAATCATGAGAATTAGTCAACATTTCAATTTGGTCTAATGAAAGAATTGTTTAACAAATAATAGTACAGCCGGTGAGCTGAATGGTGTCTCGAAAAAATTTTGGAACGCGTCCCCGTTGGGGATGCACTATTAAAAATAAAAATGTGAAGCTTTATTTGATTTTTATCGTGATTAATATTTAACCCATTCGAAACCGTAGCGTTTTTTCTTTTTTTTCGTCTGCGGACCAAGCCTTTTTTTTGACATTTTTGACTCCGAAGCAGTTTATTTATGGTTGGAAAGATGTAAGAGAGTCTCCTACACCATTTATTTTTGATGAAGAACGATTAGGATTTGACTTCAGTACTTTTCAAAAAATCCTATCGATTATTATTCTTATTTTATCGACGATAAATTAATCAATATATTAATAGGCGAATCTAATAAACATGGAAAAAGGAAAACAAACTGGCAGGATTTCGATGCAAAATCTTTCAAGCTCTTCCTGGCTTCAAATGGGAATCGCCAAATTACCGAGGATTCGTGACAAATGAGAATTACTGGAGTAGCAGGCCTGGATTAGGAGGATTTTCCCACATGTCCCACATTATGTCAAGAGCAAAATTTGAATCTATTCTTCGAAACCGGCGTTTTTGTGATAACGAACTGGATCCTGCAGGAGATCGGCTTTATAAGATTAGAGCTATTATGGAACATTTCAATGCAAAACCAGAGACTGCATTGATTCCGGGTAAATATGAAACATCTTTTTTGCCCACGTAATTCGTAGATCTGCTACAATTGGAATATACATGTAATGCTGTAAAACAGCAAAAAAAAAGCAATTAATTGAATGAAAATAGCTCAATTAGCGCTGCAGCGGTCCGTTCCTGAGTTTTTGCTGCAGCGATTATTCGCTGCAGAAGTTTCGAATGGGTTAAGAAATGTGTGAACTCTTCACTTCGATTTCAGTGAAACGGTGACGTGGAACCACACGGGAAAATCGTCCGCTATATGGTGGAGAAAATTTTGTAAAATACGGGTTCTCCTAGTGCTGAAAATTGATTCCCAGAATCATATTGTCGTTTTCAGATGAGTGAGATTTCGAATAGTTTCCTTTTGTGAGTGAGTGTGGCAGGGGAGAGCGCAATGGACTTTACGGTAGAGCACAATCACTCTAGTAGACCAGGGGAGGGCGCAATGGACTTTGGGGTAGAGCACAATCACGCGCCGCTGGCACAGGGAGCAGATAGATAGCAAGAAAGAGGGCATTTCAATTTGGTCTAATGAAAGAACTGTTTAACAAATAATAGTACAGCCGGTGGGCTGAGTGGTGAATTTTTCAAAATAATTGTTGAAACTGTACAAATTTTGAATTTTTCACGAATTTTTCCGAAATTTTTACGATTTTACTATACAATCACTAGCTTTTTACCCCTTTTTTCATGTTTTTTACCAAGTACTTTCCCCATGTAAGATCACAGCTTTCTCGCTTATCAGCTGACCATCAGCCGACTGCAAAAATTGGGACAAAGAATCGATTTCTTAGAAAACTAATAAGAAAACATGTTTGCTAAATGCTAAATTTAACAAATAGAGCCCTTATTTCTGAATTTTCTTTTTTCCAATTTCCCGCCCGTTCTCTTTTCTGATCTCTTTCACAAAGCAAACATTTGCATTGATGAGGCTTTTTTCTGAGATGTAAACAAATCTCAAAAATTTGTTTGATCTCAGGAAAATGACAAAGAAAAGATCACGCAGATAGATGAAATTCGAAATTTGCCCATTTTTTCTTTGAAAAACCTTTTTTTATTAACAACTTTATCATTTTTAGAAACAGGAATGATCGACAAGCTCTGTTTGAGTCTTTTCTTTGGCGCTTTCTTTGGCGTTTTCTTGACATCTTGTAATGGACAAGCAGAAACTTCAAATCAACGACCATTCCCGCTGAATTTGGTGAGTAAAAAGTGTAGATACATATTGATATTGATAAGCAGATTTGATATTTATGCATCTAGATTCTCTCAAGTCAACATTTAGAACTTTAAAACGGTGTCAATATTGATCTGAAAGCAGCAAAGGTTGAGTCTACAGCTTGAACTAACTAGGTCTGGTCAGGCTCGCAGCCAAAACCACAGGATCTGGCTTTATTCTGGTCTGGCTTGGCTCGCAAAAATCGCTTTTGAAACAAACCTGGCCCTCACTAGGAAACGTCACCAGGTGTCCGTGACCTTTTAAAACGAGACCAACTCCATCTTATAGAATCGACTACGCTAATCCCGAATCCGTTTTCAGTTTTTGCCCTCGAGACCTGTAACGCGAGATATCTAGGTTACAAGTTTTAGGCCTACTTACTTGAGTTTTTCATATTTCGCAACGGAGTCAACTAGCGACGTGGTGAATCTCCAAAACTGCCGACTACGGGTCTAAAACATTGTAGTTCGATCCCCTCTTTGGCCAATTTCTTTTGGTCTTTTTAATCTGGTCCAAATTATCTCGCGTTACGGCCCTCGAGGATAAAAACTGAAAACGGATTCGGAATCAGCGTAGTCGATTCTATAAGATGGAGTTGGTAAAATCGTTTTTAGAAATATCTAAAAGTTCTGCCGGTTGTTTAAAATTTGTTTTAACAATGTGACATATCGTTTCCAGATCCCCTACCCAGCCAGTCAACAAAATTGTGACTCCTGTGTGACGGTGATGGAAGTAATTCGACAAAATAACGATATGAAGGCTTGGCAATTGACTGATGTGAGTTGTTGTGAAAAGGGAAAAGGCGGGGTTACGGTGGTTTTCGAAGATTGACACCTTTTAGAAAAAAAATCTTACTTAAAAAGAAGATTGTGGTGAAATAAAGGAAAAGAACTAAACAATGAACTTATTGAAAATGTCCAAAGGCATTTCTCTAAAAAAGCATACACTCGTTGTTTCCCTTCTTCTCTTATTCCAAATTATGAGACTAGACTTATAATTTTTGATTTAAAACCCCTTTTATATCACCGTATTTACTTTGATCTTATTTTTTGCTATAAATTTCTCTTCCACCCTAAGTCGCATCCAGAATTTCAAAGCCTCTTGAAAATGAAAAATTGTGGAAACTCCTAGAAGTATATGTAGTCATCCTTATCAAATTTCGGTCGGTTCTCATCTACATCATCTTTCCCTTTATCATTCTTTTGCGAACCGTATTAGTAGGGTTTGGAATAGGCTCCTGTCTGGTATCTTCTCGTCTGTAGGAAAATTCAAAGTATCTGCAAATGAATTAGATCTTATTGCCATGTCATCTGCTCTATATTTAATCTTTTTGTACCTGTGTTTCCTAACTGTAGTCAGGTACTGATCCTTATCAAATTTTTGATTTGATTCTTGTCGATCCTCATCCCCATCATCTTTCCCTCTATCATTCTTTTGCGAACCGTATTAGTAGGGTTTGGAATAAGCTCCCATCTTGGACTTGGAATAAGCTCCCATCTTGGACTTGGAATAAGCTCCCATCTTGGACTTGGAATAAGCTCCCGTCTGGTATCTTCTCGTCTGTAGGAAAATTCAAAGTATCTGTAAACGAATTAGATTTTATTGCCATGGCAAATCTGGCTTATATTTAATCTTTTTGTACCTGTGTTTCCTAACTGTACCATTTTTAGTTTTCTTTCTTTTTTTGTGAAATGATTGTAGCAATAAGTTATATGCGGTTATGATTATCTGATTCGCTTGTATTCGCCCTCTGAATAAAGCATATATATTATTTAGACTGTCTATCAGACTTGCATGAAAACGTCGCTGAGAAATTTGGAGGACTTTTGTCAAACGGTTGTCGCTGATATCGGTGAGTGATTTAGGGAAACGAGTTTAACTAACGTTTTAAAGGTATTCAGCCTAATAGCTATTTTAAAAAAACGGATAGTTTACTGTAGATCATTGAATTTTAGCCGGCTATCAAACGCAAATCCAAAACGGATTCACTGATCAACGCTTATGCGAGCTGCCGATGCCGGATTGCAAGAATTTCTGGCCAGCCGTTCCCGAGATAAATTAGTGTGACAAATTTCTGAATAAAACTTGATTCTTCTTCAATTTCTCCGTTATATTTTTTCTAAAATTTTGTTTTTCCAGCGCTAACACCATTCTTGATTCAACGCTTAAAGGTTGGTGACAATTTTCTGACAATTTTTTCACTTTGCTAACCCAAATTTTTAGCTATATTGATATATGTTTTGATATTTTGCTTTATGAGATGTTCATGTTAGATTGTTAGATTTGAAAAAGTAAGTTGTATGCACAAAGTACATATTTCAAGATTTTTGAGAATAGAAGTCAAATACTTTTAAAAGCAAACTAACATAGAACAATAACAGCTTGCACACAATTGATTGGCAACAATTGACAAACAAATAATTGATTGGTTTACTAATGTATTTGATTTATTCAGATTGACCACAAGATCGATATGGAAAACAAGAAGTTATTATCACAACCGATTGACTTTAACAAAACACGGGTTTTATCTGCAAAATAAATTCAGCAGATACTATTGCATATGTACAAAGAATTGCAAGATATTTTAAAGTTTAAAACTCGCTTGTTTCAAGAAAAATGAATTAAGATGAATTACATTTAAGAAAATGAATGAATCAGTTAGATAATGCACACTTTACAATGTATGTAGGTTGAGAAATACAGTCATGGAAAAAAAGCCTTTTTTTTGATTGATTTTTAGAAGTTTGTTCTTTGTAGATCTTGGTCCAAATCCGACCAATTTGCAAAGATTTAAAGCTTTAAAGAGCTTATTACCTCTAATTTTAACATTACAAAAAGATGGATTTGACAATTTATCAGGTGTCATGAACTTTTTAATAAAACAAAAATTGAGCCAAAAATTGAGTCAAAAATTGAAGGACAAAAGTCTTTTAACATGTGAGAAAAACATTATGAAAATCAATACTTAGTAGGTCCTCCGCGAGCCGCAATTACTGCTTGAATTCTTCTTGGCATGCTGGCAACCGGATCACATAGAATTTGGGGTCCAATAGTTGTCCAGACTCGACGGATGAAGTACCAAAGCTCCACTTTTGATCCGAATAGTTTCCCCTTCAATTTCGACTTCACAAACGCCCATAAGTTCGCGATCAAATGCAAATCAGGACTATGGTATGTATGGTATTCTATCTTCAATGACCGTTTTCGAAACGCTGAATCGACCAAAACACAAACGGTTTCTTTTATTGAAAAGCCCTATCTTTTTTTATATAAAATGCTTCTTAAGTGTTTTAAAAAGTGTTTGTTTTGAGGAATTTCCAGAGCCGAGAAGTCGAGTTTCCAAAATTAATAGAGGCCTGGCTATGCAATTTGATCCCTTTCTTCTACAGAAACCTATTTTGGTGTAAATAGAAAAAAGATAGAGCATAAAAAGTTTGGAGTATAGCCAACTTTTCAGAAGAACTCGTCCCACCGTTTTCTTTATCTTTCTCTTCAAAGAATTTGAAGATAAATGAGGATTTACTTGCGAATTTGCATCACATCTACGAAATCCCTTCATTTTCTCCACCGGAAATCCTCTTTTTTCCCCTGAAAATGAATTCCACACCATTAAACAGAATTGGCAAAGAGGATTATATCAAAAGATCGTGGAGTCCATATTTCCCCATCTTTAAATTTCTCAAAACACATTGAAATTATTTGCCGGAAAGCTTCTTTCGCCTCTAGTCGTATCCTAAAACCAATTTTTTTTATCCGACAATTGACACTTATAGAAAGTGTTTCATCACTTACGTTAGACCCCATTCTAGACTCTAGAATCTAGAGTATGCATCTATAGTTTTGTCTCCACATACACAAGTTGATATCTCTCGCCTAGAAAAAAATCCAAGAAGAGATATACTAAGGCAGCTCTATGGAAAATAGATTTTTCCAAATTTGCAAACTTTAATTACACAGATAGACTCAAAATTTTTGATCTTAAATCTCTTAGACACCGCCGCTTGGTCACGGATTTAATAGAATGTTTCAAAATTGTAAACGGCAAGCAACCTATCCCTCTTTTTTGAGATTTATTCAAAGTTAATCCTACGGTTAATTCAAGGAGAGGTTCTTTGATTTTAGAAATTTCAGTCACCTCCAATCATTTTGTGTATAACTCTTTTCCAATAAGAACTGCCAAAATTTGGAATCGACTCCGCAGAGTTTTGAGAGAGTCCAATAGTTTCGAAATCTTTAAATTATCTGTAGATGATCTCGATCTTGAAGCTCTAGTGGATTTTTGACGTTATCTGTGCTACCCATTACATACATTATATCGTATTCCTTTTTATCGGCCCTTTTCGTGTTATGTGTATGACCTCATGTGTATTAATCTTAAATCTAGCGTACTCTATTTCGGGTCCTGAATAAAGTATTTATATATATCTAATATGTTGTATCCGATTTGGATTGAACTCACCGCGGATATCCGATTTGGATTTCAATCCAAATCGGATCGGATTAGTGTTCTGTTTAACTACAGTACCCCAGCAGAAAAGTCTTAGCCAATAAGCTGAATAGTTTAAAATACTAGAAAATAGATATTCAGTCTTATTGGCTGAATATTTTTAAGTAAGTGATTAAGTGAGGCAAGTATAGTATCTGTAAAAATATTCAGTAAACAGAAAAATGAATTACTTTGAGCCATATTTAATTGGAAAGACTGATTTCTTTCCAATGATCAGAAGAAAATCAACTTTGTGTGTAATCAGAAATGTCTTCTTTTCCTTTCACTTTTCCCAATTTGATTTTGAATTTGACCATGCTATCCCAAAAGCACAGGCTCAAGGTAAAAGAATCATGGTTTGGATGAATTCCGCGCAAAATTTCGGGTTATTAAAAAAACAAGAAGTGCATTGAGGTTCAAAGTTCAAGGTATTACTATTCAATGTAAAACTCGATTTCCCGGATACTTTTGCGATCATATACCTGATCAGGAAAATCAAACCAGTTCTGATCTGCCATTAAAAATGATTGATGAATTGAAGCATTCAAAAAGGAATGTGAAAAAATGTCCAGCTTTATGTTACGTTGGGCTTATGTGGCATTCAAAGCCATGCTACACGATTCTGTCAAAGTGTAATTGTTCACCACCGTGCGCGGTTGAGAAATTTCCGGAAAGTCCTCCTCCTATTTGGGGATTACAATTCGAATATTCAACATGACACAAGGTGAATCACCGTGAGTTCTTAGAAATTCATGCATTATTTGAGAGAGCTTTTCGAGTGTTGCATGGATGGGAAGAAGTCGACTATCCTCAATGTACCACTTCATATTTAATCGAAAAACTTTTGATCAAAATGAAAGAAAAAGAGGATCCATCTTTTGGTTTTCCTTTTATGCATATAAGGCAGAGAGCTTATTCTGTGGCATTTAGCTGCTTTGACATGACACGCGAGGGTCGATCGGGCCTTCTTATCTCCCGGCATCCGAAAACGAAAAACTCATTTTGGCATAGATTAACTTAAAATGACAGACAGTCGAATTTATTGAATACCAGAGATTTGTCTAGTGAGAATAATAGATCAGAACTCAAAATCAGTTATCAGTTAAGAGACTAAACATCAGTTAAGATATCAATCAGCAACCACACCCAATAGCCCAAGTCTTTTCTATGATCTTAAAGACGAAAATGAAATAAATTAGGAATCACGAATTTCCTTTTAGCATTCCAAATGCTTGATCCATATTATCAAGTGTATGGTTTACCATATTACCAAGGTTTGGTATCAAAAACAATTCAAATTGGCTGTCAAGCAATTTTGGGAACGCAGGGAAACGATGCCGAAATCGCCGCGCCAAAGTGCAGAAAATTTTGTTGCAATCAAAACCGAAGAATTCAAGCATTCAAGCACCCACCTCTAACGTTTATCTACAATTCTTTAACGCGAACTTAAGGTTTTTGAAAATTCTTGAACTTATAGTTGGTATTTCTGTCGAAAAAAAATGCTTGCTTTTTTCTATCTAATGCCCAATCACAGTCAAATTCTACTTTGCAAAAAAAGCACCAATTTGAGCAGGCTTATAAACTGTTTGAAGGACGATTCACTCTTGATTTCTTCTCAAAAACTCTTCAACTCTTTATAACAAGTGAATATTTTATGCATGAATCGCTTTCAAACAGACATCAACAGTTATCGGCGCCACCGTCACAGCACCAATTCGATGGATCTCATTCTGAAACAGGCAACCTTTGTACAAGATTCTCGTGATTGTACAAGATTTTCGATTTCTTTTTTTCTATTTGTTGAAGGTCATTGATTAAAATAGCCTTATAAAATAAAAAAAATAGCCTTTTTCATAAATTCACGAAAATATCTTACATCAGCATTCTCCGGTGCTATCACATCGAAATTCAACAAAACTTTAGCAATCCCCATTTTCATTTCAGTCAGACCAAGGCGTTGACCTGGAATTTGGTTAGTTTAATGGCAAAGAAATTTCTAAAAATATAAATTTGTTCATTTAATATATGTAAACTTAACTAGTAATATCTGACTTTATTAGTACCGTATTTTCTCTAATAGTAGTGCACCCGGGCGAGCCGAGTTGGTGACTATTTTACGGTTTCCAAGCTTTTGCAGAAGCTCAACACTCAAATCCCCCACAAGATCTCATCGTCAGCTACATTTTCCGACCCCGCATCGATAGGTTCTGATAAGCGGTTCTCGAGATCTCGAGCAGTTTAGGTTGTTTAGGGTGCACTACTATTAGAGAGAATACGGTATTCTGTATTTTCTCTAATTGTAGTGCCCTTTCCCCCTCCCCCCGGCCGAGCTAGATGATTATTTTTACAGCTCCCAAGCTTTCACAGAAGCTCAACACTTTAATCCCCCACTAGATCTCATTGTCAGCTACATTTTCCGACCGCACATCGATAGATTTTGATAAGCGCTTCTCGAGATTTCGAGGAATTTAGGCAAAGCTTAGGGTGCACTATTATTAGAGAAAATACGGTATTACAGACTGCACTACTACTATAGACTGCACTACTACCATATTTTCTCTAATAGTAGTGCACCCGGGCGAGCCGAGTTGGTGACTATTTTACGGTTTCCAAGCTTTTGCAGAAGCTCAACACTCAAATCCCCCACTAGATCTCATCGTCAGCTACATTTTCCGACCCCACATCGATAGGTTCTGATAAGCGCTTCTCGAGATTTCGAGGAATTTAGGCAAAGCTTAGGGTGCACTACTATTAGAGAAAATACGGTAATATCTTCCTCACCCACGCACATCCTCGGCCCTTGCCCGAAAGCGACAAAAGCTTGCGATTGCTCGGCTGTAGTGTTCATCCATCTAAAAAATGATAAAGAATACTTGATTTCTGTGTTATCTATGATATTCTTGCTGTTTTTAATATTTTTTGCATGAACCTATCGGGATTGAACTCCTCCGCGTCGTCGCCCCAAACCTCTGGATCTTTTTGCATTGAATAGCCATCAATCTAAACATCAATCTTGCTTTTCGATAAAAACTTTAAACTAATATTTAACTTTCGAATATTTGTTAACAGTACCGAAGCGGATTTAAATGGTTTTTATGTCATAAATGAGAAATTTAACTAGACTTGAACCTGAACCGTTTCCTTTCCTCTTCTCTTGTCACTTTGGCCTCTCCGCCATTTTGAATGAAGTGCTTATCGTGCAATCTTTGCCAGAATTTGCCTTCAATTCGGCAATTCTTTTCTTTTCTCTTGACTACTTCTCATTTCTAACTCTTCCTACTTTCTTCGTAGTTGATTGAGAATTAAAATTTGACCTGTTGGCAAAGTTTTGTTGAAAAGTTTTACTAGAGAATTTTAGATCTTTAAAAGCTGAAACTAGCTAACTATAGGGCTTTTATTTATATTTTTTACCTGAATCAACGTCCCCTTTTCGAGGTGAACCCCAGCAAGATCACAGTCTTTCTCGACGACACGAGCTGACACTCTAAAGCCTCGAGATTAAAGTTTTCAATGTTTAATTCAAAACCACATCGACTTTTCACTCTAAAGTCACCTGGGTTCAACTCTTTTAAACTCACTGATTTGCAACTGGATGAAATCTCAGTGATTCTTTCACGAAACAATCAAGATACTTCATTTGAGGTAAATCGTCAAATTTCAGAGTCTAAAACAATGTTGATAAAATTTTTTTACATTGTAATTATTTTAGTTTACAATTCTAGACTTTAAAACCTACCGCATCTCCAATAACTCCTTTTATTTCGTCTCTCAAACGTTCTCGTATTTCTGGATTTCTTGCCAAATAGTGCGTGGCGTATCCAAGGGAATTGGCTGTGGTGTCAAAGCCTGAAATCGGTTTTGATTCGTGTTTTTTTGTATCGAAAATTATGTACTTTGTGCTAATCGTGAAAAAACGGCACTTTCTGGCACACTCAATTCTTTCCTTTTCTCCCAGTTTTGTCAAGCAGTCAATTCCCGTGTACCAGAAAAAGTGTGCTTTCATTTTCAACACACCCTTTGGAGAAGTGAGGTCAAACTGGTCGGATAATCTTGAGATTCCTTACTGCATACTAGACATGGGCATCGGGTCGTGTCGGGTCGGGTCAAAAGTGACCCGCTGACCCGACCCGGCCGCCAAAACTCGAAAATGGACATGTCTACTGCATACCTAAGTTGAGCTTTTTGATAAATTACCCACCTGCCAACAAAAACATAAAACAACTTCCGATTGCTTCTTCTTTTGTGAGCGCTCTTTGTAAATGCTGAAATAGATCAAATTGAAGATCAAAATTAGACTTGAACTTGGAAAATTGAATTAAAAATTGGAAATGAATAGTAAAAAACTAAACACCTCACCCCGATATCCCGTCGATCAAACGCTTTATCGTAATCGAGATTAAAGTCTTCTTGTTCGGCATCCAAAAACATGTCAATGAAGTCGCCAGGTGTCACCTCGCCGGCCGCCTAAATAACTTTGTACAGCAAATGGATATGCTTGTACTAGGGGGTAGGCTAATTTACGCAATTTTTTTAGCGCAACAGGGTCGTTTGCGCAACTGGCCATAACTTTCTTCTAAGTCAGCCAATCTTTATCGTTTTGGTGTCATTTTGTAGATCTCAATAAGTGCAACAAAATGACACCAAAACGATAAAGTAAGATTAAGACTCTAGTACAGGGGTAGGCTACTTTGCGCCACTTTGTGCAACTGGGTCATTTGCGCAACTCGCCATAACTTTCTTCTAAGTGGGCCAATCTTTATGATTTTGGTGTCATTTTGTTGCGCTTATTGAGATATACAAAATGAAATTAAAATCATAAAGATTGGCTGACTTAGAAGAAAGTTATGGCGAGTTGCGCTAACAATCCAGTTGCGCAAATGAGCCTGTTGCGCAAATAAAATGGCGGCAAATAATGGCAAATAATAAAATGGCAAATAAATAAAAAATTTGGCGCAAAGTAGCCTACCCCTGTACTAGAGTCTTAATTTTACGATATCAAGCTAATTTTATAGCTGATTTTTTAATTTAATTTTACTGTCTAATGCAATCGTGTACCAACCCTTGCTTTTCGTCTCCCCTCAACCGCTGTGACGACTTTTTTCATCAATTTCATCCCACTGCCGCCTTTCATTAGATAGTAGAGCTCGAAACCGCGACGAAAAAGCTCAAATATTATAAGTTTTCAATAAAAAATACTATTTATATTCTAAAAGCAGATATTTTACGCTTGGCAAAATCCCAACCATTCGAAAACGAGGGAACATCACAGCTAAACAGATGAAAGGCTCTCGCATGTCTCGCTCGAAAATCTGAAAGCTTTTTAAATAGTTTTAGTTATTAGAATTGATTACTATAAGAACAGAAACTTATGATTTGTTGACAGTAAACGTACTCTTTTCATGATATCAACGAGCTCTGTCTCAAATTGGGTACTCCTCTTCTCACCCAACGCCAACCGGTTGATCACGTCCATTGAGAATTCTTGGTAATATCTAATTTATGAGAAATTTAGACAAAAAGAACTCGGGAATTTATTAGCTTATCTTATATTTTAGTAACAACAAAATAATATTGGCTTTTTTAAAGCCAGCCCTCACTTCTGAAGGCTGTAAGGGCTATTTTGCCATCTAGGTGTAAGGCCATCTAGGTGTAAGGCCATCTAGGTGTAAGGGCATCTAGGTGTAAGGCCATCTAGCTGTAAAGCCATCTAGCTGTAAAGCCATCTAGCTGTAAAGCCATCTAGCTGTAAAGCCATCTAGCTGGCCATCTAGCTGGCCATCTAGCTGTAAGGCCATCTAGCTGGCCATCTAGCCATCTAGGCCATTTTGCCTCATCACAAGTCACAAATTAAACACTCACAATTTGGACTTTTACTATAAAATAGTTCTAATCGATCATGTCACCTGTGAATATTGAATGCTTCTTTCCCGACGTGCTTTGATAAATGTTTGATGAGATGCTCTGAAGAATCTCCAACCAAATCCATCATCTAAAACTTTTCAATTGATAAGAACCATGGAAAGTTATAGAATTTTTGATTTGAAAGAATTTTTTCCAATCAAACTTACCTTTCTCAGCGAGTTATTCGTGAAGAGAGGGTTCGAGATTGAGCGCATTCGCTTCCATCTAGAAATTTCGAAATTTTATGAATCTCCTATTACGAAACATCTAACTTTTCAATTTTATCCTTTTTCCATTTTACCTAGTCCCTCGTGCGTCCAACAAATGCATCACTGGCTCGTATCGATTCATGTGAAGGAGGTGATTACCCTGAATTTTTTGGCTTTTCTTCTCTCTTCATTTTGGATTGCTAGTTGCTCAAAAATCTATGAATTAGTGAAGTGGATTTGAATTTATCCAAACGAACTCTTCTTGTTTGAAACTCCTCGTGTCTTGTGTGATAAATCTCGTGAGCGACTTTTGGATCAGCGACGACGAGAACCCGGTGCACACCTTCGTTGTGACCCCAAATTTTGCCGTATTCCTGAAAAACAGTTCTCCTTCTTGGATTTCGGAAATGTTGAACAAATCTAGCAAAAAAAGAATGGCTTGTAAGGTTGGCTTATTGTTGGCTGCATCACGATATGGTAGGCTTAGATACCGTTAGTTCACATGTTAGATTGTTCCTGGAGCCAATTTTCTCGGCAAAGCCAAAGCCAAAGCCAAAGCTTTTTGACTTTTCGGAATAACCCTACTTCCATGATGCGTTTAAATTTCGATAGCGATGGAAAAAGCAGAAAAGAAACAAATTGTGAAAGTTTCGGTGTTCAGCCGATAAGTCAAATGGTTAGATTCAATCTGTCTGTCTAAAATAGCAATGAATACATCTGACGATCAAATCTTGAACAAATCTAGCAAAAGAAGAATGGCTTGTAAGGTTGGCTTATTGTTGGCTGCATTACGATATGGTAGGCTTAGATACCGTTAGTTCACATGTTAGATATGGTAGGCTTAGATACGGTTAGTTCACATGTTAGATTGTTCCTGAATTTTCTCGGCAAAGCCAAAGCCAAAGCTTTTTGACTTTTCGGAATAACCCTACTTCCATGCTGCGTTTAAATTTCGATAGCGATGGAAAAAGCAGAAAGGAAAGAAGTTGTGAAAGTTTCGGTGTTTATTCCGATAAGTCAAACGGTTAGATTCAATCAATCTGTCTGTATAAACTAGCAATGAATACATCTGACGATCAAATCTGATGTTTTAGAGGTTTAACCAAAAAGGAAACTTTCTGAAAATCCTTCTTTTTCTTATCTACCTTTGTCATTTTCTCCATTTCCATCATCCATGGCTTGTTCGCGTTGTAAACTTGATCATAGAGACCGAAAAATAGTGGATTCTTTGGGCCAGGCACTCCCTGAGATCTCCAATAGTTCGCTCGTTTGTAAGCAAAACTGAAAAATAAACTTTTAAGTTTGCAATTTCTTTTTACTTACATCAAATAATATAAAGCACTTGTCGCTAGTCCAATAAGCAGTAGCTCGAAAATCATTTTTGCTAATTTTTGAGGTAAGGGACAAGCTTATTTGCCGATTTTATTAGCTCTGAACCAAAAAAGGTCCGTTTTTCCTTTTTCTTATCACTTTTCTCTCCACCGGATCTTTTTGACGTTGTAAATTTTCTTCTGAACAAAAAATTTTTTGGAAAAGACACACGCCGTGTTTTCCTACTTTTTGAAAGAGCTTTTACACGGATACGCAAAAAAAAAAAGATGAGACATTGAGAAAATTTTGAAATGAAATGAACAAATAACTGAGATAAAGTCACAGAAATGGATAGTTCAGAGAAAAGTTTATGCAAAAAATTGATTGAGTTTAGATTGAAAGCTGAATTCTTAAATGAAGTGTGTAGGTAGAAACAGATTTTTTTTCAGTCTAAAATTTTTTTCAGTCCGAAATTCAATCACAGAGTCCAAGAATACTGATGATACTTTTTCAAAAGTTTATACAAAAACCAGAATTCGCTTTGAAAAAGCTCATTTCTCATTTCTTTTCTAAAAAAATGTTATAACTTTTTGTAGAGTTGGGCAAATTTGATGATTTTTGCATCAAAATGTTCGTAAGAGTCTCTAGAATAAAACTTATCCCTTCGTTTTTGGCTCTAGACCCTCGTTGTCGAGTTACGAGCCCCAAACTGCAGGGTACCACAAAATTTCTCATACAAAATGACCAAAAAACCGCTAAAACTAAATTTAAAAAATTTCTGTCAGAGGGATTTGAAAAATTCCTTCAGATTCGGAATCAGCACAATTTTCCGCATCTAAAAAAGGTACTCCCAGAAAAATCCGATAGAAAACGCATTTTTGCCTTATTTCGCGCCGATGTGCGCCATAATGACGGTGCGGAGTGTTGCGTAGTCTAGCTTTGAACGAGTTTTTCTCGACACTGGTTTATGCTAGAATGTTCGTTTAGATATCAAAAATAGCTCTGAATTTCAGCTATTTTTGATACGAAAGACGCATTTTTTGAAAGTACGGGTGCTTTGCAAAAAATGAAACACTAAGAAGACTTTTGCGACTACGCGACTGTACGAGGGGGTGGGGTACTATTACAGTATTTATTTGTAATTCGTAACAGTAATTTGCACAGTTAAATGCTCGTGGCCTAATTTCAGTCAACAAATCAGTGGCGGTATTTTTTTTTCATTTTAACATTCCACCTTAATTTCTTTTTAGTTTTGATGTCAATCGGCTGATGAAACTTTTTGGTTGGCCGGATTTCGTGTTAACGAGAAGAACGATTGCAGGTAAAATCTTTTATTTCATCGTCTTTTCAAGATTTTAGGCATTAAGTCAAGAACTTATGCGGTTTTTGTTGAAAATGATACATTTTTATGATTTAGAAGGACCTTGGATCGTCTGAAAACATTTTGCGACATTCAGCTGAGAGGTCAAAGTAAGTTTTTTGGAATTTTAAAAACTTTTCAAGAAGTTAAACTTGATTTCACATGTTGACCATTGATATTTAGTCTTTAGTACCTTTATTGATGTTCTTAATGTTCGTAACGCATTTCTGCATTATTGCATTACTGCATTACTACATTACTGCATTTCTTAATGTTCGTAACGCTTTGCCATGGCTTCAGAATACAACTTAACCTTTTTCTTTTAGCTTCGAGCTCACATCAACTCATGAAGGCCGTTTCGGAGGTATTTCAATTAATATTAAAGCTTGAGATACTTTTGAGTACAATCTGTAAAGTTAATCTCACTATTATTTTAAAAACTATCTGACGAGTAAGAATTTGAAATCGCTTTGTTATAACATTTCTTTGCTTGTTGACAATTTATCCAATCAGTTGTAAAGCAGTAAATTTTTCTTTTAGTTAAGCATCAATCGGACCAAGGTTTTGGGTGTTAACAAACGAAAGAATCGCCGAGAAGGTACGTGTTTTATTTTGATAGGAAACATCGAAGACTAAAGATTGTCACAATGACTTGTTTAATCGAGTAATTTAATCATGCTTGCGTTATAGCTGATAGCATCTTGCCATTTTTTGGATATAACTTTACTAATGGCCTTTATCTTTTTGTTTGTTTACAGATTTTACTTCTTTAGTGGTACACGAGAAGTTGCTGAATCTAGCGCACCGATTTGTCGAGATCGACAGCGATGTCTACGTCCTTTGCCGCTTGTCTTTGTGAAGTGTGAGTTTATTTTCAAAAGCTATTATTGCATTTGCTAAAGTTAGGTAGTAGCATAGAATTTTTATCTTGCTGCAAAGTTTAACAAAGCGATTTTTCGGTTTACAGTTTAGATTTTATCTTTTATCTAAACAATTATTTTAGGAAAAACTCCCTAAAATGGAATGGCGGTTCGGTTTGGTGAACATCGTCTCGTACACTTTCGCCGTTTTGATCACGTTCGTCATCATTTTTGGCCTGTGGCTGAGAGAGCTTGTTATGGAGGGGAAAACAGCGGGGTGAGCGTTAGATTTTTAACAGATTTAAATTTTAATGATCTATTAAGCGCTAAAATCATTCGGTTCTATTTAGATCTTTGAAACAAATTCCCGTCAACTGCCCGTCCGATCACTCCTCCACCTCCACCCCAATCTCAACGCGCGCAAACGCCTGGCACGTCAAACGATACACCAGAAGCCCAGCAACGAAAGTAAATAAAGATTTTTAAGTAATTTATTGTTTTTGAATATGTTTTTGATTTAGCTTAGCACATTTTTGTGTTGGCTGCCGTTTCGGACGACTGTGGCGAATTACCACTGCTCTGCAGTTAGTCAAAAATTCAATACACAGGTTAAAATTCAAAGTTGATGGATAAACTACCGTAATCAGTCACTAGACGATATTCAGTTGTCCGTTTGTTGTAGCTTGTATACTTAAAAAATCCGTTATTCAAGCTTTGCTTTTGAGTGAGTTTTTGTTCTCCTTTTTGTGCTTTTTATCATCCTTTTTTTCACATGCAAGTGTTGAATGAATTGTGATAGTGCCAGGTTGCTCCATTTTGAGCGAAGTTTGCCCTAATAAGGGAAAGTTGGATAAATTGTGCGTTTTCAAGAAGACCACTGAACCACACCGAGACACGGTCTCACAAGAAATTATATAGATCAAAACATCAACATATATTTCTTACAGACGACAGCTATCTATGTTAGCTGTAGCTCTGAAAATTTGTAACCGAGGGCATTCTGGGATAGAGAATCTGAATCCGTTATTATTTTTTGAGCAACTTTAATTTCCAACTCAATACGGTTATCACAAAACTCTAAAACCTTGGGTAATTAAATCAAAGTGGAGAAAAAAGAGCGAAACCAAGTTTGGATTCTGTCCTATACCCCTATACGTATGCCAGAAGCCGCACGATTACGTAAAAATGAAAAATTCCCGTAATCGCGCGCCTTCTGGCACTGGATGTGGGGGTCGCACTTGAGTAATTAAACCGGATGAAATATCCAAAAATAGAGCAACTTTCTTTAAAAACAAAGTACGGATTCGAATTCCTTGACCCCGAAAACCCCTGTTGCAAATTTTCAGCCCAATCGGCCTCAAAAAAGTGTTAAATCCACGTACGGTTCACTGGTGAGCCGTATCGTTGCGAATGTGTCAGTAAAGAATTTTTGATTGATCAAGTGTTTGAAAAAATTATTAGGGAATGAAACGATCGACTGTATAAATGGTGGAAGATCTCAATCTTGATATTGTATTAGCTGAATACTTTGAAGTTACTGTTACTTTTGAGTTTTCTGACAATGATTACAAGATACTGATTGCCCAATAGAAGAATCCGCTTTGAACCTTCCTTTCGCGACCTAGCTAAAGTACGTCTAAAGTCGAGAATTACAGTAACTTAACTGCAGTTGAACTATTTGTAAAGAAGTTCTAAAGATTCAGTGTTGGAATTTGTTGATCTACATGAACTCTAAAATTTTTCCATACTTATTTTCACCCTTCCACTTTAGCTGATTTCATGCCCTATGTCGTTTTGGGGATAATCTCTCTCTGGTACACTTAAAATCTCCAAAAATGGATGAATCCGGAAGGGACCTCACTTAAATCGGATAAAGACAGAGAGTTTGTGATAAGAAGAGATTTCAATCAAACTTGATCGTTTCTTAAAGTCATCACCGCGCGAGAAATCCGAGCTATTTTGAGGAGTGGCCCTTTGTGAAATGTTCAGCAGACCAAAAATGCCATAACAGTTTTGGTGAGCGTTGGGAGATTTGTTAAAGCCGATATAAATATCTATCTCACTGTCTCAGTTGGTATTTACAGTTTACCAGTTAAAAGTGTGACCCAACCGGAGCTGAGCCTCTAATTCAGGACAGAAGTCGTAAGTTGTATGCGGGCTGGCCCAGCTGGCCCAGCCAAGTTTCTGATCCATTACCTGGACCCAGGTAATGGATCAGAAACTTAGGTCTTTTTTGAACATCGACTCAATTAGATATTCTAAAGCTTGCTCCAACTACCGACTCAAACTTTATCCTTGTCTGATCTTTTATAAAATTTCTCCGTTCCCTACCGTAAATACTCTAAAAGAAGGTTAAGCTGACAGGAATTTTGTTTTTTTATGCCTAGTATGTACTTTTATGAGTCAGGGCTATAGTTAGCAGGTTTTTCTGCTTGCTCTCTTTCCAAAGCTAGCTACCGTATCCCAAAGGGGGATACGGTAGCTACACTACTGGACAATGAAATATCATATTTGAAAAAACTCTTTCCGCACTTTCGCGCGTCTGTAACTCCCTTGTCTTTACCGTATTTCTAAATATTAATATTACCATTGTGTAGCCCTTGAAAAGAGCTTTCAGAAAATGTATAACACTAATAGTTTAAACTCAAAGACAATGGAGTTACAGACGCGCGAAAGTGACGATCGTTTTTCAAATATCATATTTCATTGTCCAGTACTGTAGCTGTAAGCAGAGAGGCCAGAGTCAAGACAGAAGTCAGGTCTAGACCAAATCCGATACTTTATGGTTTTAGATCTTTGAAAAAATCCGTTAATAGGTTCGTCTTTGAAAAATTTGCAAGAAAATTGGCAATCACCAGGGCTCCTCGGCTAAAGAACCTCGGCCGATCTCTTCACCACAAAATGTATCTTGATCTCTTTTTGAGCAAGTGCACGATTTTCTTTTCACAAATCTCCCACACATTTTATCCCATTTTCATTTCAAGAAGCGTTTTGTGAAAAGAGGCTGTACATAAAGAGAATGTTCAATTATAGGCGAGAATTCGCTCTCTTTCTCTTTTCTCTTCCACTTTTTGATTTTTTCTTCTCCTGCTGGTTGTCTATAGAAACCGATTTTTCTCTCGATCTCTTTTTCCAACAAAAAAAAAAATCATTTAGTTTTGTGCTGTCTGAAAAGGCTTTTTTTCGTGACGTTTCATTTCGTGCTCATTTTACGTTGATCACTGAGTTTTCGGTGTACACAAGCTACGTTTTAGATTTTCGACTTTCTTGCACTCATTTTTGGATATGTCGTAGCCGATTATGAATGAAATTTTTTGGCAAATCTTTTTAGGCAACTCTAGTAAAGCAACCCTTTAATGTATGAGGACAAAATTATATCATCTTGTAGCGAATTCAATTCTGCGTCGATTGGTACCAAATTTGTGAGTTTAGGTTTAAAATTACCGGCGCTACAACGTTTCATTCAAAATCGGCGCGACCACCGTAGCCGATTATGAATGAGTGGGTCTAGGAGCGTCTAACCATCAAGTATTTGGTATCATTCAAAGCAGAATCATTAATAATTATGTTAAATTTTTTAAATTAGAAAGATTTGATAAAAAGAAAAAAAATTAGAGCAAAAAAACTGTTTGTTCAAGAGAAAACTTTGAGGCCCCATAATTTTTTTTCTTTTTATCCAATCTTTCTAATTTCAAAAATTTAACATAATTATCAATGATTCTGCGTTGAATGATACCAAATACTTAATGGTTGGACGCTCCTAGACCCACTCATTCATAATCGGCTACGACAGATATACAACGGCCCTTTAAATCTTCGATTTTGAAATTAATAGTTTACTATTACTTTTAGGAATTAGTAATATCTTTTCAAAGAACCCCTTGCACAGCAATAAAGTCAGGGAAATTTTTGGTGCTTCTAGCTATTTTTCTAGCAATATCTAGCAATTAAAACATTGAGAATCTGCTGATAAACTGGAGGGATGCTTTTTAAAATCCCATACAAAACTTTGAGCGCTTATAACTTTTGATAGAGTGCTATTTAGCAAAAACGGAAAGCAGATTCGGAATGAGCGTGAAATTCTGCGTTGAATTTCATTTGGCCACCACACCCGGTTGGCAAAACACTGTGCTGAAGGTAAATCATCGTGTTTACTTGCTAATACGCAAATATTTATGTTTGAAAGCAGTCTTTCGTTAATTCCAATGTAAATTCCAATGTAAATTCCAAATTTTTGGTTGTTGATTTAACTTTTATTCGTCCTTATTGATCTTAGTACTTTTATTCGTGCTTATCTTAGTGCTTATCCTTCTTTTCTTGTTCGGGGAACAAGAAAAAGAACGCTTTTGATCAAAGGTGTCAAAACAAGAAAACAAGTCGTAAATAGGACTTGTACTGTACAATTTGCTGATCGAAAACAAGTTAAGCACCGGTAAATAACAGATATTTGTGCAAAAATGTGCACCAGTTGGTTTATTTGTGGATTATTCATTGACAAATTTCACGTATTTGGATTTATAAGTACGAAAAAGGGCCACTCTAGTAATTGTAATTTGTGTACTCGTACTTATCGATCCGAGTACGAGAAATCCGTCAAAGAATAATCCACGACTTATAAAGCAAGTGAGACAGAAAATTTAAATAATAGATGCACAGATACAAGAGAAAAGAGAATACGTTTCCTAAAACATGCAAAATTTTCAAAACTACCGTAATCTTGACTTTAGCTTTGAACTAATCTATTGGGTTGTCCAGTTATGAATGCGCCTTTTTACTATTTTGTAAATTTCTCAAGATATCGAACAGATGGATATGAGTGTTATATATCATTCGAAAGCTGAAGATCTCCTCTACATTTTGGAATAAAGGGGTTTTGAATTCATTCAACTTTTTGGGAAATTGACTGCACAAAGGGAGAGGTCGTTTTCCAAAAAAAAAACCCATTCCAGCTTAGCTGTTCCTCAAGTTTTATGGTGTAAAATAACCGCCCAGAAAAGAAAAGAAAAGATGCTCTGTAATTGTTATATTTTAAAAAAAGTTGTATTGATATATCTATTGGCCAAACATCAAACGATTAACTCAATTTGAGCGCAGCCAAAACTTGATCCAAAGGCCACCTTCCATTTTTTGGTCACCTCTTCTTCTATGCAGTCAATTTGCCCAAAAGCTGGACAAATTCAAAAACTTTTTATATCAAAATGTAGAGGAGATCTTCAGCTTTCGAATAATATTCATATATATCTTTTTCTTGATTTCGGTATCTTTACAAATTTACAAAATAGTAAAAAACGCGCATTCATAACTGGACAACCCAATATTTAATTTTGAATCTCTTTGTATTGAAGCCTTGCCGAATCAGCCAAAAAGTGTAAATTGAAGAAATCTGCAATTATGGTAGTTTTCAAAAGTTGACACGTCTTAGAACATGCTTTTGTTGCAAGATAAACGATTTGTTTTTGCGAGAACTGTATACCGTATTTTCTCTAATAGTAGTCCACCTGGGCGAGCCGAGTTGATGCCTATTTTACAGTTTCTAAGTTTTCCCAGAGACTCAACACTCAAATCCCCCACAAGATCTCATCGTCAGTTACATTTTCCGACCCCACATCGATAGGTTCTGATAAGCGGTTCTCGAGATTTCGAGGAATTTAGGCAAAGCTTAGGGTGCACTACTATTAGAGAGAATCCGGTATACGACTTGTTTTCTTGTTTTGCCATCTTTTTGGCCTAAAATAGGTACTTATTTTTGTTTAAAACTTGTACTCTTTTCAAATTACTTGTTTAAACAACGAACAACAACGTGCCAATTCTCATTTACTGACCATGGCACCTCTTGAGCAATCTCCTAGGAAAAGCTCTAGACATTTGTTCGCATTGTACACGGGTTCAAATCACATAATAATTCAAACTTTGTTACTAAATGTAGAAAAAGAAAATCTCTCAAACTGTCTTTTCCTTTACAAATCGAAAACTTTTGTCTGACTCATCGCTTAACTTTGCAGTGATTTTGCTCGGAGTCCAGAAAACATTCAAAACAAACAAACAAACAAACAAACAAACAAACAAACAAACAAACAGACAGACAGGCAAACAGACAGACAAACAAACAAACAAACAAACCAACAGACAAACAAACAGACAGACAAACAGACAAACAGACAGACAGACAAACAGACAGACAGACAAACAGACAAACAAAATGAAACGCACCAACCAACTTAAGCACCAACTTTTAAACAAATCTTCTTTCTGATTTTACTTTGACTATTGTAAAAGCAATAAAAGTGGAATGATCGTAAAACTAAAACCCGATGTGAGCGGTAGAAATTAGCTGTTAGTTCTAAGGAAAAGAAGTGCCGTTTTTTTCAATTGAATTTTCAATTTTTCAATTGAAATAGAGTATTGTTGAATACTTAGATGTACAGTAGGATCAAGTACTAGAAAACACACGCTTTATTTTTGGGATCAAGTATAGGTCTCTTAAAATGTGTCAGTTTTTGCAAATGACCGTAATCTTGCAGAGCTTTCATCTAATTGATCTAATGAATTGAATTGATTTTGTTTGATTTGCCTGATTTGCCTGATTTTGCCTGATTTTGCTTGATTTTGCCTGATTTGTTGCCTTTCAAAGGATACCGTAAGCTTCAAAGATTGGATAAAATTAGAGTCAAGTTTACGGTAGTTTGTAAAAGTTGACGCGTTTTAGAAAACGGATTCCTTGAGAGCAACAGCAACAGGGGGCCCTCATGGTGTATTGGTTAAGTTCTCACTTCCAAACTGAGGGTGTGGGGTTCGGCCCCCCTAGGGTTCTCTTCCCTAGCCCGTGCGCCCAGACTAGAGGTGTCTTCTCTAGAGCTGACTAGAGATCCCTTCTCTAGCGGAGTTCACTCTTCCACTGGGTTGGCCCATTCATGGCCTGAGGTTATTAAAGCAAGAAGCCTATCTTCTATCTATCTTCTTTTCTCCCCGCCTCCACATCGCCGAGTAAAATATCTCATCTTTCTCTATGTATTTATGTGTAGATTTGTGTATTGTCTGACTGATTACGCTTTATTTCATGTCCTGAATAAAGTATAAATATAAAAAAAAAATATAATTACTTGAGAGCAACAGGAATTACTTGAGAGCATACTTCTAACGTTTTTTTGATCTTTCATTTAAATTTTCCATAAAACAAGCATCTTTTCTTTTCAAAGAAACCAAATTTCAAGTAAATCTTGTGAGCAAGAAAACAATTTTTTTCCTTTCCAAAAACTCAGCGATCCATCGCCGAATACAGAGATCAGAGGCGATTTTTCCTTTCCAAAAACTCAGAGATCCATCGCCGAATACAGAGATCAGGGGAGATTTTCAGCATTCTCATCATTTTATTCACCGAATAATTCATTTGTGCATTTTTTTTTTCTGTTTTTTTCCATTCCATTTCTTCTTCTTTTCCTTTTGCATCTATAATCTGAGGAATTATTATGTTTTTTTCACAGTGATCCCCACCGATTTTTGGTCACAATTGCTGATCTCATTTCCCTTGACTACATGATTAAACCAACTTTTTGTCTTTTTCACCTTGGAAATTTTAAACCGGGAAGTTCGAGAACGGGTACGAAATCCCGTTTCTTGAGTCACATTTAGATTTGTTCCATTTGTTCCATTCCGATTTATTCCATTGTTCCAATTTTGTTGAGCTAAACCGTTTCAGCTACACTTTTAAAGTTTCACGTATGAAGCTTAAAGAATTGAAGCGTTTAATTTGAAATTTTAACAAACTAGAGTCAATTTAAACTTTTCGTTTGAATCTTTGCAACAATCGGACAGCCTTTCTTTATATTGGAATAAAGAATATTCAGCAAATAGCCTATCGTGGGTTGAGTAGGTCTGTTGCAAAGCCAAGTTTTGTTGCTAGGTGTTACAAAGCAAGAATCTTTGGAAAAACTTGGCATCTGCCCAGGCTTTTGCTATGCATTGCCTGTGCCTATATACAAGAACACTTCGATTACACGATCCAGCTATTGGGTTAGTGCATAAGTCTTTACAATCACTTTTCCACTTTGGCTTTTGTGATTGCATTGTACATTTAGCTGACATTTATTGTATAGCTTGCAATCTTTGGAACAATGGACCTTTCTTTATATTGAAATAGAGAATATTCAGCCAATCGACCTTGGCTTTCTGATTGTTTTGTAAGACTATGAAGTTATAGTTTAAAAAGAATGCCACCAGGAATCTTCCAACCGGGCCTGCAAGTCATGAGAAGCCATGTCATGTCAGACAAGGCAGAAGCCAGGTCTAGGCTTGGTCTATAGTGGGCACAATGTGGACCAGGTCTGTTGCAAAGTCAGCCAAGCTTCTGCTCAGGCTTTTGTCGTGTCTTGCCTGATCATTCTTGAGATTTTCTTGAGATTCAATTCAAACATGTTCTTACTAACCACCCTTTTTTGATGTTGGTAGCTAGAATAGTATTGTTTAAGTTTCTTATTTCTCCTAGTCTTTTTGGAAAGTTTATCATCATTCTCTTGCTTTTTTTTTCGCAATTCCAATCATTTCCCTTCAAGATGGATCCATGCGAGGGCACATCAACTGATGATTTTTCGTCTCCATTTGATGATTCCGATTTGTCTCTCACCTGTCTTGTCTGTGGCCATAAACCAGCCAGGAATTATTACGGATCAATCGCTTGCAAGTGAGCCAAAAAATCTGTTCAAACTTTACACAAAAGACAAATGAAAAGTACAAATGAAAATTTCAGCCGTTGCAAGACTTTTTTCTTACGAGTGGCCACTCGAAAGAAACGATACAACTGTGAATACAATAGTAATTGTAAATATCGTGAGTGGTTAAAAGGAAGATAGAAAAATTTGATTTTTAGCAAAAGATCGATGTCCGGCATGTCGCTATCACAAGTGTCTGACGGTGGGATTGATCCCGGAAAGTGAGATTTCGATTGAGCATGTTTAAATTTGATTTTCGTTGAGAATTGGGGAACTTACAGAATGTAAAGCTGTAGAAAAATATGAAGAGAATTAGTCTAGATCTTGATCTAGTGAATAATGAATTACTATTGTTTCAGACTTGTTAATAAGCGGGTCTACCAGTCAATTTTCCAGTGGCTGGCCGGAGAGAGAATTGGGACTTACAGAACGTAAGGCTGTAGAAAAATATGAAGAGAATTAGTCTAGATCTTGATCTAGTGAATAATAGATTACTATTGATTCAGACTTGTTAATAAGCGGGTCTACCAGTCAATTTTCCAGTGGCTGGCCGGAGAGAGGGATGTCAGAGACGAGCGAGAGAGGGAACAATGAGCATCATCGAGCCTCCATCACCTGGATTGCCTTCATTAACAGAAGTAGAGTACGGTAGAATTAGAGTACGGTCGAATTGGTGTCAACAAGTAGAAAGTTTTCAGTTCAGATTAAAGTAAATAGTGTTCAGTGACTTAGCTGAAAGTTCTAGGAAGCCACTCGAATGGTGGCTGTTGTTTGCCCGTCAACATTCAAGACTGAAATCAATTTATCCATCGAGGAAACCATTCAAATATTGCATCGATTGGAAGAGTAAGTGCTGAGGATTAACACTATTAACAAATAAACTCTAGAATTTGTGCCCGAGATGATCCGGCCATCTCTCTGCAACACGATTTTGATTTCAATCTAAATCTCTCTTTTGCTGATGTTCTCAAAAATCCAACTTTCATTTGCCCAAGAGTACCGGTATGTTTGTTTAATTGTAAATTTAAACAAATCTTTTCTGGTACACTCAATTAAATACCAGCAAACCACTTTCCATTCGGCACTTCCTAGTTCTGAATTGATTGATCAGGCTATCGATTGATCAGGCTATCGATTGATCAGGCTATCGATTGATCAGGCTATCGATTGATCAGGCTATCGATTGATCAGGCTAGCGATTGATCAGGCTATCGATTGATCAGGCTATCGATTGATCAGGCTATCGTTCTCCAATCAGTTTTCATTTTTAGGCGGGTTTCAGTGCTGCAAGTGACTTCAATCCATTCGGCAATCGAATGGGTGCTCGATGTTTTGCGAGAATGGTCGTTTATTGTGCGGATTGGCTGAGAGCGACACCTGAAATCTGGGAAATGAAAGAGATTGATAGGGTGAGGTGAGAAAAGATGAAAGAGAAATGAGGCTTTGATTCACCTCAACCTTACATTTGCACTTAAAGAATTTCTGAAGACAAAGAAGAAGACATTCTGTTGAAACTTAGCAATTCTTAAAGTTGTAATTCTTAAAACGTTTAGCTGAGATTTTGTCTGCACACATGTGGAGTGTTGATTCCAATTCAACTCTACTATTACACGTACAAAGAGGGATATGACGGAATGTTGCAAGGGCTAGGAACGCATTTCTCTTGCGAATCGACACTCGGAGCTGGGTGAGTGCAAAAAGTAGACTTGTTAAAGATAATAAAGAAGTGAAGGAAATGATAGGAAAAGGTAGATTAAGGTTGTCTTTTTATTAAACTACAGATTGAACTATGCTAAAGGGATTGGGAAAAATGGACAAATGTGAAACTTAGCAATATAGCGATCTAGCAACATTACTAAAACTTGGCCAATTACTAGAAATTCTAGATTACTAGAAAGTAATCTAGAAAAGAACAAGCGCGTAATCCAGATAAGTCCAGTTAGGGAAATCTAGTTCAATAAGCTGACTGGATTAGGCTGAAAGGACTAAATTTCAGCTGACTCAGCATCGGCTGACTAACTGACTATAAGGAATTGATTGACTGAGCTCATGCTCATGCTTAACTCATGTCTAGCTCTTGTTATCATTGTGCAAAACTTAATTTTAGAATTCCCGATTTCCTTCGTTACACCACTCATCAATTCCACAATGACATTTCGCCGATGCTCAAAAAAGTGAAATTCTCCGACGATGAGTTCGTCGTTTGGAAGAATATGATCATTTTTAATTCGAGTTTGTTTTAAAAAAACTCAATTATTTAATTACCAAGAAAAACAGCTTTGGGTCTTTCTGATGAAAGTGCGACGATCGTGAGAAAAGCACGGAATCGATATCAAGGGATTTTGGTTCAAGTGGGTTTATAGGATTTTGAAATCCGTGGATGGCCGTGGATGGCCGGCGAATAACGCGAGAAATCGTAACCGCTCACGTTCACAAATATCATATACTCATAAAATTGTAGATTTGAAAGAAATCTCTACAAAAGACTGCCTATAACATTAAGAATTAGAATTAGATTTTAAAATGGTTTTAAAATGGTTTTAAAATGGTTTTAAAATGATTTTAAAATGAAAATGTTAGCTACTCCGCAAAACGTGTACTGAAGCGGAGGCGATCGCGAAAATGGATGTACTGATGAGAGTGCATCGATGGTTAGAGGTGGGTTGATCGACTGGAAAAAACGAAAAGGGAAACACACCATTTCTGGTGCACTCAAGCACTCAAGTTTGCAATTTTCTATTCAAATCAGATAGAAAAATGATAAAAAATAATGAATTGAGTGCACCAAAGAGTTTCCACTTTTGAGCACAAAGTACAAGAACACTTCGATTACACGATTCAGATATTAGGTTTTAGTGCATAAGTCTTTAAAATCCTTTTTCCAAACGCCTTTCAAAAGCAATGCCATTAACAACAAAATTTCTATTTAAACTATTAAAAAGCTTGATTGTTTCTCTGCAAAATGGTTTTAGAGAAATTCTTCAAAGTAATTGTTTTTGGGGATTTTCAAAGGCGAAAAGGTGACCACTGCTCCGATGCTGAAGTCCCAATTTAAACACTTTCTTCAATACAGACCTATTTTGGTGCCAAAGTAAAAAACGTTGCCATACAAAACTTTGAGCGCTTATAACTTTTGATAGAGTGCTATTTAGCAAAAACGCAAAGCAGATTCGGAATGAGCGTGGAATTCTGCGTTAATGCCATTTGGGCACCACATCCGTTTGGCATTCCCTTGTGAGTTGAGGCGAGCTTTGAGCTTTCTCTCAAAAGCGATTTTGTAGAGAAATGATTGATCTTTTTAATAATTTAAAACGCAACAAATTTGGTAAAGAATTCTTTTTTATGGAAAGAAAAGTTTGAAAAAAAGAAATTGTAAAGACTTATGCATGAACCTATTAAATGTAAAGTCACCGATTAATAGGCGATTTTCAATTTGGAACACTAGCGTAATCTTTACTTTAAATCACCGTTTTACTTAATTTTGATTCCATTGAAGGATCGAACAGTGGATCGAATGGGATAGAAATTAAATAAAAACGAATAAATCTGAAGAACTACGATAGAACTACGAACTACGTTTCTCAAATCGGAAACCAAATCGAAAACCTTTTAGAAAGTTCATTAATCAAGCGAAACAAATAAATAATCATTTGGATCAATCAAAGTATTCATTTGAATTGAATTCATTATTGAATTCATTTGAATTCATCAATAATCAATCAAAGTATTCATTTGAATGCTTAAAACTTGTAAACAAATGAAATCTTGTAAACAAATCTATTTTAGAACAATGCCACCCAAGCAGCAGTTTTCTTCGCGAAGATTTTCGCGATGGGTGGTGGAGGGGCAGGGTTGGAGGCGCCTCTTGTCGGCGATGTTTTCCTTGCTCGGGTTTAAGAAACAATTGTAAACATGAGTTTCATTTAAATTTAATTATAAAACAAACATTTGAGCTTTTCATTATTGTTACTTTTTAGTCAAAATTAACTTTTTGCTTTTTCCAAATAACTAAAGTGTTTTTTTGAAATTTTCCGCTTCTTTCTTCCTTTCTTCCTTTTTTTCTTTTGTTAGGAACTTGAAATTGAATTTATTTTTGATAAAATTTCCATTTAACCTATCAAAATAATATGTTTCCATTCGTGTTTTTTCAATTTGAAACTTTCAACTCGTACTCCTCGTGATCATCATCGATTTGAATGCCGATAAAAATCTAAAAATAAAAGTAAACTGACTTTTATCAATGATAGTTTAGATTAGATAGATTATATATGTTGTGTCCGATTTAGATTTCCGTCCGATTTAGTTTGAACCTATCGCGGACGTCCGATTTAGATTACAGTCTATATCGGACGTTCGATACAGATCGAACAATAATAAACGTGCTTAATATATGTTCTTAAGCGTTTTTTTGCAATTTTCTGCGCTTTTCAAAGAAATTTTATTGTCTTTTTTTTGAGAATTTTTTGTTTTCTTGTTTTCCTATTAAGAACGTAAGAATTCCAATTGATCCGGTTGATCGACCAAAAATTGGCCACCGAAATCTTTTGGGCGTTGTAACTGGAGGTTTGTTTCGATTAAATTCACTTAAATCATTTTTTAAAGCAATCATGGGCTGTTTATATTATTGTTCAATCTGTATAAGATTTAGATTGAATCTAAATCCGATATAGACTGTAATCTAAATCGGACGTCCGCGATAAGTTCAATCTAAATCGGACGGAAATCTAAATCGGACACAACATATATAAAAACTATGTTAATTTCCTTAACATTTATTATTAATAAGTGATATTTAGCTAACCTGATAAGCCCATCCTCCGACAATGGCGCCGATACAAGGAGCAACCAAGGGAATCCAGAAATACCAATCGTGATAACTGAAAAAGAGATATTATGTGGGAGAAAAGAGATTTTAAATAGAATTATTTATTAACTAGATTATTTGATTAGATTATTTGATACCTAAACGCTTCGATTCCATAAAGATAAGCGGCAAAGAGACGAGGCCCGAGATCTCTCGCTGGATTCAGCGGATAGCCAACGTTGAGGGAAAGGGAACAGCCTGGCATCGACAATTAGCTTATATCATCGATATTTATGGATTTTTGATAACATATCTCAATATTGAAAGAAAAATAAGCACAATTACGCAGACCATGTTCCAACTGGGTTCTCTGACCTATAGGTTCATGACCAGGCTTACAAAAGCCGGTTAAGCCGGGTTAATGTTAAGCCGGGCAAGGCTAGGACTCGACTTTTGCATTGATCCTGACCTTACCCAAGCTGAATTGACTCAAAAAACACTCGTTGAACAACCCTGGCCAACTACCTCTCACCAATCAGACTCACCAATCATCGTCAAAACAAGCCCAAAGAAGAGTGGCTGCAAAAAGACGGGCACCTGTAATGAAAAGCTCAATTCGTAAGATAAGATCTTGTAAAGTTGAATATCTTATCACATTACAGTATGCCAAAATTGAGCTATATATATGTTATGTCCGATTTAGACTCAATCTAAAACAGACGTCCGATTTAGATTTTGACTTCTGTAAAACATAAAACAACAACTGAATCTAAATCAGACGTCCGATTTAGGGTCAAAGTCAGATTTAGAAGGTCAAAGAATCAGATTTAGACTCTAAATCTAAATCGGACGTCTGTTTTAGATTGAGTCTAAATCGGACGAAAATCTAAATCGGACATAACATATATACATCGTAGCTATTTATAAAATTCAACCGTTTACGAATGAAATGTTTAAATTTCAAATTTCATCTGTATTCCAATTGAATTGATCCAATTTAATAGATCCAATTTTCTTTTCAATTTTCTGCAAACATGGCTCGATTCAACTAAGTTTACCATGTTTTCGATTTCAAATTATTTATGCAAAACGGAAAAGAAACGATTTCTCTTGAGAAGGGGCGGCTTCGATGGAGAAAATTGTTGTTGGTCGCTTCAAACTGATTTCGAGTGATTCGATTTGCGACTTTTATCTACTAACGCTATCTATTGAGCATGGACGTTAAAGATTAAGGAATAAAATCTAAGATAACTAACTATCTTTTACTGCAAAACTCCATTTTTGCTGCCAATCTGATATAAACCGTCCTCCGAAAACAGCATGACACCGAAAAGAGACGAGTGGCCGATTTTAGGTCGATCAACAATATCGCTTGGGAGACGAACAGTCATTCCAACTTCAACTGGCCCACTTATCCAACTTTAGCTTAGCCATTTCAACTTTAGGTTGTCGTTAGTAGATACGTTACGTTACGTAAGTAGATACGTAGACAACTAGAAACAGAAAGTTGAAACTGGAAATAGTCACCAACTCAAACTGTAATCATATTTTAAAGATTTGCAAAAAGATTAAGCCATTTTAATATTCTAAAGATTTAAAGACAAAAAGATCAAGCTAATTAATCTAGTTTTAATTTAATTTACCGTATTTTCTCTAATAGTAGTGCACCCTGATCGCCGTCTAAATTACTCGAAATCTCAAAAACCGCTTATCAGAACCTATCGATGTGGGGTCGGAAAATGTAGCTGACGATGAGATCTTGTGGGGGATTAAAGTGTTGAGCTTCTGCAAAAGCTTGGAAACCGTAGGCATCAACTCAGCTCGGAGCGGTGCTACTATTAGAGAAAATACAGTCGATTTAAACAATGGCATCAGGATTATAATAATGATACTTTATTTAAATGATAAAGTATTACTGTAGTAAAGTGACACTTAGAGTAGACATAATCCGACATTTAACCTTCATAGTCAGCCCAGCACAAGGTTGATTTCAAAATATGAACTCTATAAAAAGATAGAAAATACCGTATTTTCTTAATAGTAGTGCACCCTGATCGCCGTCTAAATTACTCGAAATCTCAAAAACCGCTTATCAGAACCTATCGATGCGGGGTCGGAAAATGTAGCTGACGATGAGATCTAGTGGGGGATTTGAGTGTTGAGCTTCTGCAAAAGCTTCGAAACCGTAAAATAGGCATCAACTCGGCTCGGCTCGGCGCGGTGCACTACGATTAGAGAACTTGATCTTCCCACGCGTGTCTACAGTTTAGTTACTAGTAAAAGTGTCCCAAAATGCGGTGCACTACTATTAGAGAAAATACGGTATACATTTTTCAAGCCTTTTAAATTATTTTCCCCTTCAATGACACTCTTCCCAAAATTTTTATGCTAATTTAAACCTGGGTAAACGGATTATTTCCTTTTCTGAAAACTTTCTGTTTCCAGTTTCAGTCAAACGTTCTTCAAGACTTGATACGCGTCAAGTTTGTTGAGATCATTCTAAAAAACGAATGAGTATGTAATAAAATGAATCATCAAATCAATCACTATCAAACAATAATTAAGAATAATCACAAAAAAGCAAAAAAAAAATGAATTAAACATGATTGATAAAAATGTTGTTGAGAAAATTAGCATTTAAACATTTCATTCGTAAATGGCTAGCCGATTAATAAACGGCCAAATTCATAAACGGCTACAAAATCCATATTTTGGCATCAATAACAAAACATCTTTTAAATTCTAAAAGCTAAATAATACCTTATTCCTTCGATCGATGCACAAACAGATACAAAAAGCAAGTACACCAGTTCCGGCAATCTAATGTATAAGTTACCGTAAATACTGTAATAGTACCCCACCGTAAGTGACCGTAAACAACCGTAAACAACCGTAAACATACCGTAAATACTGTAATAGTACCCCACCGCCCTCGTACAGTTGCGTAGTCGCAAAAGCAAAAGCAAAAGTTTTTTAGTATTTCATTTTTTTTCAAAGCGCTTGTACTTTCAAAAAATTCGTCTTTGGTATCAAAAAAATAGCCCTGAATTTCAGCTTTCATTTGATATTTAAACGAACACTGTAGCTTAAACGGGTGGCAAGAAAAACGCGTTTAAAGTTAAGCTACGCGACGCTCCGCACCGTCATTATGGGGGTGGGGTACTATTACAGTATTTACGGTAGGTTAACTTGGCTCTCCCCTAGCTCTGATTTAGCTTATAAGCACTGAGATCTAGCTGGATATACCTGCTCAGAAGCCAGCCTTCTCCTGGCTCAATTTGGCCCACACCACAAAAACACTGGATTGGCGTTGGCTCTCTGACCTAGACCTCTGACCTGCTTTAGAGCTGGCATCTCTTACAGACTCCATTGTATTGTAGCATTGAAGACTCTATTGTATTGTAGCAGAGCGCGCATTGTAGCATAAACCAGTGTCGAGAAAAACTCGTCCAAAGCTAGACTACGCAACACTCCACACCGTCATTATGGGGGTGGGGTACTATTACAGTATTTACGGTAAATATTTATTCCTATAGACAGTCAACTTTTAATTTTCCCACCTGATCAAAGAAAGCGGTACAATTGCTGACGTGAAGCTCGGGGAAAGACGTGAAACAAGTAGCTAAGCCAGGGAATGCAAGGCTTTTGAGTGAAGTGAAGTGTTTGAATTGATCTAAGATTGATTTACTGTAGTTTGGAGATATTTTTAACCTTGATACAAGTAATAAGGCCCAATTGATCCCACAATTGCTCCGGAAAGCTGAGCGATAATGAATGGAAATAGATGAGAATGAGGTAACTTTTCAAGAGTCACCATCAATAAAGAGATCGCTGGGTTGAGGTGACCGCCTGGCATTTGAAAGTACCATAAATTTGTTTATTGGAAAGGCTCGTAGGTTTAGAAATACAATAAGATACAATACAATAAGATAACATTTTAATACAGTAACTTTGAAGTGTCCCAAAAGTCTTTGATCTCTGTCTTTGATCTTTGGGTCTTTGATTGACAAAGCTGTTTGTATAAAATGAGCTTAATTTGAGACTAGTTTGTCTACAGTTTCTCCTTCCACTTACCCGATGTCTGATACGTTGCTAGAGCTGAGAAAGTCAACGCGAGACCCCAGCCGAAATTGACATGAAACCACGAATTGATCACCCCATTCGATAAGATGAATTGCATACTCACCGAGAGACCAAGGAACTGTATTCAAAAGTACAGAGTGACCCGCAAATTATTCGGCAGTTTTTGACCTATATCTTGGCAGTAACTGTAGCTATAGAAACGGTTTAATTCCTTTTTATTAGGTTGAGAAAAAAGTTCTGATTCAGCTGGGGAAAATTCAATTTTTCCAGATGTATTTGAAAGAAAAAGATCTTCAAAGTTTTGATCCGCTATTGCTGGAAACGGAAACTTTTAACAAGAGATGCCTTGAAAGAGATTCGATCCGACCCGACCCGATCCGATCCGATCCGATCCGACCTGACCTGACCCGACCTGATCCGATCCGATCCAATCCGACCCGATGCCCTTGTCTATTATCCAAATGTTACTCTTAAAGCTTAAACTCATCAAAAAAGCAAGAAAATCGATTTCAGTTCGAAAATGAACTAGAAAGAGCTTGAAAAATGCGTGCCAATGGTTGTTCTAAACGCATCTTCCAAGTAATAATAAAAAGTAATTAATAAAAATCTCAAAAGAATCCTACAATTTGTATAAAGAAATTTTCCTTAGAAAATTATCTCAATTTTCATATTAAAAAAGAATTAAACCGGTTCGCAAAGCTACAGCGAAGATCTAACACAAAAAGCCGATAATTTGCGAGTCGATACTTTGCGGCCAGCGCTGAAATGAGAAATAAAAGAAAACAAGCAATTCCTTGTATCACAAGCTTTGAAATTTGTCTTGTTTTAAAGCTTGCACTCACCAAGAGCATTGCTGTTCCCAAAAACTCGGACAAACAATTCCTTGCTAATTTGCTTTTCAGACGAAAAATCGATCGAACCTTGGCGATTCTCAATGAAGATTTTCGCATTTCTAAAAGGCAAAAAGAAAAGATATTGAGAAAAAGAGCTATTGATAAGGTAGATATCAATTTTAAATTACTTCCAAGGCTAACTGAATTGTTAGAAAGTTACTTTGAATAAGCGGTGCCGCTTGCGGGTGTGAGGACATTGTTTATTTTGGCAAAATATTGATATTGATTTGTTTATCAAAATCTGTTGACTGTTGAATGTTGGATGTTGAATAGTAGACTGAAAATGAAAACAGAAAGTTTTCAGAAAAGGAAATAATCCGTTTACCCAGCTTTAAATTAGCATAAAATTTTTGGGAAGGGTGTCATTGAAGGGGAAAATAATTTAAAAGGCTTGAAAAATGTATACCGTATTTTCTCTAATAGTAGTGCACCGCGCCGAGCCGAGTTGATGCCTATTTTACGGTTCCCAAGCTTTCACAGAAGCTCAACACTCTAATCCTCCACTAGATCTCATCGTCAGCTACATTTTCCGACCCCGCATCGATAGGTTCTGATAAGTGGTTCTCGAGATTTCGAGGAATTTAGGCGACGCTTAGGATGCACTACTATTAGAGAAAATACGGTAAGCATCAAAGCTAAGTTGGAACAGTTGTGCGCCAACCATAGCCGTTAAGTGGTTTTTGAGATTTCGTCCAATTTAGGCAAGGTATTTTGTAGAAAGTTCTCAGTAATTTTGTACTCGTTTTCAAGAGGTGATTCAGGGCTATCAAATGACTATAATAATTTAGTTTTTCGTTTAACTTACACTAAATTATCAGTAAAACAGTTAACGGCTATGTGACAGTGTTCAAAATAAAGTTTTGGTTGATTTAACAGTGAGCAATCGGTAAATGCTAAACGCTTTCCAACTTTGTTCAAAGTTTTCACAAAGGCTCAACACTCAAATCCCCCACTAGGTCTCATTGTCAGCTAGATTTTCCGATCCCACATCGATAGGTTCTGATAAGCGGTTCTCGAGATTTCGAGGAATTTAGGTTGTCCTGGATGCACTACTATTAGAGAGAATACGGCATTCTGTATTTTCTCTAATTGTAGTGCCCTTTCCCCCTCCCCCCGGCCGAGCCAGATGATTATTTTACAGTTCCCAAGCTTTCACAGAAGCTCAACACTCAAATCCCCCACTAGGTCTCATTGTCAGCTAGATTTTCCGATCGCACATCGATAGATTCTGATAAGCGGTTCTCGAGAATTCGAGGAATTTAGACGACGCTCAGGGTGCACTACTATTAGAGAAAATACAGTAAATTAAATTAAAACTAGATTAATTAGCTTGATCTTTTTGTCTTTAAATCTTTAGAATTTAAAGATTTCTATATTAAATTGGCTTAATCTTTTTGCAAATCTTAAAAATATGATTACATTTCGTGAATTACTCTAGCTACAGTATTACACTAAGTACTACAGGACTAAAACTTTCAATAGTTATTTCATTTTTATGAAAATGATCTCTTTTCTATACTCAGCTGATTCAAAAGAGTGAAAGCCAAATCCATCTTTCCCTTTCTTTCATTTATTCCAATTTTGGGAAAGTGAATCAAAAAGAAACGCGTCTTTTATGAGATCTCATTGGATAAACTGGATTTTTTTTTCTTTCGTCTATCATTCCAGCCTTTTTAAACTATTTGTTCAATCAATTTTATCGTTAAATATTTTATTCGATATTCAAAACTTTCATTTAAGATTCTTGATCTCTCGTGATGCCAATTATTGTCACAATTGGAGTGGCTCCAACAGCTCTTGGAGCATGCTATCGCTTGAATGAATTAAAGGAAAATGGAGCTAAAGAAGCGCAAAATTTTGAGATTATCTGTCTTGAACAGGTGACTAAACAATCCTAATTAATCATTTTTAATCGATTCATTAAAAGTTTTTTTTAATAGTCTCTTTGATCTTTAAAAGCTGTGTTTTAAAAAGGACTTATTCTTATATAAAGGAAAATTAAACCACACTATAAGTACTCATTGAAAAGTTGTTATAACCATGAGCTTCTCGCCTATTAAGTCTATTTTCGGTTAAAATTTGAGTAACTAAACCAGCCTTAAAAAGAATTTCTGTTCAAAATGAATCCTAGTTTCTGATGAAGGACAAGAATTTACATATCCTGTCCGAGTCATAGTCTAGAATTGGATTATCAGACATTGGATACGCGCACCGACCCTTTTCCCATGGGCAATCTAACTTTGAGCTCTAATTTCTTGGTGTTGAGCTATTCAATTTAAATTTTCTTGGTATCTTTGGATGCGCCAAAGCTTTCTCTGTCGATTGGTACAAAAACTATTTACATTGGACAGCTTAACACCAAGAAGTTTGAGCTCAAATTTAGATTGCCAATGGCGAAGGGTCTGGACACGTATAAAAGGTCCGTCGCCCCGCCCCTTTTCCCGTTGGCAATCTGACTTTGAACTCAAATATCTTGGTGTCGGGTTGTTCAATTTTAATAGTATTTGTATCAATCGATAGAGAAAGACTTGGCGTATCCAATGATACCAAGAAGATTCTAATTGAACAACCCGACACCAAGATATTTGAGCTCAAAGTTGAATTGCCAATGGCAAAGGGGCGGGGTGCGTATCAAATGTCTAGAATTAAGCTATCTGTGGTGAATGTGTTACTAAACTTGTTCGAAATCCAGGAAGCGATCCCTGGTGGTCTCTCATGTACCGCCGTTGACGAGATGGGATTTCTCTGGGACATGGGTGGACATGTCACTTTCAGCAATCATCAATATTACAAGACAGCCACCCGGTGGGCGGTCGAGGAATGGAATGAGATCGGGAGGAATTGCAAGGTTTGTGGAATTCGTCTTGCAATCATTGTCTATTCATTTTTAGGTCGACATGAGTCCTTTATGGAACGAGCCGGGTATCCACCTTGTTCCCTATCCAGCTCAATTCGCTGTACCCCTTTTCCCGAATGAACATAAAGAGAAATGTTTACGAGATTTGAGAGAAAGATACAGTGATCAAGTGAGTTGATGAGTTGATACAGTATTCTAAGACAATAAGCCAGTAAAAAATAGCACTTACACTACTGGACAATGAAATATGATATTTGAAAAAAGATTGTCACTTTCGCGCCTCTGTAACTCCCTTGTCTTTGCCGTATTTCTAAATATTAATATTACCATTGTGTAGCCCTTGAAAAGAGCTTTCAGAAAATGTGTAACACTAATAGTTTAAACTCAAAGACAAGGGAGTTACAGACGCGCGAAAGTGACGATCGTTTTTCAAATATCATATTTCATTGTCCAGTACTGTAGCTTGTCAAAAATTGTCTTTTTCCTTGTACTTTACTCAATACAGATTGAATTTGCTTCTTTTAGAGAATTCTATTCATTCTATAGTTAGTTGAATACTTTTAGTTGTGATATTGTGCTAAAACAGTAGAATATCTTTAAGTTCAGAACGGAAAACTCTCGAAGAATGCCACCTTTGAGGAGTGGGTGTTGAGGAATTTTGGACCAGCGATGAATGAGGCTTTCTTTATCCCATACACAATCAAGGTGAGTATTTGAAAGTGATCGTAAATTGGCAGCTAAAAAAAACATTTCTCAATTTCAGGTTTGGACCCTGGGAGTCGAAGAAATGTCGTCGAATTGGGTGGGTGAACGAGTGGCAAAATTGCCGAAAGAGCGATTAGAGGAGCTTTGTGCGATGAGCGAAGATGAAGTTGTGGTGAGTGACGGGGGAGACTTGAGACAAAATATCGTATTCTCTCTAATAATAGTGCACTCTTTAATAGTAGTGCACTCTCTAAGAGTATTGCGGTCCGAGAGGGGGTTGAAAAAAATAGTAGTGCGCACTACTATTAGAGAGAATACGGTAATCAAAGTTTATAAAGAAATTTGATTAATCAACTAGACATTCTTGATTTAATCGACGATAAAGTAAAGCTCTAGCTGTGGTAAACCCATTGTAGTCAGGGTTGTTTCAAAGGGACTCAGCCAGAGCCTAGCTTATGATCGGCTGGTCTTGCTTGGACTGGGCTTTACTTTACAGGATGCGTCATAATTAATGATACAAGAAAAATGGTTGCTCTTTCGGCAATTTCGCCACTCGTTCACCCACTCAATTCGACGACATTTCTTCGACTCCCAGGGTCCAAACTTGAACTTGAGAAATGTTTTTTTAGCTGCCAGTTTACCATCACTTCGAAATACTCACCTTGATTGTGTACCGGATAAGCCTCATTCAAAGAAAGCCTCATTCATCGCTGGCCAAACATCATTTTTTTTTTCAAAGAAGCTCAACTGAAAACAGTTTTATTTTTAAGAACTAATTGATAAAAACATAAAAATCAACAACTATTCAATATGGCCTCCATCCGCGGTAACACAGGCTTGAAGTCGCTTGAGCAAGTTGTCCACATTGGCTAAATAGGCTAAATCGAGATCTTCCCATGCTTTGATCAAGGTTTTCTTGAGCGAATCGACAGTTTTGTGCGGCTTTGCACAAGCTTTGGCTTCAAACACTGATCAAACACTGTAATCAAGTGAATTCAAGTCTGTGGACATCGATGGCCACTCATTAAAATTGATGCTACACCAATCCTGCATCCACTTTGGAGCACCATCCTGTTGATAGGTCTAAATTTTTGACCAAAGTAATTATTGGTCCAGGGTAAAACTTTCTTTTTCAAGAGATCCAGATAATTGTTGGCATTAATCTTGATGCCGACAAGATGAAAAGGCCAAAACTGGTCTTGTTTTTGACTGGGCCAAGACTGGCCAAGACAAGACAAGGCCAAAACTGGTCTTGTTTTTGACCTAAACCTGGCTTGGCTTCTAGAACCTAGAGCCACTCTGGAACATTCTTATCTGTAACAAATCCATTTTATGAACTTTTCCAGTATTTGATGCATTTATCAAGTCGAAAAATCACTTTCTAAGCCAAAAATTTAAGAATGCCGATTTTGGTTGGGGACCGAACGCTCTATTCTCTTTCCCGAAACGCGGTGGCACGGGGAATGTCTGGAAGAGTATGGCCACGAAACTTCCCCAGAAATTTTTCAAATACAAATCAAAAGTTAGTTTGAAAATTTCAATATATTCAATTTTCATTTTAGGTTACTAAAGTTGACTACGAGAATCATCAACTAATTTACGAGGATCTGAAAAATGGGGAGAACAAAACGATCAAGTACGATTACCTCCTCAGCACATCGCCTATCGATATTTTGGTGGAAGAGACTCAAATCACTAGGCCATTGAATATCAAAAGGAATAAGGTAAAACTGAAACTGAATATCAAAAGGAATAAGAAATAAAGCACGCTTTTTAGGTTTTTGTCATTGGGGTTGGCTTGAAAAAGCCGATTACACCTTTTTTGGAGAACATGACCTGGTTGTATTTTCCCGATTCAGCTGTTCCGTTCTTTCGGGTCACTGTGTTGAGTCGATATGGAGAAGTTTTTAAAAAAGAAACATTACTCTTTGAAAGCTTTAATTTCTAGATGACACCGAATGGAGAAAAATATTGGTCATTGCTGGTTGAGTGCGCGAGGAAACCAGAGGATACAGTAAGTCGGAGAAATTGACCAGGAATATTAAGAATATGAGAAAATTACCATATGATTTGTTTGATACAGGAATATACCATACTGTACCAATATTGATATTATTAGGTTGGCAACTTAATAATGACGCGTCACTACTTAACATGTTTTTTGTAATTTCAAGCGCCGTTTCTTCCCTCTTTTTGCATATATACAAAGTAAAAGATATCTGCATAAATAACATTTAGTGCTGCAAATTTCATCATTCGCTTTTTGGCAAAAAATGGAGGACAAAAAATTCCGTATTCGAGCTGCATTGTTCTACGATTTTAAACAAGGAAAATCACCAGCTGAATCTCATCGCACGATCATCACTGTTTTTGGGGAGGAAAGTATACACATTCGGCAATGTCAACGATGGTTTCAAAGATTCCAAGGCGGCGATGAAAGCCTCGTAGACGAGCCACACCAAGGACATCCTCCAGAAGTGGTCGACGATGACTTGCTCGCCTTAATTGAAGATTGCCCAACACTCACCGTTCGTGAGTTGGCAGAAATATTTGAAGTATCCCATACGACAATCAAAAACTATTTACACAAACTTGGGAAAAGAATCGAGTTGGAAAATGGGTTCCTCACGAACTGACCCAAAGCAACAAAATGTCGCCTCAATTTTGCTACAAAAATGTAAATCAAACGACTTTTTTCACAGGGTTTTGACTTCTGACGAAACGTGGATCAACTACGAGAACGTTAAACGCAAAAATCAATGGCTATCTGCTGGGCAGACCCCTTAAACCACTCCCAAACCTGATATCCATGGGAAGAAGATAATGCTCTGTTGCTGGTGGAACTTCAAGGGATTGGTGCATTGTGAAGTGCTGAAACCTGGCCAAACCGTCGATGCTGATCTTTATTCGAAGCAATTAATGAGAGTTAACGAGTCTTTGAAGAAATTGGGGCTCAAACCGGAGAGAGTCAGATTTTTACACGACAACGCAAAACTTCACACTGCAAAGATCACTTATAAGAAAATCGAGGAACTTGGCTGGAAAGTTTTGCCCCACGCGTCTTATTCACCTGATCTGGCTCCTTCAGATTACTTTTTGTTTCGGTCGCTGAAGCACTTTTTGGAGGGAGAAAAGTTCGATGATCATGCTCAGGTCATAAAAGCAGTGAATGACTACTTCGCCTCAAAAACTCCCAAGTTCTTCGAGGATGGGATCCGGGATTTGCGCAGAAGATGGGAAGAAGTCATAGATACTAATGGAGAATACGTTTCGAATTGAAAGCTCTTCTTTTGTGTTTTTTTGAAATAAATGATTTGTTACATAAACGCGTCATTATTAAGTTGCCAACCTAATACAATGAAAATGCACTGTCAAAGCTCCATTCATCTTGAGCGCAGTAAAATACGAGCAGCTGATTTCGTCACTTTATACATGGTCGCGTCCGTTTCCTTCCTATTTGCGTTGCTATTTTGCAATTATTCGCGTCGCATTTTTCGTCCTTTTTCTCCCTTCCCAAAATTATTTTTTTGCCTTCTTTCTGGGGGGACTTTGTTGTTTCATTTTTGATGCGCATGCTGTTTTTGTAATGGATATTGTTGCATTTCGGTTTTGTACTAATAAACAGTAACGTTATAAATTCCCTTTACTTTATGCTACCCTTCAGGTTTTAAATCCTGTTTAGATGACTGGTTTAACATTGTAGAGAGACTGTTTTACTAACATTTGTGTCACCATCGACGTAGTATCAATCCGATCTACAGATCGGAGAGTATTAATTCTCAAGAGTATTAATCTTATGTTGGATACTACGTGTTCTTGTTACGTTGTAAGCGCTTTTGGGGAAACCCTTTTAACCTTTTGTGCTATTCGACCATTCTTAAGCAGAATCATCCTCGTTGATAAGGTTAAAGCGGGTCGCACCCCAAACTATATAAAAAAGCAGTGTCTGTCTGTACGAGCATTTTCTCCCCCATTTTTTGACCAATCAAGCTAAAACTTTTTTAGAATAGATTGTAATTGTGGAATTAAAATAAAAAATTCGAAATTAAGTGGCAGTACGCGAGCTCGAACCCTGAGATAAACTGAGATAAGCGTGGGCTGTAGATAAGCGCGCTCCTGACTGCGCCACGGTGACAGGAGATTCGACTAGAAAAACCCGCCATTAGATGGGTTTTTCGACTGGTTTCGGCTGGTTTTTTTCAGCTGGTTTTTACATAAAGCTGCCCTTGTCTTACGGTAAACTTTAGTTTTACATTCATAAATTTTACCGTAACCTGATAATGAGTAAGATTGTCTATGAAATACAAAATCTAAAGCTCATAATCAGTTACGATTCAGACTGCCAGCGAAGAAGAGATCAAAAAAGCCACCGTTGCTGGCCTTGTGAGAAAAGGAATGATCGAAGAAGGAAACATTGTCTCACTTTGGTCGACCACATTAAACTACGGATATCCCATTCCAACTCCGCAAGTGAATCGAGATTTCGTTGTCAAAACTCATTTCCAATGCAATTTCAGCGAGATGAAGAGCTAGCTCGAGCACATCGAGAACTGGAGAAATGGTCGATCTATTCTCGAGGCAGATTTGGCGGATGGAAATATGAAGTGAGCAATCAGGATCACTGCTTTTTGCAGGTTTGCTTGAAATATGTCAAAATTTTCTAATTCTCACACAAATTCTAAAGAAAGTGATCACTTTTGCATGAGCTAAATGAATCTGATTGAACTTACTTGCTAAGTTCAATCAGATTCATTTAGCTCAATCAGATTTCATCCGAAACTCATTTCTATTCACTTCATTTTGTAAATTTGATTGAAATTACTTGCGAATTTCCGTTTCAGGGTAAAGAATTCATCGATCGAATCGTTTTGGGTGAACCCGAGCGAATGTACAAAACGTGTGTTGATGAGTTTGCAGAAGAATAAATTTGGAATTTATAACCGAACCGACACATTGGAAATAGCGACTCTATGAGCTTTCAACTGATTGCATCATGTCAAAAGCAAAAATTAAATGAGATTCCCTTGTTACAAAGCCACATACCGTTCTACTATATATAAAAGAGTCTGTCTGTTTGTCTGTGAAAGATCGAAACAGACTTTCCCCGCTGTTCTTTCCCCGCTGTTTTGTTTTTTCCTCCGCATCCAGTGGGCCGTTTCAAATGACTTATAGTTCATTTGGCTTAGAATTCCATGTAGTTGTGCACAATGTTTTTAAATTTCTAAAAAAACCAAAAGTGCCGACGCGGGCGGGAGTCGAACTCGCGTCGTGTGGGCTAGAGACAAATGCGCTCGCACTGCGCCAGAGCCTGGCCCGAGTGGTTAACGCGTGAGTCTCCCAAACGAACGGAAGAGAGAGGTCGCGAGTTCGACTCCTCTCTCTGCCAATTCTTTTGATTTTTACTACAAAAATTTTATTTGCTGGTACTCTAATAGAAGCCCGTCTATAGGAGCGTCACGTAGTCTAAGAACTCAAAGAAACACTCAAAGAACCGCGCATTTATCGAAAAAACTATAATAGACAAAAAACTATGATAAACTATGGCAAAACTAAATCCCTTTTAGGCTTTGCTTAACTTACTTAATCTTGTTCTCATTCGATTAGGAATCAAACTGTGATTCCTAATCGAATTTCTACTGATAAAATTAAGTATTGAGTTGGGGAGAATGAGTCGGCGCCGAAATTTAAAGAAACTTTTTGCACCCATAAAACCTTCTTTAAATACACGTTTTGTTTCATCAAAATGGTCATTTCTTTACAAAATGGCTTTTGAGAGATTCCACAAAGCTTTTCTTTTTTGGGATTTTATGGATTCCCAAACACAGCTAATCAAAATGACAAAAAGTCCGACTCATTGCTTGAACAGTTTCTTCCACATAAACCTCCTTTGGTGTTTATATAAAAAGATAGAGCACACTCAATTACATAAGTTACCAAATTTTCAGGAAGATCCCTCCAACCGTTTACTCTAGATGACAGTTTATCGATTTTGTGAAAAAATGATCCTTTGTTGAGTTGAGGCGCTGTTTGAGTTCTCTTTTAAATATTATTTTGTAGAGAATTAGTTACCCTTCTACGGATATCAAACGCATATCATTTGACAAAGTCTGCTAGAAGTTTTAGAAATTTCTTTGATTTTCGGCGCCGACTCATTCTCCCCAACCCAATAGAAAGAATGAAATCTGAAGGGGAGTCTAGTCTGAATTTTTGAGTTGAATTTTGAGGACTAGACTCTGTGAGCTTTCGAAAAACCCTTGCATAACATTGTTGTTTTGTCTGGGAGTGTTTGTGGGGCATTGCTTTTGCGTGTCTTTTCCAATTTCTTTTTTTTTTTTTTTTTGCGAAAGATCGACTTGTTTACCACAATTCCCTTTCCCTTTTTTGCCCCTTTTCCACCTCCATTTCTCTCTTTCCAAATGGCAGAAAGTGCAGCAAAAAAAGCGTTTTTTCGACGAGTGCAAAAAGAGTTTTGTCGAATTGAATTGGGTCTGAACACTCTCGATAACTCGTTTTTTCCGGAAAAATCGATTTACTGAATATTCGATAACAAGCTGAACACATTGCCAATTTCGAAGTTTTTTTCGTTTTTCGAAAGAAGCCGATTTTTCACTCATTTTTCCACTTTGCCTAAAGATTTTTACATGATGAATTTTTTGTGAAATGGCTCTGATCGCGTTGTTGGCCACTCCACGGGAGCTCGATTCAGAGGTAAGAACCAGAATTTTCAAAATTAAAATTAAACTTTAAAATCTAGTACTTATTCGATTTTTAAGTTTCCCAAACCATAGGAAAACTTTTTTTTTTACTAGGATTAACCCTGATTTACATTTCCTTGCAGATTCAGACCGAACTTTTGAAAAGATTAGGTTCCTGAGCAGATTTTTATAAGGAAACTATCTGACTATGAGAATTTTGGTTGCGTGTTAAAGGGTGAAATTCACAAAATTTCTTTTAAAACCTATCCAAAGCGTTTAAAAAATAGATTTAAACCGAAAACCCTAAAAATTACGGCAAATTTATCATTGAAAACAAGGATGAATCAAAAAAAGCCTCGATTCATGCTATTTATTTGTGGTCTTCTATTTTTGAGGACAAAGTCGAAATAGTGGATGGAAACGAGAGGGGAAAAAGAGTGAAACGTTTGCATCAGAAAAACGACGAAAAGAATACGCTTCTTTTGCCAATTCAGAAGACATTTTGTTGTTTTCTGAGCTCCGAAACCCCGATATTTTTAAGGCTGGACCACTCTGAAAACATTTTTTGTTCTAACAAGTACAAAACTTTGCTATTCTAACATTTTTGAAGCAAATTTGTTTCAAGTTCTCAATTTCTCATGCCTGAAGAAGAGGTAAATTTCCATTTAAACAAAAATTGGCCTATAAATCTTAAATTAAACGTCGTAAAGGAAAATTTTACCGATTAACTGAATATCTTTTTCGGTTGAAGCAATTATAAAATCTCGCCAAAATTTGAAATTTAAATAAAATTTTTAATTTTACGCATGTATCGCTGGCTTTTTAAGAGAAAGGTACGTTAAAAAACAAAATTTCCCAAAAGAATCTCATGTTTGGGCGGTTTCTTACAAAAATTTGGTCATACTCTTGCCAAATGTTTGTCTACTACATCTGGAGAAAGGTTATTTTTAAAGAGTTGGCATTTCAAAGCAGTCTTTTGATGTTTTAAACTTTAGTATGACGACGCGTCGCGAAACAACGACGAAGTGAATGGATCGCTTTCACATGAAGGATCAAAAGAAAAGGTTTTTTTCTGGTTTATGATTGGGTTTTGGCTAAAATCTTTAAAAGTTTAAACCTTGAGGCTCGCTGGAAACGGTTTTAGCTGTTTCAATTGTAAAATTGTATATTTAAGCTAGACAACAATGGCCGAATCCACTCGATTGATGACATGATGAAGTTGGAGGAAAACGGGGTAAATTTTCTTAATGTTAGACACTTTTGTCGAAGTTAGCGGTAAATCTGAGAGTATTTGAGTGAATGCAATGTTAAAGAGCTTTGAGTGTACAACTTTGGATCTTTACTGAATTTTTGCTCTAGTATTTTATTGGAACAAGCTCGAGAAGTGTGTTCAGGAATTTTTGTAAGAGAACTTGCCTATTTTGTGTTTAAAAATCTAATAATTAGCGCAGTTCTCAAAGCCTAAACTAGTGGTAGCGCTTATTTTTTGGTAAATTTGTAATTTAGGGAGCTAGTTCCGAGACGGAGAGTGAAACAAGTGATGTGGCTACGTTTTCTGATGGCGGAACAGGGTGTGTGTTTGCGTTTTGAGGAGTAACTGATTTTTGAACATTGAAAACTTTGGTTTTAGCTTATGGACTCAATTTGGACAAATGTTCTGGACGCAGCCGTCTAGAAGAAAGTCGTCGTTTGTTACAGGTAAACCATATTTGGATAAACTCGTTCTTATTGTAATTGTAGTAAAGGAAGTACTTCTAAAGTTTAACATGGTTTTCTTCTAGGTCTCGATTCATGGGTACCAGAAGATTGTGAGAAAGTTCTCGCGTTTCCCTGCAATACCATCAACAAATACACGAAAGTTTACCCAATTTGTAAGTTTTTGGTGTTTCTCTCGCGAAAATTAGCTGATAAATCATGCATTTAGACTCCAACTCAACAAAAGACAGCTCATTCAGCGTTTTGGTGGACGCTACACCGCTCGCGAAGTCCAAACAAAAAGCGGCAGTCAATCACTTGGTAAATTCAAATTATTAAATTGCCATATCATTTGTTTGAGGTTTTAACAATTCATCCAAATGCTGGCCCAAACAAGAACCGCGAATTCAGCCTCAGTCTCTACAGAAGTCGAAAGGTATAGAAAATTTATTGCTCAGGGAAATTTCCCAATCTTTTGTAACTGACAATTAAAACAATAAAAATGATTGCCCAAATAATCAAAAAGGAAGAGATCACGATGATTGATGGGTAGCTATAACTTGCGCCAAAGATAATTTGAGAGATGTTGAGAATGGCGAGAAAGATCTAAAAATGAAGCGATTTTAGTTTTGAGTTCCTTAACTGACCATGGCTCTGATGTAAAGTCGAATCCTTTGAAATTGTCTTTCTTTATAGACGATATAAAGAGCTCCTGCTGAGGCCAGTGTGATAAAAATGATGCTCAAGAAGCATTTGATCATCAAAACAGTGACCAGGGTTCGTTTACCCTTTGAGCTAAAAGATGTTCAATAGTCTTTATTACTTTATGTCTATCAACCTGTCCGGATCATTATAGACATCATTTCTGGTTGCAATCACAAAGCTCACATTGAGAACATCCAAGATTAACAAAATTATGGATGATATTGTTAAAATAAGCTGAATTTTCTATCTTGCCAAGCAAAAAATTTTAGAATTTACCTTTGCGTGTCCACAAAACGGAAACCTATCTAGACCATACATTTATATTTAAAGTGGAATATAAAATAAAATAAACGAGCTTGATCTCGAAAACAAAGTGACTAAAATGGCCCACTCGTTGCTTGGGTAAATAAAATTCGCAGAAAATTCGATATGACAGTCAATAAAGGGAGACCAAAAGGTTTTCCGCTTGGAAAAGAGATCTAGAAAAGCTATTTATATTTGTGCAAAGGCTCACTTAAAAGAAACTGGTGATAAGTGTGGGACTGAGTTTTGATCTTTTGGTGAAGAAGAAATTCAGTGACTCAATGATTCAGCAAAAAGCCTTGAACTACGAGCATTGAACAGATAGTGACTGAATTGGGAATTTTGATGTTTGATGGAAGTTTTCGGAAGCTCTTTTCCTTTTAGGGCTGATTTTATGAAATATGTCCCCAATTTGTGATTTATTTGTGACACAAAGTTAGTTAAAAGTTCAACAGCTCAAGCTGTCTAAACATAAACCGTGAAAAATTGAATGAATTTGTGTCTTTAAACTTTTAAAACTTTAATACAGTTTTTAATTCCAGGTAACTGATGTGGTTGCGTTGTGTGAAAGATGTCGAGAGTGTCGCAAGCTGTTCCGCTATTTCCCGAGAGGAAAAGGCAAATTTGGTGTTAAATGCTAAAATAGTTTACATTTAGAAAATACGATAGAGTATTTTGTCAATTTACTCAAGTGCTTACGAACTCATCTTTTGTGGAAAGTTCAACACGTTGCTGCTATGATCAGATGCAAGGATTTCTTTATCGATCGCGCCGATAAAGAAACGAAAAAGTATATTTCTAGATGAGTGAGAACTAGATAATTTTTAGATCTTTATCTCAACTTTGTTGCCCTGAAGGACTTACGCCGTTGATGATTGCTATTCAACAAAATGACGAGGAAATGGTATGAGGAACTTCAGAGTTTTAGTCATTTGCTTTAGGTTACGTTACTGGTCTCACTTGGTGTCGATTTGATGCAAACGACTGTTGAGGCGAATAATGTTCTTCATTTGGCTGCTTGTACGACACCATCAATTCTAAATGTTGGACGTTCAAGCACTTTATTATCTAGTTGTTTTTAGATTTTATGGAACGCACTTGAACCCGAGCAAAAAAGAATTCTTCTGAATCATCTCAATCACGATGGGGCAAGTCCACAATATGTGGCCTTTTCTTCGATGAACGCTCGATGTTTGAGTAGTTTAGTGAGGTTGGTTTTTAGAGATTTTTGCTAAAGATTTACATTATCCAAACACTTAATTTCAGCTATTCGAAGCAAATCGATCCACACGCTGAGCCAGAAAATCCGCTCATCTCCGCGATGAAATCTTCGAAAACAACTATTGTGTTGGTTAATTGAAACTTTTCATTAATAATTCTTTTAGGCAGCTTGAAGCGATTCTCAAGCAAAATCCGGATGCGTTGGAAAAGAAAGATGCGCTCACGGGTAACTCGGTTCTGCACGCTGTTGCGCATAAAAGACCGCTGAGTGCTCTGATTGAAGTGATGGTAAGTTTGAGCACCAATTAAAATTATTAGTTGAGAGCAGCGCCACGTTTAAGATGAGAAGTACAGCATTTTACTTTAGGGCAGCAAGTTGGACGTAAATGTTCGAAATAACCAACAACAAACACCACTTCATGTTTATGTGCACAAGAATCATCTCTCACTCGTCTTCACCATTCTTGGAGCAGAAGTTTGCTTGTTTTATTTTACTAAAATCTATTCGTTGCAGGTTGATATCAATGCGCCGGATGAAGATGGAAATACACCAATGCACGTTGCCGTTTCGGTCTTTGAAATATTTATTCTAGCAATTCATCAAATTTAGAACTTGAATTTGCAAATCGTGAGAACGCTACTTTGTTTTGGAGCCAATCCAAACATGAAAAATCGCTACGACGAAACACCACGACATTTGGCAGCGAAAAATAAAGACGAGTGAGCGTCTACAATTTTAGAAAAACATCTGAACGCTTTTAGACCCGGTGCCATTGATATTCTCCGCTCATTGATTATGTTTGGAGCAAAAAGCTGCCCAATTGACAAATTGGGGTCTGTAATTTTAAAAAACTTTGGTATACGTTAAATTTTAGATGCACCGTTGCCTGTGTTCACAAGATCAACTATATCTCCGAGAAAATGAGCCCTACAGGCAGCAATGCAGGTAAAAAAATTGATTTAGAACCTTATAATTATTTTAATTACGACTTTGTAATTGTTTTCAACTTTCAGCACTACAAGACAGTTCCGCCGAAGTCGAGAAAGATGTTGAGAATGCCAAAGTGCGAGCGTAAGTTTTGTTTTAAAAGTTATCTTGCATTTGTTACAGTTTTAAATTTGCATTTTAGTGATGCTGCAACGGGAGCCTACGAATTTGAAATTGATCCAGACACGCATGACATCAATTACGCCTATGTTGAACCGAATCCGGCTAGAAAGTTTCCACAAGAGGTTATTTCATTTTTTTGTATAGACAATTTGGTTCTTAAGGAAGCAATGCGCCATGTTAAGCAAATGTTAGAGAAAATAGTGAAAGAGAAGGAAAAATCGAACATTATATCAATTTTGTCATGTGATGGAGGTGGAATGAAAGGAATTGTTATGGTTCAGGTGAGACGGTAGAATGTTTAATTTTTGTAAGCTTTGTGCTTTTAGATATTGATAATTCTTCAACGATATCTTGACTCTCCGGTTCAAACTTACTTTGATTGGATGGCTGCGACGAGTACGGGAACATATGTTGCTGGAGCTCTAGCAAAAGGTGGGTAAAGTGTAGAAATTGCATTTTGGGTATTGGACTCATTAAAGCATCTTGTTTCTTAAGGCCTCTCACTACCTCACATGCAACGATACTATCTGCGAACAAAAGACATCCTCTTCACCACATGGACACGCCCGTACAATACTCTTCGTTTTGAGCAATTGTGCAAAGAAGCGCTTGGTGACGATCGAATGTTGGACATTTCCTATCCAAAGTAAGTTTGGTATTGTGATTCCTGTAGCTGCTCAAATATTATCCCGCTTTGCATACTTTTTATTTTAGATTGATTTTCACGACGACACGAGCTGATACATTCCCCTGCCAACTCACTTTACAAAGAAACTACCAATTACCAATGACGATGAAGGAGAATTTAGACTTGGGATTCGATGACCCGGCTGGTAAATGTATTCGTCTAGAAAATAATTTTATTCTTATTTAGAAATTCCACTTTGGTTAGCTGCTCGAAGATCGGCAGCCGCCCCAACTTATTTCGCGGCTTCTGAGGGAAAATTCATTGATGGTGGAATGGTAGCTAACAATCCGAGCCTCGATTTGCTGTCAGAAGTGATGTTTTGGAATACGAGTTGTCAAATGAAAGTGAGTTTTTTGGTGTTGATTTAGAAAGTTTCTCTTTTTTAGTCAGAGTCATCTAAAACGGAAAAAGAGAAACGAGATGATCCAAAAGATGTAACAATTGGCTGTTTGTTGTCACTTGGAACGGGTACTATTTCTAATAAGGGTTATTAGAAAAATATTGCAAGTTTTTAGGAATAACACCGGTATCTCCTGTCGACCCGTCCCTTTTTGAGATGAGTGATACGTTGGGAATGTTACGAGGCATCAAGAATTTGACGCTAATGGTTTTGGATCAGGTATTGTTTAATCGTGAGTCTTCCATTGTTTGTTTTTGATTTGTGAAACAACTAATTGAACAGATTAAACCTTGTAAATAAATTTTTAAAACTTTAAACACCGTTTTTATAGGCCACCGCCACTGAGGGAGCCCCGATTTCTCGGTGTAGATCGTGGTGTCATTCACTCCGAATCCCATACTTTCGACTCAATGCACCACTATTCAAGTAAGATCACTTGATTATTATTATGTCATTCTTGATCAATTGCTAACTTTAGAGATGTTATGTTGGATGCTTCTGACGATGTCGAGATTGCACAAGTTTTGTGGGACTGCGAAGTTTATGGATACACGCATCGGTCGGTTTTTGCCTGTTTGGATATCTTTGGTAATGTAACGGTATAATAGTTAAATCGTTTTCATGAAATTTTTATATCTAACTTTTTTAGGAAAGATTTTGTCGAGTTGGCCGAACTGTTGAAGGCGATTGGAACGAATAAACACCGAAAGACGAGACTTGGAACGGGCCTTTCAACCGATTATGACGAGATACGATTGTCTAGGAAAGCATCAAAAGAATCGGTTAAAGAATGAGCTTTACTTTGTTTTTTTTAATATATGATATATGATTTACTGCTCTAGGAGAATTTTGAACGTTACTATTGAGGAGATAAAGTTATGTTTTAAAGGCTTTTTCAGGTTACAAGATACAAATTGAAGGTCATAGAGACATTTCCGATGAAATTTCACCATGTAATTTTGCCTGAATTTTGAATTTTTAAGTCTATCTCCAATTTTGTGGGCGTGGATTTTTGGTGGAAATCAAAAGCTGAAGTTACCTAATGGTTCTTAACAAAGTGTGCTCTGTTCATTTTGTAGAAAAATGCACCAAAAATGTTTCTCGAGAGTCTCACGAATATTAGGTCCACGGGTTTTTTTGTGCGATTTCGAGGAGATTTTTGTGTGAACCCATTTTTAGATTGAATTATCATCAAATTCTGATAAAATTACCTAATCGAGCCTGGGATATTCACAATTGGGAACCCATGTCCATAAGGGGGTTTGAAATTTTCCAAATAATCCTTTTTTTCTTTTGTTTCAAATAGATTGGCTTCTTGACCTAGTTTAGTGCCAAATAGAAATCACAGATAGCTGGCATTTTTTTTGATTTTTGTAGGTATTCTCGATAAACTTTTAAACGATAGAAAAATCGCGCTCATTTGAGTTTTGTTTTTTTTTGGGATTAGTGTGATTTAAATATATGAGTTCCGAAAATTTTTACCCAATTCCGCAAAATTTTCGAACAAATTTAGCAGAGAAATTCGCACAGACGATTAAATTGACACTTACGACTTGGGTTTTTTTTCCCCTCGATCGAATCACTTTTTTTTTTTTGCAAAAATAAAAATTTCTTCGTCTCTAGGGAGATTTTTCTCTCTTTTGCAAAAGCAAAATTTTGTTTTCTATTGAAATTGAGATTTTTCGGGAGTGGGACAAATGCGACCTTTTTTTCCGCACCTTGCCCATTAGCGCACCTTTAAAACCTTTAACACCTTTAAAAAAAGCTCTAAAAAGCTAATATTAACCAATTTCTATTCCAAATCGTGTTTTTCTAGGTAATTTGAGGGTGTCGAATTCAAATTTTGACATAACAGAGCGTGTGGAACCAATTTGAAAGACAAAACGGCTAGATCAAAGTACAGAAAATTGTCGATTTTTCTCTTTGTATAACTCCGTCCGTTTGTTTCCACAGGCTCTGATATGTCAAAATTTCGATTCTACGCCCTAAAATTACCTAGAAAAACAACTTTTGGAATAGAAATTGGTTAATATTAGCTTTTTAGAGCTTTTTTAAAACGCGAAAAAAGGTGCGCTAATGGGCAAGGTGCGGAAAAAAAGGTGCGCAAATGTCCGGGTGCGCAAAAAAGGTCGCATTTGTCCCACTCCCGTTCACTTAAATATGGAATGGAAATTGAGAGAATTAGGAGAAATATTTCAGCTACACCATTAAGCACCATCATTTTTTAGCTGCAAGAACCAAATGGCGACGTGTTCGTGTTCCGCACCCAGCCCATTAGCGAACCTTTTTTCGTCTTTCGTGTTTAATCAAAAAAGCAAAAAACATTGCTCCCGGTGAGGCTCGAACTCACGACCTTCAGATTATGAGACTGACGCGCTGCCTACTGCGCTACGGAAGCACGCCTTCTAGGGGGATCTGACAGGCTTTTTATCAGAGCCTGAGGCGAGTTTTACTTGAGATCAGTAAAACCGTTAAATACAGTGGAACCTCTCTATAACGTAACTCACGGGACGGCTATAGCTTACGTTATATAGAGTGCCGTTTTATATAGTTTAACGTCGGCCGGGACCGGTCACGCCTTACGTTATAGAGAGGTTTACGTTATATCGAGGTTCGTTATAGAGAGGTTCGACTGTACCTTCAATTTTTAGAAAAGAAAAGATATTCAATTGAATACATAAGTTAGTTACAATGAAGTGAAATCACTTTTTCGTTTATTAGCTCATTATTTCTTTACAAATAGTGGGGGGTGGGACAAATGCGACCTTTTTTTGCGCACCTTTTTTTCCGCATCCAGCCCATTAGCGAACCTTTTTTCGTCTTTTAAAAAAGCTCTAGCTAACATTAACCAATTTCTTTTCCAAAAGCTGTTTTTCTGGGTAATTTTAGGGTGTAGAATCCAAATTTTGAAATATCAATTTGAAAGTTAAAACGCATAGGTTAAATTACAGAAAAATTGTCGATTTTCCTCTATGTATAACCCTGTGTTTTTGCTTCCACAAGCTCTGATATGTCAAAATTTCGATTCTACGCCCTAAAATTACCTAGAAAAAGAACTTTTGGAATAGAAATTGGCTAATATTAGCTTTTAGAGCTTTTTTAAAGGTGCGCTAATGGGCAAGGTGCGGAAAAAAAGGTGCGCAAATGTCCGGGTGCGCAAAAAAAGGTCGCATTTGTCCCACTCCCGATTTTTCTGCTTTGGTAGAAATCTTTGACACATTTAGCTTTTGAACAAACACAGTAAGCCGATTTTGGTAATGAATTTAATGAATCTTTTGCGGAAATTCTATTTTGAACCTTTTTTCGGCGATTTTCACCAAAATTTGATCGAAAACCAGAGAAAAACGAATGAACTAGACTTTTTACTCGCTTACACTTTGTACTCAAAGCTGGGAATGTGATTTAAACACTCAATTAACTCTTTCATAACAGTATTTATTCATTTGAGTGCACCAGATAGAATGTGTTTGCATTTTTGAGCGCAACACCTTTCTGAGCGTTTATTGGAGTTTATTACAGTCATTGACAAAAATGTATTCAAAATTTTCCTCTTCTTAGCTTTTCTCTTGAAATTTTGACGTAATAATATTGCCAATTATTAGAGATATTCTTTACAAATTCTTATTTAATAAAAAAAACAATTTCAGATTAGACGCTGCGTTTGAAGTTTTTTATAGAAAAACGAGTTTTTTACCTTTGCGATCCCAATATATCAAAAACTATTTACTCTACAGTTTTGATATGTCAAAAGTGTTTTGTAGAGCACGTCTAGATCTTCATTTTCACATATAACATATAATACTTGTGCGCAAAACTCTAAATTGAGCGAGTTAATGACTTGGGGTAGGCTAGTTTTCGCCATTTTATTTGCGCAACACGCTCATTTGCGCAACTTGCCATAACTTTCTTCTAAGTGGGCCAATCTTTATGATTTTGGTGTCATTTTGTTGCGCTTATTGAGATATACAAAGTGACACCAAAACGATAAAGATTGGCTGACTTAGAAGAAAGTTATGGCGAGTTGCGCAAATGACCCAGTTGCGCAAAGAATTTGGCGCAAATTGGCCTACCCTCAAAATTCAGGTTACCTTTTTGCTACCGTACCCCCGCAAATCTATTTTCTATTTGTTGCTCGCTCATTGTTCCTTATAAAAACAGGCGTAGGCTAGTTTTCGCCATTTTATTTGCGCAACACGCTCATTTGCGCAACTTGCCATAACTTTCTTCTAAGTCAGCCAATCTTTATGATTTTGGTGTCATTTAGTTGCGCTTATTGAGATATACAAAATGACACCAAAATCATAAAGATTGGCTGACTTAGAAGAAAGTTATGGCGAGTTGCGCAAACGATCCAGTTGCGCAAATGACCCAGTTGCGCAAAGAATTTGGCGCAAAGTAGCCTACCCCAATGACTAACCAATTTCAAATAGCAGACCACATGAAAATCGAGCCTTTTACATTGAAATGAGTCGTTTTTCTTTGTGTTCACTTTTTGAAAGTCCTTAGCTCGCTCAATTTTAAGTCGTACCCAAAAGTGTTAGATTCGAAAATGAAGATCTAGATGTGCTCTACAAAACACTTTTACATATCAAAAGTGTAGGCAAAACGCTTTTTGATTTTTTGGGCTCGTAAAGGTAAAGAACTCGTTTTTCTAGATAAAATGGGGGATTTCAAATCTCATCAAATTTCAAACCCAGCGTCTAATCTGAAATTTTCTCTCTTTTGATAGAAAATTTTGCTCGTTCTTAAAGGCTCAAATCATCCCAAAATTACAGGGTTTTGGTGCTTGAAATCGGCAAAATACAGAAGTCAGTCTAATTGTTGGCTGTGAACAACCAAAAGTGGAGGTATTTGAAGAAAATTTCCACTTTCCATACTCCATAAGGAACTAAAATCATTCATTTTCTTCATTTTCTTTCGAAAATTTTCCATTTTCAGTCAATTCGTCGTTTTTTACGTTATCCTGCTAATTTGTACAATTGTTCGGGAAAAACGAGAGACGAATGGCTGAGAACCGGCGAGAAATGGCCGATTGCCGGCCCTGTCTTCATGGGCATGGGGGCTGTGTTCTTGGTGAGTGAAGGAAAGATAAAAAGAAACACGAGTAGTAAGCTCTAAAGAAGCTATAGAACAGTTCTACTGTCGCACTGTTTCACCCACACCTGCTACTTGTTAGGAAGAGCAGTCGGCTATTGTCAAGTTCTAGCAATGATGTACATGTAAAGTTTGAACTGACAAGGGAAGTACCCTAGCCGATCGCCAGCCGAAATAGAAGTTGTAGAATTGACTATGCTGATCACAATGGTGCAAAAATCAACTGCCTATACGCCTGTAAACGCGAGATATCTGGCATAGAAGTTTGCGACATCGCACTTCAAAGCTGATGGCTTAAAGCTTAAAAGCTCGACTCTCTCGCGCGTCGCTGAAATGAGCTGTTGGCGCAGTGGATAAGAAGCTCGGATACAATGCCATTTTGCTTTTTGCTTGAGTCCGAGTCTTCACCTAGCAATTCTTGTTTGCTTTTTACTTTTAACGAAACTAAAAGTTTCGACTGATTGTGAATAAGGAAGTCCGTCGTAGAGTTGCTCCAAAGCTGTTGTATGCAAATTTTCTGCCAAGGCCAGCTCAGGTCAGCCTGCTGTTTCCGGAAAATTCCCGCGAGAAACTTGCTGACGAAGTATTCTCACGTATGTACAATACATAGTTTTCCCGCGGAATGTTCTCGAAATTTTCCACAGAGATCTTCCGGAAAGCTTTTCTGGCGGAATTCCCTGAATACTTTATAGGAGAAAATTTCGCTCTGCGGAATACATTGTCAGCAAATTTCCCCCGGGAAGCTTCTGGGAACAGAGTATTCCGCATACAGCCTCAAGTCATGCCAGACTTTTAGAACTTCTTAGTTGGACAAGCCGGCCCCTTTTATGGGTTGGGGATACAAAAAATGGTCGGGATTCAAGCCCGCGACCTCTCGCTTACCAGGCGAACGCTACAGAGAGTTACATCGACATGTTACATCGATCACGTTACATCCAAAGAGTTACATCGACACGTATTCCATTGCCGTCATTGCCTTACTTCTTTGCTCTCTTAGTTCCCGGTTTTGGTCCTAGTAGGCTGGCTGAGATTTAAAAATGATTAAATGAAATGTAGGAAGTGGGGCAAACGGGAATCTCTTAAAGTATCATTGAACCAATAGAGTCCAAATGATTGTGAGTCCAGTGAAAACGATGATTTTCAGCTCCTCTACTTGCCCTCGATCTATGCCATTCTAAAGCTCAAACTTACAAGAAACATCTGCTATAAGGTAAAAGAAAAGCTATTTCTATTTATATAAACATTCTCTAGCTAATGTTATGCCTAATTTTTACTGATATTGCGAATTTGATGGCCAATTCGTTTGTTGGTGGATATTTGTTCCAAATCGGCGCCGTTTTCTGTTGGAATCCGGTTTTTATGTATCTTGAAGGGGTGTACAATAGTTGTAAGTGCTTAGAGAAGTTGAAAATCTTACGGAAATTTACAGTAATCTGGGGCATTGCTGCTTTTCTTTACGTGGTGCTGGCGGTGAATCGCTTTTTGGTGATTTTGGGACGACCGCGGCTGGTTCGCGGCTTTTCGGTGAGAGTTTTCGGGGGTAAAACCTTGAAAACTTGTATTTTCTATGTACTCAAACATTACGTAAACAGGGTTGTTTCAAGGGAAAATCTCAGAGTTAAGCCTAGCCTGGTCTACCGTCTTCCGGAAGATCAATGCTTGTATTTCAAAAGAAGCTAGGTTCTCTCAGACTAAAGCCAACCCTGACTTTTATTGACTTTTACTGACGTCTTAATTAATCCATCATAAGTACCAAAAAGAAAGATGGCTTTTTTTCCTTTCTCTTCCCCCTTATTTCCTCTTTCTCCTCCGAAGATCTAGCTCAGTGTTTCGAGCGGAAGACCCGGTAAGAGGAGAAAGCTCAGTGTTTAGAAAAGCTCAGTGTTTCGAGCGGAAGACCCGGTAAGCAGAAGGTCCAGGGTTCGATCCCTCTCCGGAGAAACCTTTTGCCAATTCCTTCACTTCTTTATACCCTCTAGAAATTGAGCTAGAAAGCTAGAAATTGAGCTATATTGAGCTAGAAAGAGTGCGGTTCTACCTCCAAGCAAGCACAAAGCTCATTCTCACAGACTTTCCAAGGAAATGCCATTGTAAAATAACATAGTTCTCTATATTGGTGAAGAATCAACTTTTAGCGCATTCGCATCTGGGTGTGGCTCTTTTTGGCCGTTATCTGGGGTCTCTCGATCAGTATTCTCACAAAACCACTCTCTTATAACTCAAAAGCGATGATCGCCATCGTTTTTCCGTTTATCGAGGATATGAATAAGGTTTTTCACAAAAGAAAAAATCACTTTAAAACAAGTTTCCAGGAAAACTTATTGTACGTGAACAAAGCGCACACTTTCAACAATCTCCTCTTCGCGAATCTGATATTTTCGATTTACTCGGCCATCATTTTCATTCTTCTTTACACGAGATCGAAAGGCGGAATCAAGATTTCGAGAGGGGAAATGAATGTGAGATTTTGGAAACTATTGGTAACTCAACCTTTCTGACATACAGAATTGAGTGCACCAGGAAGATGGGGTTTACACTTTTGCACACAAAGTAGTAAACAATGATCAAGTTAATTCAAATCAAACACTTTTCAATCGCAATCGAACAGCTCAAAGGCAATCGGACATTTGATACGCGCCCCGCCCCTTTTCCCGTTGGCAATCTAACTTTGAGCTCAAAATTCTTGGTGTTGGGTTGTTCAATTTAAATATTCTTGATATCATTGGATGCACCAAGTCTTTCTCTGTCGATTGGTACAAAAACTATTTACATTGGACAGCTTAACACCAAGAAATTTGAGCAAGTTGGATTGCCCACGGGAAGAGGATCGAGGTGCGTCTCAAATGTTTGCATTTGCATCCGAATTTGCAAACCCTCTTTCTGGCACTCTTACTTTGGCGGGAGTTTTGTGGAACAAAATTGAGTGTACCAGAAAGAGTGTTTTTCCATTACATAGTACATTTTGAGTAGCTTAGCTTCTAAATACGGCTTGATTCCGGAAAAGAAAAATTGATGATCTAAAAGATCTAAAAATTTCCCTAGGCTCTTCTCCAAGCCGCAATGATCACCACTCCGGCGATTATCGGCGGATATTTCTATGCTTTAGTGCAATTGATAAAGACAACGAATCTTTTCTTGGGAATGGTTGGGCAAGTGATGTGGATTGTGTTTACAGGTTGGACTGGATAATACAGAGTGGTCACCCGCATAAATCTTTTTGACTCGATCTTCATAGATGAAATAAATAAAAATTTCTTTAAAGATCCTTAATTACACACTCTTATTAAGTCAAATTTAAAAGATTTAAGTCCTATGCCGTTTCTGTAAGTGAGAGGAGTTGAGGCTGAAGCTTAGGCTTAGACTTAGGCTTAGGCTTAGGCTTAGGCGAGCCTATGTCTGCCCCTATACCTATGCCCCCTAAGCTTAAGCCTAAGCCTAGGCCTAAGCCTAAACCTAAGCTTAAGTCTAAGCCTAAGCCTAAGCATAAGCCTAAGCATAAGCCTAAGCATAAGCATAAGCCTAAGCCTAAGCCAGTTCAGCCAAACCCTCTAACCATATGGATAGCTGTAACTTTGTGCGTTTTGCCGATTAGCGGTTTTTGAAAACAGTTTCTGAACGTACATTTTTAGGCTTTTCTTTTTGCACCTACCACATATTGTAACTCGTATTGTAACTCGCGGGTAACTTGGGAAGGCTCCCTGGTAAGACCGATGCTCTTTCTTTGCACAAACGCGCGTCGTTCTCAGCGCACAGATTTTGAATAAAATAATATATTTTTGAAAGTGTATAGCTAAATTTGAACTTATCTTTTGTGTAAGACCATTTTTCCCATCAGAAATTTTTTTGCTAAAACCGATTCTTCTAGAGCTTTTTTTTTTTGTTTAAAATCACAATTTTCCCATCGAAAATAGTAGAGTTTTATTTTGGTCTGTAAAAATTGTGATTTTGTAGATAAAACGCGAAAACATTATTCTTCTAATAGGAAAAAGTTCAAATATTTTCGATATTCAAAAACGTCAGAACGAAGCGCGTTTGTGCAAAAAGAGCTGCAGAGTAGAGGGGTTGAGCGAGCTGCTTCTTTCAACTCCTAGAACTTACCGAAACGGCATAGGACCTAAATCTTTTGGATCTTTCTAGAAATCTTTCAGGTTTTCAATTATGGTGGATTGATTTGAATGGATAGTTAGAGGAAAGGTTACCCCAAAGGTCAAAAGAAGCCTGGCCTAGGCCTTGCCTGGTCTGGCTTAAAGATCCTAGACACGGTTGGAACAGCCCTAGATGCTTACTATAATATCAATCATATGCATATATAATATCAGCAGCAAACTTACAGTACTCTAATCAATTCAAAACACGTTCAAAACTGAAATTGTGATTTTGTAGATAAAACGCGAAAACATTGTTCTAATAGAAAAAAGTTTAAATATTTTCGATATTCAAAAATGTGAGAACGAAACGCGTTTGTGCAAAAAGAGCAGCCGTTTAGAGGGGTTGACTTCTTTCAACTGCTTCTTTCAACTCCTAGAATTTACCGAAACGGCATAGGACCTAAATCTTTTGGATTTGAGTTACTAAGAGTGTGTAATTAACGATTTTTAAAAGTATTTTTATTTAGTCCATCTGAATGTTCTGAATATTCCATCTGTCTTAAGCCTTATCTTAAGGCTTTTCATTCCAAAGGGTAGCCGTTAAAAATCTTTAGAAATAAGATTTTTTTCAAAAACAAACTGTGCTCAGGCATGAGCTCGATCATCTACCTAACTCTCAATCACAGTGTTCGGAGTTTTTATTTTGGGAGACGGCAAGAGATCTACGGTCAATGTGAGATTGAAGCGTCGAACAAGGATCTCCGAACGAAAGTCATCCAAGCACCAAACACTTTTCTCACTTCAATACAAAATGCGCTCAATTCGAGATGAATAAACTTACATTTACATAGCTTTCTCAGGACTTGAGTTACTAAAGTGTTTGGTAAAATGGGCATAGTAAAGTGAAAAGGTGTACTGTAATTGTTGCTTCGAATCATTTTGATGAGTTTTGCCTTTTTTTAGTATGAACTTGTCGACGAAAAAAGATTTATTGCCAAGAAGAGAGACTAACATTTACCCTGAGAATCGGATGAGAATCAAATGAGAAAACTGAGGATCAGATGAGATTTGAGGAGAGATTTGTTTGGAGATGACATTTTAATCGATTTCCCTTCACTGTGCCCAAGGTGGCAGAATGATTGGTTCCTGGGCTCTTTCATCTTCCGAATCATCGCCGTTTGACTGGCAAGAATCACTGGAATCATAAAATTTCAAACTTTTACGAAGTTTTCATAGTTTAAAACAAGAGCAAACTTTAACACATTTACGGCGACGGTATTTTGGACGTAGAGCCAAGTAACCGTTAACTGTTTTACTGATAATTTGGTGAGATAAAGTAAACTCTTATAGTCATTCGATAGCCCTAAATCTCCACTTGAAAACTAGTATAAAGTTACCAAGAACTTTCTAGAAAATAATTAAAAGTTTTTAAAAAATTGAGTTGATATTAAAAATCATCAAAAATCGTCATTATCGTCGTCTTGAATGTGTTAAGGTCGGTTTTCAATTGATTGATTAATTCGATTGATTGATTGATTGATTGATGGTCGGTGGATTGATTTGAATGGATAGTTAGAGGAAAGGTTACCCGAAAGGTCACTTTTTCAGGCTTGGTCTCTGGGTCTGCCAGAAGCCGCCTGGTCTAGGCCTTGCCTGGTCTGGCTTAAAGACCCTAGACACGATTGGAACAGCCCTAGATGCTTACTATAATATCAATCATATGCATATACAATATCAGCAGTACTCTAATCAATTCAAAACACGTTCAAAACTCAAAACAAAACAAAACTCACGTTTCTTGTCGAGAGAAAATCTTCGAGTCAGCGTCATGTTGAATGGCCATTGTAAAAGTGATAATAGCAAATCGAGAGTTGACACAAAATTCTCATGAAAACTCAAGCCTTATAAGGGACACATTTATTTTTCCTTTCCACATAGTTATAGTCATAGATCTTCATTATTCAAGGCTATTTTTATTACATTCAGTATGCGAAAAAGAGGCTTTTGTAATCTTATTACTAATTCTTTTGCCTCAACCAATTTATTTATGCATTCTTTGGGGAACTTTGAGCCATGTGACTCATTATTTAGAAGGGAAAGGAAAGGAAAGATATAAACTGATAAGACCAATTTTTTTCCCTTGCTTTGCGAGAGATCTGATGAGACAATTCTTCTTGATATTGATAGGAACGAAAAGAACTTTTTGACCTAATGAACAAACTTGGATTTCAACTTTACTGTTGGATTTGACATTGATTCGGCTTGACTGACATTGATTCGGCTCGACAAAACCTTGACATTGATTCGGCTTGACTTGCAAAATCGTCAAGCCAAGTCAAGCCTTATAAAGAACACATTTATTTTTCCTTTCCACATATTAGGTTGTCCAATAAGTAATGCGTGTTTTGACACGATTTTTAAAATATCACAAAATTAACAAAAGAGAACTTTATTAATCGATATATTCTCCACAACAATCAACAACATTTCTCCATCGTCCGAGCAAAGAGTGAAGTCCGTCATAATAGAATGAAGCTGGTTTCGATGAGAAGAAATCGTCGAGCCATTTTTGCACCTCGTCAACACTTTTGACTCGTTTCCGTCCGCAAATCGTTTAAACCAGCGCTGGCACTGGCTGATTGAAATTGAATCCTCTCCAAATGCGGCACAGATAGTTCGATGGCAATTCGCTGCAGTTTTACCTCGTTTGAAATCATACAGCATTGATGCGCGGACAACAAACTTTTTGTCTTTCATCTGCAAAACAACATATCTATTATAAAACAAAGGCAAATGAATAAAATAATATATAAAAATAAACACAAGATGCAATTCGAAGCGATTTCGCAATAGTTTCGAAATAAGTAACACGCATTACTTATTGGACAACCTAATAGTTATACAAAAATGTCCTTGCCTAGGATTTTTGGCACTAAAAGGCAGATTTTTGGCAGTACTACAAGGTGAACAGTTTCAGTTACATTTTCTGGCCCTTCTTTTGGCATCTACAGTACTGGACAATGAAATATGATATTTGAAAAACGATCGTCACTTTCGCGCGTCTGTAACTCCCTTGTCTTTGAGTTTAAACTATTAGTGTTATACATTTTCTGAAAGCTCTTTTCAAGGACTACACAATGGTAATATTAATATTTAGAAATACGGTAAAGACAAGGGAGTTACAGACGCGCGAAAGTGCGAAAGAGTTTTTTCAAATATGATATTTCATTGTCCAGTAGTGTAGCTACCGTATCCCCCTTTGGGATACGGTAGCTAGCTTTGGAAAGAGAGCAAGCAGAAAAACCTGCTAACTATAGCCCTGACTCATAAAAGTACATACTAGGCATAAAAAATCAAAATTCCTGTCAGCTTAACCTTCTTTTAGAGTATTTACGGTAGGGAACGGAGAAATTTTATAAAAGATCAGACAAGGATAAAGTTTGAGTCGGTAGTTGGAGCAAGCTTTAGAATATCTAATTGAGTCGATGTTCAAAAAAGACCTAAGTTTCTGATCCATTACCTGGGCCCAGGTAATGGGTCAGAAACTTGGCTGGGCCAGCTGGGCCAGCCCTGCATACAACTTACGACTTCTGTCCTGAATTAGAGGCTCAGCTCCGGTTGGGTCACACTTTTAACTGGTAAACTGTAAATACCAACTGAGACAGTGAGATAGATATTTATATCGGCTTTAACAAATCTCCCAACGCTCACCAAAACTGTTATGGCATTTTTGGTCTGCTGAACATTTCACAAAGGGCCACTCCTCAAAATAGCTCGGATTTCTCGCGCGGTGATGACTTTAAGAAACGATCAAGTTTGATTGAAATCTCTTCTTATCACAAACTCTCTGTCTTTATCCGATTTAAGTGAGGTCCCTTCCGGATTCATCCATTTTTGGAGATTTTAAGTGTACCAGAGAGAGATTATCCCCAAAACGACATAGGGCATGAAATCAGCTAAAGTGGAAGGGTGAAAATAAGTATGGAAAAATTTTAGAGTTCATGTAGATCAACAAATTCCAACACTGAATCTTTAGAACTTCTTTACAAATAGTTCAATTGCAGTTAACTTACTGTAATTCTCGACTTTAGACGTACTTTAGCTAGGTCGCGAAAGGAAGGTTCAAAGCGGATTCTTCTATTGGGCAATCAGTATCTTGTAATCATTGTCAGAAAACTCAAAAGTAACAGTAACTTCAAAGTATTCAGCTAATACAATATCAAGATTGAGATCTTCCACCATTTATACAGTCGATCGTTTCATTCCCTAATAATTTTTTCAAACACTTGATCAGTCAAAAATTCTTTACTGACACATTCGCAACGATACGGCTCACCAGTGAACCGTACGTGGATTTAACACTTTTTTGAGGCCGATTGGGCTGAAAATTTGCAACAGGGGTTTTCGGGGTCAAGGAATTCGAATCCGTACTTTGTTTTTAAAGAAAGTTGCTCTATTTTTGGATATTTCATCCGGTTTAATTACTCAAGTGCGACCCCCACATCCAGTGCCAGAAGGCGCGCGATTACGGGAATTTTTCATTTTTACGTAATCGTGCGGCTTCTGGCATACGTATAGGGGTATAGGACAGAATCCAAACTTGGTTTCGCTCTTTTTTCTCCACTTTGATTTAATTACCCAAGGTTTTAGAGTTTTGTGATAACCGTATTGAGTTGGAAATTAAAGTTGCTCAAAAATAATAACGGATTCAGATTCTCTATCCCAGAATGCCCTCGGTTACAAATTTTCAGAGCTACAGCTAACATAGATAGCTGTCGTCTGTAAGAAATATATGTTGATGTTTTGATCTATATAATTTCTTGTGAGACCGTGTCTCAAAACAAAACCCTTCCTTTCTATTCAATGATACAGAAATAAGTGTAGTGTAGAAGTAGAAAGATGGGAAATAAGGGTAGAGGGATATCGTCCAGTTGTCCTCGATAATGCACAGTTGCTGGAGATTGTCGAGTTGGATCCAACTGAAACTTTGCCCGAATTAGCCGAATACTTTAAATGTGATTCGAGCACAATTTCTCGACACCTTTCGCTCATTGGAAAAAGGAATCGTTGTGGGCAATGGGTCCCACATGAATTGGTCCTCTGAAAACAAGGTCAATCGAGTTTTATTTTCTCGGATTCTACTGAAAGAGACTACGGGCGGTGCTTTTTTGAAAGCATGTTGATGATAGACGAAAAGTGAACATATTTCAATAATACAACACGCAAAAGGCAATAGTTGAGCAAAGGAGAAAGGCCGATTCCGACATCACATCCAGAACTTGACGGAAAGAAAGTTATGCTGTCGGTCTTTTGGAATATGAAAGTAATCGTTTATTTTGAATTACGAAAATCTTCAAAAACTATAACTTCGCAAAGCGACATCGAACAGCTGAAGAAAGTTGATGAAATTCCACGAGAAAGGGCTTTGATCCAAGGACAATCCATTTACTCGCTCACAATGCCCGGGTACACACATCAAACTTGGCTCAAAACACCATAGAAGAATTAGGCTGGAAACTTGTGCCTCATCCGCCCTATTCGCCCCATGTTGCTCCCTCAGATTACCACTTGTTCCTGTCTATGCAACACTCTCTTGCAAATCTAAAGTTTAACAATCCTGAAGAAGTCGAAATTTGGGTGCAAGACTACTTTGCGTCCCGGGACCCCGAATTTTTCGAATCAGACAACCGAAGTCTACGCAAAAAATGTAAGAACATAGTTGATAATATTGACAAATATCTTTTGGAATAAAGTTGTTTTCTTATTGATTTTTGGGCTGTTGAAGTGTTGGTTATAATCCGCAGTTTCTTTTGCAAGTACCTAATATATAGATACTTTATTCAGGACCTGAAATCAAGTGCGCTAGATTTAAGATTAATACACATCAAACACAAAAAAGCCCGATAAAAAGGAATACGATATAATGTATGTAATGGGTAGCACAGACAAGGTCAAGAATCCACTAGACCTATAGTGGAGTGGAGCCATAAGCTAAAAACCCTCCGTGAAGCGGGTGTTTCGGTCGGTCTGACGAATAAAAAGAGTCGCGTTTTATAAGAACAGAACGTCAACTTTTAAGCAAACGGTTTCAATATTCGAGTTGAAACAATCCTAGGCCAACAATTGCAATTTATCAGAAAGTTTGGCCCGCATTTCGAGTCCAAAAGCCCAAATTTCAATTCCACTTCGATTTCAGCCGTCTGGTCGATGGCCTCTTACTTCTATGTGCTGCTTGCCGTGAATCGTTTCCTCGTCGTGGTCTCCAGTCCGAAAGTCACTCACATGTTTCAGGTTTGAGCAAAAAGGAGATTTCGAGAATGAGAATTATTCTAATTCCAGAAAATTCCAATCAGCTTGTGGCTCTTGCTGGGTCTTCTGTATGGATTAGCGGCAGGGATTGGCTCAAAGCCTTTACCTTTCAATTCTCGAGCTTTTGGCGGTATCTATGTGCCAGCGATTGAGGACCTGAAAAAAGTGAGCTCAGAAGACTGAAATAGTTATCGTTTTTTCTAACAAAGTTATCTGATCAGCCTAAAAAGCCGTCAGAAAAAGAAATGTTGAAGTTGAAAGAAGTTTAAGAATAAAAAGTCTTTTTGACTATTCTCTTTGTCTATCACGGCGCATTTCGCCTGGCAGACTGTCAGTGGTGGGTTGGGGAGTTTGCTTGCATTTGCTTACAAGGAAAACAATTGTTTAATTGATTGTTTAACAGGTTGTTTAACCAGGTCATGGTAAAGCTGAAGGTTTGAGTACTAGGCAGGTCTGGGTAAGTTCTGTTCCCGTCCAACCGTCCAACCTAGTCCAGTCCAATGAATTCGTCTGAAAAATTGATGAAGCCTAGCCAAGCCTAGTCCATTCCAATTCAGTGGCTGAAAATAAACAAATTACTTAACATGTCAAGTTATCCAGACCAAGATAAAGTTCAAGTTTAAGTAACGAGGCATGTAAAGTAGTCAAATCTGATCCTATTCAGTCCAGTCGAATCCTGTTTAAAAGTTGAGCGCTAACTTTTAAAAGGAATTTTCTATTTACAACGAAAAAAGATTAGCAACATCATAGTCAGTTTACCTCAATACATAAACCTCAATACATGGATCAAATTCCGTCAGTCAGTTTACCTCAATACATGGATCAAATTCCGGGCCGACAAAGGAGCCGAAAGAGAGGAGAAATACGAGCGACAGTATCCCGAGAGCTGTCCCAAAAAGTCCATAAAGATATTCCTTTTGAGAAAAAGCTAAAGATACTCTTTATTTTGTTTGTACTATTTTGTTCTAGCTGTTCTTCGTGTTTTACGCAAAAATAAACTATGAAATTTGGGAATTTAGAGTGCTTATTTATATTTATTTAGAGTGTCTCAAACATTTTTTGGAGCTTTGAGCATCTCATTTTTTTGTTTTGAAAAAGATTGACTCAAATCTGGTGAAAACCCTTGCCAATCTCGTTCTCAAAAGAGAAAAACTCCATGGAAACCATATAAATCTTTCATTTTTTTGCCTCAATTTACTCCTCTTTTTCTAAGTTGACTCGAGAATCCGATCTAAGAAATTCATTCTAGAATCCCGTTTCTTTAGTTTTTCAATCTTTATGCTTTTCTGGCTTCTTTCCTTTTCTCTTTTCAATCCGTTTTCTTGAGTCTTTCCGTACTTAACAATAAGATTAAAACTTACAAGGAGGAAGGGAAAGGAAGAAAGAGAAGTTATTGAAGTTTTAGTAGTAAATTCGTAAACTGTAGTAAATTTCTCGACATTTAATACTTAGGTTTCACCTATGTAAACTATGCATTGGCGCAAATCAGCCAGTGTTCAGCGTGTTCGGCTGAGCGCAAATCAACCGCAAATCAACCCCCGGCATTAAATCTGCGGTTAACTGCTGGTTTTTTAAATCCATTTTTTAAGGTTTTAAGAATCTTATAGTAAATCTTATAGTAAATTAAGACCATTAAGACTTCAGTTTTGATTATAAGCCAAAATTCGTCAAAATATTAACCAATTTTATTCCAAAAGTTGTTTTTCTAGGTAATTTGAGGGCGTAGAATCGAAATTTGGACATATCAGAGCCTGTGGAAACAAACGGACGGAGTTATACAAAGAGAAAAATCGACAATTTTCTGTAATTTGATCTAGCCGTTTTGTCGCGGGTGGGACAAATGCTACTTTTTTTTTGCTGGAAAAGGCCTTAGGCAAGGCCGTAGAGCTTCGAAAATATTTCCCTGTAAAGGAATCGTATGCGTAGATTCCGAATTTCGACAAATCAGACCTCGCTGACACGTCAAATTTGGGCTAAAAGGCAAAAACTACGTAACTTAACGCTTTTCCGCAGTTTTTGCCTTTTAGCCCAAATTCGACGTGTCAGCGAGGTCTGATTTGTCGAAATTCGGAATCTACGCATACGATTCCCTTCTATGAAAACATTTTTGAAGCTCTACGACCTTGCCTAAGGCCTTTTCCAGCAGAAAAAAGGTCGCATTTGTCTCACCCCCGTTAAAATTAAAAGCGTTCCTCAAGAGTGCTGTATTTTCTAAACAGTCAATCATTTGAATTCATTTTAATCCCAAAATAAATCTACTATATATAAAAAATAGTTAAAACGTTTGTCCGTCCGTTTGTCTGTCATGCCTACGCGATAATACAAAATACGTTAACGCAAAATTACAACAAAGTTAGCTAGAAAGCTGAAAATTTGTACACGGGGGTTTTCGGGAGCGAGGAATCCGAGAAACTTAACGCTTTTCCGCAGTTTTTGCCTTTTAGCCCAAATTCGACGTGTCAGCGAGGTCTGATTTGTCGAAATTCGGAATCTACGCATACGATTCCTTTACAGGGAAATATTTTCGAAGCTCTACGACCTTTCCTAAGGCCTTTTCCAGCAAAAAAAAGGTGCGTAAATGTCCGGGCGCGCAAAAAAAGGTCGCATTTGTCCCACTCCCAAAACCTGCGCAAAAAATTGCTTTTATATTTTTTTCTTTGCGCAGGCGCACTTTTTAGAAAACGCATTACTCGACAATTACTCGAGCTATTATTCGGTAGAAAATTACTCATGCAAATTTACTAGAGTAATTACTTACTCGCGAGGAACACACTCTATCGGTAGGCATCTCTTCGATTTGCCCCATTAAAGTCAAGTTATTAAAACGTGTAATCAACATGATACATTTGTTTACTAATTTAGAAAAACTGGCTGTGTATTAAAAATCGAGTTTCCTTTCCTATTTCGAAGTTAGTTGTGACTAGTGTTGACTAGTAAGAGATCAATGACGCCACTGTTTTTCGTTACGGTTTTGGAGACACAAGCTAGCGCCTACCCAAAGCGGAACTCGGAAAATCTTTCGCCTTTCAATTTAGACGTCAAAACATCAAAACTATTAGATTTTTCATTTTGATTTGTACTCCCTTTTCAAACTTTCAAAGAAACTTCCTGTAAAGAAATATTCTTTGCGTGCTTGGTACTCTTCACTCAAGACACGTTATTTCTTGTTTCGAGATATCTGATCTCACTTGAACTAAAAACACTTTATTCAATAGCCGAGTGACTCGGAATCTTTGGGTTCTCATTTGAGCAACTTTTAAACAAGATCGACAATCGAATTAAAAGTGACGATAAAAAACAGAAAGAATTTCGTCCTAATTAGGACACAACTTTCACACAATGAGAGGAAAGCAGAAAGAAAAATGAAAGATAACAAAAAAGCAAAATGAACAACGGTTGCCTTCGATAGGCTTTAACACAAGATACTCAGCTAACAAGCTACAAAACAATAGATGATTTGGGGCGCGAAATAGAATAAAGGCGCACCGATTTCCTCAATACTTTTCCAATTTTTAGGCTGTCAGAGTTAGATAACTTTTAGTGGCTATTCGCCACACTTCCTCAATCTTGTTCTTTAATCCTTTTCTTTTCGATTTCCTCTATTTCCATTACCATTCCATTCCATTACTAACTCAATTCGCAATAATAACTTTGTTTACTTCTTTTCTCGAACTTGTGCCTTTCAGTGGGCTTTAAATCACCGTTTTAAAGGTACAAATTATCGGAGCGATTAGCTCATTTGCTTCAATAAAGTTTTCATTTCCTGAAAAAAAGGTTTTTTCAAAGTTTTTTCAAAGTTTTCAAAGTTTTTCCATTGTTTTTCCATTTCAGTGTTCAATGAAGCGATTCATTCTATTATTTGGGTTTACTTTGGCCATAAAATGTTTTGCTGGAGAAGCAAAGGATGAGCAGATTCACAATTGTCCCTTCTGCATGCTCCCAATTGACAATGTTGGACCACCGAAACACCTCGAAAATGATACGATCAGGTTAAAAAACGATCTTTGATCACTTGGCTAAGAAAAAGTTTACGAATTAGAAGAATAAAGGACTCTCTTCAAATACAGGATCACTTAAAAATTGATTTAATAAAAAAATCGAATGATTTAAGTGATGATCTAGCTTTCCCTTTACGGACTGGACTGTGAAAAGCGATCGATCGATTAACGATCAAATTTGATTCCTAAATAGCCGAGTATACTGTGATCTTATTTGAGATCGAAGATGAGGATTAGAAGATCCGACAATGGATAGCGCCAATCGATTCGTCGTCCTTGAAACCCCTTGAAACGAATCGATTGGCGCTATCCATTATCGGATCTGCTAATCCTCATCTTCAATCTCAAATAAGACCACAGTATACTCGGCTGTTTAGGAATCAAATTTGATCGTTAATCGATCGATCTCTTTCACAGTCATTTACTGTTCGACAAAATGGATAGCGCCAATCGATTCGTCGTCCTTGAAACCCCTTGAAACGATTGGCGATTGACGCTATCCATTGTCGGATCTGCAAATTCTCATCTTCAATCTTTCTATCTAATCTATTAGCTTTTCTATAGCGTTCAGAAGTGAGTCAACAACTTTTAAACGAAAATATTTTCAGCGGTTTTGGCATGAACGTCTCGCAGCGTCGATCGATGTTCAAAGCAATGGGCGCTCATCGCTTTTTCCAACATCATCACTCGCACATCCATCCACATCAACATCAGCAGCCACATCACCAAAAAAAGAAAAGATCAGTTAACAGAAAATAAATGTTCTCACTGATTTAAACTGTTTGAAAAATGCAAAAAATTTTGTAAATTTTGTAAAAAATCCTTTTTAACCCATTCGAAACCGCAGCGTTTTTTCTTTTTTTTCGCCTGGGACCAAGCCTTTTTTTGACATTTTTGACTCCGAAGCAGTTTATCCAGATGGTTGGAAAGATTTAAGAGAGTCTCCTACACCATTTATTTTTGATGAAGAACGATTTGGATTTGACTTTAGTGCTTTTCAAGATCCTATCGATTATTATTCTTATTTTATCGACGATAAATTAATCAATATGTTAGTAGGCGAATCTAATAAACATGGCAAAAGGAAAACAAACTGGCAGGATTTCAATGCAAAATCTTTCAAGCTCTTCCTGACTCTGTATCTTCAAATGGGAATCGTCAAATTACCGAGGATTCGTGACAAATGAGAATTACTGGAGTAGCAGGCCTGGATTAGGAGGATTTTCCCACATGTCCAACATTATGTCAAGAGCAAAATTTGAATCTATTCTTCGCAACCTGCGTTTTTGTGATAATGAACTGGATCCTGCAGGAGATCGGCTTTATAAGATTAGAACTATTATGGAACATTTCAATGCAAAACCAGAGGCTGCATTGATTCCGGGTAAATATGACACGTCTTTTTGTCCACGTAATTTGTAGATTTGTTACAATTGGAATATACATGTAATGCTGAAAAACAGCAAAAAAAGCCAATTAATTGAATGAAAATAGCTCAATTAGCGCTAAAGCGAATAATCGCTGCAGCGGTCCGTTCCTGAGTTTTTGCTGCAGCGATTATTCGCTGCAGAAGTTTCGATGGGGTTAAAAGTCAACTCTTGAAAGGAATTTGAGAAAACATTAAAAAAATGACCAAAATTTTCGATAACAACTAGAATTTAGCTATCTTGTTGTCTTTTTTAAAAGCTTTTATGAATAAGAATTGGTCCATTCAGCTCTTTTTGTTATCTCAAATGGTTTTATCGATGTTTCCTGACCTCTCTTTATTTCTTTGTCCCTAAAATTTCCGCTTTTCTTTTGCTATTTCCTAGACAACAACAAAGAAAGTTTGAGATGATCTGCACGCGTTTTTCTTGCCGAAATCTCGCCTCGTTTTCCGTTTTACCGAAAGGAGCTCAATCGTATGTAAATGGTAGAAAATTTGAGTTAAAATCCAATGCTTTAAAATGCTTAACACATTCACGACAAGGTTTTCTGATTTTTGGTGTAAGTTATTTCCCTAACAGCTTCTCTAAAAGCGTTCACACGCAAGCGATTGGTGAATTGAAAACCGGGTTTTTGCTATTTCTCGTTTTCATGGTGATCAATGTGCATTATATTCTCATCACGAGTTCGTATCTTTTCTGGAATGTCGTGAGTTTTTTTGAGTAATTCACTGAACTGGACTTTGTATTTGAAACACAGCTTTCCTACGAGAAAGAAGAAGTTGAGTAAGTGTGTGACTCGGCTTTTGAGGAAAAGTAAAGCTTAAACAAACAAGCCTAACTAGGGATGCACAGAGATTGGCCACCAAGTTAGACTTATGTATTCGGTTGGTGAATTGAAAACTGCCGGACTTTGAACTAAAATTTATTCAACATAAAGCCATGAATTCATTCGAAATAATTTCCATTATTATTGACGACTTCTGCCCATTTTACAGGCAATTTGTGGATTCCTCTTTCGTAGTAGGATTTTGGTTTGTGTGTGAGACAAGTGTGAGACTCAAAAATCGAGGACTGGAGATGTCAGCTGTCAGCTCAGTTTGAGCACTTTCTTCAAAAGAAACCCATTTTGGTGTCAATGGAAAAGTTGTAGAGAATCAAAAATTAGACTTATAGCCAAATTTCCAAAAAGATACACTTGGTAGTTTCGCTTAAAATGCAAGTTTTGTGAAAAGTCGTAAATTTGGCATTTCTTGAAAACCAGTATTTGAATCGTTCTGAAAATTTGGATATAAGCTTGATTTTTGATTCTCTACAACTTTTCCATTGACACCAATGTCGGTTTCTTTTGAAGAAAGTGTTCAAACTGTCACCTATGACAATAGCCCGCAGTTTTCAATTCACCAACCCAATATTCCCCTACCAGCTTCTCTAAAAACGTTCACACGCAAGCGATTTACGGAAGTTTGGGATAAAAGTGAAGAGAAATGTTTGAAGATCATTTATCTGAATAATACATTAAAGAAATATTGAATTTGAAAAAAGTTCAGAATGTTTTAAGATGAGAAATTTCTGTTTTCAAACAGGTTACCGTTGACTCGGACATTCAAAGCTTCATAACTTTCTTTAAAATCAATATTTTTTTCAAACAGTTTCCAGATAAATGATCCTCAAATATTTCTCTTCATTTTCATCCTTAACTTAAATAAATCGGTTGCCTGTGAACGTTTTTAGAGGAGCTGGAAGGGAAATAACTTACGCAAAAATCAGAAAACCTTGTCGTGAATGTGTTAAAGAGGTTTTTAAAACTTTTTCTAAAAGAACTTACTCCAGGAAAATGGGTGCCAGCTGCTTCCGGAAAAATCTTTGATGTCTACAATCCTTACTCGAATGAACTCCTTACTAAAGCTCCAGATTGTGAAGTGACAGATGCGAAACAAGTGAGTTCAAATATCATTAGTGTCAGGGTTTTCTAAGTAGGATTTTCAAGCTAAGTTCACATAAAGCTTTTGAGTCAACCAGGATGGACTTGCTTGGCTTAGCTTGGCTAGAGCTTGGTTTAAACTATGATTAATCGTCAATCATAAAGTAAGGAATGGCAAAGGAAGATTTCCAGATAGGGGATTTAATCCTTGATCTTTTTTTCCTTTTTGCTTTCCGCGCAGATGCTCTAACTACTGAGCTATTTGGTATCTTTTTGCCAGAGAAGAAAGAGGGAATACAATGGGGAAGAGAAAGGAAGAATGAGAAGGGAAAGGAAGGAAGAAAGAGAAGGGAAAGAAAGGAAGAAACAGAAGGGAAAGAAAGGAAGAAACAGAAAGGAAAGAAAGGAAGAAACAGTAAGGAAAGAAAGGAAGAAACAGTAAGGAAAGAAAGGAAGAAACAAAAGGGAAAGAAAGGAAGAAAGAGAAGGGAAAGAAAGGAAGAAAGAGAAGGGAAAGAAAGGAAGAAACAAAAGGAAAAGAATAAAAAATAAGTTTAAAATAGTGAACCAATTTCATAAATGAATTTTCAGGCAGTGAAAGCAGCTCGCGACGCTTTCGAGCACTGGTCATTGGGCACAACGGCCAAGCAAAGAGGAGCAATTCTGCAGAAATGGGCACAAATCATCACCGAGAAAGAAAAAGAAATGGGAGAGATTTTGACAAAAGAAATGGTAAAAGCTTAAGATCCATGAATTCATATTACTTTGCATTTTCATATTTCTAGGGTAAACCCTGGCCTGAAGCTCGTGGTGAGGTGCTCTTCTCGGCCGGATATTTTGAGTGGTACGCCGGAGAGGCGAGGAGAATCTATGGACAAGTGGGTAAATCATCTAATGACAAGAATGTTTAGTTTTTAGTTTTTCTAGCTTCTAGGATTTGATTCTATTTTCAGATTGTTCCCTCAGCGTCACCAAATCGTGAGCATTTCCATATCAGAGAGCCGATCGGCGTCGTGGCGATGATTACACCGGTAATGTAGAAATTATAGTCTAAACTTTTATGCGTTAAAAATGAAAGATTCAGATTTTATTCTTTGAATAGAGATCACGATTAGAATACGAAAAGCAATCACTACAAGAATTCCATTGTAAAGAACGACCGAGTAAATTGAGTGATATTTGGCAAAAAAAGCTTTTGGCATCTTTATTTGGCATTCGCACAGTCGCCAGCACGATCCTTTAGCAATGTAGTGGATAAGGGGATCGTATCAAGACCCGGCTATCCCCAGTTTTGCTCGGGTTCAATTCCTTGCCAAGCAAGCACTACAAGAATTTCATTGTAAAGAACGACCGAGCAAATTGAGTGATATTTGGCTTATTGCCTTTTGCGCTGTTGCTTGCCGAGAAACGCCTGAAATGCCTACTGTGGCACGGATAAATCCCAGCTTATCACAAACTTTTTAAGCTTTCTTGCTAGAATTTTTTTATTATAATCTAGAATTCAAGCTTTCTTGGAAGAACCAAAAATATGATTCTAACATTTTTAATTTCTCGTAAATTTGAAGCCTCTTTCTTAAAGGGGGGTATTAACCGGGTGACGATAAAAAATTTTTTACGTCAACCACCTGTTTTTTATTTTAATATCGCTGATTTTATTATAAAAAGAATAAAAATCACCCGGCTAGAGTGATTTGATGGGTTTACAAATTTTTGGAGACACTGCAAGGCTTGGAGAAAAACAAGATCGTCACTCATCAGACACCTCAGCTAAAAGGCATCTATTTGAGAAAAATAAAACCACAAAAAACAATAAAATAAATTGTTAATCTACAATTCTTCCTCTTGCTCACTTTCATCTTCGCTCAAGTACAGCAGTTCCTCAAATCGGCTTCCTATCTTATCAATTTTCAGCGCATCTTCACCAGAAGTGACTGGATCTCCTCCACCGTAGGACGTCTTCAGCGCTTTGATTGACACAATTAGATCTTTTTTCCATTTGTGGGCGCTTGTGGTTTTATTTTTCTCAAATAGATGCCTTTTAGCTGAGGTGTCTGATGAGTGACGATCTGGTTTTTCTCGAAGCCTCGCAGTGTCTCCAAAAATTTGTAAACCCATCAAATCACTCTAGCCGGGTGATTTTTATTCTTTTTATAATAAAATCAGCGATATTAAAATAAAAAAACAGGTGGTTGCCGTAAAAAAATTTTTATCGTCACCCGGTCGCGATTAATACCTAAATTAAAGAATAAACAAAACTTTTAACACAAATAAGGATGAGGAGTCTCCTCTCCCCAGTGAGCTCTATCTGTTGAATGTGTTTTAAAAAGCCTCTGCTCTTGAAAAGAATATCTTTCTTCCAATATCAATTTCAATAACTGTTTCTAGTGGAATTTCCCGTCGGCAATGATCGCTCGAAAAGCGTCAGCAGCTTTGGCGGCCGGGTGTTCGGTGATTGTCAAACCGGCACACGAGACACCGCTGAGTGCACTGGCTTTGGCTCAGGTAATTTTATCAATTCAATTCATTCAAACTTAATGATAAGAGTATTATAGCGTTATATCTGGTTGTCTTTGTTGTATCGGATTTGGATTCAGTTCAAATCGGACGTCCGTTTTAGATTGATACATCAATAAGCACTGTTCTGTGTTCTTTTTTCAATGTTTTTACGTAAATGTGCCTTTATTTTCACATTAGATGATATTTGTTCAGTGTTTAAATACTAAAAAGTTACCCTTCGTACCTTTAATCTTGTCTTAAGCGAAAACATTTTATTTTCTCTTTCCGTATTCCCTCTAATAATAGTCCACCAAGAGCGTCGTCTAAATTCCTCGAAATCTCGAGAACCGCTTATCAGAACCTATCGATGTGGGGTCGGAAAATGGAGCTGACGGTGAGATCTTGTGGGAGATTTGAGTGTTGAGCTTCTGGGAAAAATTGGAAACCGTAAAATAGGCATCAACTCGGCTCGGTGCGGTGCACTACTATTAGAGAAAATACGGTAGATTTAAACAATGGCAGCAGGGTTATAATAATGATACTTTATTTAAATTATAAAGTATTACTGTAGTAAAGTAACACTCAGAAAGGACATAATCCGACATTTAGCTTTCATAGTCAGTCCAGCACAAGGTTGATTTCAAAATATGATCTTTGCAAAGATAGAAAATAGCGTATTTTCTCTAATAGTAGTGCACCCTGATCGTCGTCTAAATTCCTCGAAATCTCGAGAACCGCTTATCAGAACCTATCGATGTGGGGTCGGAAAATGTAGCTGACGATGAGATCTTGTGGGGGATTAAAGTGTTGAGCTTCTGGGAGAACTTTGGAAACCGTAAAATAGGCTCAGCGCAGTGCAGTGTTAGAGAAAATGTGGCATCTTTTCTTTCCCCTACCTGATATTCAACGGGAGTCTCCGTGTAGTTAAAGATCGCTCTACCCAATAAAGAGTAGAGAACCAACTTACTATTTAGAAGAGCTAGGCTAATGTCCCATGTTGTGTCCTAGGCTAATGTCCCAAAATAGTCATCAACTCGGCTTGGTGCGGTGCACTACTATTAGAGAAAATACGGTAGAAGTTTACGGGAAATATAAAAAACACACAAGGGAAGCATATGTAGCATTGTTTCATTTCAAATCCGGCGTTCGATTTGAACTGAACTGAATCCAAATCGGAAACAACATATCTATTTGAAAATCAAGCTACTAATTGCCTTAAAAGTCATCTTTAGACCAGTGAAGAAGCCGGAATGCCAGCCGGAGTATTCAACGTTTTGACAACAAGTGCTGAAAATTTACCGGTACATAAAACATTTCATAAATTCAAATATTAAATCAACAATCAAATTTACATCTAGAAATTTGAAATCTCCAAATTTATGAACTATTCCAGGGCATTTCCCGCTATCTCTGTGAAACAACGGATGTCGATTGTGTCTCGTTCACGGGAAGTACCCGAGTTGGAAAGGTTTTCGATCAAATTTCCCTTTTAGAATTTTCTTCGTGATGAAAAAAATGTAAACACACTTTTTCTAGTGCACTGAATAGCTCCTTTTTCTTTTTCAGAAGTGAATGAGAAAAGAAGAAAGAAATGATGCGTTTTGAGAACAAAAAAGTCGAGATATTTCTGGATAGGATTCATTTAAACTGAATTCTCAAGCGCTATTTTATTGTTTTCAGCTTCTCCTTTCTCAATCAGCTTCTACCGTGAAGCGTGTTTGTCTGGAATTAGGTGGCAATGCGCCGTTCATCGTTTTTGAGTCAGCTGATTTGGATTTGGCTGTAAAGGTACGGAAAAATGGAAGTGTTATTTGAAAAACTTGTCATACAAACTCTTGAATGACGAACAAGTTGTCATTCAAACTCGAATTTCCTCAATCCAAATGTTTTTCTCATTTCAGGGCACAATGTCAGCGAAAGTTCGCGGATCCGGCCAAACGTGCGTCTCAGCGAATCGGATATTTGTGCATGAAAAGGTTGAAACTGTTAATGCAAAAGGGTAACTTCTAAAGTCTCAGATTCATGACAAATACCTGGATAAACTTAAAGCAGCTGTGGCTCAACAAGTTGTCGGTGATGGAATGGACTCAAAGACAACCCAAGGGCCACTGATCAACGGGAAAGCTGTTGAAAAGGTGATTTTCAAAAGAAAATATGATTTCTAAACAAAATCTTCATGTATTTATAGGTTGAATTCCTTTTGGATGATGCTTTAAAGAAGGGTGCTCATTTGGTTTGTGGTGGGAAAAGGACGGCCGCTTCGTGCTTTCAACCAACGATCATTACAAGTAAACAGTTATACAGGATGGTCATGGGTATGGGCATAATGGTCATGGGTTTGACGGTCATGAGTTTGACGGTCATGGGTATGATAGAGACGACTCCACGGCACACCTCGGCACCTCGTTCACATTGCTTTTATACAGAACTTTGGCGTTGATCTCGTCTTGCACACAATCGAGTTGAAGAGTTGAACGGATAGCGACGCATATTAAATCTCGCACAATAGGAGTTCGCCCACAAAGATGTCTGGCTGATTATTTTCATCCGGGGTGATCTGGATCACGAGATCGTCACGACAAACACTATGAGAACACACTTTACCTTGGTCTGGTGGAAACAAAGACCAGATTCTTAGTTTGGTATTTCACGTATCCATTAACAAATGTAATTTGATCAGATTTATTCAAATTCTATCAAATTTTGATCTACATTAACCAAAATCTATTTTTCAGACGTTTCCAACAACATGGAGATCGCTCACACGGAGATCTTCGGCCCGATCATCGCCATTCAATCGTAAGAAATACTTGTTTACAGTAATTTTTGGTTAAGGATATCATATTTATTAAAAAAAGGTAAAGTATTAGACTTATCTTATCTATAATAATAAGCTTAAGATTCAACAACGAGGCTGACGTTTTGCGGAGAGCCAATGATTCGAGGGTTGGATTAGCTGGTCAGTGTCAACCTACTACTTAAAAATCTTACTTCAAAATTTTACTAATTCAAATTTCTGTTCAATTAGTTTAATTCCTTTTTTAGGGTATCTCTTCTCTCAAAATATGGCGCAAATTCATCGTGTCACCCGGCGAATGCAAGTGGGAATGATTGGAGTGAATGAGGGTTCGTTTTCAAAGAGAAACAACCAAGTTTTCCTTTTTTTTCTTCAAATCCTAGTACTCAATAGCTAATTATTGCTTTAAAACTTTCAAATTCACATTTATTTTTTGAAATTCAGGTTTAATGTCATGTGTTGAGGCAGCGTTTGGTGGAGTTAAGGAAAGCGGTTTGGGGAGAGAGGTTTGCGTTTCGGAATATGATTCTGTTGACTAAAATTTAAAGTTAAAGTTTAAAACTAAGTTTTAAACTAATTTTTAAACTTACTTTTAAACTAAAAACTTTTAAATCTTGGCCTTAAAATTTGCTCGTAAAACTTGTTTTTCCAGGGTGGCCCGCAAGGCATCGACGAGTTCACTCAGTGGAAATACATTTGTGTGCAGCATTAGTTCAGCGATAATACAATATCCAATTCGTCTCACTGTTCAGTTATAATAAAGAATTTGTCTCATAGTCAGATATTTCCCCAAAAAGCAACGATCTATTGGCAATGATATTGAGAACTGTTGGAGAGTTGGAGAGTCGCATTAATCCGGCCTGTACTCGGCATCACTCGGCTTCTGGATATAAATCTCATTAAAGAGTGCACGTAAGTTAATAGATATTTTGTAACTAATCGCCTTTCGAATTTTCTTTCCTTGATCTTTCCTTGGTCATTATTCGAACTTTGGTAGTTTTTTATGGCCCACCACTCTCTCAACTAACGTTTTCTAAACTATTAGGGTGGTGCAAAAGAAACTGCCGATGGGTATCAGCTCTCATTTATCAGAAACAAGCGATGCGAACGGCATTATTTTTTTTATGTTTTGTTCGCATATTTGTTTGCTATTTATTTCGACACTTCAATTTTTTGGTTTTTGTTTATTTTATTTAAAAATGCTTATATTTTTGATTTAGATCATGGTCGAGCAAAAGTTTGTGCTACGAGCAGCATTACTGTTTAACTTCAAAATTGGAAAGTCTGCTGCCGAATCGCATCGTTCTCTCTGTGCTGCTCTCGGAGATGGCAGTTTGTCTCTCAGGCAGTGTCAGACTTGGTTTCAACGTTTCCGAGAGGGAGACGAGACTTTGGAAGATTACGAGCACGGTTCGAGGCCAGAAGTCGTGAACGAGGCCAAGCTGAGGGACGTTATTCAGGCCGATCCATGCCAATCTGCTCGAGATCTTGCGAAAATATTCCATTGTGATCACGTCACCGTCGAACGCCATCTTTTTTTTGAATTTACCGTCAAATCGGCAGTTTCTTCTGCACCACCCTAATAGAACCGTTGTAGAAAAGTGAAGGCGATAATACCGTATCGAATTCGTCTCACTGTTCAGTTAAAATAAAGTTATAATTGAACTTCAGTTATGATTCGAAAGAAGAAGCGGATGGAAGACAAAGCAAAAGAATATTGAATAATTAGTTAAGTGTTTTGGTTTGAAAATTTCGAATTCAAGAGTTTTTCAGTGCAATCTGGTGAGGTGAAGTGAATAAGGAGTGAAAATTTATAAAATACTGCATTAAAGTATTGTAGTTTTAAGTGGGAATTTGAAAATTTACTTTATTTCCTCAAAAACTTATTATTTTCCCATATTTCCGCCCATATCGCCTCCAAAATCGGCTCCATTTTCTTGATTATCGAAGCATTGTTGCTGGAAACCACAGCTTCCATCGGATTGTCTCAAAAATCCGCGAAGACATTGACATCCTTGGAAGCAAGCAAAATTGCAAAGCTGAACAAATAAAGAAATCATTTTTTTTTGACAAATTAAATGAATCAGCTCATCTTTGAACTCAAAATAAGTACTTTTTCTTATCTTTCTCTAATAGTTGTGCACCCAGAGCGTCGCCTAAATTCCTCGAAATCTCGAGAACCGCTTATCAGAACCTATCGATGTGGGGTCGGAAAATGTAGCTGACGATGAGATCTTGTGCGGGATTTGAGTGTTGAGCTTCTGTGAAAGCTTGGGAACTGTAAAATAATCATTTGGCTCGGCCGGGGGGAGGGGGAAAGGGCACTACAATTAGAGAAAATACAGAAGACCGTATTCTCTCTAATAGTAATCCTGGACAACCTAAATTCCTCGAAATCTCAAAAGCCGCTTATCAGAACCTATCGATGTGGGGTCGGAAAATGTAGCTGACGATGAGGTCTTGTGGGGGATTTGAGTGTTGAGCTTCTGCAAAAGCTTCGAAACCGTAAAATCGTTACCAACTCGGCTCGGTGCGGTGCACTACTATTAGAGAAAATACGGTAACTTAAAATAGGACGACTTTTTATTCAAAAATTCATACTCATTCAAAAGCTTTCTTGTTTTTAAAAACAAATTTATCCCTAGAAAATTTCAAATTGCCCGAGTTTGCCCTCTAGCTTATTGCTTATTGCCTTTTGTGTTGTTGCTTGCCGAGAAACGCCTGAAACGCCTACTGTGGTACGGATAAATCCCAGCTTATCACAAACTTTTTAAGCTTTCCTGAAACAATCAAAAATATGATTCTAAATGTGATTCTCGTAGATTTGGAGCCTCTTTCTTAACGATTCTCTTTTCATAAACCAATTTTGAGCATCCATAAACCAACAAACGACCTGCCAGCTCAAAAGTTCCCATAAATATTGAAAATAAACATAAACAGTCTTTCAAAGAAACGATAATATTCCAATCTTTGTCAACAGGTTTTCACAGTTTCTCTAGAAAGTTTAGAACTCTTCAATTATATCACCCAACATAAAATCAACAACATAAAATCATCATATACTAGCCTTTATATATGTCGTAGCCGATTATGAATGAAATTTTTTGGTAAATCTTTTTAGCAGAGCAACTCTTTAATGTATGAGGACAATATTATATCATCTTGTAGCGAATTGAATTCTGCGTCGATTGGTACCAAATTTGTGAGTTTAGGTTAAAAATTGCTGGCGCTACAACGTTTCATTCAAAAACCCCGTAGCCCATTATGAATGAGTGGGTCTAGGAGCGTCCAACCATCAAGTATTTAGTATCATTCAACGCAGAATCATTAATAATTATGTTAAATTTTTTAAATTAGAAAGATTTGATAAAAAGAAAAAAAATTAGAGCAAAAAAACTGTTTGTTCAAGAGGAAACTTTGAGGCCCCATAATTTTTTTTCCTTTTATCCAATCTTTCTAATTTTAAAAATTTAACATAATTATTAATGATTCTGCGTTGAATGATACTAAATACTTGATGGTTGGACGCTCCTAGACCCACTCATTCATAATGGGCTACGACATATATCACACTATCATAGTATACAAACTATCAAAGCCTCATTATACCACCACCTTCAACCCAACATTAACACTCACAATTCCTTAGGGACTTTAGCAGTGATGTACTTGAGATGATCTAACGGTAATGCAGACCCTAGTGCGTTTGTTTCTTTTATTATAATGGGAAAGTATCGAAAGGCTTCACCTGTGGATTCGGATTGTCACAAGAGGGCTCACATCGTGTTCCACACGTCACCCATTCCTCGTTCATACCACAAGCTAAATTTCGGGCAAGTTTTGTATCATTTCAAATGCCTTACCTTTAAAACCTTTTCCTTGATTCCCATTGCAAGCGTCCATCGTGTCACAAGTTCCGTCGGCTTGGCGGAAAAGTCCTTGATGACATTGGCAGCCTTGGAAACAATCAGCGGTGCATATCTGAACAATTAATCTTTGAATAGGTTGTCATTTTTATATCTTATCAGCTGCTCTGAGCGTTCACTACGCGGCCGCACGAAAATTTTACCTAAAGGTACTAATGGTATGCAGGAAAAATCTGATTGTAGATTCGGATTCCTCGCTCCCGAAAACCCCCGTGTACAAATTTTCAGCTTTCTAGCTAACTTTGTTGTAATTTTGCGTTAACGTATTTTGTATTATCGCGTAGGCATGACAGACAAACGGACGGACAAACGTTTTATTTATTTTTTATATATAGTAGATTTATTTTGGGATTAAAATGAATTCAAATGATTGACTGTTTAGAAAATACAGCACTCTTGAGGAACGCTTTTAATTTTAACGGGGGTGAGACAAATGCGACCTTTTTTTTGCTGGAAAAGGCCTTAGGCAAGGTCGTAGAGCTTCAAAAATGTTTTCATAGAAGGGAATCGTATGCGTAGATTCCGAATTTCGACAAATCAGACCTCGCTGACACGTCGAATTTGGGCTAAAAGGTAAAACGCTTATCCGCAGTTTTTTGCCTTTTAGCCCAAATTCGACGTGTCAGCGAGGTCTGATTTGTCGAAATTCGGAATCTACGCATACGATTCCCCTCTATGAAAACATTTTTGAAGCTCTACGACCTTGCCTAAGGCCTTTTCCAGCAAAAAAGGTGCGCAAATGTCCAGGTGCGCAAAAAAAGGTCGCATTTGTCTCACCCCCATTTTAACTATTTTTCAGTTGTTCTTAGATCAATTTATGTACGAAAAGTAATAGATAATCACTTTTTCGATTGAAAAATCATCATAGAAAGATTAGATTTTCGTTTTTCTTCTTGTTTTTATTGCTGTTGTTGCTGTTGTTGTTATATGTTGTCAACCTGTGGAACGGGAATCGCACATGACGGCTCACAACGCGATGCGCATGGCCCAACCCATTGCTCTTTTGACGAACAAACTGCAAATCACAAATTGATCAGCTTTTATCATCATCAAATTTCATTACAAGAACTCTTTCCAAACCAAATCAGCTCAAATTCTTGAACAATTTTTTTTTGTCAAATTTTGATCAGCATAGACCAACCGTTGAACACCGGCTTTGGCTGAGGCTGAGGGGAATTCGAAGGCAACTGCTGGAAGGCTGAAACTCGAATTAAACCCAATAATAATTCTGAAGTTTTAAACAGATATTTTTGGGTAATTCTTAATTTTAACGACTAGCTTTACTGAAAACGAACCACCAAATCCGGGTGATGGCTGTGGAACGGGTTGTATCATCGGTGCCGGGAATTCGGAGCCTAAAATGATAAGCTCAATAACAGAAATCTTGCTTATTTATTTATTTTAGTTTAGTTTATTTATAAGTTTTAAGATTATATTTTTGATATTTTTAAAATCAAACTTTTATATTTAACTATCCATAGCGCCAAAGTTTGAGTTCGGTTGCGGGCAAGGAATTTGTGGAGTGATTTTGTGGTGAGGGATGGCAATTTGTGGAGGGATTTTGTGGTGAGGGAAAGGAAAACTTTAGCAACTCATTTTTCCATTCAACTTTTACGTTACGATTTTGTGATTTCTTTACGTTACTTTTACGGATTTTTGAATAATGAATTAGTTTTTGAAAATTGACCTCCAAATCCTGCATTTCTTGACGGTCCTTCATTGTTCATTGGCCCTTGTTGACCTAACAAATTTTGATATGAAATATTTAATAGAAATTAGATATTTATTGCCCTAATTTCGGTCGACTTTTGCACAAAAACGTTTAACCAAAAAATTTACATGTCCATTTGTTGAGGGATGAAGATTTAGCATAGCTTTACTTCTAACGAGTTACTTCTAACTCGAGGTATAGGAATTGAATCGACTTGTAATTGCTTTTAAAAGAATCCTCATTAAATTTGGTTGTAGAAAAGTAGACTTGGTTTTGTATACTTATGTATTGGAAGATAGAGGAAATTTGAGTCGAAGTTGACCTTCTAAAGTATAGGGTACACTAGTATACCCTATACTTTAGAGGGTAAACTATATAAACCAGTATAGGGTTGGTGAATTGAAAACTGCTAGCTATTGTCATAGGTGACAGTTTGAGCATTTTCTTCAAAAGAAACCCATTTTGGTGTCAATAGAAAAGTTGTAGAAAATCAAAAATCAAGCTTATATCCAAATTTTCAGAACAATTCAAAAACTGGTTCTCAAGAAATGCCAAATTTACGAATTTTCACAAAACTTGCATTTTAAGCGAAACTACTAAGTGTATCTTTTTGGAAATTTGGCTATAAGCCTAATTTTTGATTCTCTACAACTTTTCTATTGACACCAAAAGGGGTTTCTTTTGAAGAAAGTGCTCAAACTGTGCTGACAGCTGACATCTCCAGTCCTCCATTTTTGAGTCTCACACTTGTCTCACACACAAACCAAAATCCTACTACGAAAGAGGAATCCGCAAATTGCTTGTAAAATGGGCAGAAGTCGTTAATAATAATGGAGATTATTTCGAATGAATTCATGGTTTTATGTTTAATAAAATTTTAGTTCAAAGTCCGGCAGTTCTCAATTCACCAACCCAATAGAAAGTACTAATCAAATTTGCAGGATTACTTGACTCGTTACTCACTTTTCAACAAGTTTCCCCTCCTTTTTGAGGGTATTTTGAGGGTATTCAAGTGCTTTTGTTGGATTCACATCCGGTTTTTAACGTCATTAAGCTTTTTTTTGGTCTATAACTATTATTTAAAGTCTTTGAAAGTCTTTAAAAACTTGGCGATTTTGCTATCAGAGAGTTGACAAATCCGAAAAAATGAAAAATTTTGTTTAAAAGGGTTCTTCTATTGGAATAAATACGGTAGATTTAGGAAACTTCAAGTTTCATTTCATTTTAAACCTCCAAATCCAGGTTGTCCTTGGGGTCCTTGATTTGCTGGTGGTTGATTGTTCATCAAAGGTTGTTGTGGTCCTTGATCTAAAGACTTCTTATTGCAATAAATCCTTGTAGATGTAGTAGATTAGATCCTTTTTATTGACGAACCACCTCCAAATCCCGGCTTTGAATTTGGTGGCGGTTGGGGGAAGTTCATTGGTGGTTGTTGAGGTGGCGCACCTGAGAAACTTATTGAAATGAGTTTTTGATAAGCAAAGTGTAATTATACCTGGCAAACCCTCAAATCTGGATTCATCTTGTTGATCGGCTGGCAGAAATGCGGAAGGTGAGGGAAAGTCTGAGCCTTCGCCTATTTATTAGAAATTGATGGTATAAAACTCGATAGCAGAACTGCACCAATTTGATCTAGTCCAGGTAGGCTGGATTGATTCAATTGGTTCAGCCTGGGATCCAGCTCCAAGTTAGACTTATAGTTCGTAACAAAATTCATAATAATATGGCCTAGACTTGAGTCTGGCTCTGAAGTAAGAAGGCCGGCAGAGCTCATGATATTCAAGTTCCACTATACTAACAAGTTGGGTTAACTATAAGTAATAGTTAGGTCTTCTCCTTCTCCTAATTGTTAGCCCTTCTCCTTCACCTAATAGTTAGTCCTTCTCCTTTTCCTAATCGTTAGGCCTTCTCCTTCTAATAGCTAGCCCTTCTCCTACTCCCAACCATTAGCTCTTCTCCTTCTACTATGAGTACCTCTTTTCACTAGTAAAAAAACAGATTTGGGTCCCTTGTAAGTAGAAATATTCAATTTTTGATTCAAACAAACCCCCGAATCCGGCAGATCCATGGAATCGACCTCCTCTACCTTCATCCATTCCCATTCCTCTTCGATCTCCATGATGTTGAGCAAAACCAACAGCGAAAAGAATAGAAACGATTGTAATCCACATTTTTTGAAGAATATCTTTTCCCAAAAATCTCTCCTTTTGTCCCGAATTTAAATGTGAATCGCTCAATGTTTTGACGGAAAAAAATTCGAAATGATGAACAGCGCACGTTTGATTTGAAATGATTTACAGGCAATTCAAGGGATCATCAAATCAAATTCGATACAATTTCTCGAATTCAAAAGTTATTCGATGCAAATTCCCGTAAAGGAAACATCAATTCGAGCAAACATCGTTTTAGGCCACAATTCAACCATTTCTCCTTTCAACTATTCTAGAGTTTCTTCTCTCAAATAGCTTGTTTTCTAAAAAGTGTCAACTGTTGAAAACCCACCGTGATTTGTTAAGTTTTAACCCGAATTGATGTTTGCATCATCAACATCATCGTCAACATCAAGTTTCCTACAAACGATAGCTTTCAAACAAAATCAATCGATTCATTTCCAAAAACGATCAAACTGAGCTGTTGATTGAATTCGGATTTGCATTGACACCTCTTCACAGATCCGAATTGACTTGAGGCGGAACTGGATCACAAGAGAGTTCACGTTTTAGGCCACAATTCAACCATTTCTCCTTTCAACTATTCTAGAGTTTCTTCTCTCTTGTTTTCTAAAAAGTGTCAACTGTTGAAAACTCACCGTGATTTGCTAAGCTTTTATCCAAGCTTATCTTTTTTCTTTTCCCTTTCCGCCGTTTTAGCACAAATTTTATCGATTTCAATCTATCTTTGCTTGATTTATCTACGCTCAAATGTTAGCCGGATAGGATTGGATTGGATTGGATTGGATTGGATTGGACTGGATTGGATTGGATTGGATTGGATTGGATCGGATCGGATCGGATTCAATTCGATGAATGATCTCATCGGATTATCGAATAGCAAGTCTAACGCGTAGTAAAAACTAATTTCAACTGAATCATGTTGCATTTTAATGTCTACTTATCGTTTCTTCTTGGCTCAGATTACGGTAGCTGAGGTGTACTCTAAGAGATCCTCCAAGAGATACCCCCCGGTGACTTTAGCTAGATCTCCGTGGTTTGCTCTTTATATTCCCAAGAGGTTATGTTACAAAAAGCTTTACAATTACGGTAGAAAGATGATCGGATAGTTTGCATTTGAAATAAAACCAAAAAGTAAATGCTAGGTACAAAAAGTATAATCTTTGAGCTAATCCGATCCTTTCTGTCCGATGGATCGGATCGGCTCGGATTCAATTCGATAGAGGCTTTTATGGATAAATCCGAGATATCGATCGGATTGATCCAATAGGGATTTTGATCGGATCGGATTCAATCCGATAGAAGCTTTTGTCGGATCGGATCGGATCGTGTCATCATCCGAGGCAATCCGATCCGTTGTAATCCGGATTCGATCCATTGGATTGCAAGTCTGATTGTTATGCATTCTCGTCATAAACTTGCGCATCAACAAGTTCAAATCAATATTTATTCTCTAATCATCTCCACCCATATCTCCACCCATATCTCCTCCATCCATCATTCCTGGGCATTGCTGAAGGATATCACAAGTTCCATCGGGTTGTCGGAAGAATCCTTGTTGGCATTGGCATCCTTGGAAGCAGCCGGTTGTGCAAACCTGAAAAAGAAAAGTAGGAGAATAAAATAACTTTGTAAAACTATCGTCACCGATAATTTCCATTCGATTATCTCAATTTTTGATATAATTGAGAAATGGGATCATAGAATGAAACGAAAATTGAGCTGTTTGAATGAAAACTGGCGCTAGGGGAAGGGAAAGAGGCGAGGGCTGGCGCTGAATGAAAACTGGCGCTGAAGGAAAACTGGCGCTGAATGAAAACTGGTGCTAGCTGGCGCTGAGTGAAAACTGGCGCTAGAAAACGCTTTAATAACGGTAGTTTTTCAAAAATGAATCTCTTTTAAAAGCAAATTCCCGTAATCAAGCCTATTAGCTGAATATCAATTTCGAATTGACAACCTGTGGAACTGGATTGTCGCAAGAGGGCTCACATTGAGATCCGCAGTTCATCCATTGCTCGTTGATGGCGCACGCTGGAAACTCATTCCTTTGCAAAATCATTTAATTAAAAATTTTAATCTAACTTTAAGCAACTTTAAGCAACTTTAAAACGTTCAAAAATTCAAACACTTCAAGCATTTTTAATTAGATTTAAGGCTTTAAGACTTATTAAGTATTAACTGATTGATGGTGTTGCCATAGGAGGACAGTTCTCAGCCGTATCACACGTCCCATCGGCTTTACGCACCAATCCCGGAAGACATTGACATCCGTTTTGACAGTTCACTGTACAGAACTGAAAAGAAATGAATTGAAAATTGAGTTCAATGTCGGATTTTTGCCTAATTGTATTCATAAATTACGTTGTTCACTCAAATTCTCAAGAGTTTACTTCAAAATCGCTATTTTTATATCATCAAACTTTCATTTCGTTTATGAAAAAAATCATTACTATAGATAAAATGAAATAATTTGGATGAAAGCTAGCTTAGTGTTGGGCTGTTGAAGCTAAATATTCTTCGGATATCATTGGATGCGCCAAGTCTTTCTCTGTCGATTGGTATAAAAACTATTTGAATTGAACAGCCCAACTACAAGAAATTTGAGCAAAGTTGTCAGCGGGGCAGGGTTGGGGACCAAACGCCCGTCCTTGCCATCGGAATCAACTTTGAGCCAAATACTTGGTGTTAGGGTGTTCAATTCAAATCTTCTTTGTATCATTGGATGCGCCAAGTCTTTCTCTGTCGATTGGTATAAAAACTATTTGAATTGAACAGCCCAACACCAAGATATTTGAGTTTAAAGTTGAATTGCCAATGGTAAAGGGGGGCGCGAGCCCACAAACCCCCCCCCTCCATTGACAATCTAACTGGCTCAATATCTTGGTGTTAGGGTGTTCAATTTAAATCTTCTTGGTATCATTGGATGCGCCAAGTCTTTCTCTGTCAATTAGTACAAAAACAATTCAAATTGAACAGCCCAACACCAAGATATTTGAGTTTAAAGTTAGATTGTCAATGGCAGAGGGGGCGGGTTTGTGGAGCAGTAAAAAAAGAAAAAGGGTAGCGGTAAAAATATCTACGAACCATGGGTTTTTGATTGTCACAAGTGGCTTCACAGCTCGACGCGCACAAGCCAACCCATTGCTCGTTCACGTTGCACGCTGAACTTGTGTTTTGAGAGTATTTTCACTGTTTGAGTTGGATTATTCTTGAAAAAAAATCTAACTTTAAACTGATCACTACCAAAAAAGTAAAGAATTTTTTGGCTTCAGTTTCACCTAGACGCATCATGATCTATTCCAGTAATCTCAAAACATTTTTGGCGGTTTAGCAAAGCCATTTTTGAATGGAACTCTTCTTCATTTAGTCTAAAAATAAACAAAACTCAAAACAAAAACAAAACCTTGAGGAGGTGAGCCTAAATCGATTTGTCCGGGATTCACAAGCACTTCCCCGACATCATGCGGATCCGCGATTTGTTGCGGAAATTGGGCAAATCCAACGACGAACAAAGCCGAAAAGACGACACTTCTCATGGTTGAGAGATCAAGAATCTGTCCTTCTTCAAAATCCACAAATATTTATAGATCTCTGAAATGGAAATGTTTTGACTGCTTTATTTCAAAACATTTGATTTCGGCTCTGGATTTCGATCGCTGGATTCGATGTGAGCTTTGAAACAAACAAGCGTTTCAATTTTGAATCTCATATTTCTTGAAGAAAGTTCAATGAAATGCCTAAAAGGTTGTTTGATTCATGGATAAATAAAAGCACGGTTGTAATTAGAGCCAGAAAAGCTCGTGACGAAACTCGTCGATTGGTTAAAGACTACCGTTGTTCAACATGGACTACCGCAAAAAGATGTCGCTTCGGGTGTCAAATGGAAAAGTGTAAGTAAAAAGTGTGAAAGCAGGCTTAGGCTTAGGCTTTAGGCTCAGGCTTAGGCTTAGGCTTAGGCTTAGGCTCTTGGGCTGGCCGCTATCTAGGATGTTAGAATTTAGGACCAAACTGGCTCAGGACCAAGCCAATACTAGATCAGGCCCTGGCCTGGCCTAATAGCAAAGTCAGTTAAAGCCCTGGATTTGTTATCGTTTCTAGGATCAAACTGAATCAAGTAGAGGATAAGCTGACTAGGCACAGACAGCCGACTTCTTTTAGGCAAAATATAACTATATTTGATTCAAAGAAAGCCTAAACTGAGAGAATTCTTTCGGCATGAGAATTTTCGAATTCTCAAAAAAGAAATTCATTCCAAAATCTTCTTGAAACACATTTGTAGAATCTTCGAGCTAATACTAACCTCAAGCTTGGGTAACTAAACCGACTTTGTTAGCCGCTTTCTTGCTATGCCTCTACCCCGTGTACCAGAAAGCGCGCGATTATGCACTTCTTCAAAGTACATTCTTTTTATGGGTTCGTTCAAAATTGATGGAAAAGTTATAAGCTTTATTACAAAAAAAAATCGAGAATCAATCTTTTGGACATTCTTTGAGTTTGATACACTTTTTGTTATGGCAAACGAATTGCAATTTACAATTGACAGCCTTGAAAGCACATCGCTGGGTAATTTTTAAACGATAGCATTTAGCCAAAACGATCAAAGTCCGTATTGATCAGCTATCAGAAAAACTCCGTAAACTACGTATTGATCAGAAATCAATAACGGTCAATAACTTCAGAAAAACGGTATAATCAATAAAGCGTCAGTAATCGAGGATCTGGGTCTGCACAAGAACCCATTCACCATTCGTTTGTTCCACATTCTGAAACCACAATGTAACTTTGAAATAAACAGTGAAATATCTCTAAAGTTTACAACTAGAAAACTGATCAGAGATATTCCAATGCCCCACTTTATAGCCTTTTCTAGCCACCGTATCCAGCAATCCAGTTACAGTAACCCGAATAGAAGAGTTTCTACCGTAATTGTAAAGATTTTTGTAACATAACCTCTTGGGAACATAAAGACCAAGCCAGAGATCTAGCTAGAGCCACAGTAGCTGGGGTATCCTTTAGAGTACACCTCAGCTACCGTAATCTGAGCCAAGAAGAAGCAATAAGTAGACGCCATAGATTAAAAAGCAATTTCTGGTACAGCTTTCTAAAACATTAGTAAATAGGTAGCACATAACTTTTTTTGGCAAAAAAATCTTTCTTTTGTTAATCATTTTTTCTTAAGCCTCAAAAACTATGAAAACAAACAAATAGCAAGTATCCTTTTCAACATTTTTGTGTCAAAAGTAAAACGGGAGAAATGAGTGATACTTGATTTGATAAATCTCATGATGAATCTTGATGAACAAAGAAATTAGAGCGAAAGTAACTCTACAGCGAGAAATGGGACCGACAAGGAGTAAAAATGACGCTTTTAATCATTCTTGACAAAGCTTTTTATTGAATCAATATTTTTGAATAATCTTTTTTGTATTTATTGGGTTGGTGAATTGAAAATTGCCGGACTTTGAACTAAAATTTATTCAACATAAAACCATCAAGTCATTCCAAATAATTTCTATTATTATTGACGACTTCTGCCCATTTTACAGGCAATTTGTGGATTCCTCTTTGGTGGTAGGATTTTGGTTTTGAATCGAAAAACTTTCAAAGCCAATTTTTGACTGCTTCTTCCGGATCGAAGTGTTCCAAAAGCTCATTACTCATGGTCCGGAATAAATAGTAATCAAAAGGGGCGAGGTCCGGACTGTGTGGGGAATGCGCCAAAAGTTCCCAAACAAGGCTGCCGTAAATACTGTAATAGTACCCCACCCCCCTCGTACAGTCACGTAGTCGCAAAAGTTTTTTAGTATTTCATTTTTTTCAAAGCGCCCGTACTTTCAAAAAAATGCGTCTTTGGTATCAAAAAATAGCTGAAATTCAGGGCTATTTTTTGATACCTAAGCGCGCATTGTAGCATAAACCAGTGTCGAGAAAAACTCGTTCAAAGCTAGACTACGCAACACTCCGCATCGTCATTATGGGGGTGGGGCACTATTCCAGTATTTACGGTATTTATATTAGAGCGAGTCAGTTTTGCAACATGAGGGCGCGCGTTGTCGTGGGTGAGAACGATCTTTGACTTGGAGGGCCTATTCTTCTTGAACTTGAACTTGAAGACAAGAAGTTGAAGAAGCGTGTCAAGAGTTCTTTGATTCAAAGAAGCTGGCTTGGTACTTGCAGATTCGAAATCTTGCTGATCGATGGCAGAAGGTCGTAGAGAATGACGGAGAATGAATATATTGGGTTGGTGAATTGAAAACTGCGGGACTTTGAACTAAGATTTATTCAACATAAAACCATGAATTCATTCCAAATAATCTCCATTATTATTGACGACTTCTGCCCATTTTATAGGCAATTTGCGGATTCCTCTTTCGTGGTAGGATTTTGGTTTGTGTGTGAGACAAGTGTGAGACTCAAAAATCGAGGACTGGAGATGTCCTCCAAAAATGGAGGACAGTTTGAGCACTTTCTTCAAAAGAAACCCATTTTGGTGTCAATAGAAAAGTTGTAGAGAATCAAAAATCAGGTTTATAGCCAAGTTTCCAAAAAGATACACTTAGTAGTTTCGCTTAAAAGGCAAGTTTTGTGAAAATTCGTAAATTTGGCATTTCTTGAAAACCAGTTTTTGAATCGTTCTGAAAATTTGGATCTAAGCTTGATTTTTGATTCTCTACAACTTTTCCATTGACACCAATGTCGGTTTCTTTGGAAGAAAGTGCTCAAACTGTGACATATGACAATAGCCCGCAGTTTTCAATTCACCAATCCAATAATTAAAAAATAAAATTTATTCCAAAATTGCGTACTAAATCGAAAATTTTTGTGAACAAATCAGACTTTCGGGCAATTTTTGAGGTTGATACATTTCCCGTTGTGACGAAAGAAACCTGGTTTACATTTACAGCCCTGATAGCACTCATCTGTGCACACCTGAAAAGATCTTTTTGCATTTGAACTTGAATTGAACAAGAGAATTGCTACAATTAGATTTAACAAGCACTCAAGAAAGACTTCAAAGCTTCATTTTGTCCTGAATTATCTCTATTACTTAAAAAGTTTCTAACAAACTTTGTTCCTTTCTCTTCCCCTTTCACTTCCCCTTTCTCTTCCCCCTTTTATTTCCTCTTTCTTCTCTGGCAAAAAGATGTTGGATAGCTTAGTGGCTAGAGCAATTAGCCCGGAAAGCAAGGGTTCAATCCTCTCTTCGGAAATCTTTCTTTCCCATTCTTTACTTTATTATGAGGAACATACTTCTGGGACAGGTTGTCCACAACTTCCCTCACAAGGAGACGCACACGGGCCAGCCCAATGCTGATTTCTTCCACATTCTGAAAAAATGAACACAACGATTGTCAAACGTCAGGGCAAATGTCAAACGTCTTTTGATTTTTAAAGCTTTTTCTAATTTGCTTAGAAAATTTGCCTTTAACTGACTAACTCTGAGATTTTCGTGACTTCATTTTATTCAACTTTTAACCTTGGCAGGAATTGAGTTTAAAAAAGGCTAAGAAAGAATTACGAGTTAAGGATTACAGTTTTGGAAATTCAATAACACCGATGCTAAACAATTGCCAAACAAGAATACTTGATGACCTTCTTGTTAACCAATTCTTTTCCTTGACTCAAAAATATGAAATCAATGCGAAATGCAACAAGATTACGGTAAGAAAAAGGTAAATTTCTTAAAAAAATATCGAAATGACTAGTAAAACGAACCTTTCTTCTGTCTTTGTGCTAAACAGAAAGCGAATATGAGTAAAATAATGATGATTCCCTTCATTTTGTTGTCAAAATCGATCATTCACTCGTATTTATAGCACTTTTCCGATTATGAAAATAGTTGACGAAAACTTGTTGGTACATTCAGTGAATTTTGTCGAAATGTTCCACAGATAGCGCGGCACAGGTAGCGCGGCACAGGTAGCGCGGCACAGGTAGCGCGGCACAGGTAGCGCGGCACAGGTAGCGCGGCACAGGTAGCGCGGCACAGGTAGCGCGGCACAGGTAGCGCGGCACAGGTAGCGCGGCACAGGTAGCGCGGCACAGGTAGCGCGGCACAGGTAGCGCGGCACAGGTAGCGCGGCACAGGTAGCGCGGCACAGGTAGCGCGGCACAGGTAGCGCGGCACAGGTAGCGCGGCACAGGTAGCGCGGCACAGGTAGCGCGGCACAGGTAGCGCGGCACAGGTAGCGCGGCACAGGTAGCGCGGCACAGGTAGCGCGGCACAGGTAGCGCGGCACAGGTAGCGCGGCACAGGTAGCGCGGCACAGGTAGCGCGGCACAGGTAGCGCGGCACAGGTAGCGCGGCACAGGTAGCGCGGCACAGGTAGCGCGGCAGAGATCCCTTCTCTGGTTCAAGGGGATCGAAATCTGTCGGGTAGATCGAAAAAATAGTACTGCACGCAAATTTGCATTTATCTGAAGTTAACTTTCGCCAAGTTTCACAACAAACTCGAGTTGCATTGGGGAGGATCGATGAACGATGCCTCCATTCGTGTTTATCTTCAGAAGGCTCTCAGAGCTACGCTTTTCGTTTATCTATCAAATAAATAGAAAAAAAAACATTTAGACTTGTTTTTCGATACTCTTTTTCTAATGACTTTTGAAAAGTAATCAAAAAAAATAAAATTTATTCTTAAATTGCGTATGAAATTGAAAATTTTTGTCAACAAATCAGACTTTCGGGCAATTTTTGAGGTTGATACATTTCCTGTTGTGACGAACGAAACCTGGTTTACATTTGCAGCCCTGATAGCACTCCAGTGTGCACACCTCAAAAGATCTTTTTACATTTGAACTTGAATTGAACAAGAGATTAGATTAGATTTAACAAGTGCTCAAGAAAGTCTTCAAAGCTTGGCTTCAAAGCTTCATTTTGTCCTGAATTATCTCTATTACTTAAAAGTTTCTAACAAACTTTGTTCCTTTCTCTTCCCCTTTCTCTTCCCCCTTTTATTTCCTCTTTCTTCTCTGGCAAGAAGATGCTGGATAGCTCAGTGGTTAAAGCAATTGCCCGGAAAGCAAAAAGATCGAGGGTTTAATCCTCTCTTCGGAAATCTTTCTTTCCTATTCCTTACTTTATTATGATGAACATACTTCTGGGACAGGTTGTTCACAAGTTCCCTCACAACGCGACGCACACGGGCCAACCCATTGCTCATTTCTTCCACATTCTGAAAATATGAACATAACAAATGTCAAACGTCTTTTGATTTTTAAAGCTTTTTATAATTTGCTTAGAAAATTAGCTTTTAACTGACTAACTCTGAGATTTTCATGACTTCATTTTGTTCAACTTTTAACCTTGGCAGGAATTGAGTTTAAAAAAAGGCTAAGAAAGTATTACGAGTAAAGGATTGCAGTTTTGTGAATTCAATAACACCGATGCTAAACAATTGCTAAACAAGAACCCTTGAAGGCCTTCTTGTTAACCAACTCTTGTCCTTGTTAACCAAAATATGAAAATATGGGCTAGTAAACTAGTCCCCCCAATCCCCCCAAGTAATCCATCGCCAGAACGCCACGCTTGTGTAGGTCGATGATCGCATCTCGGTACACAACCAATTCTATAACACATTGGAACCAAATCGGTGCCGTGTTGGAGCCAAATCTATGCCCCATTGGAGCCAAATCTTTACCATATTGGAGCCAAATCGGTACCATATTGGAATCAATGCGAAATTCAACAAGATTACGGTAAGAAAAAGGTAAACTTCTTAGAAAATATCGAAATTGCCAGTAAAACGAACTTTTCTTCTGTTCTTGTGCAAAACAGAAAGCGAATACGAGTAAAATAACGATGATTCTCTTCATTTTGTTGTCAAAATCGATCATTCACTCCTATTTATAGCACTTTTCCGATTATGAAAATAGTTGACGAAAACTTGTTGGTACATTCTGTGAATTTTGTCGAAATATTTGTTGATCTTCTTTTGAATTGAATTGCAAAAATAGAGGTGTTGATGGACTTTTGATCGAATGAGAATTTGGGTAAACATCGGTGACTCAGCAGGCATTTATACAGTCAAAAGTTGTTTTTTTTAAAGCACAAAACAACTACTTATTCATATCAGATGAAGTGTCAAAGTAAAAGAATTCAAAAAAGATTTCGCTTTAGAACTTCAGAACACAAGACGGTGTGTACCTTTCGTGTCTCTCGTAGGAAAAGCGGCATCTGGCACAATAGTTGGCACAATAGTTGGCACAGATAGCGCGGCAGAGATAGATAGCGTGGCAGAGATGGCGCGGCAGAGACCCCTTCTCTGGTTCAATTACCCAAGCTTGAGATTTTCAAGAGTTTCTCGAATATTTTGAAAGCGTCCTCGATAGGGAGGTTTAAATAAAGTGAAAAATGTATCTGTTCTAATAGTACTGCCGGGTAGATCAAAAAAATATTACCGCACGCAAATTTGCATTTATCTGAAGTTAACTTTCGCCAAGTTTCACAACAGACTCGAGTTGCATTGGGGAGGATCGATGAACGATGCCTCCATTTGTGTTTATCTTCAGAAGGCTCTCAGAGCTCCGCTTTTCGGAAAGCGGCTGCTGGTGTGGGATACGTTCTCGGCTCACAAAAGTGAGACAACGAGGAAGAAACTCAAGGAGCTTCAGATCGATTCAATTCTTGTGCCCGGTGAGGTTAGTATTAATGCCGAGACCCAAATAAAGTGTCTCGAGAAATTTTGGAACGGATTTCCCCTTTGGAAAGTCTACAAATCTCCTAGTCAGTAATTCGGTCACTTTGAATCCATTTTGACGCTCTAATCCAACAGAAATCCCTCGTGCATTGCGAAAATAAAAAACTAAAGTTGTAAATTCAAAAAGCAATCGATTTACCCTGTTAATTTATGCCAAAATTGATTCACAAGTCTCTAGACCGCAACCGACCTCTTGAATGCAAAGAGCTTACGACACTCGGGATTCCCAAGCCGTCTCCGATCCAAGTACTAACCGACCCAACCTTGCTTAACTTGGCAGATCGTACGGGATGCCGTGTTTTCAACGTGGTATGGAATGAGGGGGAAAATAGAGGCAGCTGAAATAGGCAGCCTCAAGCGAACAAGAGAGAGCATCAACCTCGCAGAGATCCGAGACGACACGACAGTGTGTACCTTTCGCGTGTCTCGTAGCAAAAAGCGGGATCTGGCACATGGCTCGTCCACATAGCGCGACAGGAACCGCAATCTTCGGTTTAATTACCCAAGTTTGAGGTTAGCATTAACCCCGAGACCTTCCAACAGTGTCTCAAAAAAATTTTGGAACGCGTCTTCGTTAGGAGATGCACAAATGAACTAAAAAACGTGATAGGCGTTGAAGCTTTCATGCTTTATTTCATTTTAAACGTGATTTATCAAGAAATGTGTCAACTATTCATTCACTTTCAGTGAAACGCTGCCGCGGAGCCGCACAGGGGATCGTCCACATATGGTGGAGAAAATTTTGAAAAATACGGGTTCTCCTAGTGCTGAAAATTGATTCCTAGCATCATTTTGTCGTTTTCAGATGTGCGATTTCGAATAGTTGGTTTCCTTTCGAAGAATTTCGGAACTAGCTGAAATGGCGGTGAAATGTGAGTGTTGGTGGTGTATAATCGCTCACCATCTGGCACACGGGGCAGATAGATACCGAGAAAGCGGCCACCAAAGTCGGTTTAATTACCCAAGTTAGAGGCTAGTAATAGCGTCAGGATGCACAAAAATGTTTGGGGAAAATTTTGAAACGGATTTCTCTTTTGAGAAGTCCACAAATCTCATAGTCAGCAATTCGAGGGCTTTGGATCTTTTTAATTTTAATCCAAAAGAATACCTCATTGATCTTGTTAGTTGTGTATTGTAAAGCTCCGAGAATAAAGGAAACTAAAGTTGGAAATTCAAAAAATAAAGAACGAAATAAATGAGCTGAAACATTGGCATTAAACTTTATTTCATTTTGACAAAAGTTCACTTCACGGACTTTACAACTGCTGCTTGTCAATGCTTTTAAAAGCTAGAGTTGCAGAAGCAAACCGGTTCTTTCAATTTTTACATTTGTTCGACCCGCTAATCGCTTTCTACGTAGTGTTTTTCGGCGTGATTTGGAGTAAACGGACAAAAAGCCGATCTAGGTGAAATGGGAGAGAAGATTTGAAACTCGTTTTGTGCTCACCACCTGTATCCGGTCACACACAAGTTTTTGATCTGACAAAGATCAGTTTTTAGGGTTAGTATCAACCCTGAGACTTTGGGAAAAGTGTTTCGAGAAATTTTGAAACGGATTTCCCCTTGGGAAGTCCAAAAGTCTCTTTCGAAAGAATCACTCGACTTTGACACACATTGATCTTGCTCTAAGCCCCGAAAATAAAAAACTAAAGTTTAAAATTCATTAAAATTCGAAAAGCAATCCATTTACCTTGTTAATTTGTGCAAAGGGTAATTTTGAATCGATCGACAAAAAAGGAAAACATTTAAAGTTCAAATTGATTTAGACAGGGTTATGCTAGCTGTGTCTTGTCAATCAGAAATAAAGTAAATCCAAACTACAGTATACTCTTGTTAATACCCAGAGATTATAAAGCTTTTTCCTAAAAAAACAAAAGCTTGGGCTCGTCCGGGGATCGAACCCGGGACCTCTCGCACCCAAAGCGAGAATCATACCACTAGACCAACGAGCCATGAGGAAGGGCATCACAAATGAGCAACAAATAGATGTGCGGCAATTTTAAAGCGGGATTTAAATACTTTGCTTTAGGCAACCATTTACCCCTTTTCGATTCATAGAAAAATCCAATGAAAACAAAACTGAAATCTCGTGTTTTCTTTGTAAAAATGGCCGTAACCGCTGTTTTCCCAAAAATAAAAACAATAAAGAAACTGTAGTTTAAAATTTAAAAAGAGGCATAAGAAATTGGATGGGAATTCAATGCCAAACGAAAATCCCTCTCTTTGATGGTTGAATCTTTTTTTCCACAAAGCCGTGAATGAAATCTTTTCCCATTTTCACAACGAGCCATGCCTGAGCTGACGAAAATGGGGTTGATCTTTTTGGATGGTTAAGATCTTGGAGAAAGCTGGCTTCAGCGAGAAAGAATTGTCAATTAGAGAAAAGAGAGACTCCAAAAAAAAGCGCGAGCAGTGGAAGGGAGCAGGTCAGTGGCCAAGCCTCACAAACGGCATCTCAAATGAGCAAGAAATAGATGTGCTTTTGATCTGACAGAGAACAGTTTTTATTTTATTCTTTAAATTGAAGAAAAATCCTATGAATTCATTTTCTAAAAGGTAAAACGTTAAATTTAATAAAATACCGTAATCAAACTTTCGCTTTCATTCGATCATTTCAATTTTCGTATCATTCGATGAAGCTCAACACCAAAATTGAGCTAACTGAATAAAACTAGCATTTGGTTAAGGTAATTTTTCAAAAAGATGTCTTTTAGAAAGCACAGTACCCAAAAATACACTTAAGTCGTGTCTTTTCTTTAAAAAAAAATCATTTTCAAACGTTTTCCAAGTCACAAAAAGCACACAATCTTTCTCAAATCTCCTTTTCTTTATCCAAAATAGCTTTTGTATCTAGTTGAGCCTCTTTCACTCAAATTGATCTTTCCACAAACAATCCCAGAAATAAAATTTTCCCTTCAACTCAAATTGTATGTCAAAAAGTCGGCCTACAAAAGCTAAGGGTGATTTTTGGTGAAAAAAGCGAAACACAAAGAAAATAGGGCAACGAAAAAGCCGAGAAAACTTTTCAACAATGAATTTATTTGCTGGGATGAAACATAAACACAAACACAGAAAAGCATATATTTTTGAAGGGAAACGGGAAAAGATTTCATTCACGGCTTTGTGGAAAAAAGATTCAACCATCAAAGAGAGGGATTTTTGGTTTGGCATTGAATTTCATCTAATTTCTTATGCCTCTTTTTAAATTTTAAACTACAGTTTTTTTTTATTGTTTTTATTTTTGGGAAAACAGCGGTGGGTTACGGTCATTTTTACAAAGAAAACACGAGATTTTAGTTTTGTTTTCATTGGGTTTTTCTATGAATCGAAAAATGGGTAAATGGTTGCCTAAAGCAACGTCTTAATACCGCTTTAAAATTGCCGCACATCTATTTGTTGCTCATTTGTGATGGCTTCCTAGAAACTCTAAGTAGACACTTACTAAGATGTACCATAATTTTGCACTTACTTTACCCCTAATCAACAAAGATCGACAGCGGCTTCTCGGATTAGCCCATATTTTTCTCAATACCACGGTGCACTTCAACCATAAATGACACTAAAGGACCAATCTTAGCAAGTTTAGCAAGTCTAAACCAGAAAATGTTTGTCAGACAGTCAAGACAGTTCTTTCAAGGCCATTTTTACAAAGATTTCAGTTGTGTTTTCATTGGATTTTTCTATGAATCGAAAAGGGGTAAATGGTTGCCTACAGCAAAGTCTTTTAAATCCCGCTTTAAAATTGCCGCACATCTATTTGTTGCTCATTTGTAATTCCCTTCTTCATGGCTCGTTGGTCTAGTGGTATGATTCTCGCTTTGGGTGCGAGAGGTCCCGGGTTCGATCCCCGGACGAGCCCAAGTTTTTGTTTTTTTGGGAAAAAGCTTTATAATCTCTGGGTATTAACAAGAGTATACTGTAGTTTGGATTTACTTTATTTCTGATTGACAAGACACAGCTAGCATAACCCTGTCTAAATCAATTTGAACTTTAAATGTTTTCCTTTTTTGTCGATCGATTCAAAATTACCCTTTGCACAAATTAACAAGGTAAATGGATTGCTTTTCGAATTTTAAACTTTAGTTTTTTATGTTCGGAGCTTAGAGCAAGATCAATGTGTGTTAAAGTCGAGTGATTCTTTCGAAAGAGACTTTTGGACTTCCCAAGGGGAAATCCGTTTCAAAATTTCTCGAAACACTTTTCCCAAAGTCTCAGGGTTGATACTAACCCTAAAAACTGATCTTTGTCGGATCAAAAACTCGTGTGTGACCGGATACAAGTGGTGAGCACAAAACGAGTTTCAAAACTTCTCTCTCACTTCACCTAGATCGGCTTTTTGTCCGTTTACTCCAAATCACGCCGAAAAACACTACGTAGAAAGCGATTAGCGGGTCGAACAAATGTAAAAATTGAAAGAACCGGTTTGCTTCTGCAAAACGCAACTCTAGTTTTTAAAAGCATTGACAAGCAGCAGTTGTAAAGTCCGTGAAGTGAACTTTTGTCAAAATGAAATAAAGTTTAATATCAATGTTTCAGCTCATTTATTCAGTTCTTTATTTTTTGAATTTCTAACTTTAGTTTCCTTTAGTCTCGGAGTTTCACAGTACACAACTAACAAGATCAATGAGGTATTCTTTTGGATTAAAATTAAAAAGATCCAAAGCCATCGAATTGCTGACTATGAGATTTGTGGACTTCTCAAAAGAGAAATCCGTTTCAAAATTTTCCCCAAACATTTTTGTGCATCCTGACGCTATTACTAACCTCTAACTTGGGTAATTAAACCGACTTTGGTGGCCGCTTTCTCGGTATCCATCTGCCCTGGCCAGAAACCTAGACTTGATTGTGTGCGATTGTGTGCTCCCGATTGTGTGCTCCCGATTGTGTGCTCCCGCAAAGCACACCTCCTCATCACCATTGAAATAAAAACTCTGTCCTTAGTTTGACCTCAATTTTCTAAAAGAGTCAACAAATTTCTTCAAGTCTAGTGTTGAATACAGAAAAGTATACAAAGTTCGGCAAAGTTTAAAAGATCAGCGCTGCATGTGTGCCTAGCGTGTCTGATAGAGATCGGCACTGAAAGAGAGTTTTGCCAAAAAGGTGATTGAACGGCGTGAAGAAACTCGCTAAGCATCTCTCAGCATCTCTTTTGTGATGCTTTATCTTCTCTTTTCTTTTCTTCTTTTTCTTGTTTATGTGATGTTTGATAGGATTCATATCTTCAATTCTTTCTTTGCTTTTTCAACTCTTTCTCAACTGTGTGTCGATATTGATGTTCTCCAATGGCACCTGCGATTTTTCAATCGCTTAAGTTTTTGAATATTTTGACTCTTTTAACTATTTTGATTATTTTAACTATTTTACCGAGTTCAAAACTATAATTTTAACGTTAATTTATAACTGAATATCTTCATTTCTAAAGGAATTAGAAGGTTTTGAATCTTTTTGAACTTCTGAATAACTGAATAGCTTTACCGATCTTGTAACTATCTTTATCTTATAACTGAAGATCTTTACTTCGAAAGAAATTAGAGAATTTGTATTTTCTTGAACCAGCTCATTTTTCAGCTTGAACCAGCTCAACCAGCTCATTTTCAGTTAAATAACTTTGTACATTTTCAGCTTAATCCCACCTTTATTCTTCTCTTAAATGCCCTGAGATTTGCCGAATTCTACGATGAATGAAACGGAGATCGACACGACGAGCCTTTTACAAAAAGTTGCTCAATATGCGTTAGAGGTGAGGAAATAAAATGGTCGACGAAATGCTGGGAATCAGCCAATTTTCAGCTAGTTTTACTACCAGACGGTGAACAGCCATGGCCCTTAAAATTGTCTCTAATCCTTATCGGTTATTCAACGATAATCATTCCCTGCTGGCTATTGCTCTATTTTCTTCGAAAGCGTTTCAATGGTGGGTTTTAAAATTAGTCAATGATTGCTGAAAAGTCGTAACTACTGTAATGATTCTATTAGGTTGGTGAATTGAAAACTGCGGGACTTTGAACTAAAATTTATTCAACATAAAACCATCAAGTCATTCCAAATAATTTCCATTATTATTGACGGATTCCTCTTTGGTGGTAGAATTTTGGTTTGTGTGTGAGACAAGTGTGAGACTCAAAAATCGAGGACTGGAGATGTCCCAGTTTGAGCACTTTCTTCAAAAGAAACCCATTTTGGTGTCAATAGAAAAGTTGTGAGAATCAAAAATTAGGCTTATAGCCAAATTTCCAAAAAGATACACTTAGTAGTTTCGCTTAAAAGGCAAGTTTTGTGAAAATTCGTAAATTTGGCATTTCTTGAAAAACAGTTTTTGAATCGTTCTGAAAATTTGGATATAAGCTTGATTTTTGATTCTCTACAACTTTTCCATTGACACCAAAATGGGTTTCTTTTGAAGAAAGTGCTCAGACTATCACATATGACAATAGCCTGCAGTTTTCAATTCACCAACCCAATATTACCGAATCCTTACGGTATGTAACTTTCAGGCGAAAAGACGGAGATCCCTGAGGAATGGTATTGGAGATTGGGAAGAAATTTCGCGATCGGACGACCCGAAGCCGCTCTTCCGAAAAGACAATCATCAACCGATAGTGCACAAGAAATCATCCCACAATCGCAACAAGAAAAAAATGAGAGGAAAAAGATGCTCAAGGAGATTTTCTATTTTGTGCATTATTTCACCGGGATACAGGTTAACGTAGCTTTCGCTTAGGTAAAAAAAAAAATGCACTATTCAGTTGACACTGGTTGCGATGGGCTTTCTACAAGAACGTGTGATCACAAGAGGATATCCAAGGGATATCCCATTAGGTGGAAATGAGAGTGACGTCATTATTGATCGGGTGAGTGAAAACCTAGCACTTTATGGTATAATGGACTCTTGTATTGTACTTTTAAGATTAGTAGATTTGCAGGATGATCAACAATTATAGCGCCGCATTTCAGACGGTCTACTTCAGCCAAAATTGAGTCAATCGTTCTGGATTTTTCTGGATATAAATCTCAAGTATTTTTCCTTAAACGGTGCGCATTATCTAATCGATTTAAGCTTTCAACTTCTTTATATAACCCTTCAAAGTTGAGAGCCGAGTGTCGCTTGGCACTTTATGGAGAGCCTTTATGGAATCGGAAAAACAGGCTGTAGTTTTGGATTTACTTTATTTTTGGTTGACAAGACAAGACAAGACAAGACAAGACAAGACAAGCTAGCATAACCCGATCTAAATCGATTAGATCTTAAAGTAGATATTAACTGAGCTTTGATGACATTTCTCAAGGATTTTTGCAATTAGAGCATATGAAATTTTGTTCATTAACATAAATAAATTCAATCTCAACAAGATTTTGACAAGAGCGCTCTCAAAAATCCCATAAATGTATAGAGTGCCAAGCGAAACTTGGCTCTCAACTCTGAAAGGGCATAGAAAGAAGTTGAAAGGTTGAATCGATTAGATAATGGGCACCACTTAAAGAGATATACTTAAGATTTTGCTGCTGAAAAATCAGAACGATTGACTCAATTTTGGCGAATCTAGGCCATCTGAAGTGTGGCTTTGATCTGAAGTCACCAAAATGGGGTAATGAAGGGTTTCTCCTCGTTTTCTAACTGTTGGCCACCCTGTAGATCTACTTGAATGGCCTAGAATGGCCTAGAGCTAACATTTTTCTTAAAAGTACAATAAAAAGCTGCCCATTCAGTTCAAAAAAGGCTTGATTTCAATATGAAAGCATTGCTTTGATTGATTTAGTTCGGTGACAGTCAATATCTTCTTTTATGGAATCGAATCGTTGCACTGCTAGTAGCAATGGTGGTGATTCTTTGGAACATTCGGAGGTTAGATTGAATAAAGCAAAATAGAGATTGAATAGAGCAAAATAGAGATTGAATAGAGCAGGTTAGATTGAATAGATTCAAGTTCTACAGTAGTACAGTGATACGGCAATACAAACTACAGTAACACTGTAATACGATCATTATTCGATTTGATTTTAGTCAACCCGATCACGTGCCACCCTATTACAAGCACGGTTACACCTCAATCGCCAACACGATCTCTTCTTGGTGTCAATATGAAGCGCTCAAATATGTCTCTTTTCCTACGCAGGTTATTCAAAAAGAATTTCAAATTCTATGCAAATTCTAGATGATTTTCAAATGCTCTAAAATCGTGGTCACAATGATTATGGGAACAATCGTGAGAAGGACAAGGTTGAAATTGAGAATCGATCTTTAAATCGATCTTTAAAGACTTCCTAGACTTCCTAGACTTTTCTAGAAATCTTTCAATTAATTCTCTCAAAACTTTAGATACTCAATTTTCGAATACGTTTGTGGTGGATTGATAGCCGTTGGAGCATCGCTTTTCCTTGTGTCGAGCTCCGATTCGGGAGTCGGCGGGAAAGCGACATCGGTGTGTAACAATCAGTCAAAATCTCGAAACACTTCCTTTTTTGGTACACTGAATAAACTGAATAATGATATTTCTCAGATCTCTGGCATTATTCTTATGATCGGCTACATTTTTGTCGATGCGTTTACGACGAACTGGCAGAAGAAGCTTTTCGATACGAAGCCGAGAGTCAGCAAGTATCAGGTGAGTTCGATCAGCTCATTAGTCCGGGCCCGGTTTCACCACCACTTACGACATTGTCGTAACTCCTTACGACACCATTTCACCACCATTTTACGACACTATTGTAACTTCGTAAATGGGAAAATCTACGAAATTGTCGTAACGGTTTACGACAAGACAGTGTTGCAAGAAAAAGGCTTACGACAGTGTCTCCACGTACAAAACTGTCGTAAAATGGCGGTGGAACCGGGCCCAGGTTTGCCAGGTTTCAGAAATTGAAAAATTTCCATTGAAAAATTCGAAGTTAGTACCAAATCAGTCAAGCGGCCAAAAAACCCGCCTAACGGATGTCTAGGTGGATGTTTTTGCGGCTGAAGCTAGTTGTAGCTGTGGCGCAGTCGGGAGCACGTCCCGAGTCTAGAGCTCAGCCCCCGTAAGGCCAGTCAATCCCGAATTTTTGAATTTTTTATTTTACTTGCATAACTACAATATATTCTAAGGTTTTCTAAAGAAGTTTTAGCTTTATTTAATCAAAACACGGCTGAGAAAATGCGCAGACAGATAAACAGGCAGCTCTTTTATATTTCGTTCCTTGCAAAAATTCAAATGAATTTGATGAGCTATTCCTTTTGCCCCTTTACTCTTCCCAAAATGAGATAAACGTAAATTTCCTCCAGGAGATATCGAGCTGATATAGATGGCTTTATTAGGTTTGTATTCATATCCTATTTATAGCTTTATAGCTTAAATCTATTTAAAACTATACCGGATAAAAGATGATAAAATTGAACGATGAAGAAATGAATTTGCATCAATCAATTGCTAGCCAGCGAAAGCTGCAAATTACGATTGTTTTTCAGATGATGATCGGTGTGAATTGTTTCTCGACGATTCTTTGCTTTGTCTCACTCCTCGAGCAGGGTACCCTTTTCATTTCGACTCGCTACGCACTCACACATAAAGATTTATCAGGTAACAACTCAATAAAGCCACAACGGTAAACCTTAAGCCTTTTAAAGAGATTTGGCTTTCCACAAAGTCTTTTCGTTCTTTTTTTCAACTTCTGTGGAAAAAGAATAGATACACTACTGGACAATGAAATATCATATTTGAAAAAACTCTTTCGCACTTTCGCGCGTCTATAACTCCCTTGTCTTTACCGTATTTCTAAATATTAATATTACCATTGTGTAGCCCTTGAAAAGAGCTTTCAGAAAATGTATAACACTAATAGTTTAAACTCAAAGACAAGGGAGTTACAGACGCGCGAAAGTGACGATCGTTTTTCAAATATCATATTTCATTGTTCAGTACTGTATTCATCAGTTAATCGTTTTCTCTAAATAAAAAGTATTTTGTTCCTCAATTTCCAATCTTTTTAAGTCAATTGGGATCATTTTCAAGTAAATTCGAGAGTGAAAAAAAAAAACGATAAAAATACCTCTACGAAGAAATTGGCTGAATGAGAGCTCTTTGAAAATTTCCCTTTAATTTCCAAACTCAGAGACGTCTTTTTGCTGTCGATCTCGGGTGCTTTTGGTCAGTTGTACATTTATGCGACAATTGCTCACTTTGGACCGATCTGTTTCGCGATCATGTTAACTGTTAGACAGGTGACTTTTTGACGAAACAAAACAAACAAACACAATTTCTATCTTTTTATTCAGATTGGCTCAATCATTCTCTCGTCGATCTATTACGGTCATCCGCTTACAATTTATGCCTGCATCGGCTTGTGCGTCGTTTTTGGCGCCATGTTTGCTGATATTTATCGAAGGTAAGTTCAGGTTGAAAGTCACTTAACTAGAAGAACCGTTATATAGTATAAATAAATTTTCTTTTGTTATTGCAACAAAGCCGATCAATTTTGAAGCTTTACTGTACACATTACTGTTCCTATGAGACAGGCAAAATCAATCTAATTGTTGATTTTTGTCCGGAAAGTCGAATCTGTTCTGCCGAAAATTTGTAGCTTTAATTCAAATATGAAATCTAGAATTTGTGGTATAGTGTACGGGTGTACTTCTGGGATAGTGTACAGGTGTACTTCTGGAATAGTGTAGGGGTGTACTTCTGGAATAGTGTACGGGTGTACTTCTGGAATAGTGTAGGGGTGTACTTCTGGTATAGTGTACGGGCGTACTTCTGGAATAGTGTACGGGTGTACTTCTGGTATGGTGTACGGGTGTACGCTCCTCTCTTGTACTAGGGGCGAGCGCACAATCCCATCTGGCACACGGGGCAGAGAGATAGGGAGAAAGCGGCTAACAAAGTCGGTTTAATTGCCCAAATCATCAGTTAAATGACTTGAGGCAAACACTTGCTCGAGTCTTTTCACATAAGCAAAAAAGTGAGGGGAAAAAGGTTCTAGAAACTAACTTGCGCTAAAATTGAGTACACTCAACTCTCTCTCTATAACGGAACGGAAGCGGAAAACTCTATAACGGAATGGAATTTTGGTCGGTCCCGGCCGACCTATATATAAAATATAAAGCTATATACAACGGCACTCTAGATCTGGGTTTCGGATAGCTTTTTTTTCGGTTCCTTTCGATTCAAACCGAAAATCCGAAAATTTCGTTTAATTCGGTTTTACAGCTGATTTTTTTAAGGTCAATCGAATGGACTTTACTGAAATTTTTCTTTATCTTTAAGTATCAATAAAACTACCGAAATGGAGATCTTTTGTAGAGAAATTTGCATACAAAATTTGCATTTCAAAAGAAATGAGAAAAGAAATTAGCGCTCGACCCGAAATCAAAACAAAATAAAAAAATTTCGGTTTGTTTCGGTTCGATCCGAAACCGAAACCCATGTCTACCGTACTCTATATAATAGAAAAATGTTTTGATCTCTTCCATTCCGTTATAGAGAGTCGATTGTAGTTTTAAAAATACTATAGCTACTAGCCTGCTAGAAAGCATAGAAAAATTGAATCTAAACGGCTGATGAAGCTTGCCTAAACTTGGCATTTTCCCTATGAAAATACGGGGGTTAGTCAAAACAGCGCCATCATAGAAAACGTTCAAAACAGCGCCATCATAGAAAACGTTTAAAACAGCGCCATCATAGAAAACGTTCAAGACAGCGCCGTCAAATTTCTCACAACACAATCGAGTGATACTCAGTTGGTTAACCGAATATCTTTAGAGACCCATTTCAGGTGCTCTTTTTATCTATGAAATATTAACTTTCTTTAAAAAAACTGTTTCACCCATCATGTGGCCAAGAACGAAAGGAATTTTTTGATATAAAACTTGAACCGGCTTGGTTTTTTGGATTTTGAGAAATTTGACGGCGCTGTTTTGAACGTTTACTATTATGACGCTGTTTTGACTACCCCCGAAAATACGGTAGCCTAATTTTGCAAATTTGTAAATGAAAATCGAATTTCAGATATCGTATCCGGCAACGAAACTTGAAGAAGAAGAAAACGGTGAGAAGCAACTCGACGGACACCTCAGCCTCGACCACCTCGACCACTTCAGTCACTTCAGATGACGTAGCCGTCTCTTCTCCAATTCACTCACAACCATCCACTCCAGAACCTCAACAAAATAAGCTTTAATCGCATTTCATCACATTTTATATCTTCATTGTCTTTCTTTTCCCCCATTCTTGGGATTTCTTATGCATAGTGCTTTAGGCTTTATCGATATTTATGCTTAGGCTTGAGTTTTTGATAATAAACTATTGTAATAGCTAGTTAAAAGAAAAGAAAAGAAAAACAAAAACGAAAAATGTAATTAGATTCTAAATGCATCATTGCACCTGCCCCCCACCCAACATCCGTGCGAAATAAGACAAAAAAAACGTTCTCTATCAGAATTCCCCAAGTTTAGAAAAACGTTCGTGGAAAAACAAGTTGTAAAGCTTTCTTTTTTTTTCTTTTTCTGATACTTTGACAAGAATTATCTTTATAAAAAGTTAATTAAACATTTGGTTACAAACAAAAGTCCGACTCTACGCTGATGATCTTAAAATTTATAGGGTACTTTCGTCCCATAGCCGCATCCCTGATTTTACTCTTCCCCAGAAGGATCTTAATTTATCAATATTTATGGTTAGGCTTGACTTTTGATAATAAACTATTGTAATAGCTAGCCAAAACTGTGAAGTAAATTGTGTGTAATAGTGTTGATAATAAACTATGTGATAATAAACGATATAGCTAGCGATAGAAAGATATAGCTAGCGACCCTTTTGTGGAGTAAATTTTGGAAAATTAACATTGCGCCGGACAAATGCAAACACGCTACATTTCGTTCATTACATATCCCTTTAAATTTGGGAAACCTACAATTACCACAAGGATTGGCCGATGATCCTGTAAAAGATCTTGGTATACGGTTAGTTCCCTCTCTAAAATTTGATCCTCACATAAACTACATATCCAAAAAAGCTTCTAGAATTTCTAACATAATACTTCGCGCCATTTGTTTCCCTAAAATAGCGACTTATTGCCGGCCTTTGCTCGAGTATGCCACCATCGTATGGTCACCTTTCATTAAGAAACTTATCACCTTGGTTGAAAATGTCCAACAGCGTTTCACTAAAAAAAGCATACACTCGTTGTTTCCCTTCGTCTCTTATTCCAAATTATGAGACTAGACTTATCGTTTTTGATTTAAAACCCCTTTTATATCGCCGTATTTACTTTGATCTTCTTTTTTTGCTATAAATTTCTTTTCCACCCAGTCGCATCCAGAATTTCAAAGCTTCTTGAAAATTGTGGAAATTCCTAGAAGTAGACGTAGTGATTCTTATCAAATTTTCGATTTGATTCTTGTCGATTCTCATCCCCATCATCTTTCCCTTTATTTGGGAACCTTATTAGTAGGGTTTGGAATAAGCTTCCGTCTTTGACTTGGAATAAGCTCGCGTCTGGTATCTTCTCGTCTCTAGGAAAATTGAAAGTATCTGTAAACGAATTAGATCTTATTGCCATGTCAAATCTGCTCTATATTTAATCTGTTGTACCTGTGTTTCCTAACTGTAGTCTTACTGTACCATTTTTAGTTTTTTTTCTTTTTTTGTGAAAGTATTGTAGAAATATGTTATATGCGGTTAATAAGGCATATATATAAAGGGAAATAAACTTTACCTTTTGAAATCTTGACAATTTTTTGAAGCAAAATATTGAAATTCTTCTCCAATTCGTTTTAAGTCAAGTACGAAAAATGAAAATTAATCAAGATCAGATCATTAAGCTAAAAAAAAATACTTTAAACATCAAAAATCTTTTGAAAGCAAGCTTTCTTTGGATCAAAACTTGAAATTTTTTCATTATCTTCACTAGCATTTGATGCAGAGAGCTCTTCCATTGGTAGTTGAACTTTTCTGTCACTTTGATCTTTGGAAATTTAAGCTTTGATTAGTTTCATTCAAAAAGATTCTTAAAATTAGCAATCCTAGACTATTTTAGTCCTTTTGGTTGTAAAGCTCACGTATCTATAGCTAGATAATTCCGGGATTCAATCCAACCCCAGTCAATGAGTTTTTGCGCGAGTCAGCTGCTGTCTTCTTTCTTTCTTCTTTCTTCTTTCATCTTTCATCTTTCATCTTTCTTCTTTCTTCTTTCTTCTTTTCTTTCTTCTTCTTCTTCTTCTTTCTTTCATCTTTCTTCTTTCATCTTTCTTCTTTCTTCTTTCTTCTTTTCTTTCTTCTTTCTTCTTCTTCTTTCTTTAATCTATCTACGAATCTCTTTTCTATTAATTGAACACTTTTAGAGTAATGATATGTAACCGATTGTGCGATCAATTGAGAGTGATTCGAGTGGAGAGAGAAATCTAGACTCATATAGTCTTCAAATGAAAAACGAACACTTGCAACTTTCTTTAAATGCGTAGGCTACACACAGGAAAAGTTTTACAGTTTATGGGTAAACTTAAAGAACATTGCAATGGGTCAACTTAAAGAACATTGCAATGGGTCAACTTAAAGAACTGATCCACATTTGCTACTTTAGAGTTAAACCTTATTGTTTTGCTTGCTTTACATGATTTGCTCTTGAAATGAAACACGTGTAGCGAAATGCGTTTTCTAAAATGCACGAAAAGCTACCGTAATCAATTTCCAGTTTTGGTATCATTTGATGAGAAATCACAAGACACAATGACACAATTGAGCTAATTAAATGAAACTGGCAGTTAGATTACGGTAGTTTTTCAAAATAGGTGCCTTTTAGAAAACGCAGTGCCCGGAGAATACACCTAAATCATATATATTCTTTAAAGTTAAAGTTTTGAAGTCAAAAATTGAAGACTCGAGCAATTAAACATCAAAATAAGACAAAAACGAAAGGAAGGGGGTTGAACCAGAGCAAAAAATTGCTAGCTCGTCTCGTAAAGAAAGCTCTTATCCACTACACCACAAGCTGACATATCGGGACGGTGAAAGAAGCGTTATATAGGCTTCTTTCATGAAGCTCTTATATAGGCCTTGATTTTTGGCCTCTAATTTAACCTCAAAGTTTACCCTTTCATCAAATCATTTCGCAAAAACGGATAACAGCATCGGAATCAGCGTAAAATTCTCTGGATTGATCACCTCTTTTGACTTTCCTTTATCTAGAAACTAAAATTTCGCTGATTGCCAGTATAAATACACTGGTTTTTAGAAAATCAAAATCTATTGGGTAATTTAAATCAATCTAGAGTCTAATCTCTTTGCTGATCCTCGAAATCTCTTATTGCTTCTTGCTTTCAACTTTTCAACATCGCTAACTTTTTCCAGAAACCTCAACAATTTCCACAAGGTGTCATTTCTTTTGATCGTTTTTTTTTGCGATCTGTGTCTTTTAACTAGATGAGAGTGATGAGAGAAGAGCCGCTTTTGACTTTTCCAAAAGACAACTGACTCTTCCACATGTTTTTCCAAGTATTTCTTATCACAAAAATCTCGGATGATATGCAAAAAATGGTTAAAGAAACGCAGGACTCGTGCAGAAAATGAATCCAAAAAAAATGAAAGCACTATAGCAATACCTACAAAACAAACATGTGACACACTGAAAGTTTCCTTTGGTTTACCTGACTTTGAACAATTTAAATAAAAAATGATGTTTTTGATGATGCTTGTCTTGGGTTAAAGCTTTATTTAGTCTATTTTATACCTAGATTTACATAGATTTTATGTTTAGACTGATTAAATTGCTTGTAATACAATTGAGAATCGTATTGGACTTGAGAAAAATCGGTACCTGTTTAGAAATTGTAGTACTTGTTAGTACTTTTTTGTTTAAGTACTTGTTTAGAATTGGTAGCACTTGTTACTTGTAGTACTTGTTCCTCTTCTTCTAGTACTTGTTAGTACTTGTTTGTTCAAGTACTTCTTTAGAATTGGTAGTACTTGTTCTTTTCCTGGTACTTGTTTAGACTTTTAGTACTTGTTAGTACTCGTTTCTTCTAGGAATTGTTTAGAACTTGTACTACTTGTTACTTGTAGTACTTGTTCCTCTTCTTCTAGTACTTGTTTAGACATTTAGTACTTGTTACTACTTATTTTTTCTAGTACTTGCTTGTTTTTGACTTCAACGATGCATCAATAAACGAGAATCGAATGCACAAGTACGAAATTTCTCTTTCTTATGTCTGTTCAACATTTTTTTCATGAAACATTAAACCGATTAAGCTATCTGTCACCCAACAAAGATAAATTTACCATTCTTTTTTCAGTAAATCCAATTTGTTTAAGTTTTTCTATATAATTTGCATCTAAACAATCTGGTTTACGATTAAGAAGCACAAATTTGAAATCAAAAACCTAAACGGTAATATGGAGGGTTTTTTTTCTTCAAAACCACTTTTTCCGGGTTACTTTTAGGTGTAGATCCGGAAAAACACAACATGAGATTAGGAAAATGCGTTTTAAGTCGAGTTTCGGGGCTTCAAACTGGGCACTAGGTTACTTCACTATATGGAGCCCAATCTATCGACTATTGGGTCACTTTTCAAGGTCAAAATTACAACCAAAACCATTTTTTAAACACTAAATATTCATTTTCTAACTTAAATTGACTGGTAGAGGCAATGAGACAGGGTGATGAGAGGGATACACATAGGGAAGAGGTCTAAAAATGGCCTCTCAAAGCATTTTGTTGAAGCCAAAAACACTTCTTCTAGCATAATTTAACCTACTGGTTACGTTTATGATCAAATTAAAGCAAATTTTTGGTTTTGGTTGTAGTTTTGACCTTGAAACGTGCTACAATAGTCGATAGCTTGGGCTTCATATAGCGCCAACTAGCGCCCAGTTTGAAGCCCCGAAACTCGACTTAAAACGCATTTTCCTAAGCTCTCGTTGTGTTTTTCCGGATCTACACCTAAAAGTAACCCGGAAAAAGTGGTTTTAAAGAAGAAAAAAAGTGCTCAAGGCCAGTACCGCCTAAATAACTTCAAAAGCTTCAAGTCTTGACTTTTGAAGCAGCAAGATTTTGTGATTTTTTTGTTGCAAAGATCATTGACTTTTTCTCCTCTAGATATTCAGGCTAAAAAATGTCACTCATGCTTTTTCCTTTTCTCTCTCCCTCATCTCTAAAAAGTCTCAAATTACCGTCGCAAAGTGTGAAAAGTTCTCGTGATCTCAATCAATCTTTGAATCATTATTTTTTTCTCTAATCAAACATTTTTTTACTATTTCAGGCAAAGATCAAAGCTTTATGGCGATATTAGAAAAGGAGAGATGATACAAATGTAAGTTTTTCGTTTTTTAAAACGTTCGGGACGATTCGGTCCATCGGTGGACGAAATTTTTGACGCGCTAGAACTTTTCAACTTTTTAAGATAATTTCAAAATGTAAAAAGATGATGTTGATGTTTATTTAGCTGAGCATCTAGCTGATCTAGTTCATCTAGCTGATCTAGTTCATCTAGTTCATCTAGCTGATCTAGTTCATCTAGCTGATCTAGTTCATCTAGCTGATCTAGTTCATCTAGCTGATCTAGTTCATCTAGCTGATCTAGTTCATCTAGCTGATCTAGTTCATCTAGCTGATCTAGTTCATCTAGTTCATCTAGCTGATCTAGTTCATCTAGCTGATCTAGTTCATCTAGCTGATCTAGTTCATCTAGCTGATCTAGTTCATCTAGCTGATCTAGTTCATCTAGTTCATCTAGCTGATCTAGTTCATCTAGCTGATCTAGTTCATCTAGCTGATCTAGTTCATCTAGCTGATCTAGTTCATCTAGCTGATCTAGTTCATCTAGCTGATCTAGTTCATCTAGCTGATCTAGTTCATCTAGCTCCATCCAATAAAACAAAAATCGTGGAAAACGGACCATTGGAGAAAGAGAAATGTAGCGTTTTGTCTCACGAGCCAAAAAGAGCCGATATCTTTTTGAGGCAGCAATACTTTCAAAATCTGATTAGAGATTCGGGTTCAGCATGAAATTTTACATATAGGAGGTGTATTTCGGGGCTGATAGCTTTGCGAGACACCCCAGTAACAGTAACGCAAAAAAAACGCCTCGTCGCGAATGTGTTAAACTTCTATTTAGCTGGATCAAACTATGAAATGAATGCTTTAAAAAAAAATACACTTAAACCAATAATTTGATATAAACAAAGGAAACATAATAAGAAATAAAGGTCTAAACAAACAATTTTATGGCACCGTTATCCTTATTATTTTTTAAACAATTTTAAACAAGAAAACAATTTTATGGCACTGCGGCTGTTACCCCCTATTATCCCTATCAATATGAAAGTTTTGTTTTTAGCTTCCTCCTTGGCCTGTTGGCTCATTCAACTCATAGCCTTACATCGATTGGTGAAATCATTGAAAATACGATCAAGCGAATTCCCACACAAAACACCACCCGACCACTCGAAGTTCGATTGGGATTCTACTTGGAGAGTATTGGAAATTTCAAATCCGCTGAAATGGTGAGTTTAAAAGGACTAATGACCAATTTAACGACTAAAACTAGAGCTGTTCCGAGCTTTGGCCTGGCCTAACTTTCCAAGTTTCTCAGCCCTGCTCATCTTTTCTTTTATCTTTCTATTTTTAGTCCTTTGACGTGGATATGTACTTGTACATGTCGTGGAAAGATCACCGTTTAAGGCATCGCTCCGTCGATCAAGTACTCGTCACCGATGATCGCATTAGGAAGAAGCTTTGGTTGGTGCCATTTGGTTTAGATCTTTTTTTTGGATTTATAATGTTTACTAGTTCGAATCTATTAAGCTGAGTACTAACAAGGGAATGGGCAGAAGTGGAGGAGAAATGAGTGATACTTCATTTGATAAATCTCATGATGAATCTTGATGAACAAAGAAATTAGAGCTAAAGTAACTCTACAACGAGAAATGGGACCGACAAGAAGTAAAAATCATGCTTTTGACCATTCTTGACAAAGCTTTTTATTGAATCGATATTTTTGAATAATCTTTTTTGTATTTACTGGGTTGGTGAGTTGAAAACTGCCGGACTTTGAACTAAAATTTATTCAACACAAAATCATCAATTCATTCCGAATAATTTCCATTATTATTGACGACTTCTGCCCATTTTACAGGCAATTTGCGGATTCCTCTTTCGTAGTAGGATTTTGGTTTGTGTGTGAGACAAGTGTGAGACTCAAAAATGGAGGACTGGAGATGTCAGCTGTCAGCCCAGTTTGAGCACTTTCTTCAAAAGAAACCCATTTTGGTGTCAATGGAAAAGTTGTAGAGAATCAAAAATTAGGCTTATATTCAAATTTTCAGAATGATTCAAAAACTCGTTTTTCAGGAAATGCCAAATTTACGAATTTTCACAAAACTTGCATTTTAAGCGAAATTACAAAGTGTATCTTTTTGGAAACTTGGCTATAAACCTGATTTTTGATTCTCTACAACTTTTCTATTGACACCAAAATGGGTTTCTTTTGAAGAAAGTACTCAAACTGGGACATCTCCAGTCCTCGATTTTTGAGTCTCACACTTGTCTCACACACAAACCAAAATCCTACTACGAAAGAGGAATCCTGTGACATATGACAATAGCCCGCCGTTTTCAATTCACCAACCCAATAATATTAGGTACATGCATAAGAAATGCGGATTTCAACATTTTCACTCGCATTTTGCCCTCGAAATTTCTTCAATGGTTCGATCAATTGAAACACGTTTTACCCTATTTTGTAAAGGAGATTTAGAACTTTCAAATAGTTTATAACATTCATCGATATCAGGTTTCTATCGTTGGAAATTTATGAAAATGTTGAAATCCGCATTTCTTATAGTTTTCATTGAAAGAAACGATCGAAAAGGCAATCATTTTTAACTTTGTCGACTTTGTCGTTTTTAAACACTCGGCTTCTTGCTAATGAAAAACCGTCAAAACAAAGCTTTTCAAAAACTTTCGAAAGTCATTTGCAAGAAAACGGTTTAGGCTATCTGATGAAATGAACCTTTTATTTGGTAGCTTGAGACTTATTGAAGTTAGAAAATGAATTTGGGTGAAAGACTTAGTACTTAACCTAATTGTTGATGGTCATTGATTTTTAGCTTTAAATGATTTCATTTTTCAGTTGAAACAAAAAAAAAAACAATTTAGGCTACCAGATCTATATTTTGCGAACGCAAAAGAGGCAAAAGTTCACGAGGTGACCGCTCCGAATTTCAATATATTCATTGATAAAGATGGAACGATTGCTTACTCGTGCCGGTTCACGTACGTTTTGAAAACATTAAGAAATTCCGGAAGTAGAGTTCTTTTCTAGCACACTTAATTGTCGATGAGTGCACCAGAAAGTGATTTCCATAAGTACATACCGTAAATACTGTAATAGTACCGCACCCCCATAATGACGGTGCGGAGTGTTGCGTAGTCTAGCTTTGAACAAGTTTTTCTAGACACTGGTTTATGCTACAATGCGCGCTTAGGTATCAAAAAATAGCTGAAATTCAGGGCTATTTTTTGATACCAAAGACACATTTTTTTGAAAGTAAGCTTTGAAAAAAATGAAATACTAAAAAACTTTTGCGACTACGCGACTGTACGAGGGTGGTGGGGTACTATTACAGTATTTACGGTAGCTTGTTCCAAAGGAAAATTCCGTTTCCAGGTTTGTCTGTCAAAAGCAAGCCTGTCTATAAGCTAAGTTCTGTTTTGGCTCTTGATCTAGTCTGATTTGGCTTTGTTCTTGAATTGTCCCCCAGAGCTAGGTCTAGACCCAGCCAGGCAAAGACCCATATTGTCATTGCCATTGCTTAACAAGGTGATTTCGTTTCAGGATGTCGATCAGTTGCAACTTGCAACTCCGAAACTATCCAATGGACGTGCAAATGTGCGGAATTCGGATTCTTTCTTGTAAGTGTCGATTGGGAAAATTCACTGTTAGATTGTTTAATTTCAGATGCGCACATACAAAAGCAAATGGACGTGAAATGGTTTGACGAGGGGCCGATCCGAGCAAATCCGGAAATTCGGTGAATTTTTGGTAAAATTTCAAACGTCTAAGAGTTAAATTCTCTTATTTTGGATATTCAGTGAACCAAACTGAAGAATTAAATTAAATCAAATAGATCTTAACACGTTGACGACAATGGCGTTTTTGCACAAACAATCGCATGGGACAACGTTGTTTTTGCGACAAAAAATGTCACCTGACATCAGGTGACAATGTCCCACAGAGTTCTTTTTTCAAACTTAAAATTTTTGTGAAAGTTTAAAATGATTATTTGATAATTATGAAATAACAATAATCTAGAAAGTTTTATTCGTTGGTGATGTTTCTAAGTAGGAGATAAATAGCACTTATCACCGTTGGCTCTCTAAATAATTCCAGATCGTAAGGGCTGGTGACTATAAATCACCACGGATGTCCTATCAGTATTCAACTTTTTATAGCTGTTTATTTATTTTTATATAAACCACAAACTACAGGTTTGCGTAAACCTACAGGTACGGGTCCGTATTAGACTTGGGCCGGAATTCTGGTTTCGTCAGACTCCTCTAATTTGTCGAAGTGCCATCCGTTCCAGTCCCAGGCTCACTTTATATGACGCGTGCGAAATTCTACATTTTTCTCTCAAAGTAGTAACAGTTTGGCAAGTTAGAGGCGTCTGACATGCTTGAATCTGATTCCTAGGGGTCTCGAGAAAAAGATTTTGACCATTATTTTTGCACCAACTTTTGCAGGGCTTATAACTCGCGTACTAGAAGTCAGTGGCAAAAACGGAATTCGGATTCTGAATCCTCTCGAAGAGACGCTTCAAATAAGCTATAGCTCGTAGCAAAAGGCCACAGACCCCGCTGACCACTGTTAGTTGTAGTTCTTAATAATCATTAATAATCAACGGTTAAATCGACATTTTCCGGGACCAAGTCGAATATAGATACTACCCTACTTGCTTATTTAATATCCATCATCAGCAAAAATAAATATGCACAAAAAAAAAATCAATTTTGGTACTGTCACCTGACATCAGGTGACAATGTCCCAGGCGAACGAATATGTGTCAGACAGCATCTGGTGACAATGTCGTCAACGTGTTAAAGATCTATTTGAAATCATTCAAACTTTCTCTTCAGACTTCCCGAATTCGAGATCACGAATATTACTGCCCGTTATTGCAATGGAGCCTATCGATATGCGGTCACTCAAAATGGATATAAATACGGTAAAAACTCAATACTTTGCATAGAAAAATTCGTTGTTTTTTAGATAACTTCAGTTGTTTATTCGGAAAGATTTTCCTCTCTCGAAATATGGGATATAATTTGATTCAAAGTTACATCCCGACTGGGTTAATCGTTGTCATTTCTTGGGTTTCTTTTTGGATCGATCGGAGAGGTTTTTTTGCTGAGAAATGTTCGCAGAAAATTGAGAAAATTGAGAAAATTTCAGCTGTGCCGGCTAGGGTGACTCTCTCATTCACGACGCTCGTTTCATTGACAACTTTGGTAAGTTGATTGGTTTCTTTTCACTTAACTGGATAAAGATAAAGATAAAGAATGAATTTTACCATTGTGAATCAAACTGTCAATCAAAGTACAGTACTCTTTATGTACTTTTTAGGGTAACGGTATGCGTTACGGTCTACCGATGGTCGACTACGCGAAAGCTATCGATTTATGGTATGGAGGTGAGTCTAATGAGATTTCCCCTTGAAGTAAAGCATTTTCCACCATCTGCCAACTTTCAAAAGCTACCTTAATCTAGAGTATATTGTAAAGAATACATTAAAGTTGTAACGAAAACATCTGTCGTTAAGGTTTTTCGTCTTTTTCTCAGCACCAATCCTTTTATTTTGACTATTTTGACTATCATTCGATGCAGAATAAAATTGTGCGTCGAATGATACCAAAATCAACTCAAAATCTAATATCCACGCAAAGTTGTCGGCTAAAAACCTAAACGCCGCTCATTATGGGCGGGACTTGGCCTTTTGCCGCATAACTTTGCATGGAGTTTACATTTTAAGTTCATTTTGGTATCATTCGACGCGCAATTTTGATTCTGCATCAAATGATAGTCAAAATAGTTCAAATCGAAGGATTGGTGCTGAGAAAAAGGCGAAAAACCTTAAATTGCGGCAAAAGGGGCCGACAGATATTTTTATTTATAAGTTTAATAGATCGTAAGCTAGTAAGTTCATGGGTTACTTGGATGTTGATTTAGAATAGATTTATAGATAGAACTTAGCTCTGTAATAGACTTAGAACTTGACTTTACAGTAATAGTACAATAATAGTAAAGCCACCCACTTGTATTAGTGCACCAATTCACCAATCAATTCCTTACCCTGCAAAGCGGATCTTTTACAGATTGAGGAGCATGATTGCGAACTTAAACCCAGCTCATTATGGGCGGGACTTAGCCTTTTGCCGCATAACTTTGCATGGAGTTTACATTTTATACAGAAATACGTCAAACTTGTAACAAAAACATCTGTCGTTGACAATTTAAGGTTTTCTTTGACAAATTTAAGGGCTAAGTCGCCTTTTTCTCAGCACCAATCCTTCGATTTGAACTATTTTGAGTATCATTCGATGCAGAATCAAAATTGCGCGTCGAATGATACCAAAATCAACTCAAAATCTAATATCTAGGCAAAGCTATGAGGCAAACGGTTAAGTTCCGTCCCGGGTTTAGGTTTTTAGTCAAGAACTTTGCATGGGTATTAGATTTTAAGATAACTTTTGTATCATTTGACGTGCAATTTTGATTCTGCATCAAATGATAGTCAAAATAGTCAAAATAGCGGCTCACTTATTACCGCCACTACTCTCAAACTTTCTACCAAACTATCGGAGATGTTAGCCTTCGAACGGTAACTCTCGAACGTGTGCTTCGCTTGAGCATTCGAGCCTGATTTTTTACAACGTAATCTTGCCTTTAGTAACTAATATATTTGAGGTTTTCTTAGATTTTCTTAGATAACTCATAGATTACGGATTACGGACTACTGTAGCTTTTTCAAGTTATAGAAATCGCTTTGGATTATTCTAAACTGTACAAAGACACAGCACTAGGTCTGCTTTTCGAATCGATTCGGAGAACAGAACCGATTCGATTCTAAACAAAGCCAAACCAAAAACCAGATCTAATAAGCACAAGTTGAAGTTAACTGCCAGATCTTGTTGAAGTTAACTGGCAGACCTTGTTGAAGTGAACTGCTAGACCTTGTTGAAGTTAACTACCAGATAGATAGGATTAAAATATTACAATACAAGCCATTTAGCCTGTATGATTTTCGTCTTTCTGGCTCTCCTCGAATTTGCCATTGTCAATTCGATCATGAGAAAATCCGATAAATATGATCAAATCGCGAAGAAAATTGCAGTCGCAAGAGGTGAATTGGTTTTGTAAACTTTTTAATCACCTATTCTAGAGCCTGAAAAGAAAGAAGAATCGAGAAAGAATGAAGGTGATTCTAGAGTTGAAATTTTCCCTTATGTCATTGAAAATTTGCCCTTTCATCAAAAAATTCAACAAAAAAAAAACTGAAATTTAGACACAATGCCTGTGGGAGGAAATGATTGGAATCGAAAAACGATTCGGGACTATTTGAGGAAAAACTCGAGAGATAGAAAATTGAATCCGCAAAACCAGAAAAATGGTAATCTAATTGTAAGAAAAATCTACCGTAAATACTGTAATAGTACCCCAGTCCCATAATGACGGTGCAGAGTGTTGCGTAGGCTAGCTTTAAACGACTTTTTCTCAACACTGGTTTATGCTACAATGTTCGCTTAGGTATCAAAAAATAGCTGAAATTCAGGGCTATTTTTTGATACCAAAGACGAATTTTTTTGAAAGTACGGGTGCTTTGAAAAAAATGAAATACTAAAAAGACTTTTGCGATTACGCGACTGTACGAGGGGTGTGGGGTACTATTACAGTATTTACGGTAGCTTGTTCCAAAGGAAAATTCCGTTTCCAGGTTTCAAGATAAGGCAAAAGCAAGCCTGTCTATAAGCTAAGTTCTGTTTTGGCTCTTGATCTAGTCTGATTTGGCTTTGTTCTTGAATTGTCCCCCAGAGCCAGGTCTAGACCCAGTCAGGCAAAGACCCAGCCAGGTCTGGACCCAGCCAGGCAAAGACCCAGCCAGGCAAAGACCCATATTGTCATTGCCATTGTTTAACAAGATGATTTCGTTACGTTCGTAACAAGGTTACGGTAACTTTTTTTGAAAACATTAATATGACACTTAATTCCATCCAAGGCAAGTTCAAGATTCCCTTTGAAATCTAAGAACTATAAAACTTTGATACCATACTAGCTGATCACTTATTGAATAAAATGATAAATATAAAAAGCTGTATTTGTCAACATTTAAGTTTTTTAAATCTGTTTTCCAAAAAAAAGTAAAGACTTTCGCCGAGACCGGAATCGAAACCGCGAGCATAGTTTTGCAGACTAGTCCAGTATTCCCCAGGCCATCGCAGTCCTGTTTGGGTCCTCGCTTGGCGCCCCGTTATAGACGGCGTAGCAGAAATTAGCCGAAACTTTGCGGTTTTCTCAAAAACTAGCCTCCACTAGGAGAAATGAAAAATTATGTTTCTTAGAATTCGACGGGGGCTAGGTACTGCCCTGAACAGGTACTGCCCTGAACCTGAACCAGCTTTACTGTTAGTCTGACCTAAATAACGTTTCCGGTGACTAGCCTGGGTTACAGCTCTACGGTAAAATACCTCTAACGTTGACTGGGTTTTTGATTTGGGAAATGAATCATTTCAGTTGGTAGTTCATAACTTTTTGGTGATTAGCAATTGTGTGTAAATGGAAATCTAGTTCATTTCAACAGTTCACTTCTAAAGCCTTTTCCATTTGTTTCCTTTTCTAGAGTCTCCACATCGTCCTCCGTATCTCGTCGTCTACAAAGAGCCCGAAAACCAGGATGGAGCAACGGGTAAACCCTGATTTCCAATCATTTATCACAATTCTTTCACAAATTTCAAAATATTTTACTAAAATATATAGAGGAAGGTGAGAAATTTAACATTTTTAAAATGTTTTAACTTAAATTTGGACTTATGGACTGGACTTAAAAGCAAAAGCGAAAAATTTAGAGTACGATTCGGCTGAGGAAACGTTTAACGATGGTGGGAATCTAGGAAATCAAACGGATCAGATTAGAGAAGATGAGCTCGAGATTTCCGGTAAATATTTTACATCAAAATTCAAATAAGATTTAGAATTTAGGATTTAAGAAAATTTTCAGATGATGACACGAAAATGTGGAACAAAGCGATGCGAAAAGACAACCCGAATGGACTGATCGTGTTGCCGAGAAAGGTTTGAGTTTCGAGAAAGAAATGAAAGATCTTTTGAGAGAATCATCCGGAAGTTGAAAGCTGGCAAACCAGTTATTAATTATGAAGTTTTCAGCGCAAGAACAAGGACCCGCAGGAGCCATGCACTCAAGCATCCCGTCCGAACTCTCAACTCATCAATCGGGGAGTCGCCGAGAGCACGTATGCTGTGGTTGGTGAAAGTCTTGTCCTCCTTTTGCATTTTAATTTCACAACTTTCGCAGCAGCTAAAAACCAAAGCTTCTATTGACGGTATTAACTATTTGCAAGTATGATATTTTTCCAACGATTGGGCAGAGCGTGTAATTTTTCTTACAAACAGAAGTTGACTGGGCTCCGTTGAAGTAGGCAACGATATTCGTTAGTTCTCGATCATTGGCCAAGTGCTAGCTTGTCAAATCAACGGCTAACTTCTTGAAATGTAGAAATAACTTAACGCAATGTCTAGAGAATATAATGGTTCAAAGAGAACTTTTCAGCTTAAAGTCTACAGTATTTTTCTGACCATTCAATAGGGTTAATTTTGTGCCACATAGAGGAAAGCTCTTTTTTTTTCATCTACGCGATCTATCTAAGCGATCCATCTATCTAATTACCGTAGAAACTCTAATAAAACGGCCGCCCTATAGGAGCGTCAAGTAGTCTAAGTTTACTCTCAAACAAACAATCATATCTTGACACCAGTACGCTTGTTTCTTCAGGTTTAGATATCAAATTAAAGTAGAGAAAATGGGTGATCTTTTGAGATATAACACAGATTTCTAACATTAACCAGTGCTTGGAAAGAAATGATTGAAAATCGGCGAAAATCGGCTATTTTTTCCCATTTTTCAATCACTTTTTTCTAAGCACTGGTTAATGTTAGAAATCTGTGTTATATCTCAAAAGATCACCCATTTTCTCTACTTTAATTTAATACCAAAGCTCACAGAAACAAATGTACTGGTGTCAAGATATGATCGTTTGTTTGAGAGTAAACTTTTAGATGATGTGGCTGCGTGGTTCATAAACTAAATGTATTTGCAAATACCGAGCTTACGTACCAATTATTCAGCTATTATTCAGCTTTGTGACTGTTTCCACTCTCCACAAATTGTGTTGACAAAAGATTAACACCAAACGTTTACAGATGACTCAATCATTCTCTCGTCGTGCTTTCCATCTCGATCAAATCTGTCGTTGCATTTTCCCGGGCATTTTTCCTCATTAGCCTCTCCCTTCCAATAGTAGCACCCCTAGTGTTTCCACTCTACACAAATTGTGTTCACAAAAGATTAACACTAAAAGTTTACAGATGTCTCACTCATTCTCCCGACGTGCTTTCCATCTCGACCAAATCTGCCGTTACGTTTTCCCGGGCACTTTCCTCATTTTCAATCTCTGGTATTGGATTTATTTTCTCATTTATCACAAAAATATTCTCATCGCTGAGATGAAAGATCAATTGTAGTTGTAGTTGATTGTGATTTTTGAACACTTTAAACTTCAACTAGAAGCTCTCGAGTATCTTCGTGCAAAAAAATGTGTTCTAATCAAGAAATTAACGAAAAATCTTTTGAGATTAGATGCATTCATTGGATATATTTCTAAAATTTTAAAAATTTCTTTATAAACATTACTAGTTTCAAATATTACTACCGTAAATACTGTAATAGTACCCCAGCCCCAAAACGACGGTGCGGAGTGTTGCGTAGGCTAGCTTTGAACGAGTTTTTCTCGACACTGGTTTATGCTACAATGCGCGCTCTGCTACAATACAATGGAGTCTGTAAGAGATGCCAGCTCTAAAGCAGGTCAGAGGTCTAGGTCAGAGAGCCAACGCCAATCCAGTGTTTTTGTGGTGTGCGCCAAATTGAGCCAGGAGAAGGCTGGCTTCTGAGCAGGTATATCCAGCTAGATCTCAGTGCTTATAAGCTAAATCAGAGCTAGGGGAGAGTCAAGTTAACCTACCGTAAATACTGTAATAGTACCCCACCCCCATAACGACGGTGCGGAGTGTTGCGTAGTCTAGCTTTGAACGAGTTTTTCTCGACACTGGTTTATGCTACAATGTTCGCTTAGGTATCAAAAAATAGCCCTGAATTTCAGCTATTTTTTGATACCAAAGACGCATTTTTTGAAAGTACGGGAGCTTTGAAAAAAATGAAATACTAAAAAACTTTTGCGACTACGCGACTGTACGAGGAGGGTGGGGTACTATTACAGTTTTTACGGTATGTTCAAAGTTACTGTAAATCTCCAGTAATCAGCTAAAACAAGTCACTTTTCAAATAATGAATTGATGAATTGATGAACTCAAATGAATTTATATTCAATTTCTCTCAACGAAATACTTTTTCTTCAAATACTGTATTTTACTATAAATCTAGAGGTAATAGAATACTGTAATGAGATTGAAAATTAAAGCTTAGCGTTTTTTTAAAAATTTCATTTTAAACATTGATTCATTTTTGAAGAGATTTTGATAAACAAACTTTATAAATAACTAATGGAAATTTGAATTGATGAATCTATTAGGTTGTTCGGATATAAACAAGCGTTGCTGAACTTATTGTTTAAAACGTGTCTTTCTGTATTTAAAAGTACGTTATCTTGTGCATATTTGGAAGCTTTTTAAACGGATAATTTCTTATTTTTAAGATCTTTTTTTCTTGCTTTAGATGACCGACTTCAAATATTGGGTTGGTGAATTGAAAACAAATCTTATTATGCTTGATTCCGAAGTACTATTACGTATTAATTTTAACATCGGTGTGGTGTTGTTATTTCTGGGGCCGATTTTCTAAACCAAGCCAAATTTTAGTCAAGCTTTTTAAGTCAAATCCAATAGGTTACTTAAGGTTGAAATTCTAGGTTATGGCCAATTGGCCAAGAAAGTCATTGGTTTGGCTTGGCTTTTTGGAAAAGCCTTGGTAGTGGTGCTAACAATACACCAAAATAAGAAGTGATCTATTGGATTGGTGAATTGAAAACTGCCGGCTATTGTCATATGTGACAGTTTGAGCACTTTCTTCAAAAGAAACCCATTTTAGTGTCAATGGAAAAGTTGTAGAGAATCAAAAATCAAGCTTATATCCAAATTTTCAGAACGATTCAAAAACTGGTTTTCAAGAAATGCCAAATTTACGAATTTTCACAAAACTTGCATTTTAAGCGAAACTACTAAGTGTATCTTTTTGGAAATATGGCTATAAGCCTAGTTTTTGATTCTCTACAACTTTTCTATTGACACCAAAATGGGTTTCTTTTGAAGAAAGTGCTCAAACGGGGACATCTCCAGTCCTCGATTTTTGAGTCTCACACTTGTCTGACACACAACCCAAAATCCTACTACAAAATCCTAATCCGCAAAATGCCTGTAAAATGGGCAGAAGTCGTCAATAGTAATGGAAATTATTTGGAATGAATTCATGGTTTTATTTTGAATAAATTTTAGTTCAAAGTCCGGCAGTTTTCAACTCACCAACCCAATATATCAAGTTCGCATCTGCCTACTTTACGACTTCAAACTGGGCAAAACAGTAGCGGAATCCTATTGAGATTTGGTCAAAGCATTTGGGAATGATGTATTGTTCGAAAGCCGATGCCGAGCCTGACTCCAACGCTTTCGGAATGGTGATGAAAGTCTCGAGGATCATGAACACTCTCGTGAAGAATATCGTTGTCGACCTCAAGCGGTAGACAATGATATTTTGAGGGCTGCAATCGAACCGGATCCTTGTCAAACGACGCGTGAACTCGCTCAATAGTTTCTATATTGAAATTCTACTATTGATGAGCATCTCCACGCCATTGGAAAAATGCGATCAGATGCGGGAAATGGCTTCCTCACGAGTTAAGCAGTGCAAACGCTCGTTTATATCCGAACAATCTAATAAAAAAAGCTTTACTTTCAATTTCTAAATATAAAATCAGGTTTTTATAAGAGCTCTTCAAATTTTATCTATTTTCTAATTCAAATCCGAATCTGTTCAGAGCAAAGTATCACGAAAAAAATGAATTACAATGGACAAATTTTATCAAGTGATACTGAGAACGAAATTTGGATTATCTTTTTTTTGGGGAATAAATAAAGAAACCCTGTTGAATAGACGTGTGAAAAAAAAAGAGAAAATCTCGTTTTCCCAAGTCCCATTCATTTCACGAATAGAAAAGGATCAAGAAAACTCAGAAAAAAAAAAGAGGAATAACTCTGTTTTCATGCAAGATTTTATGTATACTCTTGTTGAAGAATTTCGACTTTAAAATTTAAACTAACTAACTAACCAATTGTTGGATTTAAAAATTTCCAATTCAACCTCATTTTCTTCTGCGCTCAATTTTCTTTCTTTCTTTCTTTCTTTCTTTCTTTTTGTGCTTGTTGAGTTTAAATATTCATTTTCAAATATTCAATTTTTCAAATATTTGAAAAAAACTTTCTTTCTTGTTTTCTTCGTTTTGTTTAAAGTTTTGGAAATAAAAATGAAAATAAAAGTGACTGGAAAAAAGCAAAATGAGGTACTTTGAGCGCGCGCACAATCGCGCGCTTTCTGGCACACCAGGCAGATAGATATGAAGAAAACGGGTTATTTACCCAAGTTTGAGTTTGGCGCCGAGACCTTTTCCTCTTTCTCGCCGAAGCCAGTTTCCTCCAAGATTTGAACCATCCAAAAGATCACCCCCATTTTCACTAGCGGAAACATGGCTCGTTGGTCTAGTGGTATGATTCTCGCTTTGGGTGCGAGAGGTCCCGGGTTCAATCCCCGGACGAGCCCAAGCTTTTGTTTTTTTGGGAAAAAAGCTTTAGTAACTTTAAGCCTTAGTAACTTTAAGCTTTAGTAACTTAAGTAGACGCTCCAAGAACGGTTTCTCGACAAATTTTTGGAACGTTTCACCAATAGGGGATGCATCAATGAACCCAAGTGTCAGATCTTAAATCTTTCATTCTTTATTTTATCTGTTTTTGTTAGGACTCGTTCTTTAATATCTTTATGAAGCTAATATCAGATTCGGCTTCTCGGCTATTTATTTGATATAGCTGTAACTCAGCGGTGATAGGCGATTGAAATAGAAAGCATCAGCCCTCGGACGGAGAGACTCGAGACGACACGTCTGTGTGTACCTTTCGAGTGTTTCGCAAGAAAAAGCGGCATCTGGCACACGGTCCGTTGACATAGCGCGACAGAGACTCCGCTCTCCGGTTTAATTACCCAAGTTTGAGGTTAGCATTAACCGCGAGACCTCCCAATAGTGTCTCGAAAAAATTTTGGAACGCGTCCCCGTTGGGGCGATGCACAAATAAACTAGGAATTTGAAATGATATGAAGCTTTGAGGTTCTATTTCATTTTATCGTGATTCATCGAGAAACGTGTCAACTTTTCGCTTCACTTTCAGTGAAACGTTGCCGGGGAACCACACGGAAATCGTCACGGGAGAATTTTCTCCACTACTCTATGGCGGAGAAAATTTTGGAAAATACGGGTTCTCCTCGTGCTGAAAATTGATCCCCAGCATTTTGTTGTTTTCAGATGAGTTAGATTCGTGAGATTTTGAGTAGTTGGCTTCTTTTTGGAGAATTTCGAAACTTCTAGCTGAAATGACAGTGTCGGAGGTGTACTTTGCGAGAGCCCACAATCGTGCGCTTTCTGGCACACCAGGCAGATAGATGATGAGAAAGCGGGCATCAAAGTCGGTTTAATTACCCAAATTTGAGGTCAGTATCCCGAGACTTTACGAAAAGTTTTTCGAGAAAATTTTGGAGAGGATTTCTCTTTTGAGAAGTCCACAAATCTCATAGTCAGCAATTCGATGGCTTTGGATCTCTTTCGAAGCTCTAATCCAAAAATGAGTGTTTACATCTGCATCTATTCCTTTCCAATTAATCTTTTTTTTTCAGCAATCTTTCATTTTTCATAATGAAACTTTTCAAAAAATCTGCAAAAACTCGTGCTTTCCCAAGAAGAAATTTTCCACATTTTCTTTCGATTCCAAGTAGGAATCGAAATTTTCAATAAAATAAAAACTCTAATTAGTTTCACATAGGGTTTCTTGGAAAAAATTGGGCTTATTTGTAAAAAGATGACTTATAACCTAAAAGAAATAAGGAAGCAAGATTGAGAATTCCTTTCTGAAGCTGAATAATTCCCCATCTTGAATCAAGAAAGAAAAGGAAACTAGAATTATTTAACTTTTCTCTTTTTCACTTTTCTTTCTAAGCTTGATTTCAGCTTTCTCTCTATTTCTGACTCATTTTTTAGGTAAATGAGCGTTGAAAAATTCTCAGTAGCTACAATTTTTGGGTTTTAAATTAAGAAAAAGGTTAAAAGAAAAGATCAGAGTCTAGCTATTAATCGAAAGTTTTTTAAATTAGAGAAAAATAGTGAAGAAAGTTTGAAAAGTTGAAGAGACAATTTCTTAGTCAAAAGATTCTTAGATCAAGAATCTTTTGACTAAGAAATTGTCTCTTCAAGGCCGAAATTGTTATACTTCTGGTGTTATATCACATCCAGTAATTGAATCTAATAGAAATATAAAAGAAGATTGAAATATTTTACATTTTAATTCATAATACTACTTGCAAAAAGGTAAAACATCAAGAACAAAGCTAAAGTTCTTTCTCGTAGCTAAAATCACATTCAAATCATATTGATAATTTTTTTTAGAAATTTTTTTTTTTTTTTTTTTTTTTTTACCTTTTCCAGTAGAAATTGAATTAGAGTTTAATAAAATAAAAATCTTATTTTTTAAATTTCTTTTATTAAAATAATTTTTTTGATATAACACCAGAAGTATTCAATTTCGGCCTTCAAGAGACGGTTTCTTAGCTAAAATCAATATGATCGTAGCTCTCTCGTAGCTAAAATCAATATCACCAATATGATTTGAATATGATTGAGCTACGAGAGAGAACTTTAGCTTTGTTCTTGATGTTTTACCGTTTTGCAAGTAGTAATTGAATTAAAATGTAGGATATTTCAATCTTCTTTTATATTTCTATTAGACTCAACTACTGGATGCGATATAATACCACATTCAGTGATCTAACAAGCCTTGGTCTAACAAGCCTTGGTCTAACAAGCTTTGGTCTAACAAGCCTTGGTGTAACAAGCCTTGGTCTAACAAGAAATTTCTGAAATTCAGTCAAAGGAGTAAAACTATCACAAAGTTTACCTTTAAAATTCGAAACACTTTCACTGAACTCATTTCCTTGGGCTTAGAAGCTAGAAGAAAGTTTGATGACAATGAGAAATTAAGAATTAAAAAACTTATTCAATAACTTCTTGAGCTCTGGATATCGGAATATATGGAAACTTTTCAGAAATCTTTGTCCATTATTGGAGCTCTGATTTCTTTGGCTTTTCTTTGGCTTTCTTTGGCTTTCTTTGGCTTTCTTTGGCTTTCCTTAGGCTTTTGCTTTAGCAACTAGAATGAGCAACCATATTTTTCTCTATGACGTACCACTGTTTCTCAATTCTCCCGATCATTTCTTCAACCTCTTCAATTTTTCATTGATCAACTTGAAATTCCAGTACAAAGTCCCGAATTAACAGATGTTTTTGATGAAAATTAATGAATTATTGGTAAATTTTCCTTAAATTTCTCACCTGTTCATTTTACAGATCTTCTGCCCACAAGAGTTCAAATAAACGATCAAATTTAAAGTGAATCAGTTGATTTTTTTGAAATTTTGAAAGCTTAAGAGCTTTATAGCACCTAGAGAAGGTGAAAAAAGGAGATCTGCGATTTTTTTTTTCTTGTTTGGCAAGGTATTCTCTATGGGATTCTTTTCTAGATATTTTGGGCTTAAAATCAAAACACAACTCTAGTAATTCAATTATTTTCTTCTTGTAGCTTTTCCAGACACCGATTTGAGTAGCCAGTCTAGGCTCAGCTAGATCCTGGCCTAGATCTTGATTGGATCTTTGAATCGCTGCATTTTCAATTATTGCTTTTCACATTACCATCCGCCTAACTCCCGTAAACATTCTAAAAGAAGCCGGTTCTATTTTTCAATGTTCCTCTAAATGTCATCTAGGTATTTTTGTTGAATTTCCATCCGCTTTTCATTCAATAAGTTTTTTTAGGCGATAGCTATTATTTAAAGCCTTTAAAAGCTTTAAAAAATTGAGCATTTGGTGCTTTACGGTGAACGGGCGGGAAGCGAATTTTTGGCCAACTTTCAGCTTATTTTTAAGCACCTTAAACTTATCAGATCAGAAAGTTTTAATAAGATTTAGATAGCTTAGAACGTCCACTTTAAGAAACTATATCTTTCATAAAAAGTTCTTAACAAAAATCTGTCTAAAATCGGACGGCAAAATGGTCAAAAATTTGGCTCCGCCGATAGCCGTAAGGATTCGAGCATTTCCCTGAAAAAATGAAAAATAAAGTGCAACCCAGCTAGTTACCGTAATCCGATCAGTTTTTCAGACAATGGAGTTGATTTTTTTGATCTTTTACATCAAAAGTCTTCTATACGTTTCTCAGTTAGTTTAGTAGTTGACGTTAACAACTGTTTCCAGTTCCAAAAACAACAAGAACAACAACGTTAACAACGACAAACTGGATACGAGATAACTGGACCGCGCTTTAAAACTGTTATAGTCGTTTTTAGCTACACCAAACATTTCTGCAAGTAACTGGAGATTTATCAGGGGCGCTTGAAAGCTTGCGTTCACCCAAAGCACTGCTTCCACCCAAGCCCACTGCTTCCACCCAAGCCCACTGCTTCCACCCAAGCCCACTGCTTCCACCCAAGCCCACTGCTTCCACCCAAGCCCACTGCTTCCACCCAAAGCACTGCGCTCACCCAAAGCATTCCTCAAAAAGAACTTGGTTCAATTGCCCAACTCACTAGGCGCAAACGGTCAACACGGTCAAACGGTTTGTATTAGATTTCATCTAATACAAATTTCTCTCAAAGCAATTCGAAACGTCACAATTGAGCCAAATTTTCCAAACTTTTCTGGCTTCTTTCCTTTGAATTTGATTTTTTTGAAACCATAAACCATCGTTTCCTGGTCAAAAATCTCATATAAAACTTGAAAACGATTTTAATTACAAATTTTTAATCATTTTTAATCATTTTTGATCATTTTATATAATTTTTGATACATTTATACTTTCATAATCCATTATTTTCAAAAAAAAACCTCCTCACATCATTCATAATTCACCTTTTTCCCATTCAAACTACTTCAAAAATGCAAAAATTTTTGTCTCTCAAATAATATCCAAATTTTTACTCAAAATTTTTCTTCCTTTTGTGTAAATTTGACTAAATTATTGTTGAAATGAATTTTTTTTGCTTTTCTTTTTGGCCAACTTTCAGCTTATTTTTAAGCACCTTAAACTTATCAGATCAGAAAGTTTTAATAAGATTTAGATAGCTTAGAACGTCAACTTTCAGAAACTCTTTCTTTCATAAAAAGTTCTTAACAAAAATCTGTCTAAAATCGGACTGCAAAATGGCCAAAAATTTGGCTCCGCCGATAGCCGGAAGGATTCGAGCATTTGCTTGAAAAAGTGCAACCCAGCTAGTTACCGTAATCCGCTCAGTTTTTGTGTTTTTCTTTGTTTTTCTGCTTTTTATAACTTTTTTTTCTGATTCTAATAAAGTTTTAAAAAGATTCGAAAAAGATCAAGGACTAAAAGCTCTCACAGTTTCTTTTTTAATCGAGTTATTAAATTGTGAAACCTTTTACCCCTTCATGCTCGTGCTATACCCACCTTGGCTAGATTTAAAGCCGCAACTTCGGCAATTCATTCGACTGCTCTGTGATTCTTTCTTGAGGTATCTTTTTATCATTTGGGTGTGTTTTGAGTGGTGTCCTGGGTGATTATTGTGATCTTGTTTTGTCGCTATTCAAAGCATATATATGGTTATAAAAGAAGTTTGAAATTTCTTGAGTTTAAGAAGTTTTTGTTGAAAATTTGAAGCTTTTCACGTCATTCTGTAGATAAATCTGTAGAGAAAAGGAATAAAATCTCTAGAGAAAAGGAATCAAATCTGTAGAGAAAAGGAACCAAATCTATAGAGAAAAGGAACAAATCTGTAGAGAAAAGGAACCAAATCTATAGAGAAAAGGAACAAATCTGTAGAGAAAAGGAACCAAATCTATAGAGAAAAGCAACCAAACTGTACGAAAAGGAAACAAATCCGTAACTCGTTTTTCTTTGTTTTTCTGATTCTGATAAAGTTTTAAAAAGATTCGTAAAAGATCAAGGACTTGTTGCAGTGGGACACGTGTTTTACCCAAATTCTCAAGTTCTCAAATTTCGTGGGTTTTTGGTTCGAACTTTATCTCTAAAAACGTTTAACATATACAGTGGAACCTCTCTATAACGTAACTCACGGGACGGCTATAGCTTACGTTATATAGAGGTTTACGTTATATAGAGTGCCGTTTTATATAGCTTAACGTCGGCCGGGACCGGTCACGCCTTACGTTATAGAGAGGTTTACGTTATATCGAGGTTCGTTATAGAGAGGTTCGACTGTATTTTCTAGTGATACACTTTCCAAAAAAGCACTAATTTGAGAAAACTATCATTATCAAAACGCCAGTTTTTCTTCGATCAATTCAATCAACTCAATTTTGGTTGCCTTGTGATCCTAATTAAATCATGTTATATATAAAAAAATTCGTCAGTCTTTATGCCTTTGTTAAACGGTTTTTTTTCGTCACATATCTACGTCCAAATACAAAACAACTTTTTCCCACTTTTTTGGATCAAGTTTTTTTATTGAAATCAATGCACAAAGTTTTATATTAAATGTTAATTGTAGTCGACTAATCTTGGAGAAAATTTGACAGCAAATAGAGAATCAAAAATAAGAGGACATGTGTTTTAAGCGTTTTTCTTTGAAATTCTCAAATTTTCATTCCTTAACATTAGCTAAACTTTGTGCCAACGTTGGAAGAAAAGTCGATTTTGATCTATTAGCTTATCGCTTATCGCTTATCGCTTATCGCTTATCGCTTATCGCTTATCGCTTATCGCTTATCGCTTATCGCTTATCGCTTATCGCTTATCGCTTATCGCTTATCGCTTATCGCTTATCGCTTATCGCTTATCGCTTATCGCTTATCGCTTATCGCTTATCGCTTATCGCTTATCGCTTATCGCTTATCGCTTATCGCTTATCGCTTATCGCTTATCGCTTATCGCTTATCGCTTATCGCTTATCGCTTATCGCTTATCGCTTATCGCTTATCGCTTATCGCTTATCTCTATCCTGAGCCTCAAGCAAAGCACAAACACCAAAATTCAAGCTTTTGTGTTAGCACGCTTTTCTTGACTCAGCCCTTTTTTCGAAGCTTTCATACCAACGTAAAACTAAACTTGATTCTAAGATGTTTTGGGAGTGGGACAAATGCGACCTTTTTTTTGCGCACCCGGACATTTGCGCACCTTTTTTCTGCACCTTGCCCATTAGCGCACCTTTTTCGCGTTTTAAAAAGCTCTAAAAAGCTAATATTAACCAATTTCTATTCCAAATCTTGTTTTTCTAGGTAATTTTAGGGCGTAGAATCGAAATTTTGACATATCAGAGCTTGTGGAACCAATTTGAAAGACAAAACGGCTAGATCAAATTACAGAAAATTGTCGATTTTTCTCTTTGTATAACTCCGTCCGTTTGTTTCCACAGGCTCTGATATGTCAAAATTTCGATTCTACGCCCTAAAATTACCTAGAAAAACAACTTTTGGAATAGAAATTGGTTAATATTAGCTTTTTAGAGCTTTTTTAAAACGCGAAAAAAGGTGCGCTAATGGGCAAGGTGCGGAAAAAAAGGTGCGCAAATGTCCGGGTGCGCAAAAAAAAGGTCGCATTTGTCCCACTCCCGATGTTTTTTCCTTTTGCACTTATTTTTATCAATGTTTAAACGATTTACCATCTTTACCAATGTGAAAATGCTATGCTATAAGGATAAAACTGGAAAAAGAAGATCAAACGCTAGCTGAACACCTTTTTACAGTAACTGCTCACTTCTTTCATTTGACATTCTTCAGCTTTAAGTTCTCTTCTCTTGCATAATTTGAGATTGAAATAGAGAACACTCGAAAATTTGATCCTTTCTCGATTCTTTATCCTTTTTATTCTTTATTCTCAAATCTTTCGTCGATGGCCTCATCTGGCTGATTTATTTAAGTAAAGGAAAAAAAAAGAGAAAGTAATTTGAACTCCCCAAATTTCCCCTCTTCCTTTTTCTTTTTCGAATCGCCAACTCTTCACCCCGCCTCTCTTCTTGAAATGAAAATTGTCACATGTTTCGTTTAAGGCTTTTTCCAATACTTGATAACTTTTAAATTGCTTTTAGCGTAAAATTTGTGAAACGTCAGAGATAGACGTGAGGCTTTTAAAGTTGCAGAATCTACTATATATAAAAGAACAATGTCTTTCCGACTGCCCATCTGGCTCTTCGTGAGCCGATTTACATGATTTTTAGTTTGTTGGGCTTAGAATTCTATGTAGTTGTGCATTTCATATTTCGTTTTTTTTAAAAGCAAAGCTCACGACACAGCCGGGAGTCGAACCCAGATCGTGTGGCCCGTAAACAAGTGCGCTCCCGACTTGACCACGACGACAAAAGCCAAAAGCTCAGCTTCAAAGCATCCAACCAGAAAATCCCTTTTTCTTTCGATTTTTCGGCTGAGATAGAAATAAATTGCATTTGCTAGTGGCGTGCTTTTATACATCACAGCTTCAATTGCTTACTGTGCTTACTGGCTTACTGGCTTCAATAAAGTGCTTACTGGCTTCTAACTATTAGCTAAATGACTGTCCTAGTATTAGTCCGGTGGCCAACTCCACTAAATGAGTCAATAACTCGACTTCGACTTGAGACTTTTGAGTTGACTCTGGTTGATTGATTGAGTTGATTCACAAAATTTTCTGAATCATTTGGCTTGGCTCAACTTTGAGTCTGTCCCAGAATCAGATCTAAGCTTTTATACTATGTAGTTATATACTTTTATACTATTACAAGTTATCGACATGTCACTAAGATTTTATACTATATAGAAGTTATAAATATGTCTATAAGTTTGTCAATGAGTCACTGGCAAAGCATTGAGCGTTGATTTGGCTTCATTTTGGCTCTGGTTCAATTCACAAAATTTTCTGAATCATTTGGCTTGGCTCAACTTTGAGTCTGTCCCAGAATCAGATCTAAGCTTTTATACTATGTAGAAGTTATAGACATGTCTCTAAGATTTTATACTATATAGAAGTTATAAACATTTTATAACTTCTATATAGTATAAAATGTCTCTAAATTTGTAAGTGAGTCACTGGCAAAGCGTTGAGCGTTGATTTGGCTTCATTTTGGCTTCATTTTGGTTTCATTTTAAGTCAATGAAGCAAGATTTAAACTGTGAATGACTTGTAAAACTAGAAAAACTAAAAATGTAAACTTTCGAAGTTTAAACTAGGAGAAAGAAACTTCAAAAATTCAAAGTTGACATTGTTGATGAAGTCACAGAGTTGAGTCGGCTAAGCGGCTCAGCTTTACGGGAAATAAATTTAAATGATAGATCTTACTTTAAACTTTACCTTTCATCAGTTGAAACCCTTACTCATCTCTTTTTAAAGCTTCCAAGAAAAATTGTTTAGAATATTTTGTTAAAAAAAGTTTCAATAATGATCAGGAATCATTGTGTTTTCGTTGTTTTCGTTGTTTTCTTTGTTTTCTTTGTTCTTAGTGTTCTTTTCGAACACTTCATCTCTACCATCTCGACAAATTACAGCTTTTCATTGTTTTCGAACGTAAATTTTATTTCAAAAACTTCAAAACATAAAATTATTCATTGAAAATGAGACATCTTACGGAAAAAAAGCTTCGTCATTATTTTTTCACATTCGAAAATTACACCCCGTCCTCTTTTAATCAAAAATTTTCCCTTTTCTTTTAACTTTTTTTTGCTTAAAAGAAAGAAAAGAATTGCTCAGGTTTTTCAGTTTTTTAAAGCACATACTTGAATATTCTTTCTTTTGATAGAAAATTAGGGATTTCTGTAATGTTTATCGAAAAAGTTTGACGTTTTTCTGAAATACGTTTTTTTCTTCTGTGTTTGTTTTGATTCGCCAAATCATTGCCCAAGAGAAATGTTTAAAAAAAAATACCGACTGGGGCTACCAGTGGTGAATTTATCGCATACACGAAATATATCAATCACAATACAACGACACACACAATACTAGGCTATATCTTAACTTAACCCACGTCATGACAGACGGCTCCCTAACCCTAAGCTCAATGGGGAACTAAATAGCTTTTTTGGTGGTGAAGGGAAGATGACGATGAAGGAGTGTTTATGTTGAGCTTTTTCCGTGAATTGCACTGAGAAATCGAATTTCTTTTATTGTTTTGCGTGATTTCTTTGATCACTTTATGCGGTAGGTGATCAAAATCTCATTTCTTAAGCTTATACTTTCTATTTTTTTTTTCTAGTGTTCAAAATAAAGTTTTAGTTGATTTAACAGTGAGCAATCAGTAAATGCTAAACGCTTTCCAACTTTGTTCAAAGTTTTCCCAGAAGCTCAACACTCAAATCCCCCCACAAGATCTCATCGTCAGCTACATTTTCCGACCCCACATCAATCAGTTCTGATAAGCGGTTCTCGAGATTTCGAGGAATTTAGGCAAAGCTTAGGGTGCACTACTATTAAGAAAAATACGGCAATGAAATATGGACCATTAGCCTAGCTCTTCTAAATAGTAAGTTGGTTCTCTACTCTGTATTAGGTGGAGCGATGTTTAACTACACGGAGACTCCCGTTGAATATCAGGTCGGGGAAAGAAAAGATACCGAAAAGATACCGCTACCACTGCGCTGCGCCGAGCCGAGTTGGTGACGATTTTATGGTTTCGAAGTTTTTGCAGAAGCTCAACACTCTAATCCCCCTGCACTACTATTAGAGAAAATACAGTAACTTTTTTAATAATCAACTTATCGGCTTTTAAACTAAAGTTCGAAATTTTAGTGAAAAATTAAAGAATTTTAGTGAATTTTAAAATAATATAGCATTGTTTAAGAATAATTAAACAAGTTTTTGATACAGATTTTGTTAGCTCAAATTTATTAGCTCAAAGAAATTCTCTAGACTCTTTGTGGGTTGAATTCGTTGAGAAAAATGAAGGAAATGAAGGAAATGAAGGAAATGTTCGGGATGAGATTTTTGTTTCTATCCATTCGTTTAGGCAGAAGATCTTCTGTAATATTAAATCATAGAAGGATTTCTATACAGAAAAATTGACGGGAAAATGTTTAGGAATGTCTAGATTTTGGCTAGCTTATCGTAGGGGAAATCGTGGAAAGATTTTGGAGGAAAAGGGATGTTTCAAAGGAAACATTGATCGATTAGATTTCAAAGAGGAATAAAGTTTATCGGTTTATCGGAAGAAGTTCCGAACAAACTCATTTTCCAAAGCGAATCTTGAACAAAAAAAGAGATGAGCAAGAAAGGAGAGAAATTGAAAAGCCTGGATTCAAAAATCTTTCATTGGTACTTTTCCAATATCGGGGGGAGCGGTCCGATTATCGGGGGAGCGAAATGAAAATTAGGGGAGCAAATTTTGCCCCCACGAAAAATGCATTTCCAGGAGTGTATTTTAACTGCAACGCTTTTTTAAACTTTAACGACGATGCGCTTCTCCGACATTTGTGCGTTTAAGGAATCGACGGCAATCGATTATTTCGTCACCAAAGGAGTCATCCAGTCGTGGATTTGCAACTGTGGCGAATTGATGAAAGTCCGCTCAAAGGGAAAAGCTCTATTTCGCTAATAAAGGTTGTGAGAATAACGGGTAATTCGCGGATTTTATGGTGGTAATTTGTATAATATAGGACATGTGTAGCGCTGGCAAAATTTGCTCCCCTGATTTCCATTTCGCTCCCCGGAGAATCGGACCGCTCCCCCTGATATTGGAAAAGTACCCTTTCATTTATTGGCATTTGTTAAAAGTTAAAGCAAAATTAAAAGCCTTGGTACTTGAAATCTTCAAAAACTTTAAATTCCCCTTGTTTTTGAACAATATAACTCATTCAATTTCTTTCAAAAGTCCAAAACTTTGGCTCTAGCCGTTTTTGAAACCGCAACCAGGGTTTTTTGAAGCCCTAATAAACCCTATGCATTCTTTTCTAAAATCCGATATCCTCTTTTTATGTAACCGAGAAAAGAGTATTGAAAATTCAGCGATGTTTAATTCATGAATGATTCTCTTCAGTAAAAAGAAATCGAGAAGAAACCTCGAGAATTGCCTTTGAATTAATTGATAAGAGAAAACATTTCTTCATATTTCCAACAAATTTAGACTTAGACAACAATTGAAATTTAGAAAATAGCTCTCGTTTTCTAAAATTTGATCTTTCTCTTTCTTTCTATTCTTCAGAAAGCTCAGAAATTGTTGTGTTTTGACAAAGTGTTTCAAATAAAGCAATTAAAATAAAAGCTTTTGAGAATCAAATCAACTTTTCTCTTTCTTTTTTTGTTTCTTTTTGTTATAAATTATCAGATTGAAATTTCGAGGGTAGTACTTGAATTCCAGGCTGTTTTTTTTTCTGAATTTGTTTTGTTTCTGAATTCTTAAGCTTTGTTTGTAATTTCTCAAAGCTTCAACTCAAAGAAAGTGTATTTTGTGGTGTAAACACACACTTTCTCGTGGGCTCACTATTAGATTCTTCTTCTGAAATGAGGTATTGGATTGGTGAATTGGAAACTGGTGGCTATTGTCATATGTGACAGTTTGAGCACTTTCTTCAAAAGAAACCCATTTTGGTGTCAATGGAAAAGTTGTAGAGAATCAAAAATCAAGCTTATATCCAGATTTTCAGAACGATTCAAAAACTGGTTTTCAAGGAATGCCAAATTTAGGAATTTTCACAAGACTTGCATTTTAAGCGAAACTACTAAGTGTATCTTTTTGGAAATTTGGCTATAAGCCTAATTTTTGATTCTCTACAACTTTTCTATTGACACCAAAATGGGTTTCTTTTGAAGAAAGTGCTCAAACTGTCACATATGACAATAGCCACCAGTTTTCAATTCACCAATCCAATATTAAAATTTTAGATAAACACAATTTACTCGACTTTTATTGACTTGTAAAAACAATTTTCATTCTTTAGTCCATTATAAACAAGAAAGAATAGTTTTTATTTCTCTTTTTCAATTCAAATGACTTGTCGCCTCATTAATGTGTAATGGAGATGGATGGCGTAAACAAGACATGGAAAAATTTCAACCCCAACCTAATTTCACCATCGTTTTCTTGCCCGAATCTTAGCCGATTGCTCTGAAATTTTGTCTACAAATAGGAATCGATATTTTCAGCTTGTAGAGAAAATTTCAAAACAATCGACCAAGAAACGGCCGAGAAAATAAAGGTGGAATTAGGTTCGGCTTGGAATTTTCGGCTCCGGCGTAGTTTCCGGGTATTTGGAACGAGTCGTTACACTTTGAAGGCTTATAACTTTGTCCAGAGATAATATTTTTGTTATCTTTTTATATCATTGTACAGAGGACATTTCAGGCTTTCAAATGATATAAACTAGGGCCTGACTGGATTTTCCATTCTCATGCAAACCAGGCGACACAACACCCAAGTTGGATAGACCTCATTTGCTCAGAGTTGGCTCTGATTTTTCTCGACTGGATTAATCAATCAAGCTCTATTTGGTATTCTTTGAAAGCCTGAAATGTCCTCTATACAATGATATAAAAAGATAGCAAATATCTTATCTCTGGACAAAGTTATAAGCCTTCAAAGTGTAACGACTCGTTCCAAATACCCGGAAAGAGCCCAATTTTCTCATTTCTAGTGTAAACAAGGCTCTTCTCATGATTGTGCTTTTTGATTATCGAACGAGTTTCAACTTGAATCCTTTTTTTATCACTGATATCAAAATTTAACAGGATATTGCCAATTTTTCGCTTAATTTTACAATAGTTTTCAATGCTGACATTTCAATGAGAAATCTAAGATCTTCAAAATCGGCTTTGGAAAAAGCTCAACTTTGTTTTTACTTCAAACTCTTTTCAATGTTTGACCTTTCCTTGAAACTTTCCCGATTTTATCATTTTCCATCAAAATCCATCATTCCGAAACCATTTCCCCTTCACTTTCCCCATCTATTACACTTTAAAAACTTTTTCTTTCTTTACGACCCACTGCCTGCTTTTCAACTTTTCATCTTTTCTTTTTGATTCTTGCATTTTCAAACTTTTTCAAACTAAAACTAAACTAAACTTGGTTCATTTACCCATTTTGTGCTAAATTTTAAATTCTGGTTCACAAAATACAGACGATTGACGCGTGAGATTTCCTGGTAAACTTTAAATCCCATGGGTTTGATTTGAGACAAAAAAAAACATTTACATTCCCAGGAATGTATTTTCGTGTTCTCAAGAAAGTTTCAATTTTCTCAATGCAGTCTCCCTGAAATCTGAGCCATTTTAAAAGAAAAAAAAAGAAGTTTTCCTGGTTCACTTTTGATTCTGGAATTTCTTCAGTTTAAAGCAATTAATGGCAATTATTTTTTTGATTTTTTAAATGTTCTATTGAAATAATAGAGAGATTTTAATGGAAAATTGTAGAATTTCTCTGATTTCACTTATCTTTTCTTTATCAAAAGACTTTTTTTTGCCTTTTTTTGGCTGTTTTTTGCCTTTTTTTGCCTTTCTTCTGTCATTTAGCCTGTTTTGAGGGTTCTTTTTGATAAAAATATTGAATTATACCCTTTCTAGCGCTTTTGGGTTCTTAATTTTCCTCATTTCAGAAGAAAAATCTGATAGTGAGCCCACGAGAAAGTGTTTTTTTTACACCACAAAGTACACTTTCTTTGAGTTGAAGCTTTGAGAAATTACAACCAAAGCTTAAGAATTCAGAAACAAAACAAATTCAGAAAAGAAAACAGACGGGAATTCAAGTACTACCCTCGAAATTTCAATCTGATAATTTATAACAAAAAGAAACAAAAAAAGAAAGAGAAAAGTTGATTTGATTCTCAAAAGCTTTTATTTTAATTGCTTTATTTGAAACACTTTATCAAAACACAACAATTTCTGAGCTTTCTGAAGAATAGAAAGAAAGAGAAAGATCAAATTTTAGAAAACGAGAGCTATTTTCTAAATTTCAATTGTTGTCTAAGTCTAAATTTGTTGGAAATATGAAGAAATGTTTTCTCTTATCAATTAATTCAAAGGCAATTCTCGAGGTTGAAGTTTGAGTTGAAGCTTTGAGAAATTACAACCAAAGCTTAAGAATTCAGATACAAAGCAAATTCAGAAACAAAACAAATTCAGAAAAGAAAACAGACGGGAATTCAAAGTTTTACCCTCGAAATTTCAATCTAACAATTTATAACAAAAAGAAAACAAAAAAGAAAACAAGGAAAACAAAAAAGAAAACAAAAAAGAAATAGAAAAGAAAGAGAAAAGTTGATTTGATTTTCAAAAGCTTTCATTTTAATTGCTTTATTTGAAACACAAAACACAGCAATTTCTGAGCTTTCTGAGCTTTCTGAACAATTTATGACAATTCAAAGTTTTACCCTCGATATGACAATTAATATATACCGTATTCTCTCTAATTTACGAAAATAAAAGAGTGAAGCGTTTCCCGAAAGGATCCTGTGTGCTCAGATACCAAGCTTTTGGTCCGAATTCGATCCCTCTCTACGCCAAACTTTTTTGCTTTTTAAAATTTTTGCTTACAATTCATTTTTCCTATACCAAAGTAACTTCTTCTGCTTAAAGGGGGGTATTAATCGCGGCCAGGTGACGATAAACATTTTTTTACGGCAACAACCTGTTTTTTTGTTTTAATATCGCTGATTTTATTATAAAAAGAATAAAAATCACCCGGCTAGAGTGATTTGATGGGTTTACAAATTTTTGGAGACACTGCAAGGCTTGGAGAAAAACAAGATCGTCACTCATCAGCACAGTCTAGATCGATTGAGTTTTAATTGCAGATAAATTTAAAAACAAAATAAAAAGCACAAAAAGCAATAAAAATAAATTGTTAATCTATAATTCTTCCTCTTGCTCACTTTCATCTTCGCTCAAGTACAGCAGTTCGGCTCAAGTACAGCAGTACAAATCGGCTTCCTATCTTATCAATTTCCAGCGCATCTTCACCAAAAGTGACTGGATCTCCTCCATCGTAGGACGTCTTCAGCGCTTTGATTGACACAATTCAGAAACGCTTGTTGGGGTATTTTTTTGTAATAAAGGTTTTTTTTTGGGGGTTTTTGGAAAAAAATTTTAACCCAAAGAGGAGAAAAAAAAAAAAAAAAAATTTCAAAAAAAAAAAAAAAAAAAAAAAGGGGAGGAGGGATTTTTTTTTTTTCCCGGGGGGGGGGGGATTCCAAAAAAGAAAAAAAAAAAAAAACAAGGGGGAAGGGGGGTTTTTTTAAAAAAATAAAAAAAAAAACAAAAAAAAAAAAAAAAAAAAGGAGGGGGGGAAAAAAAAAAAAATTGATAATGGGGCCGGGGAGAAAAATTAAAAATTTAAAAAAAAAAAAAAAAAAAAAAAAAAAAAAAAAAAAAAAAAAAAAAAAAAAAAGGGTAATAAAAAGAAGAAAAATTAAAAATTAAAATTAAATAATAAAAAAAAAAACAAAAAAAAATAAAACAAAAGAATGGTTTTTTTTTTTTTTTTTTTTCCTTGGGGCCTTTCTTTTTTTTTTTTTTATATTTATAAAAAAAAAAAAAAAAAATAATTTAATTATAAAAAAATATTTTTTATTTTAAGATGGTAAGAGTAGAATGGATTTAAAGATACGGAAGCCATTATCAGTTGATTACCGTATTCTCTCTAATAGCAGTGCGCACTACTATTTTTTTCAACCTCCTCCTGTAGCGCAATACTATTAGAGAGAATAGGGTAATCAAAATTTAAGTTGTATATTTATTCGAAACGAATAATGAATTACAACACAACGGGGGATATTTTTACCTCTAATTACCCCGATTGTCTAAATGTTGTTAAGAAAAAACCCATAATAATGGGAAAAAGAAGCAATCTTTCTAGCCGCCGGGATCGAAAGAGTTTTATCATTTACCAAAGTAAGACAGATATAAGATTTGTTCAAAAAATTCTTTCAATTCTTTCACGTACTCCTTTGGCTTCTTTTTTTTATATATAGTAGATTTATTTTGGGATCAAAATTAAGTCAAATGATTCGCTGTTTAGAAAATACAGCACTCTTGAGGAACGCTTTTAATTTTAACTGTTTTTCAGTTGTTCTTAGATCAATTTATGTGCGAAAAGTAATATATACCGTATTCTCTCTAATAGTAGTGCGCATTACTATTTTTTGAACCCCCTCCTGGACCGCAATACTATTAGAGAGTGCACTACTCTCTAATAGTATTGCTTAACCCATTCGAAACCGCAGCGTTTTTTCTTTTTTTTCGTCTACGGACCAAGCCCTTTTTTGATATTTTTGACTCCGAAGCAGTTTATTTATGGTTGGAAAGATGTAAGAGAGTCTCCTACACCATTTATTTTTGATGAAGAACGATTTGGATTTGACTTCAGTACTTTTCAAGATCCTATCCATTATTATTCTTATTTTATCGACGGCAATATTTTAGTAGGCGAATCTAATAAATATGGAAAAAGGAAAACAAACTGGCAGGATTTCGATGCAAAATCTTTCAAGCTCTTCCTGGCTTCAAATGGGAATCGTCAAATTACCGAGGATTCGTGACAAATGAGAATTACTGGAGTAGCAGGCCTGGATTAGGAGGATTTTCCCACATGTCCCACATTATGTCAAGAGCAAAATTTGAATCTATTCTTCGAAACCGGCGTTTTTGTGATAATCAACTGGATCCTGCAGGAGATCGGCTTTATAAGATTAGAGCTATTATGGAATATTTCAATGCAAAACCAGAGGCTGCATTGATTCCGGGTAAGTATGACACGTCTTTTTGCCCACGTAATTTGTGGATCTGTTACAATTGGAATATACATGTAATGCTGAAAAACAGCAAAAAAAAAAGCAATTAATTGAATGAAAATAGCTCAATTAGCGCTGCAGCGGTCCGTTCCTGAGTTTTTGCTGCAGCGATTATTCGCTGCAGAAGTTTCGAATGGGTTAAAGAGTTTTATCATTTACCAAAGTAAGACAGATATAAGATTTGTTCCAAAAATTGTTTTAAAAAAAGCAACTTTCTAAAAATATTTATTAGCTTCTGATAAGAAAAAGTTAAATAAACAAAAGAAAAAAATCTACAACAGAATCATCATTTGAATCATCATCCTTATCTAGTTCAATATTTTTGCGTTGATCCTTTACTCCGTTTTATGCTCCGTACAGTAGGGTCTAAAAGTTTGGAACAATCATCTTCCGGCAAAACGCATACTTGGGAAAAATTACTGTACTTTTAGCGAAAATTATTGCGAAAAAAAATCATGAGCGCCCGCTTATATACGACTTCTTTTAAAGATATTCAGCCGTTTAACTGATTTGATGGCGAATTCCCGTCAAATATAAAGATATTCAGTTTACTCAACGTGTAAAGAGGATTACTCGTACAGTCGGGTCCAAAAGTTTGGAACCATCACCTTCCGGCAACTTTAACTCGATGTAACGATGTATTGAATGTATTTAACGCAAGTTGCATCGAGTTAAAGTTGCCGGAAGGTGATTGTTCCAAACTTTTGGACCCTACTTTATCTATGCTTTATTCAGTTGAATAGCGACAAAACAAAATCACAATAATCACCCGGGACACCACTCAAAACACACCCAAATTCAAAGTCTTACCCTTTCAGTGTAATCTTTTCCAAAAACACTATAGTTTACTTTTTTTTGCTTTTCTTTTTGCCACAAGATTTATGCTGAACTTTTCGATAAAACGAATATCACACAGATAAAAAGAAAAGCACCTGTTGCCTAATTTCCGGAATTTCTCAAAGTTTCCCTTCAAATTTTTCCCAATAAAGGGCAATTTCAGGAAAAAAAAATTGGAGAATTTTATGCCTTCAGTCCATTTTTTTTCTCCACCAAAAGCTTCCCAACATTATTCTTTTTTTTGGGAGTTTTTCTTTTTGAAAATTGCTCCAATTCAACTCAATTTTCCCAATGTTCTCTCCATTTTTGTTTGCTTAAAAAAAAGTTTTAGTCTTATTTTGCTCGTCATCAATAGAATAAGAATTTTTTTTGATCGAATTTCTAACTTCTAAAAGATTATAAACTTTGATTTGGGAGTAGGCTAGTTTCCGTCATTTTATTTGCGCGACAGGCGATTTGCGCAATTGGGCCATTTGCACAACTCGACATAACTTTATTCTAAGTCGACCAATCTTTATGATTGTAGATCTCAACAAGTGCAACAAAGTAACACCACAATCATAAAGATTGGCCCACTTAGAAGACTTGAACCACTTAGAAGCCACTTGAACTCGGAGGGGATTGATATCGGTTTAGCTGAATGGATGTTTCGACAAGCAAGTTTGGGAGTAGGCTGGTTTACGCAACCTTTTTTGAGCACTAGGCTCATTTGCGCAACTGAATCGTTTGCGCAACTCGCCATAACTTTCTTCTAAGTCGGCCAAAAAAAAAGGTGCGTTTTCAACAAAAAAAAATCCACTGAAGAGAGCTGAAAGGATTTAAAATTATCCGAAAAGACGAGTACTCAATTTCCAGAATTGTATAGGTGGCTAATAAGTAGACCTAGATAGTTCGATCCGATCAATCCGAACGTATTGGCCCCGCTCACTTTCGCCTTTTTGCCGTTTGGAAAATGCGTTTTTCTCACCTTTCTCACGCATTTTGTTTTCTTCGCATTTTCTTACGCATTTTGCGAACGGCAAAAAGGCGAAAGTGGGCGTGACCAATTCGCTGGGATTTATCGGATCGCATGTCTACTTATTAACCACGCTGTACAATTCTGCAAATTGAGTACGTGTCTTTTGGGTTTAATTTTAAATCCTTTCAGCTCTCTTCAGTGGATTTTTTTGTTGAAAACGCACCTTTTTAGTACACTAGAGTAGTTTTTTTTCGATCTATTATTGCTGCGTGCTTGAGCGCGTTTTGCTCCTTGCTTCAAATGGGATTAAGCACAAGAATCGCAATAAAATCTTTCATAGTCATTATGCCAAAAATCCATGCGTATATTTAAGATTCCCTGGTTTCTTAGCAACATTTTCGGAATGTTACTTATGAGATTTAGGGTAAAGCTTTAAGGGTAACAAGCGTTCAAGCACGCGACAATACTCATTAGCCACCATGCACTTGAGTCCTTTTTGGATTTACTTGTACTTGAGTCCTTAAACAAAGCAAAACACATTTAAAAGCGATTCACTGAAACAATCGAGAATCATTGAATGGAAACCTTTTCTCGTTTCCAATATCAATGCACTCGATAGACTCATTTCTCTCATTTTCTTCCCGCAATTTGATCTCTTTCGCTTCTCTCATTTCACTCTCCAGACTCCCCCTCATCCAATGCCAAATACACTTCAGGAATTTGTATTTGTAATTTATAGAGTCGAGAATCGAATCTAGTATTGATTTGGATTTGATTGATCGATTAAAGTCACGATTTTAAGCGAATTCTCATAATTCTTTATTTTATAACTGTTTAAATCAATGCTCCAGACAGTTTTCAATCAAAAATTTCTTCAATTTTTTCAATTTTTTCAATTTATCAATTTAAATCAATCCTCCAAGCAATAAAGCATTTCTTAGCAACATTTTGGCGATGTTACTTATGAGATTTAGGGCTTTAGGGATAAGCTTTAGTAAAGCTTTAGGGATAACACGCGTTCAAGCACGCGACAATTCATATTAGCCACCATGTACTTGAGTCCTTTTTGGATTTACTTGTACTTGAGTCCTTAAACAAAGCAAAACACATTTAAAAGCGATTCACTGAAACAATCGAGAATCATTGAATAAAGCAATAAAGCATTTCTTAGCAAATTTTTGCATGCTCCAAGCTAGAACAGAGTTTTTTTCTTTCAAAAACGCTTAGAAACGCTTGTTGATTTATTTTTTGACTTATAGATGTTTGCTGAAAAATTTTGACTTTTTGAAAAGTTGTAGAAAACTCAAAAATCTTTGCAATTCCTCAAAACTGTCAAATTTGACTGATAACTTTTGATTTGACTTCAAGTTTTCTTTGGCCTAAAGAGCCTTGATAAGCCACCACTTTGCCTGACCCGTTGTGCTTCCGTAGCGCAGTAGGCAGCGCGTCAGTCTCATAATCTGAAGGTCGTGAGTTCGAGCCTCACCGGGAGCAATTTTTTTTGCTTTTCTGATTAAACACTACTTTTTTTTTTCTTCTGACTCTTGTCAGTTTCCTCGGACTTATTGGACTTAATTTTTTAGGCAGATTGCTGACTTATAAAGCGGAAAAACGTTACAGTGTACAACTTTGGAAACTTTACAAAATCATAAGATCATAAGAGTCACAAGTATCTATAAGAGTCACAAGTATCTATAAGAGTCACAAGTATCTACAAGAGTCACAAGTATCCATTTATCGTAAAGACTCTAATAACATTGGCTTGATTAATTAAAAAATTTTTGCTTTTTCACTGAAAACGGTAAAAACATGACTAGAAATAGTTTTCTATGTAAAAAGCCGAAATTTCGGGATCCTTTGTTCATTTCCGAAATGAATCCTCATTCTCTGAAATGAATGAAGCAATTTCCTTCCTTAACTCCATCAAATGTTCTGATTGAAATCTGGAAAAAAACTCAAGAAAAGAAAAGGAATTTGAAAGAACATGGAGTAAAGCCGGGGGAATAAATTGCTGCCACCCACCATCTACCAAACAAAAAATGGGGAAAAGAAGAGAAAAAAATGGAAAGAATTCAAGAAGATGATGTGAAAATTGCCCTAAATACCCAAGCTACCTAAAAAATACGTTTATGTTGGGGTTTTTGAAAATTTTTGATTATCTTTTTGATTTTTTTTAAAGTCTTTGATTGTTTTCTTGGGCTCAGGCTCCTTTTTTTCTGGGAAACTTTGAATAACTTATTTTCTTAACTCTAAAATTCGTTCAACTTTTATTTCCAAGCTTATCCTTATTCATAGCTTCAAGATCTTTGTCTTTTCTTTGTCTTTTTTTTTGGCTTTTCTTTTGCAGATCTTTTTTCTTGAAATCCGATCTTGAATGAAGTTTGGTTCAATTTTCTCTCAATTCTCTTGATTTCATTCAAGTCATTTTTCTAGATGACAACTGAAGAAAATGAATGCGATGGCTTGGAAAGAATCATCGATAGTCAGGTGAGTCAAAAAAAACGGGGTAAAGAAGGGGGGAGAGGGGACAAGGGAAAAAAAAAAGATTTTGAAATTTAAAAAATTTAAAAAAAAAATTTTAAAATATAAAAAAAAAAAAAATTTTAAAAAAAAAATTTTATAATAAAATTTAGTGAGGGGGTTGTTTTATTTTTTTTTTTAGGGGGGGTTGGAGGGGAGGAGGTTTTAAAAGGGGGAAAAGGGGAAATAAATTTTTATGGGGGAGGGGTGGGGGAGGGGGGAAAAAAAGGGGGAACAAAACGGGGGAACCGGAGGGGAAATCAAAAACAAAAAAAAAACAAACCCCCCCCCCCCAGCGATATTGTTTATCAATTATTGATCATATTGAACGATATTGTTTACCAACTTTCCCCAAAAAAGGGGCGCGAGCGGGCAAAAAAGGGCGAATTGGCCCAACCCCAAAACAACTAATTAAATCAAATCGTTTATCAACTTTATTGTGAAATGCAAATTATCAAAATGAAATTGTTTGGTTTAATTAAAGGATTAACTGTGCAATCCTGAGAACAGCCGAATTTCATTTGTAACTTGCAAATTGTAAATTACAAAAGGAGTCCTGCAAAATACCCCATTTTTGCTAGGTTTGAGTTCAAATCTGTGCAAAAGCAAGCACTATTTAGCCTATTTTGAGGGTTCTTTGTGATCAAAAATGCTGAAGCGCACCCTTTCTCGTTTGGGTTCTTAATTTCCCTCATGTCAGTAAGAATCTGATAATACTTTTATTCAGGACAAGGTACAAGCACCAAGAGAAAAGCGACCAAGGCTATAGCTAAAGAGTAAAGAGCTATCAAGAGAAAGGTACCAAGGCTATAGCCAAGAACTAAAGAGCTTACTCAAGAGCTTACAGAGCTCATCTACTCACGAGATTCGACTTTTTCTAATCAATAATCACATTTGCTTTGAAAACAATTCAATTGAAACAAAACCACTGTTCGACTTTTAGAATTCATATATGTGGAACGGGCAACAAGGCAGCTACATCGTTGTGATTGTCTATGCGATCGTTTGCACTTTTGGAGCGATTGCGAATTTCGTTGTGCTGATGGCTTTCTGCAAGAATGCAAGCTTGAGAACGATGAGGAATCGGTACGAATTCTCAATTTCTTTCTCTTTCTCTTTTTCTCTTTTTCTCTAAATTCCTAACCTCAAATACCCATTTCCTTATCCGTTTTGAAAATTTTGAAAAGAAAACACCCGGATCTGTGAAAAAGCTTCTTAAAAAGAGTTTATTTTCAAGAAAACAAATCTGAAACTCAAAATAATTAAGGATTTAGGTGTCTTTGGGTGTCTTTAGGTGTCTTTAGGTGTCTTTAGGTGCCTTTAGGTGTGAATTTGAAACTCACATAACTCAAAACTCAAAACAAGTGTGAGTCGACAGGAAAAAAAATCGATTCTTGAAAGAAAATTCTTTGTTTTTCCCCTCTTTTCCTCTTTCATCTCAGCCAATTCACAGAAAGATACAAATTTCGGATTCTTTTTTTTAAGAATAAAACTCATTTAATCAATCAAATTGAGCCCATGAGAGAAATGAAAATTTTCCCCCACCCATTGTTTTAAGAAGAGAATTCTACTCGAGATAATTGACATGGGAATTCAGGGTCGAGAAATGAAAGAGTAAAGGATTCGACTTGAACTTGAAATTTTAGAAAAAAAGAGAAAGCGAATTTGGGATATGAATGCTTTTAGAGCTTAATTTATGTTAATTTTAGAGTTTAATTAATCATTAATGAATTTAGAGATTCTGTGCAGATTTTAGAGATTTTAAGATAGCGCACTTTTTGAGTCAAAGAGAAAGCCCAATTCTTCGTAATGTAAACAGATTTTTCAGCTACAAAAGACAATCATTTTCCTGGAGATAAGAGAAAATTGAATATTTTATCTAAGTCGATATTTTATTAAGATCAGTCAGCTAAAGTTTTTAAAATATTCAGAATTGAAAGAGTCACTTTTAGAGTTCAACAAATTGGTAGCTTGTTCCAAAGGAGAATTCTGTTTCCAGGTTTCCAGATAAGGCAAAATCAAGCCTGTCTATATGGCTAAGTTCGGTTTTGGCTCTTGATCTAGTCTGATTTGGCTTTGTTCTTGAATTGTCCTCCAGAGCCAGGCCTAGACCCAGCCAGGCCTAGACCCAGCCAGGCCTAGACCCAGCCAGGCCTAGACCCAGCCAGGCCTAGACCCAGCCAGGCTTAGACCCAGCCAGGTTAGACCCAGCCAGGCTTAGACCCAGCCAGGCTTAGGCCTAACCGGGCTTAGACCTAGCCAGGCTTAGACCCAGCCTGGCTTAGACCCAGCCTGGCTTAGACCCAGCCAGTTAAGCATAAGTTAGTTAACTTCTTACTTGAAATTCATATAAACCCAAACCCTTTCCAGTTTCATCGTCAACTTGGCCTTCTCGGATCTTCTCCTTTGTATGATCACAGCACCGGCTTTCCTTTACCTCACCGCAAACATGTTTTGGCCTTTTGGGGATTTGTTGTGTAAAACGGTAAAGAATTTGAATAATCTAGCTTTATTTCTAACTTTTTCTCGACTTTCTCTAATGAATATTCAGGTGGCCGCTGTGCAAGCAGTGAATACTTTCGTCTCTTCTCTTACCCTCGCCGTCATCGCTTTGGATAGAGCACTGCTCACGATTTGCCCAGTTCAATGGTGAATTATGAAAAGAAAACAAGAAAATAGGATTTTCAATTCTAAATACAAAAATTTCGAACAATTTCTCTTTAAATTTCTCTTGGAAATGATGAATAAGAATGATAGTGGGTTGAGTTAGACAAGCTCGAAACTGAATACTGTAATCCAGCTAATCTTAACTGAATACCTTAATCTAGACTGAATACCTTAAACTAGACTGAATACCCTCATCTATACTGAATAGAGTGTGTTCCTTGCAGACAACGCGTTTTCTAAAAAGCGCGCGCCAAGGATAAGCTACCGTAACCCTGCATCAGCAAATTTTTCAAAATGCAAATGTACATTAAAATCTTGCGCTCTTTTTTTCTATTACTCTTTCCTTAACTCTATTACTCTTTCGCTAAAACTTAAAAATTTTTAAATGCTATTTAAAATTAAAGAAAACATTTAAAACGGGAAAAGTTAATAAACACTATTAAAAAATGATATTATTTACGAATTTACCAGGCCTATTGTCTACATTTGCACTAGAACCATTCCAAAAAAAATTCCACGCCCTAAAAAACCTGAATCCTTAAATAAAACTATCCATTACTATATTTTCAGAAAAGTTTGCAAATTTTTTTCGCGCGACCTTTATAGCTTTGCTTAAAAAGCGCACCTTTTAGAAAACGCGTTGTCGGAAGTTTGTCGGATCAATTGTCTGACAAAAAAGTTGTCAATGAAAATTTGTCTGACAAATTGTCTGTCAACAAGGAAGCACACTCTAATACTGAATATCCTAATCTAGACTGAATACTGTAATCCAGCTAACCTTAACTGAATACCTTAAACTAGACTCTGTTGAGTAATGAAAAATCTTTTAAACAAGCTGAAAAACAACTTTTAAAGCTCTCCTATTATCCTCAAATCGTTAAATTTAAATAAATAGACTTTAAATTTGTAATATGAAATGTAATTTAGGAGATTAGCCTCAACAGCGCCGTTGATTTTCTTTTCCCTTGTGTGGATCGTCTCTGCTCTGATCGCTATCCCTTATGGTTTTGCCGTTTCAGCCGTTCCCCCTCAATTCCCACCATGGAACGGTCAAGAAAGCAGAGATAAGGTAAAGTATGATAGAGATTTCAAATTTTGTTTGTTAAAGACTTTTCTTATGCCTTTTCAGTTAGTTTCGTGTGAAATTGGTATGCCGAGAATCTGTCAAGAAGACGAAGCAACGTGGAATTTGATGCCCGTCGGTCGTCTTTCATACACAACAATTGGTAGAAAAAAGTCGACAAAACCCCGCACAAAATCCGTTTTCAGTTTTCGCAATTCAATACCTTTTACCACTCTCTGCTTTACTCTACGCATATCATCAAATCGGGAACACGATTAGGTAAGAAATTTATAGAAAAATGAGATTCAAAAGTTTTGTCCGCTTTTTTTTAAAGGTTACTTTTTGAAATGAATAATGAATAATGAATAATGCACAAATCAATTCGAAAATAGGGTTTTCTACAGAAGAAATACTCAAAAATTATCTTCAAAAATTTCATACGAATTCATTGAGTTCTCGCTGAGTTAGACCCTCCCAAGTGAGTCGCTTTAATTCGCGGTCACTCTATATAAAAGGTTGAAGAAACGTGAATTTCTATCGAGCTACTGTTAACTTTTTTCCTTACAAAAGTTCAAATCTGAATTCAGAAAACGAAACCGAACAACAAAACCGTTAGATGCATCGAGGAGGAATTTATTGCAAACAAGAAAAAGGTATTTTTTATTTAGAAATAAAAAGGAGCTTTTGCCTAGATCTAAAAATCGAAATTTACCTTTGCTCGAAATATTACCCTTGATCGTAAATATCGTAATAGTACCCTACCGTCATAATGACGATGCGGATTGTTGCGTAGTCGAGCATTGAACACTTTGAACATTCATGGGACAGACTGAAGCTACAATGCGCGTTTATACAGTAGCGGACATAATTTTGGAAACTTTGGTTTTTTCTAAAAAAATTTTCTTAGTAAAGTCTGATTCGGTATGTTTACTAGCGGAAATATATAGACCTAAAAAGCACGTAATAATCCATAGAAAGAACTGCTGAACTTTTTGAAAACTTTTATTTCTAATGCATTTATCTATAAACCTAGAGGACATAAATTTGGAAACTTTCATAAAAACCTCAAGTGTATTACTTTTTTGTTCTATTTTTAACCTAAACTCACAAATTTGGTACCAATCGACGCAGAATTTAATTCGCTACAGGATGATATAATATTGTCCTCATACATTAAAGGGTTGCTCTGCTAGAAAGATTTACCAAAAAATTTCATTCATAATCGGCTACGACATATATACAATTTCTTTTTGAAAATATTCAACTGTTTAAATGATTTGATGACAAATTCTCTTCAAATGTAAAGATATTTCAATTTACTCGGGTGTGTAAAGAGGATTACTCGTAGTTACCTGGCGAAAAATGTCGATTACTGTCGATTAATGTCGATTACTCATGCTTCAGAAGAGCAAGAGCTTTGTTTCAGAAGAGCTCTCTTGTTGTTGATTGTCTTGGTTTTAACGTATGCGATCGCGTGGTTTCCAATGAATCTCTACAATTTGTTGAGTGGACTCGAGATCATCACTTTCAATCAATATCAGTAAGCTTTTCGTAATCGGCATCAATTTAGGAGTCATCGTCAATCTAAACACTTTGAAATTTTTCATTTGCAATGAGAAGATTTCTGCTATTTAAACACTCATCTCAGAAATTTCCTTTCTTCTTTTCTTCTTTTCTTCTTCTCTTTTCTTCATTGACTCCAACAGCTTTAGGCATCAATTTAGCAGTCATCATCAATTGATACACTTGAACTTTTTCATTTGCAATGAGAAGATTTCTGCTATTTAAACACTCTTCTCAGAAATTTCCTTTCTTCTTTTCTTCTTTTCTTCTTTTCTTCTTTTTTTCTTTTCTTTATTGACTCCAACAGCTCCAGCAGAAAATTCAATCCCAAATTTAGATATGTCTTTTGTCATTTAATCGGGATTTCCTCAACTTGTGTCAATCCAATCACATACGCACTTGTGAATGAAAACTTTCGAACGGCTCTTCATCAAATATTCTCGTGGGTGCAAAGGAATTAAAGTTGACATTAAGTGAACTGTAAATGCTTTAAGAAAAGAATTCATCAGAAACTTTTTAATCGATTTCTCTAACCTCAAAACTCTTTTCTTCTAACAACTAATTCTCGAGGATATAAATGATTTTAATCTTTAATCCAATCTTCACCCAATCGAGGTTCAATTTGAGATGGAAAAAAAAAGAAATCTTTGTGAATAATTCATGCAATTGCAGCAATGCAAAAAGGGGATTAAAGGGGAAATTGCAGAAAAGAAAATGAATTGAATTCATGATCTTAAAATGAAATTTATGATCTGGGATTTGTTTTGAAATGGATTTTTATATAAATTAAGAGAATGGGAAAGCTATGAGCTTCTGCGCTTGCATTGAAGTCCTCAAAATACATCTATCCTGATGTCTTAATGCTGTAAATCTCCAGCTTTTATCTCATAATTTTGTACACTAGATAATGTAGATATTTATTCGACGGAAATCTTGCGTTTAGACTAATAAGACAAGATACAGTGTCCAAAAAAGATCAACAACTATGTTTCGTTACTGTCGTCACAGTATCCAGCAGTAATAAGACGCAGTTGAAATGGATTTTTATATAAATTAAGAGAATGGGAAAGCTCTGATTTGTGCGCTTGCATTGAAGTCCTTAAAATACATCTATAGTTGTCTTGATACTCTAAATCTCCAGCTTTTATCTCATAATGACGGTGCGGAGTGTTGCGTAGTCGAGCTTTGAACACCTTGAACATTGTTGACACTGGTTTAAAGCTCGTTATACGTCTACTTCGAAAGCTCATCGTTTCACTCATCCCATTCTAATCCCAAAATTTTTTAGTTGGACTCCATGTTGCACGACAACCATCGACAATAACACCCAATTCACAACGCTTCAGGTTTTCAAAATACTAACTCTTGCTTAAAAATCGAATTTTTTCCAGTTCAAAAGCGGCACTTTTGTAATGATTAAGGGTAAATTTCATATGCCGTATTTTCTCTAATAATAGTCCACCAAGAGCGTCGCCTAAATTGCTCGAAATCTCGAGAACCGCTTATCAAAACCTATCGATGTGGGGTCGGAAAATGTGGGGGGTAGTCAAAACAGCGCCATAATAGAAAACGTTCAAAACAGCGCCGTCAAATTTCTCAAAATCCAAAAAACCAAGCCGGTTCAAGTTTTATACCAAAAAATTCCTTGCGTTCTTAGCTACATGATGGGTGAAACAGTTTTTTAAAAAAGTTAATATTTCATAGATAAAAAGAGCACTCAAAATGGGTCTCTAAAGATATTCGGTTAACCAACTCAGTATCACATTTTGAGTGCTCTTTTTATCTATGAAATATTAACTTTTTTCAAAAACTGTTTCACCCATCATGTAGCCAAGAATGCAAGGAATTTTTTTTGATATAAAACTTGAACCGGCTTGGTTTTTTGGATTTTGAGAAATTTGACGGCGCTGTTTTGAACGTTTTCTATTATGGCGCTGTTTTGACTACCCCCCGAAAATGTAGCTGACGATGAGATCTAGTGGGGGATTAAAGTGTTGAGCTTCTGTGAAAGCTTGGAAACCGTAAAATAGTCACCAACTCGGCTCGCTTGGGTGCACTATTATTAGAGAAAATACGGTAGATTTTTTTTCTTCTTAACGTCGTGCAAACCTCTTATTCTTTTTCCATTTTTATTTGTTTTTCTAAAATTTAAAAAACTGTCCCAAACATTTGTAGTTATAAATTATCGTTTTTTGCTTAAAATCTTCACAATTTTTTAGGTCACACCCTACCCGAAGAGCACGATTGAGCCTCCTCTGACACTGGACAGTCAATTTGAATGAGTGTACTTTATGCTCGGGTAAATGCAAGCCTACTGGTTCACCAGCTTTGTCTTTTTCACAATAAATCAGTTTCTTTTTAGCTTAAATGTTGAAATGTAGACTTTGTAAAGAATATGGCAAAAAGTTTACGCTTACGGCTACAAAGTACAACCAAATTTCGACCAGATCACCAGATTTTTCCTTTTTTCTCCTTCATTTTTCTTTTCTTTTCTTTTTTTCAACGGGTTTTTTGTGTGAATATTTTGCTATAAATAAATCTTTCAAATTTTTATTTGTTTCTAATGATAATCAGGACACGGGGTGAGCTGTGTGTCGAAAGCGTTGTAGACAGAGTCCTGGAAATCCTCGATCTACACCTGTTCACTTTAAAATGCTTAAAAACATTAAGCTTATAAAAGAATTGAGCTCTAAGAGAACTAAATCTCTTAGAGCTGTTATTGTTATTGTTAGATGTTACATCTAACTGTTATTGTTAGATCAACTTCTTAGAACAAGTATCTCTATTTTCAACTCAAATAGTGGAACGGAGTGGCATTTTGATTGGCCTTGAATTGACCTTGAATGAAAATGTTTCAAGTCTTTCAAAAGGCTCAATTCATCAAGACAATCTTTTTAAGCATTAGCAAAGAAGAACAGGAATCTGATAGAAAAGAGTTGAACAGTTTAAAGATTGATGGGCCTTGATTGGCCTTGATTAGCCTTGATTGGCCTTGATTAGCCTTGATTGGCCTTGATTAGCCTTGATTGGCCTTGATTAGCCTTGATTGGCCTTCAATGAAAATCTTTCAAGTCTTTGAAAAGTCTTAAATCATCAATATAGTCTTTTTCAGAATTTCGCTTCAAACTAAGCATTAGTCTGTAATAGTTTTTATCTTTAAGGTCCTTTTTCCTCACCAATGCCACTTTCAAGATATTGCAGTAATAAGCTTATAAAAGAATTGAGTTCGGACAGTTATGAGAGTCAAAAAAAGCCTAGTACTGTCACTGTTAGATCAACTCCTTACAAGTATCTCTTTTTAGAACCCAAACGCAAGAACGCAGTGACATTTTGGCTCGGCTCGAAAGAAAATGTTTAAAATCTTCTCAAAAGGCTCAAATTCATCAATATAGTCTTTTTGAGAACGCTTTTATACATTTCAGACTACATTATTGATATACTAAACAATCAAATAATTTAGTGAATCTTATAGAAAAGAGGTGAACAGTTTAAAGATTGATTGAGCTTGATTGGCATTGAATAAAATATTCAAATAGTAGAACGGAGTGATATTTTGATTGGCCTTAAATTGGCATTGAATAAAATATTTCAAGTCTTTGAAAAGACTCAATTCATCAAGACAATCTTTTTAAGAACCTACCTTCAAAATAAGCGTTAGCTTGAAATAGTTTTTAACTTTAAAATCTTCTTTCCTCACCAATGCCACCTTCAAGATATTACAGTAGAAAACGCCGGTATTGTAGTTGCAACCATTCGTGAAGACAACCGAATAACCTGAGATATATGTGTCATAGGCTCTAAAATCGATTTGACAAACGCAAATCTATGCTCACTAACTGGCAAACGGGGACTCCATTTGCGATATTTGTGTTTAAATCGTCTTCACATTTCTGAAAATTCTTTGTATTATTATTACAAGTCACTTTAGATTTAAATTGAAAAAATTTCCTTTCTTTACCTGCAATGTGCCTGCTTGTTTCTGTTGAACGGCTTTCAAGCAGTAGAACTCGGTGAGGAACACTGAAAAACGGGAATTGATATCATTCTTTGCCTTTGCCAAGTAGAGAACCGTATTTGAGATTTAAGTTTGATTGTTTAAAGTTCTTCTGGTTTGCATTCTAATGTTCTTCTAATGTTCACAAAGGCCAGTGACCAGTGGAATAGGAACGAAGAGGAACAAGACAACGAGCAGCTGATGACGAACAGCTTCATCCTCTTTTGGTTTTATCTCTGCTCTAATTGGCATCTTTTTATATGGCTATCAGGTGTTTAAGTTTAGAATAGAGCTTCTAAAACTGAAGATCCGAAAACTGACAAAAGTCCTATTTTTAAATCAGCACGAGCAAATTTGAAGCGTTTTTTAAGTGATTTTAAAAATAGAGCCCAAAGAGTTTCAGCGCTCAAAACTAACTACTCATTCTTTCTAAAATTAACTGCTAGCAGTCAGATGATCAAAGATTTAGGCTCGCTTTCACCACACCACTTAATACCGTGTATTTAAACAGTCTGAGTGTGCTTTGAATCTTTGACTTCTGAAATAATCTTTATTTAAACAGTCTGAGAAGTACAAAGTCATAAAAGTCCTACAAGAAACTTCAAACAGATCATTGAGCAGTTGCAACAATGATCTGCCGTTCATATCCATTACAAGAAGTTCGTTCAATCATCAGTAGACTTAGGCTCTTCACGCGGAAATACTCAACACCGGTGGCCTTCCGCTCCGAGACAGAAAACAAGAAACGGTTGCTCATGATCTTCTCTTCGATTGCCTGAAAAATTATGTAAATAAACTCTTGAGTTTTAAGATTTTATCTTGATTTTACATTTTTCAAGCAAATTTCGATCGATGAAACGAATTCGAGGAAAGGAAAAAACTGAACTGAATTCATAAGATCGCATTTGCATTCATAGCAGAAAGAATACTAAACACACCTGAAACGAGGACGGATTTCCTTTCATTGGAGGACTCTCGCCGTCCACTGACTCCAAATTGTTTAGTTTCTTTGAAAAACCGCTCTTTGGATCGATCCACTCGGCGTCATAAACATTTTTGAGGAGATCCGTGAGACTTAAGTCGCCAATTACAGATTTGGCGACCGAAATTAACAAAATCGCTTCCTCGGATATGGGAATGAAATTCTCATCGTAAACTTTCTGAACAGCTTCCAGAAATTTCTCTTTCGAGTAGCATCGGAGTGTGTAAAACTGGGGATTCTTTATGGAAAGAGCCGCGAGTGGGAGAGAATCACTGAAATGAAGACACTTGGCTCGACTGAAAGCTTCCTTTGAGAGTATTTCTCTGTAATCTCTCTCCTTGAGAACAATTTCTTTGCTTATTTTCAATTCTTCTTCGACAGTTGGATGTAGAAAGTCCTTTAGAAGCTCTTTAGCGCCCATAGCTGCCTTAGAATCTCTTCCACAGACAATCAGCTTGGCCACTAGTTGAAGACTCGAGAGGAGTTGATTCTCTCTGAAGAGATATTCCATACAGGAAATGTTCTCATCTTTCTTTCTTTCTATTGGAGAAAGCTTGACTCTTAGCAATTTGCATGTGGTGATTTTCGAGAGAACCGAGAAAAGAGACCAATCGACCACAAAATCGCTGCTTGATACATGAGCATACCGATCTTTTTTCTTGTTTCGAATGCAGATCCGATTGGGGCCATAAAGCGATTCCGGAGCGAACCATGAAGAAGTGAGCGATAAAGGTCGGGCCCTTAAGCAGAGGGAATCCCCTAAACCAAAAGAAATTACTACATTACTGTATCGGTAATGATAATAGTTGATGTCAATCTCGATCTCGTGAATGCGTGAAGGTAGAATTCCTTTTCTCAAATAGAATTGACGGGATCGTTTGTCGATTCGTAATGCGTTGAATGAGTCCGAGAAATGGACGGATCTCAGCACGGAATCTTGCAAAAGACTGGGCAGAAACGGATAGGGAAACAGTGGCATTGGAAGTGATCAAAAGAAATGATGGAAGATCGCTTAATAGAATATGTGAAAAAGGTTTGCCTGTTGTTCGTGAACCCAGGCCGATCGATTCCGGGATGGGTGATCTCTCTCTCTCTCTCTCTATCTTTCTCTTGGTGATCACTCTATTACATGCCAATTCATTTGCCGACCATCTGCCGTATTTCCTCGTCATTTCTTGATCACTGTGTGTGAGAGAGTTAAAATCAAAAAATAGTTTAACCTGGTTAACAAAAAACTGAAGGGAAATCAAGAAATCGTTTTGTTATCCAGGTTCTAAAACACTAAAATATTCGATTCGGTGCCAAATAAGTTTTATTGAGGTTTTTCTGTTATCCAGCTCCTTTTTTTAACAAGATTTCACTTCTAAAATTTTTACTTAATAGTCTCATCTTGCATCAGTCATGGTCTTTGGGGGGTATCACTGCCACAGGCAAGACTCCGCTGGTCTTTGTTCCACAGGGTGTCAAGGTTAATGCCGACAATTCTCTGGATGTTCTAAAAGCAGATGTTCTTCCTTGGGCAAATCAACATTTTGGAAACCGGTTGTGGACATTTCAACAGGACGGTGCGCCGGCACACAAGGCCAAAAAAGTGCAAGACTTTTGCCAGCAAAATTTTCCAGATTTAATCTCTTTCAATGAGTGGCCGCCAAGTAGTCCGGATCTTAATCCGATGGATTTTTCTGTTTGGAGTGTCCTTGAAGCCAAAGAAGTCAAAACCACACCAAAACTGTTGATAGTTTGAAAAAAACGCTCGAAAAGGCTTGAAAAGAGCTGGATGATGCACCTCGCACCGCACTTTCTCGCCACGGTCGACGCTTTTCCACAACGTTTGGATGCTTGTGTAAAAGCTAATGGAGATCTGTTTGAAAGGAAATAGTTTTTATGAATTTTTATGAGACAATAAAAGTTATTTTTAAGAAAAATCTTTGACCTTTTATACAGAGACTTTTGTATATGTAACGGTAATTTTGGCCCACCCTCTATAATAGGTGTACAATAGTTTTTTAATACTGGAAACGTGACGAAACGTAACGGAATAAAAGACTTTTATTGGTTTGTGAGCACCCGTCTAGTACAAGCTTGTTAGTAAATTACTTTTGAGCAAGCAAAACTGATTTTATTGTTAAACTTCTGATCGAACCGCCCTTCAGAGGAGAAAATAAGAAGTGCACTCTTACTATTTTGTAATAAGGAGGGAGAAAAATAGAGCGAAAAAGTCGCTAGTAGAAATTTTACGGTGATTTAGTCGCGAGAGAAGCTTATGCTTGATGTTAAATCACTTTTGAAGAATCTCTTGAAGGATTTACGAACGATCTTTTGCTTCTGTTTCTCCCTAGATGACCAGCAAATATCTTCTTAGGATCATCGGTAATCTTTTGGAACTGTGGAAGAAAAAAAAGCCTCAATAGAGCCTCTCAAGCTCACAGAATCGAAGCATCTGCTGAAATCGAAGCACTCACAGAATCAAAGCATCACAAAGTCGATATTCTTTGTTAGGAGCTAACGTCACGGTGAATCGATAGTATTAAAATGCTCGAAAATCGAAGGGAAAGAGGGGGGAAATATAAAAAAAAAAACCCACCACAAGAGAGGAGAAAAAATCCCCAAAGAAATTTTTTTACATCATTACACAGTTGTTTCTCGTTAGAATCCCAATTTCAATGGGAATCAAAGGAATTGTGAAAAAATCTCTTTTATTCTTTCTACTTCACGTAGCTAATGGAGAACATACCAATAAAGGCTTTTGATCTGACAGAACCGGTAAATGTTGTGTATTTTTCTTGTTTTCTATAGGTTTTCTTGTCTATTAATCCCAAAATGATAAAAACACGACAAATCCAGCTAAATTGAGTGCTTGAAATAAAGCGAAAAAGAGAATGTTCTGATGAAATATTTGGAAAAAGGACGACCGAACGGAGCTCATCATCGACATTTCACTGAACAAAGAGACAAGTAATGTTAAATAAGTAAGTTCAATTAACTCAAACCTCCCTCCACCCTTTTCCATTGATTTTCCATTCTGTTGCTGCTCCTGCTTTCTCGGATTCGGTAAACAATGAATAGTGATGACGATAGAGGCGATTGAAGTGATCCCCACACAGCAAACCACGTAGATTCCTAAAGCCGGCATTTTGGATTGTATCATTTCCTTTTTCAAGGACTTATTAAAAAGAATATACCGTAGAATACTGTAATAGAGAGCCTAGAGGTGCATACGGTGCATACTAAAAAACTGCTTGAATCGTACCTTTCAGCAAACCCGTACAGTCGCGTAGTCGCAAAAGTTTTTTAGTATTTCATTTTTTGCAAAGCACCCGTACTTTCAAAAAATGCGTCTTTGGTATCAAAAAATAGCTGAAATTCAGGGCTATTTTTTGATACCTAAGCGCGCATTGTAGCATAAACCAGTGTCGAGAAAAACTCGTTCAAAGCTAGACTACGCAACACTTCACTCGCTTCGTCATTATCGTGCGAGAGAAGCCTTTTAAGCGAGATATCGCAAACTTCTATGCCAGATATCGGGCAGGCGTATGGGCAGCTGATTTTTGCAACATTTTGATCAGCCTAGTCAATTCTACAACTTCTATTTTGGCATTGGGCAATCAGCGCATTGTAGCATAAACCAGATATCAAAAAATAGCTGAAATTCAGGGCTATTTTTTGATACCTAAGCGCGCATTGTAGCTTAAACCATTGTCGAGAAAAACCCGTTCAAAGCTAGACTCCGCAACACTCCGCATCGTCATTATGGGGATGGGGTACTATTTACAGTATTTACGGTATGTTTCTATACCCAGTAGCGGAAAGACGTTTGTTTTCGGAATCGAGTCTGAAAGCATTTCCAAAAGCACCGTCATTGAGACGAGGCTCGTTAGACCGATCGTTAACTAAACAAAATTATCCCCTTTTTTTCTGGCTCAATCCATAGGGCCGTGCTGTGCCGTGCCGAATTTTCTTTCAAACGTAACTCAACGGTGCTTATGTTAACTTGCTCAGCAAAATATCTAGGCTTAAATGCGAATTTGATCTTGCCCGTGTCCTCTTACCTTAACAAGCTGCTCCTTTTTCACGTTCGGCGTCCAAAACATTCCAACAATTGACAAAGTTGTCAGGATAAAGCACGGCACCGCGAGGACATACACATAAAAGTTGGGGACTCGCTTGATGCTCATCATAAAGGCCACCTGAAAACAGCTCTTCACGGTGAAACGAGCTCAGCGTACAAAGTCTATTCCATTTTGAGAAACGCCGAACGTTGTAATGTTCGTCACGTTCCATTCGCCGTTTCCCTAAAAGAAAACGTGATCGAAGTCGAGCTTTCCGAGCTTTAAAGCTCTCTAGAACATCTTTTCATAGTAAATTGGAAGCATTACAATTATTAATTCACGATGAGGCTGTTTCTCTGCCCAAATTCTCAAAAATTTATGAAATAGTGCCGCTATTGATCAAAAATTATGAGCCAACGATGGCTCAAATGTATTGCTCAAATGGGGGGTAGTCAAAACAGCGCCATAATAGAAAACGTTCAAAACAGCGCCGTCAAATTTTTCCCAATCCAGAAAACTAAGCCGGTTCAAGTTTTATATCGAAAAAATTCCTTGCATTCTTGGCTACATGATGGGTGAAATAGTTTTTAAAAAAAAGTTAATATTTCATAGATAAAAAGAGCGCTCTAAAGTCTCTAATCGGCCTCTAAAGATATTCAGTTAATCAATTGAGTATCACTCGACTTAATATAATAATGTTAATATAATAACGAACCCAAGAAATGTAGGATTTTGTTAGTAAGGCTCTGCCTTCCATCGTTTTTGTCATCTTATCAACAACCTGAAACGAGCTAATTTATGAGCTAAAGTCGGAACGGTTTTGAACTGAAAACGGTTTTATTGTCCATTTCCGCGTAGAATTCCGTAATTTTCTTTTTGTATTTTACACCGTAAGTGACTTTAGACTGTAGTTTGATCGACGGTAGTTTGATCTAAGCCTTTAGGCGTTTTACAATTACCAAATTCTTCATTGTTCATTTTTTGTAAATTAAATATACAAAAACTCTTTAGTCAAAGCAAACAAAAAGTGACTTTAGTTCACTAGGAAACTAGAATTTTTGCTGAAATAATTCGAATTCAGAGTCAGGAAACTCATCACTTTTATGAGACAAAAAAAGACCTCAGTGTCAGTGTATTGGTTGAGGAATGGATCGATGCCGACAGAGAGCGACAGAGACTTGCTAAACTTTAAATTATCAACCCGTTATGCCCCCGATCTCACTCATCAAAAGTCAATGAAATGATCGAGATGGCGCAGAGTTGCTTGTCAAATGGAAAGGTGCTGATCTAGGACAAAGACATCATTCTTTTTGTGAAGAGAATCTCACAATGATTGGACAAGCCACTTCAGTGTAGTAGAACACCGGTAAGTAGATGGATCCGTTGCTGAATACTTGCGCCGTTCTTGTCGACTCGTCAGCTTTCACCGAGTCGAGAGTTTTCCTATACTGTAATACTGTAATACTGTAATTGAACGGCATCTCCTCATCGAGTCGCATAGTCTAACTTCTTTTTAGAAGAAGTCTAGCTTCTTTCTTCCTTTCTCAGCCCCTAGATTTTTTCCAACTACATTTTTAAGACTAAAAAAAATACTAGATTTCAAGGGCTATCATTTGACACCCAAGCGCGCACTGTAGCATAAAGCAGCGCGGAGAACGAAGGGTTTAAAGTTAGACTACGCGACGATACGCCGTAAGTATTGGGATGACGTTCTATTACAGTATTTATGGTAGGTGAAGTTTTGTACTAATATAAACTTACCGTAAATATTGTAATAGTACCCAGCTTGGCTTAAAAGCTCAACCTATATAGCTTACCTCAAATCTCAGGTCTCCAGTTGGATTCGCCGCAAATGGCACCGAATTGTACACTTCAGCAAAGGTATTCTCATGCTTTAAAGAGAAATCTATTAATATTCAATCAAAAAAACAATAAACCTAATCAAAAACTAATCGAAAACAGATGAAAATCCCCTCGTTACCTTCTCGATTTTCCCTTGAATCACTCCATACTCAGTTTTCGCAAAAGCGAAACTCCCGAAATCGGGGAAAGTCGGCAAAGCGTTACAATAAGCAATGAATAGAATTGAGATTTGTAATTGCATTTGCATTAGTCGAATTATAGAATAGAATTATAGAATAGATTTAGGACTAGAGAGAAGTTTTGCCTAAAAACTTGGGAAACTCGGGGAAAACTCGGAAAATGCCCCCTTTTTGACCGTTCCCCTATGATTTCTCTGAACTCTCACCCGCCGTTTTCCCTTCTTTTTCTTCTTCAAAAATATAAACCAATTACTGAAGGTCAATCATTTTTACACAAAAAAAATCCCTTTTACCTCGTTTTCCCTCAAATTTTAGATCCTTAGAGTCCCGCATTTCTTTTTTTTCCTTCTTTTAACTTCAAACCGTTCGACAGAGATTGACGATCAAGATACCATGAATGAGACTGTATTTTGTGGTTATCAAGATTTATGTTTTCCTGTTTTGCTGTTTTACCCATTTCCAACTACACCTATAGATTTTTTTTGAATTCAAAGTAGAGAATTGAGTAAAGAAATTTGAGCTCAAAGTTGGAGCTCAAAGTTGCTCAAAGTTGAGCTCAAAGTTGAGCTCAAAGTTGGATGCGCTAATGGGAAATGTTTTTCTAATGGGCGATCTTGTTTTTGCCTGTGAAATGCTTTTACAATATATCTTTTTTTCATTGTTTTAACTTTAGACAAGAAGCCCAAACAGTCCAATTGATCAATGTGGCTGGCTTTGGTGCTTGTGCTCTTTATGGCCTCATTTAGACATCGAAATTCTTCACAGTTAAGAATAAAATCCCAATGAGGTGAAAGCAGAAGCCCTTCTTTCTCATCGACTTCGAAAAAACCTTTAATTTTGAAATGCAACCCCATTTCGGTGCCTATTTCCCTCTAGTGATCCTCTCTTGTTTCAAGATTTATCTTTTGCCCATTTCGAACTGCACCTATAGATTTTTTTGAATTCAAAGTAGAGAATTGAGTAAAGAAATTGGTACTACGGAACAAGTGGAAGATGTGACCTCACACAGTTCAAATATCAACTGGATTGAAAGATTGAGTGCTCAGTGTAATGTTATGAAGTCTTTGGTGTGATCGAATACTTGCTTCACAAAAAAAATGACACGTTTATTGCTAAAAGGTTCAATGTCGATACCACGGAAATGAAACAAACAAACAAAAAAAATTGAAACAATCACCTTCAGTTGGGTTGGAGTTGAGCGGGAATTTCGGCTTTGAGAATATTCGTTTCGGACTCGAATTGAAAATGGTCTAGATTTCCTGTAAGTCCAAAAAAAAGCCAGACTTTGGTTTAGCTTTGATCAGAGGCTAACTTCTGATTTCTTTCACAAGCCTATAGCTTGGTTTGAAGATTTCTAAAACCACGTTCTAGGATCTAGAAGAAGAATGGGTATTAGTCGTTATTTCTTCAATATATCAAAGCTTTGATTGAAAGCTTTTAAATCGATTTTATCCTTTTTCATTCCAGGTTTTCTCTCACTTTATCACCCGGAGTTGAGCGGGAATTTCGGCTTTGAGGATATTCTTTTCGGACTTGAATTTGTCAAGGTAGAAAAAGAAATTTAGAAAACTGAAAGAAAGATTTATTTAAAAACAATGAAATGAAATGAAATTTCCAGCGTAATGCCGAGAATTTCGGCGGTGATCCGAACCGAATCTGGTCCTTGTCAAGGTAGAAAGATAAATTTTAAAAATTAGAGCAAAGATTTATTTAAAAACGTCAAATCACAAAATTTCAACAAACTATCAAAGGAGACTCAAAAATTGAGATCAAAGAAGCCTTTTATAGCTTTCATTGTAAAGTTACTTAACCAACGATCAAGTACGTTTTAAAGGGCACTTTTTAGAAATGCAAGCCGTTAGTTCACTTGTGTAAGGAATGAGAGACTGAACAATCAGGCTTGTTGGGCAATTTTTCTAGGTCAGACTAGAAGCCAGGCTTTTCTCGATATGCAGAATTCATGGATGAATCTGGCTTAGTCTAGCTTACAGGGCTCGCTTGGAACGTCTCGAATGACATAAATGCTACTAACATTTTAACACTGTTTTCACCGTCTTTCCATAGCTGCTTTTTAAGTTCAAAGATGTGAATTAAGATAAGAGTTTGGGGTGCGACCAGCTTTAACCTTGTCATCGGGGATGAATTTGCTTCAGAATAGCCGAGTAGCACAAAAAGGTTTAAAAGGGTTTCCCCAAAACGCTTACAACATAACAGGAAAACGCAGTATCTAACATAAGGGGAATACTCGTGATAAGAGTACAGAACGGATTGATACTTCGTCGATGGTGACACAAATGTTAGTAAGTTCTTTCTACAGTGTTAAACCAGCTACCGTAAATACTGTAATTGGACCCCATTGGGTACTATTTTTTCCCTCCTCCTCTAGGGTGGGGTACTATTAGAGGGTGGGTCACTATTTTACACCACTATACAAGTTACCAAATCAAGATACATTCAAATAATTTTTTCAAAAGCAAACTTTTTCTCTAGTTTTTATTGGTTTTAACCATTTGAACCATTTTTATTGGTTTTAACCAACGAAACAGAAACAACTAACAAGCAAAATCAATAGAAACATCCGAATATTAGAGGGCGGGGTACTATTAGAGGGGGGGGGGGATCCAATTACAGTATTTACGGTATCTAAACAGGATTTAAAACCTGAAGGGTAGAGCATAAAGTAAATTGAATTTATAATTTTACTGTTTATTAGAACAGAACCAAAAATGCAACGATACCCATTATAAAAACAGGATGCGCATGAATAGAAACATCAAAGTCCCCCAAGAACGAAGGCAAAAGCCCCAACTTCAAAAAGGGCCAGAAGCTCTGCCAAAAAACCCCCCTCCTTCAATCAAGATTAATTTCGGGAAGGGAGAAAAAGACGAAAAAATGCGACGTGAATAATGCAAAATAAATGCAAAATAGGAACGCAAAAGGGAAGGAAACGGATGCGGCCTAAGGAAAAATGAGATCAATTGGATTGGATATTCTAAAATTGGATACTAATTGGATATTCTAAAATTGGATACTCATTGGATCTTTTAAAATTGAAAGTGCTTAAAGTATTTCAGGATCCTGTAAAACCTAATCACTTGTCTCACTATTGAAATCTATTCGTTCCTAGATCTCTTTTTTTCAATTTTCATCCATTTCTAATCCTAACCATTGAATTAAAATAAATTTTGAAAAGATTTGGTTAAAAAAACGAAAAGTCTAGAAGTAAAAACAGTAAAGAAAATAATAATAATACTTTATTCAAACGATAAAGTGAAAGAAATCATAGAGAAATGCACAGTGATACTTAATCATACAATACATACTGAAATCAATAAGCCAATTACTTACGGCAAAGAGCCACTAGATCTAAAGCATCGATACGTTTCTTGAATATGAAAAGCGACTGAATTTCTCGTATGTCGTTTGGGAGCAAGTTCCATAATATAGCGGCTCTAACGGGAAATGAATTTGATAAAGAGGCATTGGAAGCAAGGGGAATTTGCAAAAGGAATGAGCCACTTCTGGGCCCTGACCGCGGTTTAAATTTGAAAAAGTCTATAAACAAAGGGCTAATCTGTTTACAACGGAGGATTTTGAAAGTTTCGACTAAATCAATGACAAAGCGACGATGCTGTAAAGTTTTTAGTTCAAAAAAAGCATGTGGTTTGTCACTGAAAGAAAATGAAACTAATATAATAATAATACTTTATTCAAACGATAAAGTGAAAGAAATCATAGAGAAATGCACAGTGATACTTAATCATACAATACATACTGAAATCAATAAGCCAATTACTTACGGCAAAGAGCCACTAGATCTAAAGCATCTAAAAATCTAAAGCAGAAAAGAAAAAAAAAAAAGAAAGAATACAAAGCTAAATTTTCGAATTTTTTGGAACAATTAAAGGCTAGCAAAGAAATAATTAAAAAGAATAAAGGAAAATATTCGAATAAATGAACAGTCATCTGAACAAATAAAAGATAAAAATTGAAAAATTGCAAGTCTGTCGATTGTCTGTCAATATCGATTAAAAGAGAAATGAACAGAGGAAAGCTTTGATCGCGTTTGAAAATCCGAGATTTCTCCGAGAACCGGATTTCTCATCTCTTTTTTCGTCTCTCACACTTTTCGAGTTGCAATTTCTTAAGTTTATTTCCTCTAGAAACTTATTTATCCAGTTAAATGTCGACTACGGGTACGATTTTTGGTCTCCTTGGAAGTTGCATTGGATGCATGGCGATGATTGAGGATATGAGGAGGTGAGAAGTTAAGAATGTGTCTCAACCCAGCCCCAACTAGTAGACATAGGAAAATTCCAAGCCAAACCTAATTCCACCTTTGTTTTCTCAGCCGATTCCTCTAAAATTTTGTCTACAGATTAGCTTGTAGACGAAATTTCAGAGCAATCGTCTAAGAAACGGCCGAGAAAACGAAGATGGAATTGGGTTCGGACTGAAATTTTCCCATATTTACTAACTACCGTAAATACTGTAATAGTACCCCACCCCCACAATGACGGTGCGGAGTGTTGCGTAGTCTAGCTTTGAACGAGTTTTTCTCGACACTGGTTTATGCTACAATGCGCGTTTATTTATCAAAAAATAGCTCTGAAATTCAGCTATTTTTTGATACCAAAGACACATTTTTTGAAAGTACGGGCGCTAATAGTAGCGCCACTTCCCCCCCCATAATGACGGTGCGGAGCGTCGCGTAGTCTAGCTTTGAACGCATTTTTCTTGCCACCCGTTTAAGCTACAGTGTTCGTTTATGTATCAAATGAAAGCTGAAATTCAGGGCTATTTTTTGATACTAAGCATGTATTTTTAGGAATTATGGACGCTTAGAAAAAAATGAAATACTAAAAAACTTTTGCGACTACGCGACTGTACGAGGGGGGTGGGGTCCAATTACAGTATTTACGGTAGGTATTTCAATAAAAGTAAAGCCTGTAAGCTGAACCGAAATCGTTTAAACTTTGCTTTAAAAAAACTTTCTGAAAGTTATCTCATTGATTTATTATAGTCTATAGTTTATAATCATTGACACCTTTTCCCATTAGCAATCTAACTTTGAGCTCAAATTTCTTGGTGTTAGGCTGTTCAATTTATAAATTCTTGATATCATTAGATGCGTCAAGCATTTCTCTGTCGATTGGTATAAAAAATATTAAAATTGAACAGCTCTACACCAAGATATTTGAGTTCAAAGTTGGATTACCAATAGCGGGCATGGTTGTAGGACCTTTTATACGCCCCCCGCTCCCTTTGCCATTAGCAATCAAACTTTAAGCTCAAATTTCTTAGTGTTAAGTTGTCAAATCTCCATATTTTTGATATTATTATATTCGCCAAGTCTTTCTCTATCGATTGGTATAAAAATGATTTCAATTGAACAGCTAAACACGAAGAAATTTGAGTTCAAAGTTAGATTGCCAATGGCAAAATGGGCGATTCGAAAATCTTGCTTTTGTCTGTGAAAAATTGTTACAATATATCTTTTTTCATTGTCTTAATTTTAGACAAGAAGCCCAAACAGTCCAATTGATCAATGTGGCTGGCTTTGGTGCTTGTGCTCTTTATGGCCTCATTTGGACATCGAAATTCTTCACAGTTAAGAATAAAATCCCAATGAGGTGAAAGCAGAAGCCCTTCCTTCTCATAGACTTCGAAAACACTTTGAAATTAGAAATTTCAACGCCATTTCAGTGCCTACTTCCCTCTAGTGATCCTCTCTTGTTTCACCAATCAACTCAACATGCAAGCGCTTAGCTTTTACTTGCCATTTCCTCTACATATTGTTTTACGATCAGTAAGAGATTCTTAGATTCTTAGATTCTTAGATTATCAGATTCTTAGATTCTTAGATCTTTAGATTCTTAGATTATCAGATTCTTTGATTTTAAAGCATTATCAATTGAATTCAGATCAATTGCAGGGTTCTCTAATCACTTCACTAACTCTCGATGTATTTTGGCTGAAAAAGCGATACTCATCCAGGAAATATATCTCGGTTTTTCTTGTAACAACTGGAATAATCACTTGTACATTGGCTTCTTCGCAAAAAGTGTGAGAAAACCTATTGCTCTTTATTTTTATCTATGATTTCTTTTCAGAAAACCAATCAACAACTGCATGAACATTTTGGGGAAATGCTATTTGGTAAAGATTTTTTTTGCATAAAATTTGTGTACAAAGTTAACGATGAGTTTTTTGCTTTCTATGAAATATCATTTTTCTTGAAACTAGAATCATAGAAAAGCTAGAATTCTATAATTCTATAATTCTACTAATCCTAGAATTCTAGTAATTCTATAATTCTATTGGGTTGGGGAGAATGAGTCGGCGCCGAAAATGAAAAAAATGTCTAAAACTTCTATTCGACTTCGTCAAATAATATGCGTTTGATACTCATAGAATGGTTAACTAATTCTCTACAAAATGACATTTAAAAGAAAATTCAAACAGCGCCTCCGCTCAAGAAAAAGGCATTTTTTCACAAAAACTACAAACTGTGATCTAGAAAAAACCATTGGTGGGATCTTCCTGCAAATTTGGCAACTTAAGTAATTCAATGTGCTCTATCTTTTTTATATAAACACCAAAGAAGGTTTCTGTGAAAGAAACTGTTCAAATGATGAGTCGGACTCTTTGCCATTTTAACCAGCTGCGTTTGGAAGTTCATAAACTCCACGAAAGAAAAGCTTTGTGGAATCTCTCAAAAGTGATTTTGTAGAGAAATAGTGGATCCTTTTGATCAAACCAAACGTATGTTTAAAGAAGGCTTTATGTGTGCAAAAAGTCCCTTTAAAGTTTGGCGCCGACTCATTCTCCCCAACCCAATAGTAATTCTATAATTCTAGAATCATAGAATTCTATAATTCTATAATTCTAAAATTCTAAAATTCTAAAATTCTATAATTCTATAATTCTGAAATTCTATAATTCTAAAATTCTAAAATTCTATAATTCTAAAATTCTATAATTCTATAGAAGGAGAGCGTGCTTAAATGTTCACAGCACTGAACCATTGAAAACCCCAAACCCAACGGCCCTCTTTAGGGCCACAAATGATAGAATTTTAAAATGGAATCATGAACAAGACTCTAAATATAAGGAGTTCTGTCAAATCAATGCTCTGAAACTAAAAGTTTGTCAAGAAACTCTAAATGAACTTCCGAGCGAACTCCATGTCTATAATTCTATAATTCTATAATTCTAAAGTTCTATGACTAGTTTCTAGTAAAATTGAAATGTTCAATTGAATTGTGCTTGAATTTCTCTTTCTCCTCAAAGATTACGATTACTATAGTTGAAAGGCTCTCCAGCTAAAAGGCGACTTTCCAGGTGTTTTCCTCTCAGTAACCTCTCTTTTTGGTGCTTCACTTCTTTCCATCAAACAAAGTGATCTTTTCAAGAAACATGGAAGACATGTTGATGAAGCTTTTTTCAATTTGGTAAGCAATTAGAGTCCAAATTTTAAAGCCAATTTCACTAGGAAACTGCTTCAACTAAGCATCGATATTGAAAAATAGAAATGTCACCTTGAAATTCGAGGGAATAGATGTTTTTCAGTTTTACATAGTATTAAATTTCAAGAATAATCTCTAAACGAAAAACAATGCCGCCACGGTATAGGGCCGATTAACTCACCCGAGGCAACCGATTGGATGGTGTGGTGGATAGTGGGCCCGCCTGTGGTTCGAACCCCCGACTCCATCCCCTTGGTTCGAATCCACCTGCTGTCCTTTTCTTCCTCCTTTTTGTTTTTTCATTCAATAAAACAATTTTTAGTTATTTTAAAGTGTCTATAAACAGTAAGAAGGTAAATAGACCTATATCCTAAATCCTAGAGTTATTGGAGCATTCATAGTTGGGTACGAACTGTACAAGGATTGAAAAATTGATCCATTTGAAATTTCTAGTATTCAATCAATTTCTAAGAAAAGACTTTCAGCATTTCTTCGGTCTCCTCTGCCTTTTCCCATGGTTTTTCCAAATGAAAAAAGCAATGGGCGCAATGATTGATAGCCCGAATTTGAATCTTTTCGATGAATCATTTGGACCAAAACTTGTCATCGAATTGATCACAATGAGTCTATTTCAGTAAGCTTTCAGTAAAGCAGTAAAGAAAAAATCCTCCAATCCTTCTCGTACAGATTTTTCTGTCTCCGATCCGTTTTCCGATTGAACGCTTTGGTGGAACCGTTGACACTGATTTTGGTGCTGACACTGAGGAAATTTCTCTCGCTTATCTTCTCGATCTTTTACTTTCAGGTAAGAGATTTGAGAGTGATTGATAGACGAGGAAGTGAGCGAGTTAAATGAAATACAAAATGAGGTCACTTGTTTTTCATTTCACTTGTTTAACCGTTAAACGGTACTTCCTGTACTTCCAGATACTCTGAAAAGCTACATTTGAAAGCTTTTTTCGAGATACTTTAAAGGTTGACTAATCCATCATAAAAACATAAAACCTTTACAGATCTCAGCTACCGTAATCCGTAAGCAAAAGAAAGATCAAGTCCGGCTACGGCAGCTAGAGCTACGGTAGCTAGAGCTACGGTAACTAGAGCCACGGTAGCTAGAGCAAGTTTTAAAAAGCCTACTCAACTAGAAAAGCTCTCAAGTTGAATTGAATTTATTGTTTTATAGATGGCATTCCTTAGAGCACTTAATTGAAATGGGAAAAGTTCAAAAAACTTGTTTACTCTTTAACAAATTTGTACTCTTAACAAATTTGTACTCTTAACAAATTTGTACTCTTAACAAAAACGTGTACTCTTATCAAATTCCATTCCAGAATCCGTTCACTTTTCTACACTGGTTTGGGACATTTTTTGTCTTTTTCGGTGCAATTCTTTTTGAGGATGTTCTCGTGAAAAAAGTCTATAAAGAAAAAACGTTTGTCAATAAATGCATTATATAAATCGAAATTCTTTATTCTTTACCCGATAGCACACGTATTTTAAAGAAAGATCTTTTTAAAGAAAAAGATCATCCCTTTACGAGAATCGAACAGAGCATGATAATCAAAAAGGCGAATTCGATAAAAGTGACAATCGAGATTCCACAGAGGACACCAAGAATTCCGCCGAGATTTCCGAGGAATGTGTTGAACTGGAAATGAAATTTGTAGAAAACAGAGAAATTCCCTCAAAAGTTTAGCCATAGTACTTTTGTCTCTGTACTTTTCTCTCTGTACTTTTGTCTGTACTTTTGTCTCTGCACTTTTCTCTCTGTACTTTTCTCTCTGTACTTTTGTTCTTTATTCCTCAACCAGCAAAGAACGCCGCGGAAAAATAAAACCCATCCAAATGACTAAAACTACCGTAACCCATATTAAGCTTTGCCCCTTTTTAAAAATGGACCTACAAATCAGATTCCCCATAGCTGAAAACCCCCGGGAGAAAAATATCGCGCGCAAAAAGCTTTGCCTTTCAACCGATAGAGTAAACCTCATTACGGAGCGTCGCGTTTGTGCACAGGCGGACTGACAGACAGACGTCCCTTCTGTTTTATCTATGGTAGATTCATTGACAACTTCGACAGCATTTACGGCTTATTGATACAGTTAAATTTGAGCCAGAAATTGCTGCCAACGATTTGACATCGTGGCGCCAAAAGGACCATCTCAGAATTTCATCAGACTCCTGACACTTCCCCAACCACTTTTTAGGGCCCGCTCGGTTATTGTTAAACCTCAAATTTTGGTGATGAAACCTAACTTGGGTAATTAAACCGAAATTTTAGGGTCGCTTTCTGGATTGCTATCCGCTCCGCGTGCCAGATGGAGAGCGATTACGCGGCCGCACAAAGGACATTTTGCAGATTTTTCTTTTAGCTTTTACATTGCTTAAAAAGAAGATATTTAGCTTGAAATTTGTGGCCGGGGGTTTTCAGGGTCGGTGAATCGATTGAAGCTTTTCATTTCATTGAACCAATCAATTGGAACTGTAGTCTAATTGGGTCTAATTGGTCGAAACGTTGGTTTTAGAAACTGCCTCCAAAAAACTCACACTCATCACCGGTGTCTCCACATAGATCAATCTGGTCAATGATTTGAAGTTCACCTGAAAAATTTCGCTTATAAAATTTGGCTACCTTGGCTAATTTTGGAATTAAACCTCAATTTTCACTGTATCGAGAAAAGTCGTTTCACAAGCGGACACATTTGAGGCGAATGAGCACTCGTAGATCTGTAATGGATAGAGAAATGAAGGTAAAAACAATGGATTTCTATCTAATTATCATCAGAAAATCGATTTAAATCAAATAATCGATCAATTTCTACAATTTATTAAGATTAATTACTTCTTTTAGATATGGAGCCGATGACCAAGAGACGTCGAATTGCGAATAGAGACAAGGCTGCGGGCAGGAACAACCTGCAATTCATTTCCTCCTTCTAAAGTATGCCCAAGTTACCGTAGCCCCTAACAAGCTATCCCTCTAACATAGGTATTTCACTTTACAGTAAGATATGGAAGAAATTATCTAGGTTACTGTAGCTAGTCGGGTCACAGACTACGGACGAGCTTGATTTGACTTGATTTGATTTGGACAAGCTTGATTTCTTCTGGCAAACCAGTTTTGTGAAATGTAGATGCTCACGAAACAAGAAATCAAGTGACAAAGTTCCTCGGGTAATTTGCAGAAAGAAAACATTTGAATTTTCGCGTTAGTAAACAGAAAAAATGACAAATAATCGACTATTGGGCCACTTTTCAAGAGAAGCCAAGAGAGGCCTTTTCAACCTTTCAGAGCTCGAGCAGAGAGCAGCGAGCATCAGTTTTGGACTGATAAGGTTCCAATACGGTTTCAATACGGTTCCTATTTTGATCTAAAAGGTTCCAATAAGGTTCCAATACGGTTCCAATACAACTCGAGCATCAGTTTTGGATGTTCGTTGCACGAAATAACTCTATTATCTCTCTGTTTCTCATTAAACAGAGAGATAATAGAGTTATTTTGTGCAACGAACATCCAAAACTGATGCTCGCTGCTCGCTGCTCGAGCTCTGAAAAGTTGCTCGAAAAGATAGAAGAGAGTCTCATTCTTTTCTCAGAAATAGAGTCTCATTCTTTTCTCAGAAATAGAGTCTCATTCTTTTCTCATTCTCATTTCTGAGTGAGTTTAAAAATCGATAAACCTTATCGATTTTTGCAAAACTATTTCAGCTTTTAAGCTCTTTTATTTTATCGATCATTTCCTCACCTGGTAACGTTGCCGGATCGTCACCGTATGTCGTTGTGAAATCATTCAAGCAACTCCCTGAAAATCGATTTTAATCAATCAATTTTAATCATAGAGATTCTGGTTCTACCCCAGTCGGAAGCCGCTTTTTTTCCTCAAAAACCACTTTCTTTAAAGGAGTTTTATCTGTAGATTCCGAAAAACACAAGGAAAATTTGGGAAAAGACGTTTTAAATCGACTTTCCGCGCTTCAAAGTGATGCGCGGGATACGCATAGGGAAAACCTCTAAAAATGATCTCGTAAAACATTTTTTAAACCCAAAAACACTTCTTCTGATAGGATTTAACTTACTGATTATGTTTCTTGCAAAAAAATCTTGCATTTTGCTTCAATTTCTTGCGAATTAAAGCAAAATTAAAAAATTAAAAAAAAAAAAAATCGACTATGTGATCCCCCACATGAGTTTTGACTCATGAGTCTTAAAAATATTTTTTCGCTTTTTTTTGCCTCTACCAGTCAATTAAAGTCCTAAAATAAATATTTAGTGATTGAAAATGGTTTTGGCGCTAGTTTTGATCTTGAAAAGTGGCCCAATAGTCGATATATTGAGGTAAACTATAGAAGCACTTTGAAGCACTCAAACTCTGCTTAAAAAGCCATTTCCGAGGTTTCGTTGTGTTTTTCGGAATCATCGCATAAAACTAGCCCAGAAAAATTGACTCCCTAGACGGTATAGAGCCTAGATTTTTATTAGAGAGACTATAAAGACTATATAGACTATATAGACTAACGTATTCTCTCTAATAGTAGTGCCGAGCCGAGTTGATGACTATTTTACGGCTTTCAAAGTTTTCACAGAAGCTCAACACTCAAATCCCCCACTAGATCTCATTGTCAGCTACATTTTTCGACCCCACATCGATAGGTTTTGATAAGCGGTTTTCGAGATTTCGAGGAATTTAGGCGACGCTCTGGGTGCACTAATATTAGAGAGAATACGGTATATAGATTATATAGATTATATAGATTATATAGATTATATAGATTATATAGATTATATAGATTAGATAGATTAGATAGATTAGATTGATTAAATAGGCTATATAGATTAGATAGTTTTGAATCGAGTTTCTACTCACTTTGCGGAATATCACAACTGGGTTTATCAGCCGGGAATGGATAGCGTGGGTCCATACAACCACAAGCATTCATCAAAAGATCTTGGTAACAGGAACGATAGCAGCCCTGGAAATGAGATTCTTTTAAGCATTTGCTTTTAAAAGTTTTAGCCACGTCCCAAGTGCCGAATCTTTCGATATTCAGGGCTTACATCAATCGTGTATGTGCCAGTGTAGTAGTATGATTTGACATCACCGACTCCTTTTGCGCATTCTCCATACGGTTTGCCGAGTCGATGGTAATCCGTCTGAAAGTTGAATTTAAAAAGTAACAGAAATTATGCTCAATTTCCATTCTGAAAAGGTTCAAACATGGATGTAATGCTGAATTTGGACTCTAATAAGTCAAAATGTTTATTTTCTTTTATCTCTACAGTATCCCAGTGAATAGTAAAGCTTGTGTTTATGTTTTAAAAGTTCTTTTCAATCGCAGAAGGTTTTCAATATTTATGGCACCAATCTTCAAGGTTTAAAGCTCATTTATCCTACCGTAAATACTGTAATAGTACCCCCATCCCCATAATGACGGTGCGGAGCGTCGCGTAGTCTAGCTTTGAACGAGTTTTTCTCGACACTGGTTTATGCTACAATGCTCGTTTAGGTATCAAATAATAGCCCTGAATTTCAGCTATTCAGCTATAATTTCAGCTATTTCAGCTATTTCAGCTATGATACCTAAACGCGTGATTTAAAGTGACAGTCCTGAGTTTGAAGTGACGATACTTAAAGAATGTTAGAAAACTTCCAACTTCCAACTTCTAACAACTTGAGACTTCTTTAAAAAATGCTACCGTGATCGCTGTAATTTCATTTTGATTTCATTCGACGCAAAATTTGATTCTGCATCAAATGATAATCAAAATCGTCAAAATCAAAGAGTTCGTGCTGAGAAAAGCACGAAAGAAAAAGGATAAACAGATTACAAGTCTAGTATCGACTATCTACCGTAAATACTGTAATAGTACCCCACTCCCCTCTCGTACAGTTGCGTAGTCGCAAAAGTTTTTTACTAAATCATTTTTTTTCTAAGCGCCCATAATTCCTAAAAATACATGCTTAGTATCAAAAAATAGCCCTGAATTTCAGCTTTCATTTGATACATAAACGAACACTGTAGCTTAAACGGGTGGCAAGAAAAATGCGTTTAAAGTTAAACTACGCGACGCTTCGACCGTCATTATGGGGGGGAAGTGGCGCCACTATTAGAGGTATTACGGTAAGAATTGTTAGATTTCGCTTTGCTTTGACTATAGAAATAGATTAGATACTTGTGAAACGAAGAACTTCGTAAACATTCCCGATCTGACTTCCGTTCTCGACGATTCGGCGAAAATCGCCTCACCATTGTTATGGACGAAAACTAAGAAACAAAAATTTAAGCTTAAAAAAAGAACTAAAGCATGCTACCAGTAATCGCAGCCGTATCCACCCAATATGGATAGTCCGATGCGTGCACTTGGAGTTGAACATAAAGTCCTAGAATCTCAAAGAGGTATTTCATCATTTAAATCATTTCATCACTTTTATCGCTGCAAAAACCGACCTCCATTCCTTCCCGAATTTCTCATCAAAAAATTAGTGCTACTATTCGGATGATTAAACGTAAAACAATTCCCCAAAACCACATCGTTCCAGCGAAAGAATTCTTCTCTAAAGAATGGTGATTTGTCGAATTTTGAGACTCTCAGAACAGTCTAAACTCTCAGAACATCTCTCAGAACATTCCAATCCAGCTCACTCACTCAAAACTAATGACTTTTCTCTCATAAGCGGCATCTTCAAAGAAATCTGAGTAATCCCAGGAGAGAGCTTCTCGAATATCGGTGTCCATTGGGCCGGTGATGAATGGAATCAAATCTTGGAGTTTTGGTGGATGTTCTTGGAGATCGGCTCGGATCTGAATTATCGTATTTCTTCGAATAGAAGACCGGGTAAAGAGTATCATCGCGTAGCAGCCCTTTTGTAAAATCTCTTTTCTGCATTAAAAGCTTTCAATCAAGTGCTATAGGGCTGGAAAATGACTCAAAAATACGACATTCACTAACAGATTTTTGTGGGTACTATTACAGTATTTACGGGAAGTTTATATTAGTACAAAACTTGACCTACCGTAAATACTGTAATAGAACGTCACGCCCAATACTTATGACGTATCGTCGCGTAGTCTAACTTTGAACCCTTCGTTCTCCGCGCTACTTTATGCTAGAGTGCGCGCTTGGGTGTCAAATGATAGCCCTTGAAATCTAGTATTTTTTTTAGTATTAAAAGTGTAGTTGGGAAAAATCTAGGGGCTGAGAAAGAAAGAAAGAAGTAAAGTAAAGAAGAAAGAAGAAAAAGAAGACTTCTTCTAAGAAGAAGTTAGAGTATGCGAAAAAACTTTTGCGACTACGCGACTGTACGAGGGCGGTGGGGTACTATTACAGTATTTACTCAAAAATACCACATTCACTAACAGATTTTTGAGCCATTTTCCAGCTCTATAGCACTTCATTGAAAGCTTTTATGCAGAAAAGAAATTTTAAAAAGGGCCGCTACGCAGGAGCTACGCAGGAGCTACGCAGGAGTACGCGATGCTACTCTTTACCCGGTCTTCTATTCGAAGAAATACGGTAGATCTGAATTAAATCTTTCAAAGATCCTCTCGCTATTCTATTGGCGGCTTTTGAATGAGAATTTTGAATTAAATGAATACTGAAGGTGCTAGATTCAATGAAATGAATAGCTCCAATTGATTCGCCGACCTCGAAAACCCCTGGGCTTAAACTTAAAGCAAAGTATCTTCTTTTTAAGCCATTTTACAAAGCAAAAGAGAAATCTCTGTGTTCTTTGTGCGGCCACGGAATCGCTCTCCATTTAGCATACGCCAAAATGATTAAAAACTCACCTCATTAATCTGTTCCTGTGTCATATTTCCATAAAGTTGTGTGAGCATCCCGGTGAGACTTGCGGCTGAAGAGATTTTTATTTTTAAATCGATCGTATCCGTTCGGAACTTCTTCCGATAAAGTTTATTTCTCTTTGAAATCTATCGATCTATTAGGTTGATGCAAAAGTCTTTTCGTTTTTTTCGTACTTCTGTTAAAAAGTAACAAATTCACCAATTAATCTATAGTTTGCTCTATAAAAAAAGTGTTTTTTTGTTCAATTTGCATCTTTTTAAATGAATTTCGGTTCACTTTGAAGCAAATTCGAGAGTGAAAAACGCCTTTTTCGTAAAAATCTATAAAAAACTCTACGGAAAAATTGGCTGAATGAATTTCTCTGAAATTTTGGCGAAATATCAAACGTTTTTTTCTCTATCTTTTATCTATTGACACGAAGATAGGTTTTCTTTAGCTAAGGTGTCTAAACCGCTCAGGCTCAGGCTCAGGCTTAGGCTGAGGCTTAGCCTGAGCCTGAGCCTGAGCCTGAGCCTAAACCGCATCATCGAGTTAGCCCTTTTTGACTACCCGACTTCATACTCTCAAGAAAATCCAGGCATTCAATATTTTTAAACCCGTTTTAATGTTATTTTGCAGAAAAATAATTGCTTTTTCTAATGAAATCAACCGTAGTTTAATTCGTGCATTTGTTGGCTTGAAACGGCAGACGAAAAGGAACAAAAACACTTATGCATCAACCTATTATTTCCCCGGCCATAAGCTAGCCAAAACATAGACATTTCTAAGCATTTCCCCCTCAACTTTTCTGTATTTAAACCCTTCTGTGCTTTAATAAATATTCTGCCTGAACCAAGGGACAGAGAAACATTCTAGCCCGAACAGTATCTTTAAAACTCACCCATATCACAGTATTGTCCGGTGAAATTCGCTGAGCAAGCGCATGCGAAAGTGCCGTTAGTGAAATCTGAAATGGTGATCGTTTTTAAAGGTTTTAAAGCTTTAAATAAACCTGTGCAAGTAGCGCCCGGATCTCGCACTTTGCAGAGGTTTTGCCCGTTGAAGTAAGCTCCACCATAGGAGACATTTGCACAAGCACAGGGCAGACCGACTGGAAATTTGATTGAGATTTGTAAATCTTTTTATCGAAGGGTTAAAGATTTGAGTATTGGCTTATTAGCTAGATAGCTAGATAGTCGATATTCCAAAACCTGTTTCTCCTTTTTCTTTCGTGTTTTTCTCAGCACCAATCCTTTCATTTTGACTATTTTAACTATCATTTGATGCAGAATCAAATTTTGCGTCGAATGAAAGCAAAATGAACTCAAAATATAATACCCATGCAAAGTTATGAGGCAAACGGTCAAGTCCCGCTCATAATAGGCGAGGTTTCGGCTTTAGCCAACAAATTTGCGTTAATATTATATTTTGAGTTAATTTTGATATCATTCGATGCGCAATTTTATTCTACATCGAATGATATCAAAGTGAACTCAAAATATAATACCCATGCAAAGTTATGAGACAAAAGTTAAGTCCCGTCCGTACTTGGCGGGGTTTAGGTTTTGCCTCGTGTGGGGGGACCAGATAATCGAGATCACGGTAGCATGCTTTAAAGATCTCTCAAGTTGTTGGACAAAGTTTTCTAGCATTCTTTAAGTCACTTCAAATCACTTTGATTTATCTGTAAGTTCTTTCAAAAATTTCCCTAGAATATAGCCCATCCGGTTGCTAATCAACCATTTGTGCATTTTCAATAAATGCACGAGACTTTCGATCACACATTTCCTCTCCCATGTTCTTGCAAGAACGTCTACTCATTATTCATTGAGGACAAAGTCTTCGCAAACAATGTACCCACTTGCAGCAAAATTTAGCTCAAGAACAAAATGTGTTTTTTCTCAGATACTACCAGAATTGAGATCTTTAAGCTCTCTGAGATCTTTAAGCACTCTGAGATCTTTAAGCTCTCTGAGATCTTTAAGCTCTCTGAGATCCTTAAGCTCTCTGAGATCTTTAGAAGCTTTAGAAGTCAAAGATTAAAGATCAAAGAGCAAAGGAAGATTTAGATTTCTAGGTTTAGGCTTATTTGTAACCTAGAAAATTCAGAAGAGACTTTCGAATTTAAGGCTAATATTATTGCAGTCAAAACTCAGAGCTAATTTGAAGCTTACCGGTTAAAGCTTAGATTTCCTTTGAATATAAGCTTGCTTTGACATTGAAAAAGCTTAGTGTCGCTCTAGGGTTCGAACTTGAGATTAGCTTGACTTTTGGACTAAGCCAAAGTCAAAGAGTTGGCTTGATTGAGCTGGAAAATTGGTTTTCGTTTTGGTCTTGGTTCTGCTTACAGTATTGTCAAGCCAATCTCAAGCCAATCTCAAGCCAATCTCAAGCCAATATCAAGCCAATATCAAGCCAATATCAAGCCAATGTCAAGCCAATGTCAAACCAATATCAAGTCAATGTCAAGCCAATGTCAAGCCAATGCCAAGCCAATGACAAGCCAATGTCAAGCCAATGCCAAGCCAATGCCAAGCCAATGACAAGCCAATGTCAAGCCAATGTCAAGCCAATTACCTTGATTTGGTTTTGGCCTGGAAATTGGATCTCGATCTATTCCTGTTTACAGCAATTGTGCCCCGTCACTCCACTCTCGATTACTCTTGAATTCACTGACCGCAAACTGTCACTCCAACAGTCGCAACGACTGTCGTTGTTGTCATTGTTGCTATCGTTGTTCCAACAGTGGCCACTCCAACAGTTGTCGGGGTGACGGTGGCAATAAGCGGTGTTGTCGTCGTTGTCATCACTGTGGTTAATGGTAAAGCTGTGGTTGAGCCGGCCAACTCTAGAATTTTTAGGGTTTTGAGATCAAAGTTGCTTCTGGAATGTTCGAAACTACTTAAAATCAACCTGTACAATTCGGGCCAGTAAAGTTCGCAGTACAAGTGCAAAGATAACTTCCCCAAATCGGATCACACGAGCCACCATTCTGGCACGGAGCCTCGGTAGCACAAATTGAGAAGTCTAAAGCTTTAGACTACTCTATAACAAACAAGGGCAACAAACTCGTATCACATCTTGACCCAGTCCATCCCGGTAAACAGTAACAGCTTGCAGTGTATCCCGTCATTCCGCTTGGGCCCGAGTACCAGGTCACTTCAAATATGAAAGCATATGAAACATATGAATATGAATATGAAAACTAACCCGAGCACATTCCATATAGACACATCGATGCGTTGCAGTATTGATTTGGAGCAATATCTATAATGGCTCTTTAAAAACTCTATTTATTCACACGAATAACGTGGTACAAAGCCCACAAGCACAGCCCGTCCCAAGTGTCGACTGTATATGGAAAAGGAAAGTGCCAAGGATCTAGCCGGGATTGAACCCTCGAGCCGCTCGACTAAGGCCGACAAGGCTCTTAGCCAGTCGGCCTTGGTAGCGATGGCGCTTTGATGCAAAAACCTCTTAGTATACCTGCACATTGAACTCCCCAAGTCATCGGATATCCAGCTGAGGCCTGACATTGACAAGCATAACTCCCTGAACCGGACGCGTTCGCGCAAATCCCCGCCACACAAGGATTTGGGGTACAATAATCTGTAAATGATTTGAATTAACCTTTTTCTGGATTTTGGAAAGTTTAGATAAATAAGTTCTGGATAAATAAGTTCTCATACTCATCTCCTACAGTGACTCGGAAACTACTGTAGCGTCAAGTCTAGATAGGAAACGATATGTCGCCCAGGTTACGGTATTTTTGAGCGGAATTTGAATTTCCCGATGAACCCACCGGTCGCATCAAGCGCATCGCATTGTGCCCCACCCAACCCATCTGCACATCCACATCTATACGTTGAACCGTAGTTGTAGCAAACCCCACCTTGCCCCAAGACGCAAGGACTGCTCGCACAGGCGTCCAACTCTGAAACGGATCTACTATAGCTGCCTATACGGGCATTCTCTCAGCCATATTTTGACTAAAACTTCTTTAGAAGACTTTAGAATGTATTATAATTTGCTATTTAAAATTAGAAAAACAAAAAAATAAACTTGAACGCCACTACCGGGGTCGAACCCGGATCGTATGGGCTGCAGGCCGACCCGCTCCTCACTGCGCCACGGTGACACATATGCCATCCAAAGAAAAACCCACATAAGGCCGTGGTTTAAACGGTTTGGATGGTTTGAACGATATATCCCCAGCTCCAAAACAGTTAATTTGATGGTGCTTGTGCTCAAAAATAGAAACGCAATCCTTCTGGCAGAGCCACTTTCATTTTTAGTGCACCAAAAAGTGTGTGTTTATATGTTTTGAGAAGAGAAAGCAAATTCCACATACGTGTATCACAAAGTGCTCCCGTCCATCCCATATAGCATGAACAAGTATTGTTAATCGATACAACGGCTCCCGTTCCATCCGTGTAAATCATCGAGGAACAACTGCCTTGGAAACATTTCGGCGCACTATCACCGTAACATTCTTTGCAATCTGAATTTGAATAAATCAACTTTAAAAGTTAAAAACTAAAGTAACGACGGGGGAAAAGAAAGATTTCTGGAGAGGGGATTGAACCCTCGACGTTTTGACGATGCTGGCCAAATGCTCTAACCACTGAGCTATCCACTACCTTCTTTCCAGAGAAGAAAAAGGAAATACAAGAGAAAAGAGAAAAGAAGAAAGAGAATGTTAAGTCAAACACGGGGTTTTTAGATAGTTTTAGAGGTAATGACCTATTTTTACTAACAATAATTTTCAAAAAACATTGTCTAATTGTTGTGGAAGTTTTAATGAGAAAGCTGGGCGAATACAACAAAAACTCACATTCACATTGTGTCCCAAAAAACTCCGGTCCACATTGGCACAAATAAGTGCCCCATCCCGGAGTGCATGTGCCTCCATATAGACATGGATTAGTCGTGCAAAAATCGGTCGCCAAATCCGATTTTTGCACAAAGAAAAGAAGGATCTGAATGTAAAGTTGGACAAAATTGGTGGACAAAAGTTTTCCATTCTTTAGAGTAACAACTGGCAAAATAACAAGGCTGTAGGAGTAAGATGGCTTTGAAAAGCTATCTTACTTTGAAAAGCTATCTTACTCCAAAGCTATCTAACTTCAAAGCTATCTAACTCCAAAGCTATCTAACTCCAAAGCTATCTAACTTCAAAGCTATCTAACTCCAAAGCTATCTTACTTCAAAGCTATCTTACTGCAGTGCTGCTGTACTTGAAAGTGATACTAAACTTTTAAACTCACCAAAAGCTTGAAGCAATAAGAGAATCGAAAGCCAATCATTCAGCTTTCCTTTGAAGAATGGAGTTGTTTGTGAAAGAAATGTTTAAGAAAAGAAAAGTTCAAAAAAGAGCTTTTTTTTTCCCCTTTTTCAAGCTCGATTTCCCCTAGAAACCAGCAGATTTTAGACATTTTTAGTTTAAAAATATTCTCTTTCTTAAAAATTTCTTCAACAATTCTCTATTCTCCGTTTTCGGTGATTCCTTTTCATTTCTATTTACGTCATTTAAGCCGTATCTATGACAGTCAACATGAGAATTTTTGTGCTCTTTTCTGTTTATTTCCTTCTTTTAAAGGCAATAGAACAAGAGCATTTTAAGGCCAAAAATGAAGAATTCATTACACCGAAGAAATCGGTTTTCTTTCAAAAAATAAAAACTTTTGTGTTTACCTTGTTTTGTTAATGAAAAACTCAATAAACAACAACAACAAAAAAGAGGTTTTTTATTGTTAATTTTTGCTAATTTCTAGGTAAATGGCACACGGAAAGCTGCTCGCGGATTATGAGAAAGGCTAGATTGATGCCCGTTTGAGGATTGGCGACTCAATAAGGAAAATCGCAAAAAATTTGGGCCGATCCGACTCTGCCGTGCGAAATTATCTAAAGTCCGAGTTCATTTCTGCACCAAAGAAGAAGCCAGGACCAAAACCAAAGCTTACACCGCGAGCTAGACGCCAAATTGTGAAAAACATCCACGGAAAAACGATCAATGAAGTGAAAACGGAACGGAAAATGGACGCTTCAAAGTCGACAATCTGGCGAGTCATCAAGGAAAACCCACAAATCGATCGACAATTATTGAACATGCAACCGGTCGTGAAGCTTTTGCACAAGAAAACCCGATTGGCGTTCGCCGAGGCTCATATGAAGCAGGATTGGTCTATGGTTGGAAAAGGCTTATATGGACCAGGGTTGGCTTAACCATCGACATCTCGATCGGCAATTGTTGAATAAGCGGTTGCTTTTGTTCAAGAAAAACTGATTGAAGATCGCCAAGGCTTATATGGACCAGGGTTGGCTTAACCATCGACATATCGATCGACAATTATTGAACATGCAACCGGTCGTGAAGCTTTTGCACAAGAAAACCCGATTGGCGTTCGCCGAGGCTCATATGAAGCAGGATTGGTCTATGGTTGGAAAGGCGCTTATGTTTTATTATTTTTTTTTTTGCGTTTAGGTGATCTTTTCCGATGAGAAGAAATGGAATTGGGATGGTCCCGATGGCGTTGACTACTATTGGAGGGATCTTCGACGATCTACGACGTGATCCAATGGTGTTTGGAACTCGAAACTTTGGCGGTGGTTCTGTGATGGTTTGGGCCGCCTTTTGTGCTGATGGAACGGTCGCTCTGAAGATGGTTTCGAATCGGATGACTAGATAGATATCTTGAACAATTGCTTGTTGCCTTTTTTGTTGACGTTGACTACTATTGGAGGGATGTGTTGTTATTGAAAAACTCAATAAACAACAACAACCAAAAAAAAGAGGCAGCCATCAGTTCAACTCAACTCAAATAACAACTTACAATGGTTTTCGAAAAAAGTGTCAACTTTTTGTAAGATTACCGTAAGCTGTCGTAAGCTGTCTTTTTGATCGAAACTATCTACTTTTTTTTGCGCATTTTGACAAAATCAAATGAAATATAGATAAATTGAATCAAACTAATGATGAGATGACAATTCAGAGACGAAATTTGAGACCAAAAAAAGAAACAGCAAGCAATCCTATTTTCTTATTGCAAATAATTATGCTAATACCTATTTTCCTTATTTTCCATTTCATTCCATCTTCTTTTTGTGATTGTTTTTTAAAGCTGGCGTGGTAAATAATTGTATCAAAAGTCGTTTTACTGAATAAAACGAGTTGAACTTGTTTCAAAACATTGCCAAGCCACTGCTCATGCCACTCTGATTGCACTTGTTGAAACTGCAAAGAAGAAAGTTTAAAAAACAAAAAAGATATAAATTTCTACCGTTTCGTGTCGGTTTTGGGATTCTCAGAAGGCTCTTGATATAAGCTCGATAATCACTGTTTGTATAGAGGAGAACGGTGATACTCATCGGACTCTGGATGATCGTGCAAAAACAAGAGGCATCGTTTAGGACTGAGCTTTGAAAAATTCGATGTTTTGGGGTGAAAATGCGAGAATTTTCAAAGCCAAACGCCTAGAAAGCAATTTTGCAAAAACGGAAAACATATTCGGAATCAGCGTGAAATTCTCATTTAGGCAGTTCCTACTCTTGCCTTTCTCTTGTTAGGAAAACTGGTGCCTTACTTGAAAACTTTTGAGTAGCACTACAGTAACACCGTAACCCAGTTGATCAATTTTACAGTAATCCTAGTCACAAATACTTCGATTCACAGTAACTCAAGAGTGATCCTAAAGAGTAATACAGTGGCAGGGCTGTTCCAAGAGTTGGATCCTGGCCTGGCTACCTCCAGAAGGCCTGGTAAATATTGAGGATAAAAGCGATGATAAAGAGGCATAGGCTTACGTTAGCTGAAGCATGCTTTAGCATTGAGTCTCAACTCTGGAGGGACAATAAATTGGTTAAAAAAGAACCTATTTCTTGGGAGTACGGTAGCCTTTTCGAAGGCGCAATGTTTAGGACCTCCACCAATTTATTGTCCCTCCAGACTTCTTTTTCCTGGCATATTCTAGCTTTTAAACCCCACTTTGAACAATCGGTATCTCAATATCCAAAACGAGACAACTCGCCAACCAGCAACATGGAATCAAATAACAAATGACACAAGGAGAGATCTAAATTCAAAAATCTCAATCCATCTTTTGACCAACCTGTAACTGAACCCCAATCAAATATTTCTTGATCATTTGTGCATTTTGTTGAGAGATCATTTTCGAAGTGATTTGAAAGATCATCATAAAACAAGAAGTGAAATTCCAGATCAATATAGCGATCATGAAAACCGAGACATATCTAAGAAACAACGATCCCCACATTTTTCCCTTGTCCACCAAATAGAGAGTGTCTGCGGTTTGTGGATCGTGTAAGCTGACGAATTGAGTGAAATTCTAAGAATTTTGTTTATTACCAGTTGAATGATTACTCATAATTGAGTACTCAAAGGTTTCAGTCTGCAGTAAAGCCAGAGCAGATCAAGCGAGGCAAGACTGGACCAGATCTGGTAGATGAAAGAACCAATAATCTAGCCGGCAGGATTGAACCGTTGGCCTCCCGACTAAGATACAAGGCTCTTAGCCATTTGGTCTGTTTGTCAAAATGACATTTGTCAAAATGTATCGTGGCGTCTGAAAGTTGAACATGTCAAAGCCAAGCCATTCTTGGTCGGAGATTTCAAACTAATTGGTAGATTTGGTCTGGAATTTTGGTTTGGCTTGGCTTGGCCTGGAAAATCAGCCCTAGAAACAGTTCTGACCAAATCTAGGCTTGTTTTCTGTTTGATTCAGGACCTGGCTTCTTGTTTGACCTTTAAAACTCTGCTCACAATGAGAGCTTGACCCACAATAAGAAATTGCTTCGCATTTTCCACTGGATCTTGCTCAGTTATGATTCTAGATTGCAGAAAGTTGACCGATGCAATTCCTTGAATGTAAAATAGTAGAATTAGAATAATGAAATGATTGCGCGAAAGTTTGAAACTAGTGCCATTTATCAGAATGCTATTCGCACGAAAATATGACAAATGACCACATGATCCGAGCAGAACGCTCGCCAAAACGAAGCACAACCACTAAAATTTTGTTTTTATTTGATATTTTGGGGAAATAGCCCTTCTGGAGGGGAAATAGCCCTTTCTGGAGCACTGACGACTGCTTTGAATTCACCAGAAATGATATGTTTCCACTTATCAAAAGCAAAGTACGCAAATGTATCTTGATTTTAGTTATGTTTTTAATAATAAGATTACTTGTTGATAAAATGTTCGCAATCCAAAGATACTCGTTAAGAATCCATGGGTTGTTCCCATGTAACGTGGGGTGTATATCTTTGGACAACACAAAACGCACATGTAGAACTCGAAAATGGCGCTGATACTCTGAAAGGAACATTTCCAATTATTCAACAGCTGGTTTTTCTTGGATATTTTGCGGCCAAGTCCCTCGTCGCCGTGGCGTACACGGGAGCGCGCTTCTCTGCAACCCACACGACCGGGATTCGACCCCCTGTAGTGCCACTGAACTTTAGTGTTTGAAATTTGTAGTTTAAATCGCACAACTAGATTATATTTTGACTTCATGTGCTGGTCAAAGTCAATTCAAAACGGACAGCGCTTTCTGTTTATCTAACTAGAAGTCGCGATGAACAGTTGGGCTGATGCGATTGGGAGATTGCGATTGGGAAATGAAATTGAGAAATGAAATTGCGAAATCAGGAACGCCAAAAGACGGTGGGAGATTTGTAAGCTCGTCAATGATGTCTCTTTGAAAGTTGTAAGATTGCAAGATCAAGCTTGAACCAGTTTCAAGCAGGCCAAAACTTACCTGGCCCAGGAATTTTGGTTTTCTGGCCTACGTAATACAACGTGAAGTTTGTCCATTTCTCATTTCTCACCAAATGAATCAACAAATGTATCCGATATTCGCCCATCTTCTTACTCGTTTTGAACAAAACCATATAAAGGCCAAAAGAATTGAGAAAAAAAGAGACAGGCCCCATATAATGATAAATTTTTATCAAATTAAACGACGAATTTGAATAGTAATCGATTGAATCCGCCATTTATGAGTGAAAAATGAGTTTTGGGTAGAAAAGAAATGAATTGAATTGAAAGATCTTCGGGGAAAGATTTCAGATTTCAGCTGCACTTCGCTTAATGAACTCAAAAAAAAAATGAAAAGAAAATTGCGAACTCTGAAAGGCAATTAAAAAGTGTGCCCTACCGGAAATCTCGCTCAGTCTATACCATAAGTCAATTATGAGGAATTTTTTTTGAGCTGTCTTCGCACTCAGGTGTTCCTATTTGCGCAGATCACAACCTGCTTCCACATTTCTCTATCCCTTGCTATTGTCATCCAGTGTTTCCTATCTTGATGGTTCCTGGTTCGAAGTCTTCGACTTGCTTGTGCTGGTGGTGGTTGCACTCTATCGCCATCCTTTCTCTGACCGTCTCTGCCACTCTTGTGCTCCACCTCGTTGCTGGTCTTCCGATGGGCCTCTTCTGGTCTCGTGGTAGCCACTCTGTGATCCGTATCGTCCATCTGTCGTCTGTTCTTGTGCTTTCGCTTGCGGTGGTTGCTGGGGTCCATCTTGAGGTGGTTGCGGCATGCTTTGTCAGCTGCTCTTTGTTCCAGCTCTGTGGAGTTGGTGTTGTTCTTGACGTGGATCCTCATCTTGAGCAGCTCCTTGGTCGCGACTGAGATCCTCTGCTCTTTGGTCTGTGGCACACTGCACTTCTTCTCGCATTCCTTGAGGTTCTTGACCAGGATGTCGTAGTCTTCGTTGTGATCTCCCGATCGTTTCCAATCCTTATCCCTGAGGAGTTGTGGTAGTATCGAGAAGTCGTGGGCGAGCTTCTTCTCCTTTGGTGGTCGGTGGAGGATCTTCTTTGCCATTTGTTCGCTCAGCCTCACTTTTGCTCGCACGAGTCGATGGTCTGAGCCGGTGACGAAGGAGGGCACCACGCCGACGTCTAGAAGCGTCCATTTTCTGTTGGCGAGGATGTGGTCTATCTCGCACTTCGTCTGCCCGTTGGGTGAGCACCAGGTCCATCGTCTTGAAGTCTTCTTATTGAACTGAGAGTTCCCGTGCGTGAGTCTTGCTGACCATAGTAGCTCTTCCAGACGGTCGCTGTTGTCGTTGCGTGTGCCGAGTCCCAACTTTCCGACCCTTCCGGTGCCGCTGTTCCCGATGATCGTGTTGAACTCCGAGCTCCTGTCTTTCTTGAGTGTTGCTTCGAGGTCTTCGTAGAAGGCTTCTCGTTCGTCTTCCTCGGTTGCGGAGGTTGGAGCGTAGCAGCTGTAGACGGCGATGTCGCGGTTTCTCGGTGGCTTGAGGTGGAGGATGCGAGTCGTGGAGAGATGATCTCATGGCTGTCGACAAGTGGCACGATGTCCTTGTTGACCAGGAAGTCTACTCCTCCGATGTTCTTGTTGGTGACTTTGTGGCCGAGTATGAGCAGATCGCCGTTCGCCTGTGTCTTCGTGGAGTCATCTTTGGCCTTTGTTTCTTGGAGGGCGATGATGCCGAATTTGATCTTCTTGCTCATCTCATGGAGTGTAGTCTTATCAGCTTGCGAGGCGGCTGTCCTGGCGTTGAAAGTGCAGAGTCGGAGGCTTGGGCTTTGTCGTTGAGTTCCGTTCCTTGGTCCGTTGTCCGTATGGCATCCTGATGTCCCGAGATTGGATCGCCTCTCGGCCTTTGCTTGATCCCTCGATGCCGGAAGAGAGCAGGGAGGCCGTGCGGGGTACTGTGGCCGAAGTGTAGTTGTCGTAGCCGATGATACTCCAATGGCCGGGCTGGGGAACCCACAAAAGGGGAACCCAGCTCGGAGGGAAATCCCACAAAGTCGAGCCCACGACTATCCCGCGCCGACGTTGCTTAACTTGGCAGATTGGACGGGATAGACCGCAGGCCCTTCCTCTTCTAGGCCCTAATTATGGGGAATGACTACCGTAAATACTGTAATAGTACTCAATGCCCATAATGACGGTGCGGAGTGTTGTGTAGTCTAGTTTTGGACGAGTTTTTCTCCACACTGGTTTATGCTACAATGCGCGCTTAGATATCAAAAAATAGCCCTGAATTTCAGCTATTTTTGATACCAAATACGCATTTTTTGAAAGTACGGGCGCTTTGAAAAAAATGAAATACTAAAAAACTTGTTTTCGAACATCGAACATCGAATCGAACAAAAGAAGAAGACATCTCGGATCCTTAACGCATAAAAGCATCGACGTGTCCAACTAAACCCCACAGAAATCTTCCCGTAAACCTTTCTGACAGAAGTTTCGTACAAAAGTACGCTCCGTGGGATACTCTGTGCAGCGATGTCCGAGTGGTTAAGGAGTTTGACTCGAAATCAAATGGGCTCTGCCCGCGTAGGTTCGAATCCTGCTCGCTGCGAATCCTTTTCCGGCCTGCAAGGGATGTGCAGCCATGTCCGAGTGGTTAAGGAGTTGCTTTTAAGTAGAAATCAAAAAGATATTTTTTCTTTTGGAAAAACTCGGCTTTTCTTTGAACATTGTTATCATTTTTTTGGCTTTTTAGCAAAAATGGAAAAGAAATTTTCTTGGAAAAGAAGGCCTATTTGTGAATGCACACAGTTCAATCTTTAATCTTATTCTTCCATTTATTTTTCAATAAATATTTATTAGCTGGTTTAAAAGGTGATAATTGCGGGAATTGTGAAAAATTGTACGACCAGGTGAAAGAGGTGGAATGGCCAAAAGCGCCTCCGACAAAATTTCACCTTTTCTTTCAAGCTTTCAGTTTTTATAGTTCAGAGATTAAGCTGGATAAACGGGGAAAAGCTCTGCCAGACAGCTCAAGCCTGGCTAGGCCAGTGCGCAAATAAATCGGGAAATCGATACTTCAATTGTAGAGTATCGGAGCAATTTTCGAGTTCTACGTCTGTTTCCTGTGTTGTCCAAAGCTGTACACGCCTCGCTACATGGGATCAACACACGGATTTTTGAGTAATCACTTCGGAGTGTCCACATTCTATCAACAGGTATTTCAAATTGTTAAATGACCAATGGAAATTGGTCATTGACTACCTTGTACTGATGGGATCTCGATATTCAACACGAGACAACTCGCCATCCAACAAGCTGGAATCAAATAACAAACGGAACACGGCAAAATCTAAACAATGAGTGTTTTTGTGGAGACATTGACGCATCGCCTACTTGCAATTGAACTCCGATCAAATATTTCTTGATCTTTTGCGCATTCTGATGTGAGATTAGTTTTGAAGTGATTTGATAAACCATAATCGAGCAAGAGATCAAATTCCAAATAACAAGAAATGGAATAAAAAAAGCAAGAAAAAGCAGAAAATTGAATGCCCATTTTTTCGATTTATCAACATAGAATAAGGCAAAAGCTGTTTCTTGATCGTGAAGACTCACGAATTTTGGATTATCCTCAAATTTCATTAGATACAGATAAGATTATTTGCTTTAGAATACTCACAATTAAGAATTGCAAAGCATTCGCTTTTGGATCTTGTTCAGCTTTCATCTTGAATTGAGTAAAAGTTACTGTTATTGCATTAAATAAATAAATAAATAAATAAATAAATAAATAAATGAAAGAAAAGAAAGAAACGAGTTTTGTGAGAGCTTGTAACTCGTTCCATTCAACAAAATGTTGTTCACTCGAAAATATGCTAAATGTCCACAAGAAATGAGAAGCGTTCCCATTAGGATGAAAGTGAGCCACTGAAATCTATGACAGTCAAGATGAGAATTTTTGTGCTCTTTTCTGTTTATTTCCTTCTTTTAAAGGCATTTTAAGAATTTTAAGGAACAAGAGCATTTTAAGGCTAAAAATGAAGAATTCATTACACCCAAGAAATCGGTTTTCTTTCAAAGAAACTTTGTGTTTATCTTGTGTTGTTATTTGTGTTGCAAAACTCAATAAACAACAACAACCAAAAAAAGAGGCAGCCATCAGTTCAGCTCGACTCAAATAACAACTTACAATGGTTTTCGAAAAAAGTGTCAACTTTTTGTAAGATTACCGTAAGCTGTCGTAAGCTGTCTTTTTGATCGAAACTATCTTCTTTTTTTGCGCATTTTGACAAAATCAAATGAAATATAGATAAATTGAATCAAAATAATGATAAGAGGACAATTCAGAGACGAAATTTGAGACAAAAAAAAAGAAACATCAAGCAATCCTATTTTCTTATTGCAAAGAATTACGCTAATACCTATTGGATTGGTGAATTGAGAACTGCCGGCTATTGTCATATGTGACAGTTTGGGCACTTTCTTCAAAAGAAACCCATTTTGGTGTCAATGGAAAAGTTGTAGAGAATCAAAAATCAAGCTTATATCCAAATTTTCAGAAAGATACACTTAGTAGTTTCGCTTAAAATGCAAGTTTTGTGAAAATTCGTAAATTTGGCATTTCTTGAAAACCAGTCTGGAGGGACAATAAATTGGTTAAAAAGAACCTATTTCTTGGGAGTACTCCCAGCCTACGGTAGCTTTTTTGAAGGCGCAATGTTTAGGACTTTCCTTTTTCCTGGCATACTCTAGCTTTAAACCCCACTTTGAACAATCGGTATCTCAATATCGAACACGAGACAACTCGCCAACCAGCAACATGGAGTCAAATAACAAATTACACAAGGAGAGATCTAAATTCAAAATCTCAATCCATCTTTGGACCAACCTGTAACTGAACCCCCAATCAAATATTTCTTGATCATTTGTGCATTTTGTTGAGAGATCATTTTCGAAGTGATTTGAAAGATCATCATAGAACAAGAGGTGAAATTCCAGGTCAACATAGTGATCATGAAAACCGAGACAGTTTTGAGAAACAACGATCCCCACATTTTTCCCTTGTCCACCAAATAGAGGCTGGCTGCGGTTTGTGGATCGTGTAAGCCGACGAATTGAGGGAAATCCTAAGAATTTTGTCTATTACCAGTTGAATCTATTACCAGTACTCATAATTGAGTAATTTTCTATTCCTGTAAAACCAAAGGTCTGCAGTAAAGCCAGAGCAGATCAAGCGAGGCAAGACTGGACCAGATCATCTGGCATTTTGGTTTGGCTTGGCTTGGCCTGGAAAATCAGCCCTAGAAACAGTTCAGATCAAATCTAGGCTTGATTTCTGCTTGATTCAGGACCTGGCTTTTTGTTTGACCTTTAAAACCTTGCTCACAATGAGAACTTGACTCACAAGAAGAAATTGTTTCGCATTTTCCACTGGATCTTGCTCAGTTGTGATTCTAAATTGAATAAAGGTGACCAATGCAATTCCTTGAATGTAAAATAGTAGAATTAGAACAATGAAATGATTGTGCGAAAGTTTGAAACTAGTGCCATTTATCAGAATGCTATTCGCACGAAAATATGACAAATGACCACATGATACGAGCAAAACGCTCAGCAAAACGTAGCCCATCCACTAAAATTTTCTTTTTATTTGTTATTTTGTGCTTATAGTGGGGAAATCGCCTTTTCTGGAGCACTAACGACTGCTTTGAGTCCACCAGAAATGATACGTTTCCACAAAAGCAAAGTACGCAGATTTATCTTGATTTTATTGGGTTGGTGAAGCTTTGGCCAGCTTTGGCCTAGATTTAGAACAGAATTCAGGTGCTGGTCAAAGTCAATTAAAAACGGAAAGCGTTTTCTGTTTATCTAACTAGAAGTTGCGATGAACAGTTGGGCTTATGAGATTGCGATTGGGAAATCAAATTGAGAAATCAAATTGCGAAAGCAGGAACGGCAAAGAAGGTGGGAGATTTGTAAGCTCGTCAATGCTATCTCTTTGAAAGTCGTAAGATGGCGAGATCAAGTTGAACCTATTTCAAGCAGGCCAAGACTTAACTGGCCCAGAAATTTTCGTTTTCTGGCCTATGTAATAAAACTAGAAGTTTGTCGATTTCTCATTTCTCACCAAATGAATCAACAAATGTATCCGATATTCGCCCATCTTCTTACTCGTTTTGAACAAAACCATATAAAGGCCAAAAAAATTGAGAAAAAAAGAGACAGGTCCCATAAAGTGATACATTTTTATCAAATTAAACGACGAATTTGAATAGTAATCGATTGAATCCGACATTTATGAGTAAGAAATGAGTTTGCGGTAGAAAAGAAATGAATTGAATTGAAAGATTTTTGGGGAAAGATTTCAGATTCCAGCTGCACTTCGCTCATTGAACTCAAAAAAAATGAAAAGAAAATTGCGAACTCTGAAAGGCAATTAAAAGTGTGCCCTACCGTAATCTCGCTCAGTCTATGCCATAAATCAAATATGGGGGCTACCCAAATTCCATTACAACTATTGGGTTGTCCAGTTATGAATGGTCAGAAGAAAAAAGTAATAAGTACTCTATAGTCTATTTGTTACGATTTTCGACTACACTTCGTATTTTGTCGTAAAATTTACACATTTTAACATTTAACATTTGAAAGCCATAAATAGGGTTTTTTTTATGGTCAAATACAAAGTAGTATGGTGGGGAAAAGTAGCAACTATTCCAAATTCCATTACAATATCTTTTTGCCAACTTGTCAGCATATTGTAACGTACAAATTTTAATTAGCTGAATGATTTGCAATATTGAAAACCATTCTTATTGCTTAGAAAAACTTATTGGCTAACAGTTTATCGTGGAATTGTTTTAATTTTAGTGAAAGCTTTGATCTTAAGAACGCTTCAGATAAGACTTTTGATTTACAGTAACACGTGTGGCTGACTGGTTAAGTGTCTTTTATCTTAATCGGAAGGTCGAGGGTTCGAACCCCACATGCGACATGGTCACCCCCCTTCGGATTTCCTTTCCTTCGGGTTGAGAGGTTTTCTGGAGGGCAGTCTGGTGGTTGTGGCCCCAGTTCTTTAAAGTGACAAGCCACTCCTTCATCGTCATCTTCCCTTCACCACCAAAAAAGCTATTTAGTTCCCCATTGAGCTTATGGTTAGGGAGCCGTCTGTCATGACGTGGGTTAAGTTAAGATATAGCCTAGTATTGTGTGTGTCGTTGTATTGTGATTGATATATTTCGTGTATGCGATAAATTCACCACTGGTAGCCCCAGTCGGTATTTTTTTTTTACAGTATTGAAAACCATTCTTATTGTTTAGAAAAACTGCTAGACTAATGGTTTATCGTGGAATTGTTTTAGTTTTAGTGAAAGCTTTGATCTTTTCAATGAAAATTCAAGAAAACAATTCGAGAAACAATTCGATAAGCATTTAATTCTAGAACAAATAAAAACGAGTTGAAAATAAATATTTTACAATTTCTTGAACAAACACCAGCTTTCAAAATCGCCCCTTTGTAAGCCTTTCTCTCTCCTGCCACGATGTGCAGCTGAATGATTTACAATATTGAAAACCATTCTTATTATATAGAAAAACTGCTAGACTAATGGTTTATCGTGGAATTGTTTTAATTTTAGTGAAAGCCCTGATCTTTTCAATCAACTCGAGAAGTATTTAAATTGAACAAATCTTTGAAAAAATTTGACCAATCAACCTTCGAAGGACGGCCCTTTGTAGCCCCTTTTTGCACACCTTATCAGCGTGCAGCGATGTCCGAGTGGTTAAGGAGTTTGACTCGAAATCAAATGGGCTCTGCCCGCGTAGGTTCGAATCCTGCTCGCTGCGAAACTTTTGGCTTTTTGTTAATGTTATTGCTTTTGGAAAACGAAGTTTATTTATGTATCGGAAAAGGACATTGATGCTTTGAAAGAAACATTTATTTGACTCTTAGCAAACAATAAGAGAAACAACCCTTTGCAAAAGTATCCCTTTGTAATTCTTTTCCTGCAAGGGATGTGCAGCCATGTCGGAGGGGTTAAGGAGTTGCTTTTAATTAGAAATCAGAAAAATGTTTTTTCTTTTGGAAAAACTCGGTTTTTCTTTGAGCATTGTTATCATTTTTCGGCTTTTTGGCAAAAACGCTCTTGGAAAAGAAAGTTTATTTGTGAATGCACGCAGTTTAATCTTTAATCCTATTCTTCCATTCATCAATAAATATTTATTAGCTGGTTTAAAAGGTTATAATTGTGGGAATTGGTTTTTGTGAAAAATTGTACGAACAGGTGAAAGAAATGGCCAAAGGCGACTCCGACAACATTTCACCTTTTCTTCAATTTCATTGGAGATTCTTGTCGGAAATCTTGTCAGAATGTCGGAGCCATTAATCGATTACTATGCAAATCCATATTTCGATCTGCTTACTCTTTATCATATAATGGGTCCTTTTTCTTTCATTCTCAATTCTTTTGGTCTTTACATGGTAGCGTTTAAAACAAGCAAGACAATGGGCGAGTATCGGATTCATTTGTTGATTCATTTGGTGAGGAAAACTACAGAAAACCTAGTACTTAACTACTAAACATTTGAAATTTTTAATTTTTAAAGGAAATCTTCAAGCTTTCAGTTTTTATTTTCAGTTTATAGCAAGCTTTCAGCTTTTATAGTTAAGAGATTAAGCTGCAGAAACGGGAAAAGCTCTGCCAGAGAGCTCAAGCCTGGCTAGGCCAGTGCTCCAATAAATCGGGAAATCTCTGCTTCCTTTAACAAATCGATACTCCAATTGTAGAGTATCGGAGCAATTTTCGAGTTCTACGTCTGTTTCCTGTGTTGTCCAAAGCTGTACACGCCTCGCTACATGGGATCAACACACGGATTTTTGAGTAATCACTTCGGAGTGTCCACATTCTATCAACAGGTATTTCAAATTATTAAATGATCAATGGAAAACACTCATTCGTTCGCGTTTTCCGCTGCGGAATAAATGCCATTCAGGGCGCTTCGGGATGGGTTTATCGGAGGGATCGGGATGGGATGAGTTCATCGGATTCATGGAAGGAACGCGCATAGTTTAAAGGGCTCATGTACAGTAGAAAAAGAGAAGACAAATTAAAGAGGAAACAGAGAACGCAAAAAGAAACAGAGAACAGAATTCTTTTAGTCGAGCGCACAAAACGACTTTTTAGCACAATCATTTCTTTCAAATGGCTAAAATTAACGTACCCCATATTAAGCTTTGCCCCTTTTTAAAAATGGACCTAAAAGTCAGATTCCCCATAGCCGAAAACCCTCAAGAGCAAAATAGCTGAATACAAACGGACAGACAGACGTCTCTTTTGCTTTATATAGCTTTATATTACTGTAACTTAAAAGTGAGTAACTTGACAGATCTATCCTAACATGAACTTACAATATAAACAATATTATTCTAGTGGATTTGCTTCATTCTGATCGGTTTCCTGTTGGCCTCTTGCGGGGAATTGTCGCATTTCCGTGCGAACAGTATCCTCATCAATGGCACTTGTTATAAACTCTCGCATTCCCATTTTATCTGCATAATTGCTTTCTTATATTTCTTGATTCTCTCAGTGATCACTTTTACTCAATTCATGATGAAAAATGAACAAAACGGGATCGAGAATGCGAAGGAATTCTTGGTTGTAAGTTTGATTTTGGTGATTGATTCAAAACTGACTATGAGCTAGATTTTCGAAGCCAAGAAGACCGTTTACAAGCAGATCTTTCTCATCATCACAAAGTTGAGAATCTAGCTTGATTTCAGGATTACCCAATCTTCGAAAGTCTCCACTCGGCGAGCACGATGTCCACCCTCTACTTGGTCGACAAAAATCTCACCTATGGCTCGTTTTTCCTGATCCTCGTCTCCGTCTGGATGCTAATTGTCGTATTTTGGAATGGTGTCTCTTGTGCAATGATGGTTTTTCAAATCTACTCAAAGCTATGCTCAAGACATAATGCGAAGAAAATCAAGAGATACTTGTTAAACGTTCAACTACAAGTTAGCTATAGCTCTTAAAGCTTTAAATCTTTGCTTAAAGATCTCTCCTTGTGTAATCTGTTATCTTTTGCCTTGTTGCTGGCTAGCGAGTTGTCTTGTTTTTAATATCGAGATAGCGATTTGTCAAGGTTTGTGTCGGAAAGGATTTGGCGATGAAAAGCTGCAAAGCGTCTCTTTGTAATCCTTTCTCTAGCCTCCAATCAGAGTGCAGCGATGTCCGAGTGGTTAAGGAGTTTGACTCGAATCACTCCGAGCTATCTAAATTCAAAGGTCCTTTATGCAAAGATATCGTTAAAGTGATCTCTGCCCGCGTAGGTTCGAATACTGCTCGCCGCGAATTCTTTTAGCCAAATCTCTTTCAGAGTTGAGAATAGGCTAAGAGCTTGTAATTCACATGTCTCATTTGTGTTGAAAGCAAGAATTGTTCTAAAAGCTTAGGTTTTCACCTAACTTTGCAAAGTTCTTCTACTCTTTGACTCTATATTTTCAGTTCTCAACGATTTAAGCTGTTATATGACACAAATCCAAAGTCCGTTGAGTATGTTGGTTTTATTTTACATCAATGCCGACTATCGAAATTATCTTTTCAATCTTTTCGGGAAAAAGACGGTTACAACGGTGAATGGTGAGGCTGAACTATCAAGGAACTTGTGAAACAATTGAAAATGAGCAAAGAAAAGCAGAAAATTTTAGTACCAACCGTTTCCACGATGACCGCCATCCGCACCACTGTAAGAATGATGGCGCCAACTTCGAGAAGTTGAGCTTAGCTGAAAGATGGAATATATTCAAGCATCAAGAATAAACAATAAACGTTTTTCCCTTTCAAAGGTTTATGCACAAGTTTTTCCATCAAAGATATCTCAGCATTGGAAACACAAACACTCATCAACAGATCTAACTCATTTCTGTACTTTTAGTGCCAGCAATTTTGCATTACCGGCATTTTTCTGATTATAAGCTAGACCAAGAATTGGTATTTTCAATGCTCTCTAGATAAACATACTGTATTTCCTATTGATCAGCTCTATTAGAAGGAGGAATATTCGGTTTTAAAGAAATTTTTGGCTTTTTGTTAAAAATGTTATTGCTTTTGGAAACGTAGTTTATTTGTGTATCGGAAAAGAACATTAATGCTTTGAAAAAAAAACATTTATTGGACTCGCGACTCGGTTCGAATCCTGCTCGCTGCAAAACTTTTGTTTTTTTTTAATGTTATTGCTTTTGGAAAAGAACATTAATGCATCGAAACAAGATTTGTTTCAAACAATAAAACGAACAACCCTTTGCAAAAGTATCCCTTTGTAATTCTTTTCCTGCAAGGGATGTGCAGCCATGTCGGAGGGGCTAAGGAGTTGCTTTTAAGTAGAAATCAGAAATATGTTCTTGCTTTTGGAAAAACTCAGTTTCTCTTTGAACATTGCTATCATTTCTCGGCTTTTTGGCCAAAAAACGCTCTTGAAAAAGAAGATTATTTGTGAATGCACGCAGTTTAATCTTTAATCCTATTCTTCCATTCATTTTTCAATAAATATTTATTAGCTGGTTTAAAAGGTTATAATTGTGGGAATTGGTTTTTGTGAAAAATTGTACGAACAGGTGAAAGAAATGGCCAAAGGCGACTCCGACAACATTTCACCTTTTCTTCAATTTCATTGGAGATTCTTGTCGAAAATCTTGTCGGAATGTCGGAGCCATTAATCGATTACTATGCAAATCCATATTTCGATCTGCTTACTCTTTATCATATAATGGGCCCATTCTCTTTCATTCTCAATTCTTTTGGTCTTTACATGGTAGCGTTTAAGACAAGCAAGACAACGACTTTTTAGCACAAAATTTTCTTTCAAATGACTAAAACTACCGTAACCCATATTAAACTTTGCCCCTTTTTAAAAATGGACCTAAAAGTCAGATTCCCCATAGCCGAAAACCCCCGAGAGCAAAATAGCTGAATACTTTGCCTTTTTAACGATAGAGCAAATGTAATTACGGAGTGTCGCGTTTGTGCACAGACAGACGTCTCTTCTGCTTTATATAGAGTAGATTACTGTAAATTAAAAATGAGTAAAAATGAGTACAGAGCTATCCTATCGTGATCTTACAATATAAAGAATATTATTCTAGTGGATTTGCTTCATTCTGATCGGTTTCCTGTTGGCCTCTTGCGGGGAATTGTCGCATTTCCGTGCGAACAGTATCCTCATCAATGGCACTTGTTATAAACTCTCGCATTCCCATTTTATCTGCATAATTGCTTTCTTATATTTCTTGATTCTCTCAGTGATCACTTTTGCCCAATTCATGATGAAAAATGAGCAAAATGGGATCGAGAATGCGAAGGAATTCTTGGTTGTAAGTTTGATTTTGGTGATTGATTTAAAACTGACTATGAGCCAGATTTTCGAAGCCAAGAAGACCGTTTACAAGGCAGATCTTTCTCATCATCACAAAGTTGAGAATCTAGCTTGATTTCAGGAGTACCCAATCTTCGAAAGTCTCCACTCGGCCAGCACTCTCTACTTGATCGACAAATTTGATTTTGGTGATTGATTTATTCTTGATTCTCTCAGTGATCACTTTTGCTTTTTGGCAATCTTTTAACTTTTTTGTAAAAATGTTAAAAGATCTCTTTCATTCATTTTCAATGAAGATTTATCCGGTTTGAATGGTGAGAATTGTGGGCATTGCTGGTCGCGGCGACTCTCACAAAACTCGTCGAAACTGGGCCATTCACTGAAAGAAGAAATGCGTTTAACGATATTTCAAGTAACAACCTTCACAGCTTATGATATCTAGAGTCTCAAGAAGACTTTCATTTTGGCACTGAACACTTTCCCATTCTACCCATTGAACTGGTAATTGCAGTTTTTTTAAAGTTACTGTACAAGAGAAAAGCTTACCGAATCTCTGTGCCTTTTTCAATCTCAATAAACTCTTCAAATATTGACGATAATCCACATTCATCCAAAAGAGAACCGAAATACTTAATGGACTTTGAATAACCGTGAAAAAACAGGAGAGATCGTTGAAAACTGAATAGCGAATTGATAATGGAAGAGTCGCCAAGCCAAGACAAAAACCAGGCTTGGCTAGGCTTGGCTTGGCTAGGCTTGGTTTGGCTTGGCTTGGCTTGGCTAGGCTAGGCTTGGCTAGGCTTGGCTAGGCTTGGCTTGGCTAGGCTTGGCTTGACTTGGGAAATCAGCTCTCCGTCTCTGACTACCTTGTACTGATGGGATTTCGATATTCAACACGAGACAACTCGCCATCCAACAAGCTGGAATTAAATAGCAAACGGAACACGGCAAAATCTAAACAATGAGTGTTTTTGTGGAAACATTGCCGCATCGCCTACTTGCAATTGAACCCCGATCAAATATTTCTTGATCTTTTGCGCATTCTGATGTGAGATTAATTTTGAACTGATTTGATAAACCATAATCGAGCAAGAGATCAAATTCCAAATAACAAGAGATGGAATAAAAAAAGCAAGAAAAAGCAGAAAATTGAATGCCCATTCTTTCGATTTATCAACATAGAATAAGACTGAAGCTGTTTCTGGATCGTGAAGACTCACGAATTTTGGATTTTCCTCAAATTTCATTAGGCACAGATAAGCTTATTAGTTTTAGAATACTCACAATTAAGAATTGCAAAGCATTCGCTTTTGGATCTTGCTCATCTTTCATCTTGAATTGAGTAAAAGTCACTGCTATTGCATGCAATAAATAAACAACTGAAAGTAAAGAAAGAAAAGAGCTTTGCGAGAGCTTGTAGCTCGTTCCATTCAACAAAATGTTGTTCGCTCGGAAATATGCTAAATGTCCACAAGAAATGAGAAGCGTTCCCATTAGGATGAAAGTGAGCCACTGAAATTAGTTGAAAAGTGAAAAGCAAAAGAAAATTTGCTAGTTTAACTAGTTAAAAACTAGTTAAACTAGTCAAAAACTAGTTTAACTAATCAAAAACTAGTCAAAAACTAGTCAACAACTAGTTTAACTAGTTAACAACCAGTTAAACTAGCCAAAAACTAGTTTAACTAGTTAAAACTAATTTGCCAATCCTTTCTATAAAACAATTAAATAAGTTAATGATGAGAAATGTTATATTTGTGTATGTTAGAAATGATAAAACTCTTGGCAAAGTTGATAGTGAGCTGTTGGAAAGTCTTAAGCTTTCCGCAAATTGTCGCTTTCTAAAGTGCACCTTTGACGTCTGTCTTGGTTGTCACTAAGAACGTCCTGTAGTCTGTGCCAATTTATTTTCTTTTATTTTTTCACGAATCATTATGATTCTTTTATTTGTCTTCATTACTTCTGGATAAACGCTAACTGTTATTCACGATAAATTTGGTTCCTTATCTCTCTAAATTTGGTTCCTTATCTCTTCGAATTTTGTTCCTTCTCTCTACATTTGGTTACTTATCTCTCTAAATTTCTTCCTTCTCTCTAAATTTGGTTCCTTTTCTCTTCGAATCTGGTTCCTTTTCTCTCCAAATTTGGCGCCTTATCTCTCTAAATTTGGTTCCTTTTCTCTTCAAATTTGATTCCTTACACGTTACAACAGTCACTAGGATCTACCACTAAAACATTGACGAGTAGTATAAGTACTGCTAATATAAAGTATGAAGTACCTGTTGATAAAAGGTGGGCACTTCGAAGAGAACACTCAGCAATCCGTGCGTGGATCCCATATATTGCGGGATGTAGATACGCGGGCAACACAGAACACAAACGTAAAACTCATAAATTGTTCCAATTGTCTGAAACTTTCCTTTCAATTGGAGATGTTCTAGGTCACTTTCAAGGATTATAAAGTGACTGAGGACTCCAGCCTGAGCCCTGAGGGAACTTTTGCGCGTGTGCTACGTGCTCGAGAGTTTCCGAGCGGATACTTTGTACCAAGGGAAAGACTCGAATAATACAGCCGAGTTTTGGGACGAAAATTGGTCCCTTCGGCATCGTGACGACCCGAACGGCAAAACCCGCTCAGTCGCTCAGGACTCCTTTTGCGGTATGGATTCCAAAAGGAAAGTTTTCTATACCGGAGCGATTTGCCAGAAGGTGAGCGATTACGTGCGCGCACAGAGAACACCTTTTTTTATTTTGTAGATGGAACAAAAAGAAGATATTCAGCTGTAAATTTGTGCCCGGGGGTTTTCAGGGTCGGGCAATCCAATGAATAGCTCCAATCGATTGCCCAATCGATTCGAGCTATTCATTTTGTTGAGTCTACTAATTGGAACTCGGAAACTTAGTCGCCTATCTTTGAGAGGAGATTTACAGCGGATCCGGATTTAAATCGATTGAATCGACCAACCCTGGTTCTGTTTATGGATTATATTCACAGGTTTTTTCCATAAACTTTATATTATTTCAAATTTTGTGCAAAAACCCACTAAATGTATGAATAAATGGATGCGATACTCTCCAATGGACTTGTTCGTTTGAAACCCAACCATGTAAAGACCAAAAGAATTGAGAATGAAAGAGAATGGGCCGATTACATGATAAAAAGTGATCAAGTTGAAATAGGGATTTGCATAGTAATCGATATCAGCCATACTTTAGATAGGTTTGTTAGGAAAGGCTATTTTTTGTGAAATATTTCTCTCGCCATTCTTTTGCAGCTGTCCCAATTAATTTTTTGATACTTTGATCTTAGATTTTAATTTTCATGACAATAAATGTTACATGAAATTTTAAAATTTATAAATCTTCTTGTGTTTTGTAAGAAATCTTTAAAAAGTAAGTCTTTCAAGAGTACTAGATTTGTTTCCAGTACTCTTTCAAGTGTACTAGATCCTTCAAGAGTACTAGTTCTTTCAAGAGTATTAGATCTTTCAAGAGTACTTTTCTTTGTACACAGATTAAAAGATCACAATCCGCAACAATTTCACATTTCCCCTCATTCTTCGGACTATGAGCTAGGCCAAGGTTAGGCTAAAAGTCAATCCTAGCCAAGTTGTTTCGAATCATTTTACGAGCAAGACCAGGACCAGGTCAAAAGCTATGTATTGCTTTACCTGGAATGGCTATATTGCTAATAAAAGTGCCTAGTCTGGCTTTAACCTTTCCCTGACTTGACCTGGCTTATAGTCTTTAAAACCGAATATTCCTACTTCTAATAGAGCTGATCAACAGGAAATACAGTATGTTTATCTAGAGAGCATTGAAAATATCAATTCTTGGTCTAGTTTATAGTCAGAAAAATGCTGGTAATGCAAAATTGCTGGCACTAAGGGTACAGAAATCAATTAGATCTGTTGGTGAGCGTTTGTGTTTCCAATGCTGAGATATCTTTGATGGAAATACTTGTGCATAAAGGACCTTTGAAAGGGGAAAAACGTTTATTGTTTATATTCCATCTTTCAGCTAAACTCAACTTCTCGAAGTCCTTACAGTAGTGCGCATGGTGGTCATCGTGGAAACGGCTGGTACTAAAATTCTCTGCTTTTCTTTGTCCATTTTCAATTGTTTCACAAATTCCTTTATAGTTCAGCCTCACCATTTATCGTTGTAACCGTTTTTTTCCCAAAAAGTTTGAAAAGATAATTTCGATAGTCGGCATTGATGTAAAACAAAACGAACATACTCAAAGGACTTTGGATTTGTGTCATATAACAGCTTAAATCGTTGAGAACTGAAAATATAGAATAAAAAGTAGAACAAATTTGCAAAGTTAAGTGAAAACCTAAGCTTTTAAAACAATCCTTTCTATGAGCACAAATGAAACATGTGAATTACAAGACTACAAGCTGTAAACCCATTCTCAACTCTGAAAGAGATATGGCCAAAAGGATTCGCAGCGAGCAGGATTAGAACCTACGCGGGCAGAGATCGCTTTAGCGATATCTTTGATGAAAAAACTTGTGCATAAAGAACCTTTGAATTTAGATCGCTTGGAGTGATTCGAGTCAAACTCCTTAACCACTCGAACATGGCTGCACATCCCTTGCATCCTGAAAAGGCTTACAAAGCCATGCTTTTGCAAAGGCTTGTTTGTTTTATTGTTTGCTAAGAGTCAAACAAATGTTGTTTCAAAGTATTAATGTTCTTTTCCGATAAATAAATAAACTTCGTTTTCCAAAATAACATTTTTACCAAAAAGCCAAAAGTTTCGCAGCGAGCAGGATTCGAACCTACGCGGGCAGAGTCCATTTGATTTCGAGTCAAACTCCTTAACCACTCGGACATCGCTGCACATCGACTGGGGGCTAGAGAAAGGGTTACAAAGAGACGCTTTGAAGCTTTGAGCTTATCTCTCTAAATTTGCTTCCTTGTATCTCTAAATTTGGTTCCTTATCTCTTCAAATTTGGTTCCTTTTCTCTCTAAATTTGGTTCTTTCCATCGCCAAATCTTCCCGACACAGGGTTACAAAGAGACGCTTTGAAGCTTTCCATCGCCAAATCCTTTCCGACACAAACCTTGACAAATCGGTATCTCGATATTAAAAACAAGACAACTCGCTAGCCAGCAACAAGGCAAAAGATAACAGATTACACAAGGAGAGATCTTTAAGCAAAAATTTAAAGCTTTAAGAGCTATAACTAACTTGTAGTTGAACGTTCAACAAGTATCTCTTGATCCTCTTCGCACTACGTCTTGAGCATAGCTTTGAGTAGATTTGAAAAATCATCATTGCACAAGAGACCCCATTCCAAAATAGGACAAGCAGCATTGAGATGGAGATGAGGATGAGGAAAAACGAGCCATAGGTGAGATTTTTGTCGATCAAGTAGAGAGTGGACATCGTGCTGGTCGAGTGGAGACTTTCGAAGATTGGGTAATCCTGAAATCAGGTTAGATTATCAACTTTGTGATGATGAGGAAGTTCTGCCTTGTAAACTGTCTTCTTGGCTTTGAAAAACTGGCTCATAGTCAGTTTTAAATCAATCAACAAAATGAAACTTACAACCAAGAATTCCTTCGCATTCTCGATCCCATTTTGCTCATTTTTCATCATGAATTGAGCAAAAGTGATCACTGAGAGAATCAAGAAATATAATAAAAGAATTATGAAGATAAAATGGGAATGCGAAAGTTTATAACAAGTGCCATTGAGGAGGATACTGTTCGCACGGAAATGCGACAATTCCCCGCAAGAGGCCAACAGGAAACCGATCAGAATGAAGCAAATCCACTAGAATAATATTGTTTATATTGTAAGATCATGTTAGGATAGAGCTGTCAATTTACTCACTTTTAAGTTACAGTAATTTGCTCTATGTAAAGCAGGAGAGACGTCTGTCTGTCCGTCGGTCTGTGCACAAACGTGACACTCCGTAATTACTTTTGCCTTATCGGTTAAAAGGCAAAGTAATCAGCTATTTTGCTCTCGGGGGTTTTCGGCTATGCGGAATCTGACTTTTAGGTTCATTTTTAAAAAGGGGCAATGCTTAATATGGGTTACGGTAGTTTTAGTCATTTGAGAGAGATTTTTGTGCTAAAAAGTCGTTTTGTCTCTTTGTCGCTCGACGAAAACAATTCTGTTCTCTGTTTCTTTTTGCGTTCCTCTTTACTTTGTCTTCTCTTGTTCTACTGTACATGGGCCCTTTAAACTATGCGCGTTCCACCCATGAATCCGATGAATCCGTCCCGTCCCGAAGCGCCCTGAATGGCTTTCATTCCCCACCCAAAAACGAGAAAGAAGTGATTGTTTTCCATTGGTCACTTAATAATTTGAAATACCTGTTGATAGAATGTGGACACTCCGAAGTGATTACTCAAAAATCCGTGTGTTGATCCCATGTAGCGAGGCGTGTACAGCTTTGGACAACACAGGAAACAGACGTAGAACTCGAAAATTGCTCCGATACTCTACAATTGAAGTATCGATTTCCCGATTTATTTGAGCACTGGCCTAGCCAGGCTTGAGCTGTCTGGCAGAGCTTTTCCCCGATTCTCCAGCTTAATCTCTTAACTCTAAAGGCTGAAAGCTTGCTATAGACTGAAAGTAAAAACTGAAAGCTTGAAAATTTACTTTAAAAATTAAAAATCTCAAATGAGTACTAGGTTTTCTGTAGTTTTCCTCACCAAATGAATCAACAAATGTATCCGATACTCGCCCATTGTCTTGTTTGTTTTAAACGCTACCATGTAAAGACCAAAAGAATTGAGAATGAAAGAAAAAGGACCCATTATATGATAAAGAGTAAGCAGATCGAAATATGGATTTGCATAGTAATCGATTAATGGTTCCGACATTCCGACAAGATTTCCGACAAGAATCTCCAATGAAATTGAAGAAAAGGTGAAATTTTGTCGGAGTCGCCTTTGGCCATTTCATCTCTTTCACCTGGTCGTACAATTTTTCACAAAAACCAATTCCCACAATTATCACCTTTTAAACCAGCTGATAAATATTTATTGAAAAATGAGCGAAAGAGTAAGATTGAAGGTGAAACTGTGTGCATTCACAAATAAAATTCTTTTTCAGGAGCGTTTTTGCGAAAAAGCCAAAAAGCCAAAAAATGATAACAATGTTCAAAGAAAAACCGAGTTTTTCCAGAAGAAAACAGATTTTTCTGATTTCTACTTAAAAGCAACTCCTTAACCACTCGGACATGGCTGCACATCCCTTGCAGCCTGAAAAGGCTTACAAAGGGATGCTTCTGCAAAGGGATGCTTCTGCAAAGGGTTGTTCCTTTTATTGTTTGTTAAGAGTCAAACAAATGTTGTTTCAAAGCATTAATGTCCTTTTCCGATACATAAATAAACTTAGCAATAACATTAACGCAATAAAGCATTAACATTAACAAAAAGCAAAAGATTTCGCAGCGAGCAGGATTCGAACCTACGCGGGCAGAGCCCATTTGATTTCGAGTCAAACTCCTTAACCACTCGGACATCGCTGCACGCTGATAAGGTGTGCGGAAAAGGGTTACAAAGGGCCGTCCTTTGAGGGTTGATTCAACAAATTTTTTTAAAGATTTGTAAAATTATTTGTTCTTAAATGCTTATCGAGTTCATAGAAAAGATCAGGGCCTGCACTAAAAAAACATATAATTCCACGATAGTCTATAAGTTAGTCTATAAGTTTTTCTAAACAATAAGAATGGTTTTGAATACCGTAAATGAAAATTCTTATCTTAAGCATTAAAATTCTGTTACTCTCACGTTTACTTGATAAAACAAACTTTACTTTCACCATATGAAAGCAGAAATATCGAAGATCAATGCGATTGTCAGCCATTTACATGGAATCAAATAATAAACGAAATCTAAATCTAAATCGGTGGACCTTTGAATTGAATATGCCAACGATCTAGCCAAAGATTTTTGAGATTTAAATCAGCTTATCAATCTTTGACTGATTAACTCAATTCACTATTGCAATTTCAAGTTCGAAATCCAGACGAAATCCGTCACGTCCGTTCTCTTCAAAAATTACGTTCCTATTTACATTTAATTTGCGTCGCTTTTTCGTCTCATTCTCTCCTCAGATTTCTTTTTTTGGTTTTTCGGTAGAACTTGCATGGTTTCTTTTTGGGTTTTTGCCCTTTTTGCGTTTGGATTTTTGCCCTTATTCTTTCGAGATTTGATGTTTCTCTTCACGCTGTTTTTGTAATCGGTATTGTGCCTTTTCTTTCTAGACTAATAAACCATAAAATTATTAATCCTATCTACTTTAAACTACCCTTAAGATTCTAAATTCCGTTTAGATAGCCGATCTAGCATTATAGAAAGAATTTGCTAATATTTGTGTTGCCGTTAATCTTATGCTTGATGTTGCGTGTTCTTGTTATTTTATGAGATCGTTTTACCTTTTGTGCTATTCCGCTATTCTGAAACAAAATCATCCCCGATGATAAGGTTGGGGTCACACCAATGTTTCAAATGGACATGTAAACTGGTTAGACAAGGCAAGCCAAAACAAAGCCAGCTCCTAGACCATTAAGGACCTTTTGTAGGCAAGCTAGGTAAGTCCAAAAGTCAGAATCTGGCTTGTGCCGGAAAACTTCCTTAAAGCAACCCTTTTAAATTTCTTAACAAGAATGAAAAGGCGTGGTAAACGAAATATTTTTCTTTAATGTTTGAGATTAGCTTTTATCAATCGAGTAAGCTAATTTTGTATTCTTTTATTACTGCTTTCCTGCATCTGCACCGCAATCAAATACCGTCGAATGGTGAGCGCATTCTGGTGTGAGATGATTTTCGAGGTGATTTGGTGGATCAAAATCGAACACGAGATTCCATTTCACGCCTGCGAGACACAGAAATTGCGGATTTTCCTGAAACATTGAAAATCATTAGAAAATTTTATCCTTTTTCCCGTCATGAATCCCTTTACCAACGCAACTCCAGCTTGTTCAATGGTGATCGAAAATTGGGTTACAGATAAAAAGAGATAAGAAAATAGAGAAAAAGCAAGAACAAGTCAGACAACCGAGGATCTCAAAAGGGATCCACTAAAAGTGGATGAAATAGAACATTAAGACTCCAGCTTATTTGACATTTTTAATTTCATTTGTGCATCCCCTATCGGGTGCGTTCCAAAATTTTTTAGAGACACTTTCAGGATCTCGGGTTAATGCTAACCTCAAACTTGGCTAACTAAACCGAAGAGAGAGGTCTCTGTCGTGTTATTCGTGCCGGTCATGTGCCAGATACCACTTTTTCCCATGAGAGACACGAAGGGTACACACAGTCTCGCGTCTCGCCTCTCTGAAGACGAAAAGGATCTCTCTCATCTGAGTATTCCAGACCTCGCCTGCTGGCGACTATTCCACGTTGAAAACGCGGATCTGCCAAGTTAAGCAAGGTTGGGTCGGTTAGTACTTGGATCGGAGACGGCTTGGGAATCCCGAGTGCCGTAAGCTTTTTGCATTTTTGTGGATCGGTCTAAAGATCGGTCTAAAGATTTGGGAATCAATTTTTGCACAAAGGAGGTAACGTTATGGTTTGGGCCGGTTTTCCCCAGGGTTTGGCCAATTTGAAGTTTTTGTCAACCAAGATCACATCAATTTTCTGGATGATTGTCTCGTGCCTTTTCTTGCTCAAAATCCAACCGTGACAAATTTTCAACAGGATAATGCGTCCATTCACAAGAGTCAACTCACGAAATCTTGGATGATTGTCAACCTCGACCCGGTAGTTCTGCAAGATCTCACTGGAAGTATGAATGCCAGAATTTTTCAAATGATAAATCGTAATGGTGCTATGATTGATTATTCTCCGACTCGGTGGTTCCGCGCCATCGTTTCACTGAAAGTGAAGTGAAGAGACACATTGACACATTTCTTATATAAATCACGATAAAAACGAAATAAAGCATCAAAGCCATTTCATATTTTTATGTTCATTTGTGCATCCCCTAACGGGGACGCCTTCCAAAATTTTTTCGAGACACTGTTGGAAGGTCTCGGGGTTAATGCTAACCTCAAACTTGGGTAATTAAACCGAAGAGTGCCGTCTCTGTCGCCCTATCCGGAACGGCCGTATGCCAGATGCCACTTTTTCCTACGAGACACACAAAAGGTACACACAGTCATGTCGTCTCGCGTCTCTGCTCTGATGCTCTCTCGTGTTCGCTCGAGGCCGCCTATTTCGGTCGTCTCTCACTACCGCACACTCGCTTACGACCATACCACGTTGAAAACACGGCATCCCGTCCGATCTGCCAAGTTAAGCAACGTTGGGCTCGGTTAGTACTTGGATCGGAGACGGCTTGGGAATCCCGAGTGTCGTAAGCTTTTTGCCGAACAGGCACCGATTGAAAATCAGCTTTTGCAAAAACTAACATGGATTACTTTTTGAATTTTAAACTACAGTTTCTTTATTGTCACAGTAAAAAAACCTACAAATCAAGTGGAAAGTGGAGGATTCTTTCAGATGAGACTTTGGACTTGCCAATAGGGAAATCCGTTTCAAAATTTCTCGAGACACTTTATGTAGGTCTCTGGGTTAATACTAACCTCAAGTCTGGGTAATTAAACCGATTTTGGTGACCGCTTTCTTGCCATCTGTCTACCCTGTGTGCCAGAAAGCGCGCGATTACGCACTCCGCCAATCTTGAGTGACAATCAATTTGTTCGATTGCAAAGACAACAATTTATAGGTTTAGTAATGAAACATCAAATTTAAGTCCTTTATTTACCTGTCGATAGAAAATCGGAACCACTTTTTGATTCAATAAACGATCAAAGATGGGACAAATAACTTTGAGAAACGCAGAATGCACATTCGAATTCGAAGATCGTCCCGATAGCCTAAACAAATGGCTGTAGAATTGAAAATTTCGTATTTCGTATTTTGCAGTAAAGCTGGAGGATAAAATTCCCAAACCAAAGCTTCATTCTCCTTAGCCTCAGAAGCCTGACCTAGCCTTACCAAGTTTTTTTTGATTTTCCTGACTTTTCGAAGGTTTTAAAGAATTCATTTCTAGTTAAACTGTCTCTTTTATCATTTTTAAAAGGCTTTATTAATGTTTATAAACAAATATGTTTTAGAATTAGCGCAAATTGTTGAGTAAACCACCGAACGAGCCCTGAGAACGACGCATCGAGCCCTTGAAAGGAACCTCCTCGGGCACAATAGGAAGACGCAGCTCGACCAAGACCTAAGAAGTACGGATATGCGCCAGCTCTCGCGACTCAGAGATCCAGTGGAAGTGATCGAGAGAAAAAGACTCATCAGATGGGTCGAAAGGTCTTATAATATCTTTATAAGATAATTTATAAGACGACAACGGTATTTTGAGCGTAGCGTCGAGTTAACTGTTTTACTTATAATTCTATTTTACAACTCCTTCTCAATTTGCTTTTATTAGAGACTTCTATTAGAGATTTTTTTCGTACTTCAACACATAAGGGAGAGCTTGGATGCCTATGTCAAAGCTAATGGAGATCTGTTTGAAAGAAAATAGTTTTTATGAATTGTTATGAGACAATAAAAGTTATTTTAAAGAAAAATCTTTGACCTTTTGAGTTGTTTTTTATACAGAGACTTTTTTTATATTTAACGGTAATTTTGGCCCACCCTGTAGAGCACGACTATTTCTAGAAGCCAATTTTCTTTTAACACATTCGCGACAACGGTATTTTGAGCGTACAGTCGAGTCGAGTCAACTGTTTTGCTTATAATTTGGTGAACATTCAAAGATAAACTCAACTACTGTCGTCATTCGATAGCCCTGAATCTCTTTTTGGAAACTAGTAGAAAGTTACCGAGAACTTTCTACGAAATAGCTAGCAAAAGTCCTTAAAAACTTGAGTTGACACAAAAAACAATCGACAACCGTGTACGTGTACGCAAGTGTATTTAGGCAAAGAACACACAAGACGTGAAGTCGTTCCCACTCACACCGCAATCAGTCAGGACAAAACAGGTACTGGCCCTCCGAAGTTGAAGACTTGGGTGAGCAAGTATGTGAGCAAGCTAGCTTACCGTAGCTTTCTATGAAATCAATAACAAAAGTTTTTAAAAACTTGCGTTGACACCTAAAATCATCGTCATTTGTACGGCTAAATAGTTGTGAATTTGTTCAAAAAAACATTCAAAATCGTTCTTCTCAGCTAAGAAGTTTTCTAAGAGGCTTTTTTTGATATATTGGGTTGGGGAGAATGAGTCGGCGCCAAACTTTAAAGGGACTTTTTGCACACATAAAGCCTTCTTTAAACATACGTTTGGTTTCATCAAAAGGATCCACTATTTCTCTACAAAATCACTTTTGAGAGATTCCACAAAGCTTTTCTTTCGTGGAGTTTATGAACTTCCAAACGCAGCTGGTTAAAATGGCAAAGAGTCCGACTCATCATTTGAACAGTTTCTTTCACATAAACCTTCTTTGGTGTTTATATAAAAAGATAGAGCACATTGAATTACTTAAGTTGCCAAATTTGCAGGAAGATCCCACCAATGGTTTTTTCTAGATCACAGTTTGTAGTTTTTGTGAAAAAATGGCTTTTTCTTGAGCGGAGGCGCTGTTTGAATTTTCTTTTAAATGTGATTTTGTAGAGAATTAGTTAACCATTCTACTCATATCAAACGCATATTATTTGACGAAGTCGAATTGAAGTTTTAGACATTTTTTTCATTTTCGGCGCCGACTCATTCTCCCCAACCCAATAACTTGACATTTTCGCAGTTTCATTTCATAATATTTATTAAAAACTGAAAAAAAAAAAGTAAAGCATTCATATACATAAATACCTATAAGGTATAGTAAATAAAACCCGTGAATGAAAGAGAAATATTGAAGTGGAGAGAACCAGTTTGTGGAAAATAAGAGACGAAACAAGTCAGACAACAGAAAATTGATGAATGACAAGGAATATCACGAGTAGGGAAATGGAAAATCGAGAATTTATAGAGAATTGAGCAACCATTTAGACTGAATCCTTTAAATAGTCGATAGAATCGATTTGGCAAGTAAAGTGAACAAATTTCACCGTGTTTAATTCAAAAATTAAGCGTTTAGGCTTGCAAAAAATTTCATAGAATACATAGAAGTGACTAGAAAATTTGATAAAAACCCCTATTCCTCGTCGTCGGTGTTCTGCAAAAGACTGTCACGATCGCGTTCATGAGCCGCGACTTTTCTGTATTGATAAAGCTGCATAATAGCCAGGAAATCCAAGAATCCCCAGCCAATTGCACCCACGATCCACGGGAGATGTCTGAAACGCCATTTATTTAGTTTGAATGCATTAGAAAGCTCTTACAATCTTACAATTGTGAAAACCGTACTGCAAGTGTAACCGAAAAGCTGGGAAAATTTAAAAGAGTCGTAATCTTTTTCTCTGATTTTGTTCGATCCTACCCACAAGGGAAAGTCAACTGGATGAATTCTTGAAGTTGTTTTTTCCAACAAGAAATATATGCGCGCACAAAGAATACTAGTCTTCAACTTCTTGAACTTGAATTGATAAATGAAAACACTTCTTAAAGAAAGCAAAACGAAAATCCAGAGCCAGGGCCGAAGTCGCGAGGTCTCGCTCTGGAAACGAGAGCTCTACCACTCGGCCACGACTGCACTGACACTCGCCCGCAAGGAGGCCTTTAAGACCCAAATGAGCACATTTTCAGGGCACATTTCAGGGCATATTTTTAGAGTCCTAACAAAATTTCCTTTCAGAGTCCTTTAAACGCTTAGTAGATTATCATTTAGCAAAAACAGAATACATATTCGAAATCAGCATAAAATTCTGCGTTAAATGGTATACCGTAAATACTGTAATAGTACCCCACCCCTCTCGTACAGTCGCGTAGTCGCAAAAGTTTTTTAGTATTTCATTTTTTCAAAGCGCCCGTACTTTCAAAAAATGTGTCTTTGGTATGAAAAAATAGCCCTGAATTTCAGCTATTTCTTGATAACTAAGCGCGCATTGTAGCATAAACCAATGTCGAGAAAAACGCGTTCAAAACTAGACTACGCAACACTCCGCATCGTCATTATGGGGGTGGGGTACTATTACAGTATTTACGGTAGGTCATATAGCAGTTGGTCGGCTCAGTCAATTGAAATTTTCTTGTTAATTTAACTGAAGTAAGAGAAACTGTGAATTGAATAGAGTCAAAATTAATTGAAAAAAGCAAAATCTGAAAGGTGACGGTAGCTTTGCAAATTTTTAGAAAACAGACTTTTTCTAGATGTCTTTAAAATTTTGCTTATATTACAGAAGAGTTGCTTTTTCTCATATCAAACCTCCAAAAGTAATGCCATCCCGTACAAGCCATCATCACCGAGACTCCATAAGTGAAATTTGCGGCCACTGTTATGTAGAACATTGCAGGCGAGAGACCCTCACAACTTTTCCTGAAAAAAGCTTCCTGAAAAATATTGTTTCCCATTTTTTCAGCTAACCTCCTATAATTGTAGATCAATTGCGGAATTCGTCCCACACAATAAACGATTGAAGCAATGCAACCAATTATGTAACCGGCCTGCAAATCGTATTTCAACTACTTCTAGCTCTTTCGTTTTGGCTCTTTCGGCTTTCGGCCTGCTTTTACATAATGAATAGCATTGTTTTTAAATCTAAAATACTCACAAAATCCGTGTAGCTCTCGAAAATCGGCCACCAATCGGGAGCGCCGAGTCGAGGTGGATAGTTGGAAGTGGAGGGAATCGTGACCGCCTCGAGAACCCGGGAGACTGAGCGCTGAAGTTATATTTATAGCAAAATGCTTGATCCGAGAGGGATTCGAGCCCTTGACCTCTTGCACTCGGTGTGAGCGCTAGCCACGTGGCCATTGTGCACCGCGCAAGCCACGTGGATGCGGTGGCCCAAAAACCAAACATAACTTTTTTTGTTGGGTTTTTGAACCCAATAAAAACCGTTTCCAGAAAAACTTTCCGACCGTTTCCAGAAAAACTCACTCCCGCTTGAGCTCCGACAGACAGACTGACATTTCGAAATTATATATAAGTTTAATGGGAAATAGTTTGAAGTTTGTAAAGTTTGCAATGCCGTGAAATGATTTTGTTAACTCCGAGCCTAGACAAGAGTGATCCAACCGGGCTCCAGGATTGAAGGCCAGGCCAAATCGAACCCCGGCCAGAGCCCGGGTCCATTTCTGGCTTCTACAGTAAAACCAGGCAGAGACTTGTCTTCTAACCTTCCCCTGGGTTGACCTAGCTCGACAAATTCCCAATGAAACATCTAATTCTATTACTGCAATTGTTATTTCACATTTTGGATCAATCACTTGCTGTTACCCGGTCTAACAAATCTTCCTGGATGTAAAATTTTAGCTTTACAGCCAGATGCATATCTTTGACTTTTAAACTCGTTCCATTTCACTCACCTCATATCGCAAAACATTCTCTCCATTCGGCATTGTTTTTCCGATCAAACAATACGATCCAAAAGCAGCGATCGCCAAACAAGAAAGCGTTGCGGTTGGGCCTAAATTCTGATTTGTTGACAGTATGTGATCCATTTTAATTCAATGATATTCAATGATATTATATCTCACAACCTCGATGATTTGGCCTCAACTTATGGTAGACTCGAGTGTAGTAGACATATTGAGATGCGACGAGAATGTCCTGAAAGAAAGCGGCATTTGAGGAGTTCACTAGTACTCGTTTAACTTGAAGAAATAAATTGATAGTTTTGGACTCAATAATGAAAGCATTTTGCATCAATTTTGTACATTTTAGAGTACTAAAAGAAACGAATTCTGTACAGACTTTGACTCTAGTTTTAATTTTGTAAACCTGAACGACGTAAACGATTCCGACAGCCTGCTGGATGGCTTGTTGATTGGTGAGAATCGCGCCCACAGCATTACATGTGTCACCGAAAATCCTGAAATGGTGAGTTTACAAAACTTTACAAAATTGAGTCTTTATTTCACTTAATTTGTTCCGTATTTATTCTAATAAAAGGAATAACTAAAGATATTGAGCTTCGTAGACTGAATACCCTTAGTTTTGAGGCTTTAAAGCTATATAAGCATTTCCTTGAGAATCGATAATATGGAGTTCTTGATTAAAGACGTCATTGAGCAAAACAAAGTGCTACAAGAAACGTGAGAACTTGAAACTATGATTTTAAAAGTTTAAAGATATACCGTTTTTTATTCTAATAGAAGCACAGCCTCTAATAGAAGCAATAACTATAGATATTCAGCTTAGTAGACTGAATAACCTTAGTTTTGAGTCTTTAAAGCTATATAACCATTTCCTAGAGAAAAATTGAATTCTTGGGAGTGAGACAAATGCGACCTTTTTTTTGCGCACCCGGACATTTGCGCACCTTTTTTTCCGCACTTAGCCCTTTAGCGCACCATTTTTCGCGTTTTAAAAAAGCTCTAAAAGCTAATATTAACCAATTTCTATTCCAAGTTGTTTCCTAGGGTAATTTTAGGGTGTCGAATTCAAATTTTGGCATATCAGAGCTTGTAGAGCGAACGGAGAGTTATACAAAGAGAAAAATCAACAATGGCTAAGTGCGGAAAAAAAGGTGCGCAAATGTCCGGGTGCGCAAAAAAAGGTAGCATTTATCCCACTCCCGAATTCTTTATCATTTCTTTTGCATAAGCATTGGCAATTTTGATAAGTTTTTCTTGCAATTAGGTAGTGAACTTGTTTGAATCAAATTAACAAATCAAATAACTTAAAATATTGGGTTGATGCATAATTATCCGGACTTCTTTTATAAATGATTTTATTTAACAAAAAATAACATAAATAGTTAGAAAAATATGTTTAATTGATTATTCTGGAGCATATTCACCGCCTACATCAATAACTGATTGCCATTTGCTTGGAAGACGATCGATTCCACGAGCGAAGAATAAACGATCTTTGGAGGCAATCCACGCTTTAACATCGTCTATCAAGTCATCCAAATCGTTGTAGATCTTATTTGTTTGCCAATTTTTGAGCGATCGATTGACGTGGTAGTCCGTTGGGGCTTCTCCAGTTCTTTGAGATCGCGAAACGACTCTGCGGCAGACCATCCCTTTTCGAAGTGGTAGAGCATGATATGGCGAAGATGGATATGATTGTCGACACGCATTTTGTTCACTAAAGAATAACGAATATTTAAAAAAAAAGAAATAGACAAAAAGCTTTCAAAACAAAAAAGATACAAGCACGCAAAAAGAAGTCCGGATAATTATGCATCAACCCAATAGTTATTTAAACAGCTTAAGCTTAAGCTGAAGTTAACTTATATAAAATTCTAAAACTTTAAACATTTTAATGTTTTATATTTTAATATCCAATCCTTTAGCAAAGAATCTTTCTTGCTTTTTGTTAGTTTTTTTTTTTCTTAGACGTACTGCTTAAAAATGTACTGCTTAGATGTACTGCTTAGATGTACTGCATGTACTGCTTAAAAATCATTGCTAAAGTTCATTATTGCTTAATCAGTAGCTTTCCTTGCATGTTCTTGCGTTGACTACAATAGTGACATCTCGATTAAAGTCAGCGAATCTAACGCTATCGAGAATAATGCTTTTTTTTGAATATAATTGTTTTAAATTGGTTGTTACCTAAAGGTTTTCTTTCTACGAAATCACAAAATTTTTTTTAGTCATTAAAAATAGAAGAAATTTTGTGGAATGATTGAAAAATAGAAAGAAGCGCATGCGTTTCTTTTAGAATAAATACGGTATTCATTTTGAAAAACTTACCAAGAAAGGAGAAAAGCCAACGAAATGCCAGCACACGATTTATTCTTATAGTTTGCTCGAAACTGTGGGATCATCGGCATCATCCATAGAACGAGTGACACTAAACCAATCGCGAAAGCCACCAACTTCAACTCGTTGTCCACACAGTCACCGAAAATCTAGAAGAATCATTTTGCGCAAGTTTTATAAACTCAATAAATTATAATGATCTAGCTACTTATTCTATAAACTCTTTGAAAAGAAGAATTTCTGAAGAATAGATTTTTCTTTTCAATGAGTTCATGTTTTAATAATTTGTTAGCCTCTTGCTTTCATTCTAGAATAGTTCTAGAATCAATTTTTGATTGTTATCTAAGTTAGGCCAAGAATAGGTGCAAGAATATCCGTTTCTTTGTCCCAAATCAGAGCTAAATACAACATTTCCCCAATATTTGAACTCTTATACAGAGCTATGTCAAGGAAGATAAGCATTTAATCTTTTTGATCATGGGATCTAATGGAAAAGGGGTCTTTTTTTTGTTCTAGAGTCCTGTCTGTCCTAGTTCTAATTGTTCTAGAGTTTCATTTTCTTTTTTAAACAAACCCTATGAATCCATTGAATTCCATGGGTGCAATTCTTGTCCTCGGAGCCGGTGAGTGGTCCGAGATCGCGCATTACACCCCTAAAAAATATGAAAATATCGTTTAAAATTTCATTTATAATTTTACTATCAAAATTTAGATATAAAGCTATTCGAAATTTATCGAAATCAGCTAAAAGCAGCTAAATCCGTTTCTTTGTCCCCAATCAGAGCTAAATACAACATTTCTCCAATATTTGAACTCTTATACAGAGCTATGTCAAGGAAGATCTAATTTAGATATAAAGCTATTCGAAATTTACCAAAATCAGCTTAAAACAGTTAAAAAAATGGCGAAAAATTGAGCTAAAAAACCTCAAGAATCAATTTGACCCGAGACACGCAAAAACAAAGCGCTTATCACCCCGATTCGAAGTGATTTTTGGAAGAAATGAAGGCGAAGAAAAAAAAATAGTGTTCTAAGAATAGAAATCTCAATTTGCAAAACCCTCAATTTTCTTCAGTAAATTGAAATTGTGAGAAATTGTGAGAATTTTCGATAAAATTAAAATTAAAGACTTACAATTTCACCCCAACAACGCCTTTCATTCTTTTGAAGTTTATGAGGGGGAAATTTGCACAGAAATTCACGAATTCCCCCCGAATTTTGTTGAATTTCTCCAACAGATGACTCGATAAACGAGAATTCGCAATTTTCCTTTGACAAAATCAATTTTTTGAAATCAAACTTTTTTTCGTTTTTTTTTTCTATAACTTTCAATGAATCTGTTCAAATATCTATTGACCGGGTGAAAGGGGAAAAAAAATAGCAATTCTATAGAGAAAATGCAATAAAATGAGGGTGACGAGCTTTGTGCGAAAATTTAACGCTTTTTAATAAAAGTTTAACAATGTCAGACGGATAAAAATTTGTTTAGCTGATGGGGAAAATATTTGCGCTTTTGAAAGCAAAAACATGGCTATGCCAAGCTTGTATGTCTATAGATTTCTCGTGTTTTCTTGCGAAATTGAAACTCTTGAACTTTATGGAGGGGAAATTTTGATGAATGTTTATCAAAAGTTCACCAAATTCACATTTTAGAATCATTTAGGAGTACGGTAAGAGCGCCAGATTTGCAAATGAGTTTTATGTCAATTAACAGGGTTGCAATCTGCAGGCAAAGGTCTTTGCATACCCAAAAGATCTCGTAACTTACATTTCGACCAGCATTTTTACAGACAAATCTAGGAAAGACTTAAAATAGAATAGATCTTCAGTGAATATCTTGATCTTTTACAGGAGAAAACTCTTGACCAAAGCGAAAATCAATTCGCGAAGGTCATTTTCAATTTACAAGAAAAAAGGGCAAAAAAAATGAAAGGATAGAGTAGAGTTCATGGAAAAACAAAAATGAACTGATCGACATGTGATTGAAAAGAAAAGATGAGAAAATTGGAAACAAAGAGAGATGGATCATCGACGTAGAATATTTCTCTCTCTTTTCTTTCTCAGCTGACACCCCAACCCAACGCCGCCGTCCTTTCTGCTTTCCCAATACACACCCCAAGACAATCGATATTCAGTCTACCTCTCTGTCCTTTTCCCGCCTCTATCCTAACTCTCTTTAGTCTTTTTCTCAGATCAATTCGATGACAAATTGTTTACAAAGTGATCTTCGAACTGAAAGAAATCAAAAACAAAGTGTACAATGTTTACTTTTCATAGATAGAACGATAAATTCATGCTATAGATTATCGTATTTTTATATAACTTTTTATTTAAGCCCATAAAAACACTCCTAAAACAAAAAAAAACAATTTAAAGCAAAAAAAATATGTACAAATCATAAAATATTAGGCACTCTTGGACGTCGAATATCAGATGTCGATTTTCGACCGCCACTTTTTGCCACCTGAAAACAAATACTGATGAAAACATTTGTTATTTCATAAAGTTACCGTATTATTTGAAGTAGAACAATCTTTATTGCACTGTTATTATAATATTTTGAAAAAAAAAAATAAACGCTACTTGATCGAGAACCCGTCCGACTAGCCGCATATCACCCTCATCAGATAAACGAAATTCACACGACTAAATTTAAACAGTTATTCCGATACTTTATAATTGAAATTTACCATATGAAGGTCATCCCCGAAACGTTTATCGATTGTGATGAGCAACTCGACGATTAGATGAACCATGAGAACGCGAGAAGCCTCACCAGTAAGAAGTTTATCCCAGAAACTGAAATGAGCAAATTTTAACAAAATTGGATTCATATACTACAACAGTACCAAAATACCTAAGAACAATAAGCTACTTGTAAAATTCTAAATTAACTAATCTCTAGTAATCTATCATAAAACAAACCGTTGCAAAGCGCGTGGTGTGTGAATGATTTGCGTTCCAGCACCGAGCAACCAATGCCGAATTGGAAGTTTCCCGAAAGTCGCCCGTTCACAAAGACCCGAATTCATTTCAATTTCTTTTGCTAATCGCTCGTGTATCTGAAAAGAACATTAATGCTTTGAAACAACATTTGTTTGACTCTTAGCAAACAATGAAACAAACAACTTTTGCAAAAGCACCCCTTGGTAAGCCTTTTCCGGCCTGCAAGGGATGTGCAGCCATGTCCGAGTGGTTAAGGAGTTTGACTCGAATCATTCCGAGCTATCTAAATGGGCTCGTAGGTAGGTTCCTGCTTTGGAAAAAACTCGGTTTCTCTTAGAAAATTTTTATCAGTCCTTTCCGCTTCCAATTTCAATTTTTGCTTGTTTTGTTATACCTCATTTAGCGTTTTGCGCATCTGGTCCTCATCTCCAAACGTTTTCGCCATGAGCTTGAGTACTCTTCTCGACAAATGAAAAGCATCCGCCCAATTTTCTGGCTCACAAAGAATCAGCATTTGCTCGCATACCTGAATAGGGTGTTATCATAGTTAGAAAAAGCTATGTCAAATGGTCTTTAGCTAAAATTTCAAAAAAGTTTACCGGAATATAATATGGATAGCTCTTCTTCAAGGTTCGCCTCTCATGAATCATCCCATCCGAAAGTAAAATCATCGTCGCAAGATCAATGGCAGATGGTCTGTCCAAAGTCGAGACTAATTGTCCTGGGATATTTTCTTTTTCATTCGTCTCAACAATGGTCGAATCTGAAAAAGATCGAAATGAAAATGGTCGTAAAGTAATTATCAAAAAAGAAAGTAAACGATTAATGAAACAAACACTGACCAGAATCACTCAACTCTCCATCGACAGTGCTCCGGGTGCTGCTTGCTATGTGAAGGATCATTGGAGCTAAATTTTATAGTTCAGTTTATAATATTTTAAACGTCACCTTTCGTCAAAAGCATGCCCAAAAATTATCCGATATTTTAAGGTTAACAACAAAAACCAACCAGAATTTCCACTCGTTTGCTTACGCCGGACCTCCAAGCATTCCAATTCGCGAGTCGTTTTCAAACAGTTGAAAAGCAATTCGGCCTAAAACTTCATAATTTACCGATACGAGAAAATAGTTAGAAATCTACCGAGGTAAAAAAATACTATGCCGCTTTTATCTTCAAGCAGTATTAAAAAACAAAGAATACCTCATGTAGTCTGCTCGCTATTATCCGTTCATCATTTTCACGATATTCAGGCAACACTTGTAACAAGACTTTCCATATTTTACGCCTAAACCTTATGATAATCAAGATTAAATTAACGCCAAGCCTTGACGGTGGCAATAATCGAAACTTCCAAGAGAACTCGCGAAACCGTTCCAGATTGTAATCCTTGCTTGAATCGAACAACTAAAACATAAACGTGAAGACACTTTTTACAAAACACAAAGCTCTTTTTATTTTTAGTTAGTAAGTTTTAGTAGTAGGTACATGATCTATTTATATGTATATCCACTACTGTATTTGTATTGCTTTCTTTTGCTACAAAAGTTGTTGAACAGTACCTTATTCACATCTTGTTGACTTGCTTCCTGTTCAACACCGACACACATGCGCGTCACATATTGTTGGCGAAAATTGTTCATCTTTAAGAAAAATGTAAAATTCGATTGCTGATTTGTTTGTGAAAAGTCAAAACCGCCATAAGATGCAATTTGTTTAAACAAACACTTTAGTGAAATATTTATTCAATCATTTTTCGATTGAAACATAAATTTGTGTGTAAATTGAAAATAAGCAAAACGCAGCAAGTGGTAGTTGAAAGGAAAAAGATAAAGAATGATGAACATCTACAAAAAAAAAAGGATAAGTGCATAATGGATTCGCCGTGGCTTAATTCACTTACAAAAAGGTATGCTCTGAATATGAGAGGAGATTTGTAACAAAAGTGGCGCTTAAACTTACAGCATATAGCCTATACAAAAAATACAATATAAGACAATGAGTGATCAAAAAATGGATTAGGCCCTCGACTATGATGTTTGTTGACGAGTAACACTACGGTTATGTACAAAAGCGAATTCGAAAAAGTTCGAGGAATTGAAGCAGAGTTTGATCACGAATTTCAAACTCGAACTTTTACTTCTTCACTAACCCGGAATTCGGTCGCTGATGAATTCGAAAAGAAAGAGTAAAAGCAATGTGAAAAACTTTCTCAGGCCTTGGGTAACACAATTTTTACGTCTTTACACCGGGACGGAGACTGTAGACAAAAACGAAAAATGATATAGCAGAAGAGCATAACCGATTTTGTCTTTCCAACAAAAAAAAAAAAAAAGCAACTGAGTCACGAAGAATAACGATTTTAAAAGCCAAAGAATCATTCCTAGATTAAGAAATTAATTTGATAATATTTTTACGATCCTCAAGTTTAACAAACAATTACCAGAAGAATATGAAAGTACTATTTAAACGGAGCCGCTTCCAGATGGGGCATCGTGATCTCGAGGTTCGCTTGGACCTTCACCACCTTCTAAAAGAAATTGTTTAAAGTGAGATAAAATATGGAAGCTTGTCAAGTAGTATTAAATTTGTCAATAAACCTATCGAACCTTAACTCTCGAACAATCTTGTATAATTATACCGTTTGATTTTAATCATAAGTTTTTTTAAAAAGCATACTAACAAAATTTACCTGTAGGCGTCTCAATGGCAGTGTTTTCGCCTTCCTTTTGTTCTGCTTCACCCTCGTTTTCACCAAAATTCAACCAAGACTAAAATTACAAATTGGAATTACACAATAAATCACAAAGCGCACCTGTTCAACAATTTGCTGAACTCGTTTCTCGTACTCTCGTCGACTCTCTTGGTAGAGTTGAGCGGCAAGGGAGTTCGCTGGTGAGTTCGGGTTCGGCTCGTCGAGAAGGGATTGAATCGATGTTAAAATGGCCGCAACATCATAGGTTGGAGACCAACGATTCTAAAAACATGAAATTAACAAGAATTATTTCGATCGATCGAGACCTTTGTATTTTTACTCTTGAATTTTTTATAAAAGCTTTATCCTATCCAGAAAACATCCTTACTTGCAAGATGTCCAAACAAATCGAGCCGTCGTTGTAAACATTGGGATGGAACATTTTCGAGATGAACTTCACTGTCGGTGGCTTGTTTGGATATTCCTCTGTGAACTCAAGAGACAGCTTGAGTGCCATCCTAAAGAAAATCCCAATTTTCACAAGGTCAATAAGGGCAAATGGAATAAATTCGAAGTAGCCTTAATTACCTCAAAGGGTGTGTCCTGTGGTCCAAAAATGATCGCTTCCCATGTCAGAATGTTGTTTTCTGTCGGGGCTCCTGCACACGCCAGCTGGAGGGTCCTCCTAAAATTTTAATTTAGTGCCAACTTTAAAAAAAAACTAATATAACAATGAACCACATACCACTATACAGTTAAATCTCCGAGTGCTTTACTTATGAGAATTAGATGGCTTACACGTAATCACGGCTTCAAAACAGAACCAGCCATTCGGTAGATTTTATGTTTTAGTTTTAAAACATCAACCCACTGTCGAGATTGTATTTATTTTTCCAATATAATTTAATCCATGGAGAAAGCTAAGTCTAGTAAATCCTATCTGAGCCGCTCTACTATCTTTTGAACAGATAAAAGCCAACAAACCTGAAGTTTTTGAAATCCCTCATGAGTCGGCGTCTTGATGGAGTCGTCATTTTTCAGTAAATATGAAGCGAAGAAAGAGCGTAAACGGGCAATAACTGAAAATATGACCGGTCAAAGAATTTTGAGCAAGATAAGAAAAAATGAAATGAAAAATAACTTTTCCTTGAAAAACAATCGATTAGTAGCGCCTTAAGATAACGATTTCACAATTTGCGTAAACACTCAGGATCTGGGGATTTCCTGTCCAAAACATGTTCACGTCGAGCAAATTATCCAAAAACAAGCGGCCTAAATTTCTCGCCTAGCAACGCCATGGAATTTCTCTCGGAAATTTCGTGTATCTATCGTGTATCGTGTTTTTGGAGATGAATTCGAAAAAACTAGAGCTCGATTTTTGACCATTCAATGAAACCAGTGCTGCGTAAGATTTTGAAAACCTGAACAAATCGACAGAGAAACAGAAAAGTTCACAAAAACAGAAAATCTCAATCGATGTAACAGGCGCTCTCATTTTCATTTCCAATTCACTGATAGTGCGTAGATTTCTCACGGTAAAAGCCATCCATACTTTCTTGAGGTTACGATCTTTGTCCAACATCAACCCCACTTCCTGACACTTTCTTGTTTACAAAATCGGTTTTGTTTCTGAAACTGTGTTCTTACCCTCTTGATGTATTGATGAATTTCATTCATGATTTCAAACTATCCAGGACGATTTTTATTTATTTTTGACTGATTAAGTATAGCATAGAGGAAAGGAATGCATAAAACTGTTGCTTTCAAAAGCTCTGTAGTAGCTGACTCAGGAGGCATTTTGGTTGGTGTAGTTGGCATGAACGTGTTCTCTGGTGGCGTTGTCAGGATTTCAGTTGTTGAAATCTGTTTGTTGTGGTTATGAGTTTGTTTGTTGGTATTGGTTGTTGTTTGTCTTGATGTAGTGCGTAGTTATTGTTGCTGTTGTTTTGTTAGTTTGTTGGTGTTTCCGTTGTTGTAGTTGTCTATGCTGGCACTGTTTATAGTTGGAGCCTTTAGTGTTGCTAGTCGGCACCTTTGTCGTTGTTGGCAGGTTTGATCGTTCTTCGTGTTCGTGCAGTAGTTGGCACTTTCGTTTGTGGTTGGTGCGGATTCGCTGACAAAGTTGAAGGGCTGTGACGGAATTTCTGTGGTCATTTTTCGGTTCTTCGGCTTTCGAACACGGGCTCTTGCTATTAGTGCTATTAGCCAGACCTTTAGTCGAGCTTCACCATGTGCCAAGAGAACTAAAAACAGATTTTTTCTAGTTCTTTATCTAAAACCATTTTTGGTTTTATACTACCAATAAGTCAAGGTTGGATACTTGACTTGGGTGGAATCTTTTGAAGGATTTCATTCGATTATCGTAAATTATTCAGTTGCTCCATACACTTTTTTGTGACTCTGGGGATCGATTAGCGGCATGACAGCCGAAGAGACGATTAAAGGTTGTTAAAAGGGAGAAAATCGTACTGTATTTTTATTGGGTTTTAAGGTAATTATTGGGTTGGTGAATTGAAAACTGCCGGACTGTGAACTAATATTTGTTTAACATAAAACCATAAATTCATTCCAAATAATTTCCCCCATTATTGAGGACTTCTGCCCATTTTACAGGCAATTTATGGATTCCTCTTTCGTGGTAGGATTTTGGTTTTGTGTGTGAGACAAGTGTGAGACTCAAAAATCGAGGACTGGAAGTGTCCCAGTTTGAGCATTTGAGCACTTTCTTCAAAAAAGAAACCCATTTTGGTAATCAATAGAAAAGTTATGAGAATCAAAAATTAGGCTTATAGCCAAATTTCCAAAGATACACTTGAAGTAGTTTCGCTTAAAATGTAGAAAATTGTGAGAAAATTCGTAAATTTCGCATTTCTTGAAAACCAGTTTTGAATCGTTCTGAATTTGGATATAAGCTTGATTTTTGATTCTCTGCAGCTTTTCCCCCGCTATTAAAATGAGTTTCTTTGAGAAAAAGATGTAAACATCACATATGACAATAGTCCGCAGTTTTCAATTCACCAACCCAATAGAATACTCTAACAGTGAGAATACAATGCACTCGTGAATAAACACAGAATCAGAGCAAAAGTAGATAACTAGGATGACTAGAAACTAGAGTATGGTCACTTTTTGAAATTTGATACGGTTTAGAAAAGCTTACTTACTGGCGAACAGAGTTTATGTCAAAGTTTGTCATTTCTGCGAATGCGATTAGTGAATGAAAATTAGTGAATAAAAATCAAAAAATACTTCCTGATAAAGAAGCCACTAAATTAAAATGCATTCGAATGCTCGTAAAAGTCTAAATGAAAAATAGAACAAAGACAAGTTAGATCATATTGTCATTTTGTTGATTTTCTGATTGTAAGCATGTCTTGGTTATCTGTTTCTAGCTCTTTAAACTATTAGCAAAGTTTTCTTCAATATCACGAATCATTTTGAGCTCAAAATGTATTGAATTTGTTTTAATGCTCTATTTTGAACTTTTCCTGTCTGCGGGTGATTTATTCAAAAAAAAATCTGTTAAAAGCACCAAAAACTTTTACTTTTAAGAAAATGAGCATCAAAATTTTGGCATTTCTTTTGGATTCATCTGAACAGTACAGGGCCCGCTCGAGGGATCGCAATCAATTAGCAGCGCGAATTAAAGAAAACTTTTGATCTTCAATCAAAGATCGATCTCGAGCGGGCCCTGGGCAGAGATTTTCAAGAAAATAGGGGGAAGAGGGCAGTGAATGGAAAGGAATTCGTGAGAAAAAGTTGAAAATTATAATTGAATAGAAATATTTAGGCACATCTTCATCATTTGGTGGATCGAAAGGATCAATTGCGGGAAAATCGGGAATATGATTGTTTTCGAAAATTTCTTCTTTAGCACTGTTCAGATCGATTTCCTAGACGTGTTTGTATTTGGTGAATAAGAGGTGGAGAAGGCGCAGAGTCGATTTCACATCACCGTTTGCGATGTCAGCAACCTGAATCGAATATCGAAATACTTTTTTAATTACACATTCGCGACGAGGTGTTTTTTTGCGTTACTTGCCCCCAGTGGAGCGAGAGATGTCTCGCAAAGCTATTAGCCCCGAAATACACCTCCTATATGTAATATGTCATGCTGAATCCGAATCTCTAATCAGATTTTGAAAAATATTGCTGCCTCAAAAAATAACGGCTCTTTTTGGCTCGTGAGACAAAACGCCGCATTTCTCTTCTTTATCTGGTATCTTAGCTTGAATTCCTTTTTATATCTCTTTCCATTATGATTTGAAATGACTGACCCGAGATCTCGGCTTGATTCCGACTTGTTCCATCAATTGATAGGCGAATTGCACGTTTTTTCATTTTCTCCTCATGAGTGGACACCTAGAATTTATAATTCAATGTAATCAAATTCAAAAGATCATTTCAAAGTAAACAATTACAGAATATAATAAATTTTTGAGTATTACCTGTAAATGGAAATGATGCAATGGAACAAAATATCCCTCTAAGAGTCCCATCATTAAAACGAGGAAAACCCCATCTTGAAATTGAGTTTCAATGTTGGAAACCTGAAAATAGAAGTCTAATTAAACAAAGTTCGATTTTTACTTTTAAATTTCACCTCCAAATTGATTTTGTTAAGATGTTTATTGCAAAAGCCAATAGAGATCCCTTGACGTGAGCCAATTTGTCCGGTCCGTAGTCGAAAAGAGTATCAAAAGCGTCTCGTTCACCCTGGAAATCACTTTAAATTCATACTTTTTTATATTATAAATATTCCTATTAGAAGTTGTCTAGCCAAATTTTCTATCTTAATTATTTAAAATTTTACCTTCAGGCACTTTGGTTTAAAAGCTTAGCTTTTAGTCTTTGTAGGCTTCAGGTGATAACCTTTAAAGTAGGGTAGACGTTAATAAGCTACATCTTGATCTTAATAACTCGTATTGTAAGCTTCTCGTCTTAATAACTTCTATTGAACTTGTTCGTGCTTTTATATTAGATTTATTTGAATAAGATATTGCAAATACCTTTGGGCAAAGTTCTTCTTGTTTCTCGGTGAGAATCTTCCTTGCGGTAACGCTTTTCACCTGACCATTTTCCTTGCGAGCGAGCAGGATCTGAAAAGTTTTTAAATAAAACATAGAGTTCTTTAGATTTTCATGATGTATATCATTAGTTTTAAATAGATAAATAAATAAATTCACAATCAACTATTCACTTAGATCTTTAGATTCTTTCTGTATTGTTTACCTGAGCATTGACGTGCTCTGGGAAACGAACGGGTGCTCGGAAATGAACAGCCAATGAAACCAAGAGTTGAATGATTGCCACGATGTCCTAAAGTTTTGAAAATTTTGATTTAATATTTGGAAAATTTACTTTGGTTATATTGTTCAAAATATATTGTATATTTTAGACAATATATTGTACATATTGTTCCAAAATATTCAGTACTTACATAAGAAATGCGGATTTCAACATTTCAACATTTTCATAGAATTTCCAACGATAGAAACCTGATGTTATAAACTAGAATCAATGAATGTTAAAAACTATTTGAAAGTTGTAAATCTCCTCTACAAAATAGGCTAAAAAGGTGTTTCAATTGATCGAAGTATTGAAGAAATTTCGAGGGCGAAATGCGAGTGACCGAAAAAAGGAATCGAGCCACTTTAGGGACAAGTTTAGTGTGCTCAAAATAGAGTTAGCTTCCCAGAATTGAAGATTTAAAAAAAGAAAGGATAACTATATATGAATGAAAAAAGTTTTCCCATGAAATGATCCGAACTCTTAATTATTTTGAATGATATTTGAATGCTTTTGAATGAAGGGCGGTCACTTTTAGCCAAAACCGAAGCTAACTCTATTTTGAGCACACTAACTTGTCCCTAAAGTGGCTCGATTCCTTTTTCGGTCACTCGCATTTCGCCTTCGAAATTTCTTCAATGCTTCGATCAAGGAAACACCTTTTGCCTATTTTGTAGAGGAGATTTACAACTTTCAAATAGCTTTTAACATTCATCGATTCTTGTTTTATAACATCAGGTTTCTATCGTTGGTTCAAGCCTCATCAGGGTTTCAACATGAAAATGTTGAAATGTTGAAATCCGCATTTCTTATGCTGTACCTAATAGTTTAATTCTTATAATTTTCAAGTGACGGAGCAATGATGAGCCTTTTCTTTCAATTTCTTCTTTTACAGTACTTGATAGATGTCTAATCGGCACTAAACCTTTGATGAATCATTTCAGAGTCCATTGAGCGTTTTCATACTGTCCGGGGTTAAAATTCGATTCGCTGTCGAGACAACAATGTCCAATTTCTGTCGTTGTCCCTCCTCGGATTGAGAAACCTCCAGGCACTTCGATCTGAAATTGGCTCACTGTCTTCAAGTTGATCTGCTTGTCTACCCGAATCCCAGCGAGCTTCTCAATAAGCTTTTGCAAGACTTGACCGTCATAGAGATCATCTTGAATGTTCTTCACAACAATTCTCTCCTCAGCCACCTCGTCATTGATCCAACTAAAGGTTAAAACGTTTCTTAACTTATAAACATGATCTTATAGTTTGAAAAATAAGAAGTCAATCAAATTTCTTGATCAAATTACTAACCCAAGAAGCAGACGAACGACCTCGTGAACCCGAGGATCGTCGCTGGATTCTCTCGTCAAGAAGCGACGCTCAGTTCCTGAAAAAAGGAATAAACTTTGTACTTTCTTATTATACCATGTCATTATCAATCCTTCTCGTAAAATTTCCATTTTGATTTTTACTTTATTGATTTGAAAACAAATTGAAGATGGATATAAGAAAGGAATTTGCAAGCAATTGCAAGAGAAAGGCAACATTAGGATTTGACTAAATGAAGCCCATAGATGATTCAATCTCACACTGATAGCCAATCTCACACTGATTCCGAATCTGCTTTCCGTTTTTCCAAAATCATTTTCTATAAGAAGTTATATGTGTTTTAAGTTTTAAGGTGAAAATGCGAATTTTAAGCGGATGCCTTTATGATGGTTTTCTCACAGGCCTCGAACGGGGCTCGATGGTGTAGTGGGTTAAAAGTTTGCATACTTAACGACCGCAACTGTTTTTGCTCGAGTTCGATTCCTTTTCGCAATACTTTTGTTTAGTGTTTTGATGTTTTAACACCTGACTAGGGAAGACCGTCCACTCAAGGTGAAATTTCAGAACGATGGGGAATCCAAAGCTTTTCATGGGGAATCTAATGCTGCTTTTAGTTTTTCCTAAATAGCAATGCAAGTTATTTAGCAAAAAACGTTTTTGGCATTTCTATTTGAGGCGCGCACACTAACACACTAACTTTGCTTTACAGATGCCGTGGTGGCCTAATGGATAAGAGATTTGTCTCTAAAACAAGCTATTCCTTTTCGTCAAACGTTTGTTTAGCGTTTTGATGTTTTAACATCTGAATTTTATCTGCCTTTAAAACTATTATGTTTATAGTATTTTATTTTTTAAAAACTATGAAATTAGCATTGAAAAAAAGCCGATTGTTGCCTCCGAAACCTCAGAAATATCCGACTGTTGACTTTTCTTCAAAATTCACTCAAAGAAATTCTTGATCTCGGGCTTCTTGGCATAAATTTGACAAGATAAGAAGCGAAATAGGCTCTGGCTAATAGCACTAATAGCAAGAGCTCTGGCTAATAGCAATAATAGCAAGAGTTCGTGTCTCGAAAGCCGAAGAACCGAAAACGACCACAGAAATTTCCACAGCCTCGCCAACTTTGTCTAGCGAATCCACGCCAACCACAACAAAAGTGCCAACTACTGCACGAACACGAAGAACGATCGAACCGCCAACAACGACAATTCACACAATGCCAAAAATAATAGAAAATTGCTTTTTTTGTGATGTAGAAATCAAAAATGGTATGCAAAAGTGCCGTAGATTTTAAAATACAAATTTTAACAACTACAACTGGCATAACAGAGCACCCTAAACTTCTTTTGTCATGAAAAAACATTAAATAGCATACCCTTAGGGAATTTATCTCTTATTTATCTTTCAGATTTTAACTTCAAACCTTCAGCAATCTCAATCTTCTTCGAAACGGCTGGAATCAACGCGTAGTCGAGCGCCTCACGTCCATCGTGATCAAGCTGAAAAATCGAGTTGAAAGCTGTATTTGAATTTGAATTTGAATTTGGATTTGAATTGCAAGTAAACCTTGAAAGCTAAGTTTAAAAGATAGAACAAAAAAAAAGAAATTCAATTTGAAAATAGTCGCTTACACCATTGTAAATAGTCGCTTACACGCTTACAGTCGCTTACACGCTTATACGCTTATACGCTTACAGTCGCTTACACGCTTACACCCGCTTACACCAAAGCTGGAGCAGCTTGCTATAAAAAAAACCCAAACTTGAAACAAACTATTGGACAATTCTCTTGCACAAACTTAAAACTCTGAATATCAACGTTGGCGCTTTAAAGTACAATCCCCGGCTACCGTAATCCTAAGCTAATGCTTGCCAAACTTGCACTAGCTCTGGTTACGCTAGCCCAAGCAAGCTTTAGACCCGAGTCGACTTTCGGAAAGTTTGTGAAAGGATGAAAAATTGACAACTGGTTTTTTTCAAAATATAAATAGCTTTATCAATTTTGAACTGATTCTCTCACCAACCTGGTTAACTTCTTTCCCTTCTTGTTCTTGTGGATCTTGTGGTTTCCCCGGCGCATCTCCCGCCTCTTTTCCATCTTTTTTCTTTCGTGACAAAGTTCCCGAAAGCTTGTCCATAAACGATTCGCTCTGAAAGTAAATCTTTTAAAATTATATAAATTTTGAATAAAATAATATCAAGATACGATCTGGTTCTAAATCTGAATCTGGTTCTGGCTCTAGCTCTGGTTCTAGCTCTGGTTCTGGATCTGGTTCTGAATCTGGTTCTGAATCTGGCTCTGGATCTGGTTCTGGCTTCCACTAGTTGATTCTGGACTTGAATCTAGCCCTGGGATTTGCCTGGATTTAGATCTTTTCCTAGCCCTGTGACCTGGCCCTAGCCCTGGCCCCCTAGGCAATGCTTCCAACTCTGGGGCTTAACTTGTTTTGAAAACCCCCACTAGCCAGCCCTGTCGACTTTTCTACTAGATCTCTGAACCTGAGGTGATATTTTTTCATGGTCAAGATACGATTTTTGAGTAAATCTGAAAAGAATCTGAAGAAGTTGAGTATTACAGAAGTTCAAGATCATTTGAATTATTCGCTGAGATTTGCCATTTTACCGTATTTTCTCTAATCCTAGTGCATCCCGACGAGCCGAGTTGGTGACTATTTTACGGTTTCCAAGTTTTTGCAGAAGCTCAACACTCAAATCCCCCCCAAGATCTCATCGTCAGCTACCTTCTCCAATCCCACATCGATAGGTTTTGATAAGTGCTTTTCGAGATTTCGAGGAATTTAGGCGACGCTCAGGGTGCACTACTATTAGAGAAAAGACAGTAGTTATCTTTAGATATTTTGCTTTAGATCTTAAGTCTTTAGATCCTTCGTCTTTAGATCTTTAGCCTTTAGATCTTTAGATATTTTAGATAATCTGTAATACTTCTACAAATAGCTAACTTTAGATATTAGTATTTTATCTTTTTATCGATTTGTTCTTAACAATTAAAACAATCTTTTTCCTATAGCTCACCTTTTTCGAGCGCATCGTGTCGGTTTGTCGAGTCTCTTGCCGAGTCTCTTGCCGACGAATCTCTTGTGCAGCCATCCCACTTTGAATCATTTTTGAGATGACTAGGGAAAAAAATTGTTAAAAGTAGCTATAGAATTTATAAAACGAAAGCTCTGATTCAAAAAACTCTGAAATAATAACGAAAATGGGTAAAGAAATCTTGTCAAACAAACTAGAAAGGCAGTGGAAAATTTTAAACGATACAAGTGAGTTATAAAACTATCTGATAAGAGTCAATTTTATGCAGAAAACTTTAAGACAACAAAAAATGAACTTTTATTTGTAAAATGTTCAAGAAAAAGATTAACAAAAGCCAAGCAAAGCAAAGCAAAGCCAAGCAAAGCAATTTTTAACATAGAAACAATAGATTTAGTCCAAAAGTTTGTACTTTGAAAATGAATTTATTTAAATGTAAATAAAAAGACGAAAATTGTAGTTAAAAGAAGAATTCTTTTGGGGCATTCGTTGTGCATTTTACAGCGTTTCTCCGCCCGCTGGCTCCCCAGCAAAAAAAGAGATTAAGAAAATAGAAGAGAACGTGGAGAAATGAGAAAAGAAAGGGGGAAAGGAAAGGGAATTCTTGATCGATATTCAGTCACAACAAATGACTCACAGAGATTTGAGAGAAAGAGAAAGAGAAAGAGAAAGAGAGAAAGAGAAGGATGCCAAATAAACATATTGTGTTGAATTTAAAGAAATACAGTGGTTGGAATATCACTCCTTTTAGCTAAAGCGTTTTCTAAGTCAAGCTAGAATCTCACAATCAATAAAAGAGGATTTTTGAGTTTGCGGCAAAGTAATGACAAGAGGTAAAACTCTTCTGGACTTCGAGAAAGAACAGATCGAAGGATACACTACGATCAGTTGATACACAGTTGATCAGGGTCTCTCGAATTTACTAAAAGTCGCTCCACTGCGAGGCAGAAATGGGCTTTCTTTGAAATTATCAAAATCCAACTCCTCATTTAACACTGCCTTGTATTTTTACTCAAATCGTTTTTCTAAATTGTGGCATAACCTTTAAACTCCGAATTCTTGGCATCTTTCCCTCGTTTTAAGAAATGAAATTGATTTAGTATCTTTTGCCTAAGTGCACTATTCCTATACCTTATCGTATTCTCATAAAATTCTAGTTTTTTTAATCTTTTTCTTTAAAGAATTTTCATTTTTCATTTTTATCATTTTTATACTTTCTTTTTTTCTTTTGTATGTCTACACTTTTTCGAGTTCCTCTTGAATAAAGTAATTGGCATTTGTTGGTTATACATCCACAAAGACTCATCTCGGTGAAGCATCCCCATCCGAGTCTTCTCGGTTATCGATTCTCGTTCAACTGATCGACTGATCACTTCAGACGAGCACTCTACTTCACTTCATTGAACATAATCACCCCTTACAAGTTCACAGCTTCTTGCTTAACCGAGTTGAGTCTGTGGATTCTCTGTGGATGTAAAACCGACATGTACCCAAATTAGATTTTCGCTTGATATAATTCAAATTTTGGTACTTGTCAGTTTGTCGGTTTGTCGGTTTGTCGGTTATACATCCACAAAGACTCATCTCTTTGAAGCATCCCCATCCGAGTCTTCTCGGTTATCGATTCTCGTTCAACTGATCGACTGATCACTTCAGATGAGCACTCTACTTCACTTCATTGAACATAATCACCCCTCACAAGTTGTCAGCTTCTGCTTGCTTAACCGTTTTGAGTCTCTGTGGATGTATAACAGACAAGTACCAAGTAATTATATATCTCATCATCCAATCGTTTGAAAGAAAAGTCTTGTACTTGTTACCACTTTTGCATTTCATAACCAACAATTGCACATCCCATTTTGCATCTATCATTTTTAGAGTCAATTGAGAGCTACAACTCTCACAGCTCCACGACAGATACACTACTGGACAATGAAATATCATATTCGAAAAAATATCGTCACTTTCGCGCGTCTGTAACTCCCTTGTCTTTACCGCATTTCTAAATATTAATATTATCATTGTGTAGCCATTGAAAAGAGCTTTTAGAAAATGTTTAACACTAATAGTTTAAACTCAAAGACAAGCGAGTTACAGACGCGCGAAAGTGACGATCGTTTTTCAAATATCATATTTCATTGTCCAGTACTGTACCTATCAAGTATTTAAAACTCGTTTTTGCTATACAGAAGCAAGTAAACAAGTTGCTCAATGTTCGGTGCCTAATTTGCCCATCGAATGATCTCGTACCCGTCCTTTCTCCATCTTTTTGTTTATCTTCATCTAGTGCTGCTCTTTTTTCGTGCCAAAACAAGCGAAATTCAATCGCTTCCAAACACAGAGTATAGCAAAATGCAAAAAAAAAGAATCTTTTTGAGTGTCAAATTTCGCAAAAAAAACGCATGAATACATATTACTGGGCTAAAATTGGAATAAGGGACCAATTGAAAACGCAAAGTTGTATGCTAATTTGAAATTTGAATGGAAATTTGAAGAAATTTGAAGAAATTATTTATTTCTTAGATTATTCAAGATATTTAGGTAAATATCTAACTACAATAAAAGCTAAAGATAACAAGAATCTTTGTGAAAATCCACTTTTCGCATCTTCAAGCGGAGAAAACTCGGCCCATCGATCGACGAACTAAATTTTAATTGTTATAAGACACAAAGTTTGTGTTTGTTTATCTATTCAGTTATAATTCAAATCCCAGTAGAGGTTTTGATATAATTTTTGAGGATAATATGTAATCGATTACGGCAGTTCAGCCTGTCAAGTTAGAATTAGAAAAATCTCTAAACGTTTTTGAGTAAAGTTGAAAAAATTGAATTTGGCGGTGAGATCAAAGTCTAGAGGCTTGGCTTAGCCTTTATTTTAAGGAATTTTATGGTTTATGGTTGCTTCAACAAAAAGAACTTTGGCTTTGATCAAATAGCTTTGATCGAGTAGCTTTGGTCGAAAAGCTTTGATCCACTAGCTTTGATTGAAGAGCTTTGATCGAATAGCTTTGATCCACTAGCTTTAATCGAATAGCTTTGATCGAAAAGCTTTGATCGACTAAAAGAGTTGATCAAAGTTTATCGTGCAATTCATTTTACTGCACAAGATTTGCATTTCAAAAAACTTTCTACACAAAATTTGCTTCTGTTTTACCTCTTCAGAGCTATAGTTGGACTTTCCATTTTCCCCGGTCCACATGAAATTCACAATGAATTGCCGCGCCGGTCCGGGTCGATCTGTTGAAGGGAAATGACCGGCACCCTGAAAATTTCTCTGTCATCTGCAGAAAAGTTTCTAACAAACCTTTACAGTCATCAAATCGAAAATCACTCCACTTTTCGCCGTGTACGTCTGAATGTAGCCGGCTGTTTGTTCAGAGAAATACCAATATTTGCGTTTACTTGTCTGAAACAACAAACAATACCGAACTGATGAGAGCTCTGGAAGAAAAACCTGGAGCCAGATCCAGATCTAGGCCAGATCCAGATCTAGGCCAGATCCAGATCTAGGCCAGATCCAGATCTAGGCCAGATCCAGATCTAGGCCAGATCCAGATCTAGGCCAGATCCAGATCTAGGCCAGATCCAGATCTAGGCCAGATCCAGATCTAGGCCAGATCCAGATCTAGGCCAGATCCAGATCTAGGCCAGATCCAGATCTAGGCCAGATCCAGATCTAGGCCAGATCCAGATCTAGGCCAGATCCAGATCTAGGCCAGATCCAGATCTAGGCCAGATCCAGATCTAGGCCAGATCCAGATCTAGGCCAGATCCAGATCTAGGCCAGATCCAGATCTAGGCCAGATCCAGATCTAGGCCAGATCTAGGATTTACTTCAAGCTTGAAAACCATAAAAGGTACCCAAACCTGTCAGAAGCCAGGTCTAAACCTAGCTTCTAACTCTCAGCTTCCTAGCCTTGTCTTTCTTTCTACATAGAATTTTGTAAAGCATCTCTACCGGGCAAGGCATGGATCAGAACAGAAGCCAAGCCAGGATTTGGGTTTGGCTTTACTTCAAGCCCAACCCTTTAGGTAAACTAGAAGAAGAGCCTTTAAGAAGACTTAGATTAGCCAGGGCTTAGCCAGACCCGACTTAGAAGCAAGACCCGACTTAGAAGCCAGGCCTATGATATACAGGTCTTGTAACAAAGAATCAAGAACCAAAGCCCATTCAGAGCCAGTGCTCATTCAAAGAAGCCTTCATTTAAACAAACAAACAAACAAACCTTCATTCCATTTCTGTCAGCCAGTCTCTTCATAAACCACGCGTCACCCAAATAATTGCATACTGTATCCACATCTCCGTTGTGAATCAGAAAACGAAAAGATGGATTTGTGTTTATTTTGAGAAATTCCTCAAAAATTGGAGTTAAATCTCTGTATGTCACGTTGTATCCATCATACATTGGATCACTAAAAATACTTTTACAAATCAAAATCTTCTAATCTTCTAATCTTCTAATCACTTGCAATCTTGCCATTCGAGTTTAGCGTCTTGCCAAGCTTGATCAATGTGAAGAGCCTGGAAATGCTGGTTTTGCTTCAGTTTCCGAATTATCTTCTACTTTCAACACTTCTGGACGTTTCGCCCAAGCGGTGAGGAGAAGCTCATTCCAACAAGGATAACCGAATTCGGTGTCCGTTGACCCGTAGTTGAAGCCTTGCTGAAGTGAGATTCAAGAAGTTCTAATTGAGGAAAGATTGCTTCAATAATTGCGCTTTCATAAAGTTTTTGAACTTAAATTTTCACAAGTACAAAACCAAAGAAACCAAAGAAAATCTTTCCCAAAACCCACCGCTGGATTTTCTCTCTTCACACGATTTCTCGTCATCCTTTTCCTCATCAAATGCTCTCTCTTTCGATTTTTCTTTGTCTTTCGTTGCATTCGACGATCTTACAATATAATCTCATTTCTAATAGACAACTTTCCTTACTTAACGAGCTTTTCTTGTATTCATCAAGTGGTGAATCCATATAACAATCTTGATAATAGTTGTACTCGTCTTGGCTAAATTTATTCTAGAAATGATAAGCCCAAATCGACTCACTCTTCCGGCATATTGACCAATTGTTCGATCTGAAATTCTTTTCTTCAAACATTTTCCCTTAGAAGTCCCTCTTTCCCCACCAAATCCCCGCATTTCGATCCATCAGATTCATATTCTAATCCATCAATCGTTATCATATAATCAACAAAGTTGTACGTTTCCAAGTCACCAACAGTGGCTCCTGGTGTCGTACAATTCTTCTTCAGGAATTGCATCTCTCTGAAATCACATAGAACAATGGGAAATTGACTTAATCTAGAATCAAATGATTCAATTAGATCCAAACTGAAATTGGATTTTTGTATCACATATGACAATATTGAAGTTCGACTGTATTTACACGCAGACGCAGATTTACATCACTAGACTCTATTGATTGAGTCCAGGAAAACGTCCAAGTCCAGTCCAATATTGGCTTTTCTTTTTTTTTTAATTCTTTGGTATGACAATCATATGACAATCAATCAATCAATCAATTTTGTTAGTTTTAAATTAAACATCTTTTACTTAGTGATTTTGTTTTACTAGAAATCTACTTACTCCACAGAAACCATCGCGTGATAAGCTGACCAAATGACTTGAGAATTGTAAAGATATTCGACATGCATATAACCATTTCCGATATTTGATCCCTGATAAAGTAACGAGTACTTTTGCATCTTTATCCCCCTCACCAATCAAGACATGCAAATTCCTCTAGCATTTCTCTAGTTGGCTAAAGATACCGGCAAAATAGTATAAAGCTTTATTGGAGTTTTATTAGAGTTTAAATTCATTCATTTTTTAGCTTAAATCTATTCAAAAACTATATAAAACTTAGGATAAAATCTGCTAAAATTTAAAGATAAAGTAAATAGTTAAAGATCAATTTGCATAATTAACTTGTTTGACAGGGAAAAGAACCAGAAAGTTCTTGGCAGAAGAACCAACGAACGTAAAGACAATTAAACTTAGCCTAAATGAAAACAAATTGTAAAATCACCTTTCACTTCACTAAATTTCTCATTTTTCTCAAGAAATAGAATAGAATTTAACGCATAAAATACCTGAAAGTTTTTATTCAAGAAATCTCCTGAATTGATTCCTTTAGCAAGAGCTAGAGTAAGAGTTGGCACATAGACACCCGCGTAGGATTCCCCAGAGAGGAAAAATGATCGATTCGAGTAGTTTGGATAGCTGAAAATCGATTTAGTGCTTCGTTTGACTACGTTGTTTTGCTATCAACTGACTGAGCCGCCGAAATGCTATCCGACCTATACCATTCGACGCAGAATTTTATGCTAATTCCGACTATGTATTCCGTTCTTGCTAAATGACAATCTGCAAGGAGTTATAAGCGTTTAAAGTTTTGTTAGGACTTTGAAAATGTGGTCGGCCATTTGGGACTTAGCGGCCTTCTTGCGGACTAAATTCGGTGCAGTTGTGGCCGAGTGGTACAGCGGAGATGTGGATACAGTATGCAATTATTTGGGTGACGCCGAGTGGTCCGATTCCAGAGTCCTCACAAGTTCGACTCCAGCTTTGGCTTTTGCTTTTTTCAAGAAGTGCTGGCTAGTGTTCTTTGTGCACGCGCAGAATCACATTCCATCTGGCACATCGCTTTCCATACATAAAGCCATAAGGTAATATTGATCAATCAAAGCGAGCGACAGCTGGATTCAACGATTCAAGCGAAGTATCAGGAGGCCTCACAACGGTAGAAAGAAAAGATTGAATAGTTTAAGGGAAAATATATTGAGTACTTGGTCCACCATTCACGAGCTCACGAGGGAAAGTCAACTGGCTGAGCCGGCCAAATGCCACCTATACCATTCGACGCAGAATTTTATGCTGATTTCGAATATATATTCCGTTTCTGCACAAATCTGCTAGGAGTTATAAGTGGCTAAAGTTTTGTTAGAATATATGTGGCCATTTGGGTCTTAGCGCTCTCCTTGCGGACTAAATTCGGTGCAGCCGTAGCCGGCTGGTACAACGTTCGTTTCCAGAGGGAAATCTCGCAGCTTCGATCCCGACTTTGGGTTTTTCTTCTAGTTAGGAGGATAACTAAATTTGTTTCCAAGAAAAGCATTAGAGATCAAGGAAAGGTCTAGATTGAAGCTTAAATGTCACATTGAAGCTTGTAAGTAGCTTACATATCACAGTCTGATACACTTCTGTTTCTAACCCAAATTTGCAAGGCCAACTCTTATTCGCTCAGAAGCAAAGCTTGACTTACACCTACACTACTGAAATATCATATTTGCAAAAAGATCGCCACTTTCGCGCGTCTGTAACTCCATTGTCTTTACCGTATTTCAAAATATTAATATTACCTTTGTGTAGCCCTTGAAAAGAGCTTTCAGAAAATGTATAACACTAATAGTTTAAACGCAAAGACAAGGGAGTTACAGACGCGCGAAAGTGACGATCTTTTTTCAAATATCATATTTCATTGTCCAGTACTGTAGCTTTTCTAACACTTTCTGAGCCAAACCTTGAGAAGAAGTCTTTCAAAGCTAGATAATTCATTTGACAAGTCTGATCATCGGTTGCCTCTGCATATGTGAAATTGGTTGTACTATAGGAGAAACCGACGCCAATTGGTGATTCGATGAATAGAAGATTTGCTCTCTAAAAGTTTATACAAAGAAAACAGGATTCTTATTACGTAATTCCACGAATATTTGTTTTCATATAATGTGCTCCCATCATCTCCCACATAAAATGGACCCATTTCTTCAAAAGCGCCACCAAAAGAGGAACAACCGGGTCCTGAAAGGCAAAGTTTTCGAATGCTTATTTTGCTTTCTTATGGAGACTTTGCGTCTAAGATCGAACATGATATGAAACAAAGAATTTATAGCTCATAACAAATGGCAGATGATTTACTGGTTCACTGGGTAACACTTAGGAGAACAAGGATTTAATCGCGATTAGATTAAACTGGAAATTGGACTTTACGGTATCCCTGACCCTTTTGTAGACCAACAAAATGTTACCTCCATTAAACCAGATCAATAATGGATCAGTACTTGGATTTGTCTTTGACTCAACGAGCCTGAAAAGGAAATAAATTTAATGAATGATAACAAATGGCCGATGATTTACTGGTTCACTGGTTAACCCTTAAAACGACAAGGATTCAATCACACATGATAGACTTTTCAATTGTTTGACTTATGACTAAATTTTTGTACGCTGACAGCTTTAATTTAGTAGCTTTTGACGAAACTCTATACCGTAAATACTGTAATAGTACCCAACCGCCCTCGTACAGTCGCGTAGTCGCAAATGTTTTTTAGTATTTCACTTTTTTCAAAGCACCCGTACTTTCAAAAAGTGCGTCTTTGGTATCAAAAAATAGCTGAAATTCAGCGCTATTTTTTGATACCTAAGCGCGCATTGTAGCATAAACCAGTGTCGAGAAAAACACGTTCAAAGCTAGACTACACAACACTCCGCACCGTCATTATGGATACTATTACAGTATTTACGGTATGAACAATTGCCCACTCACCAATAGTACATTTTCCAGCTTCCATCCTTATTTCCCCTCAAATATCCTGAGAAAACATCGAAATTTTTCTTGAAGCTTAAACCCGGTAGATTGGTTACCGGAAATTTTATTGTTTTGAAAAATCGGAAATTTTATTTTTTAAACTCACTTTATCTTGACTAGGATTTGCCGCAAAACTCTCGAAAACCAAAGTGAAACTGATCAGTAAACATAGCATTGTTTTATGTGAAATATTTGAAGTGAAACTTTATGCGATTATTTTTGAGGCGTGCCATTGCAAAAATGTGATAAGAAACTACCAAAGAAGCGAAAATTTTTAGTCAAGAAAAAGAAAAGCCAATATTGACACTTGGACGTTTTCCTGGACTCAATTCACTGTAGAGTCTAGAGTAGTAAAATTGTTTAAAGGGGGTTTTTTTTTTGTTGTCCTTTTAGAATAACCCTGTCAACTTTGTATGTCAAATTTTAATCCTTATTTATCTCTGCTTCTTTCGTTTCATTATTCCAGCTTAGAGATTTCCAGCTTAGGGTGTGTTCCTCGCGAGTAATAAGAAGAAACATGGTAATTCTAAAGAGTTTAACTTGAATCTATCATTCTCAAAATGTTCACAATCCAAAATTTCGCACGAAGTTTCGAGGGCTTTAATAGTTAGAGTGTGTTCCTCGCAAGCAATACGTTTTCTAAAAACGCAAACTTGGCAAAAAAATCACCGTACTTTTGGCGAAAATTATTGCAAAAAATTGGCGCAAAAAAATCACGAACGCTGAGTTATTTACGATTTCTTTTAAAGAGATATTCAACTGTTTAACTGATTTGGTGGCAAATTCTCTTCAAATGTTCCTTGATTGTAAATTGGGACTTGGACTTGGGCACTTAGAGGTAGCCAGGGTTGCCTTGATTGGAATTACCACTTGTCTCGAGCCCAATGATAGGTGTCACCGAGTTCATTTGCGTTACCGCCCGATGCACTCAGAAGAGTACAAATCTCCGTATCCGGGTACGGGAATATTAACCCGTTTCCCTTTCGATTGCCGAGAGAGAAGAGACTTCCCGCTCTCAGTGATACAAGACTTTCGTCAGTATCTTAGGATCGACTGACCCACTGACTGACTGACTGTGTTTTGACTCAAATCAGGCTAAGGTTCAAGTATTCGAAGAAACATGGTAATTCTAAAGAGTTTAACTTGAATCTATCATTCTCAAAATGTTCACAATCCAAAATTTCGCACGAAGTTTCGAGGGCTCTAATAGTTAGAGTGTGTTCCTCGCGAGTAAAACGTTTTAAAAAGTTTTTTTAAAAAGCACTGTTGACAAAAAAAATCACCGAACTTTTGGCGAAAATTATTGCTAAAAAATGACGAGCCTCGCATTATATATGACACTTTTTAAAGATACTCAGCCGTTTAACTGATTTCGTGGGAAATTCCCTTTCAATGTAAAAAAAATGATCTTTTTTGAAAAACCTGAGAGTAGGCTAGTTTCCGCAACTTTTTTTGCGCAACAGGGACATTTGTGCAACGGGGTCGTTTGCGCGACTTGCCACAACTTTCTTCTAAGTCGGCCAATCTTTATGATTTTGGTTTCATTTTGTTGCACTTATTGAGATCTACAAAATGAAACCAAAATCATAAAGCTTGGCACGCTTAGAAGAAAGTTATGGCAAGTTGCGCAAATGACCCTGTTGTGGAAACTAGCCTACCCCAAAAACCTGCGCAAAAAATTGCTTTTATATTTTTGTTCCTCGCGAGTAAGACGTTTTTTTTAAAACGCAAACTTGGCAAAAAATTACCGTACTTTTGGCGAAAATTATTGCAAAAAATCACGAGCGCTGACTTATATATGTTTTCTTTTAAAGAGATATTCAACTGTTTAAATGATTTGGTGGCAAATTCTCTTCACAAGTAAAGATATTCAATTTACTTGGCGTGTAAAGAGGATTACTCGTAGTTACTCGGCGAAAAACTCTCGATTAATCGAGTAAAAATTATTCATGCAAATTTTACTCGAGTAATCCGAGTATTTACTCGGAAAGAACACACTCTAGTCTAGAGATTGCGTTTAAATACAGTCGAACATCAGTAGGCTATGTCAATTTTTCGAAAGTAGGCTATGTCAAATTTTTCATAAACTTTTGTTAAACTTTCTTGAAGGATCAAAACCGAAATGTGATTCCAACATTTCTAACGTTTCATTAATAATAATACTTTATTCAAACGATAAAGTGAAAGAAATCATAGAGAAATGCACAGTGATACTTAATCATACAATACATACTGAAATCAATAAGCCAATTACTTACGGCAAAGAGCCACTAGATCTAAAGCATCGATACGTTTCTTGAATATGAAAAGCGACTGAATTTCTCGTATGTCGTTTCGGAGCAAGTTCCATAATCTAGCGGCTCTAACGGGAAATGAATTTGATAAAGAGGCATTGGAAGCAAAGGGAATTTGCAAAAGGAATGAGCCACCTCTGGGCCCTGACCGCGGTTTAATTTTGAAAAAGTCTATAAACAAAGGGCTAATCTGTTTACAACGGAGGATTTTGAAAGTTTCGACTAAATCAATGACAAAGCGACGATGCTGTAAAGTTTTTAGTTCAAAAAAAGCAAGTCTCTCCTCATAAGTAAAGCTAGAATATTTAGAATAGTCAATTTTCCATAAAGCGACTTTTGTGAACCTCCTCTGAATTTTCTCCAAGCGTTCAATAAAGACTTGTGCGCGGGGAGACCAAACAATAGAAGCATATTCTAAGATGGGCCGGATATAAGTCGTCAAGCATTTGCGGTAAGAGTTTAGGTTAGGATGAACAATTGATTTGAGAATACGGCTAGAAACAAAATTAATTCGAAAACTATTCGGTTCGACTGTATTTACATTTAACGAACTTCGATACAACGAATTATATATCGCTGATTTTTTTATATCAAAGTTCGATTGGAGTTAAAAGTAACAAAATTTTAAATAAATTTTCAAGTTTTTCCACTCAAATTGTGAGTGTTCAATATCGAAAAATTTTGAAAAATTTCCCCTTTTTTTTTGTTTCTTTGTTTCTCTGTTTTTTGCTTGAATTGATAAAAAACTAAAATTTATCTCTAACAAATATTTAAGCCGTTTCTTTTAGCAAATATTTTGCGAATGACAAATGATAGGGAGGGGTGAGGAATGACGAGAATTCGGCGACGGCGTGAAGAATCTCTCTCGGCAAATTGGGGATCGGAGATTGTAGAAGAACAATCTGAAATGGTTTCAATTCAGATTTTGAACTTAACGACTAGATGGTTTGTAGAAAATGACGCTAACAAAAAAAAAAACGCAACAGCTTTTTTTGAGACGAAATTTGGGGAAAAATAAAGAAAAAAAAATGGAAACCATAAAATGAATGTGTAAAATTTTAGCCCACCCGTCCCTACTACGTAGCCAATATATGGACAATATGTGGTCAATATCTGGCTAGCAAAATCCTTTAGCCTTAGGTAGCACAGCGCTTCACACATCGGCCATTATATGATCAATATATAGTCAATATATGGCTAGCAAAAGCCTTTAGCCCTAGGTAGCACGGTGCTCCGCAAATCAGCCAATATATGACCAATATATAGTCAATATATAGTCAATATATAGTCAATATATATCTAGCAAAAGCCTCTAGTTAAAAAGTACATTTATACACACGAAGCTAGTACAAAAAATACAACCCCTAAGCCTAAATATAGGAAAGAAAAAAACCCATATACAATTCGGAATCAGCGTAAAATTCTGCGAATAATATTTGGCTCATGTCATTTGTCCAGCCTATTCTGTTGACTGGCTAGCCTATTCTTGTAAGAAACAAGACTCTTGGGCCAGTCAGCCATAACCACCTAGTTAGATGAAAATTTTAGAAATCAATTAGACAACCTCTGTACATTTGAAAGGTCTTGAAATCGGGCTTTTACAATGCCGAATAATATATGGGTCATGTCATTTGATCAGTCATTTGACCAGCCTATTCATTTTGATCTAATTGATATCTGTAACCTGTGATGACCGGCCGCCATTTCATCATAAGTCAACACATAAAATCCCTCCTCGAGAAGGGATCGAATGAAACGATGAAATTCGTCTTTCTGATTATCGTTTTGAGCCACGTGGACTTCGATGTTCACCTGTAAAAGTAGGGATGAGCTAGTTGAATTCTAGAGCCTGTTAGCCAGGCTCTAGAATGTTAGCCAGGCTCTAGAATGTTAGCCAGGCTCTAGAAGGTTAGCCAGGCTCTAGAAGGTTAGCCAGGCTCTAGAATGTTAGCCAGGCTCTAGAAGCCAGACAGTCAGAAGCCAGGTCCAAGCCAGAAGCCAGGGAGGATAAGAATCGACGCCGATTTCAAGTGAAAAGTTCTTTTTGCCGATAACTATCATTTTGTTTTTATTTGATGCTTTGTATACGAAAAATGGCAGAAACAAATCGGCTACTTGATTTCCGGCCATATTCGACAAACTTTTGTTGATAAGGATCTCCTGCCGTGGCAGACAGATTTCAACGTGTCAACTGGCAAGCCACTCCCCCCGCAGAAAATCAGAATCATTTCTTTTTTGGACTTTCCATTTGAGATGAGTTCGAGCGATGATGAAGTTATTGAAGATGATAAACCAATGATAAACCGACGTACGTCATTGTTCATTTATCACAATTGGAAATTTTGCTGCAACATTGCCATATTTGCGATTTAAAGGAAAGTCGAGAACAATCATTTGGGTAAGGAATCGAACTTGCCTCATAGCTCAGGCTCATGTCATAAAAAGTTCATAAAGAAAGCAATGAGGATTTAGCTTTAGAGCACAAAAAAAGTTCGATGAATTCTCAAAACAGTAACTCTGTTGTCGATGATGATGAAGACGACTTGATGAGTGCTAGATTAGCCAAAAACTTGCATTTTAGTGCTGATAAATGCCAGCGAATATGGCAGAAAATCAATCAGCCGATTTGTTTCTGCCATTTTTCGATATACAAAGCATCAAATAAAAGCAAAATAATAGCTATTTGAGAAAAGAATTTCTTCACTTTGAATTGGTCTTGATTCCCTTCCTTTAAGCCTTCTGTTGGTGCTCATAGATTTCTTTTTGAACTAAGCCAACGGTCAACCAAGGTCGGCCAAGACTTCGCTTTTGATTTAATCCAAATTTCAACGAAATTTGCCAATGAATTGCAAAAGCCAGACTTCAGCATATCTATTTTCACTCTTTTCATTCACCTGACACAGTGTAACCCCTTCTTTCGCCGCATTCTCACTCAATAACAACTTCAACATGTCATACTCAGCCCATTCAACATCGATAAAAATATAGTCGATGATTGATCTAGAAAACTTTTTAAGTTAAAAAAATCTTTCTTTTTCTCTAAACTCTTTGACATCTTCTTTCAGAAAAGCGAATAATGGCCGGCCTTTCATCTTTTGTCGACTCAAGTACTTTCCTAAATTTGATGTGAATTAAAGTTGCAAAGTGTTAGAAATTTAGATTAACCGCTTCAGAGCCGACATATTTGATTACTACAAGTATATCAATCTCGTATCAATTTTAGTAACTGATTTACGTTCCACAATTATGGTAACCAGTTTTTTGGAAAACTATTCATTTGCAAAAAAGTTTCTACAGAAAGTACCATTTGCTATATACCATTTGAAAGCTCTAATTCTCAGCATCATTAATATAGCAAAGATTTTTTGGGCAGAGCTAATTCTTGACTCTTACTGGCCTTCGGAATGAGCTCGCCGCTAGCACCCCACGTCGATCTGCCATTTTTTTTGTGGTTTTAAATGTCAGAAGTGTTTCGATTATTATTATTTTCAAGATTATTTTCAACTGACTAACCTTTTTCTCAATTCTTTCAATTCAAAATAAAGCAAATGTGAACGGAGCATTTGCTCATAACTTGCTCACAAATTGTGAGCACATGCTCCGCTTGTGTTTCGCTTTTAGTTCTTATTTGGTTTCTATTTGTTTCCTATTTGGTTCCTATTTTGTTTCTATTTGGTTTCTATATGGTTCCTATCTGGTTTCTATTTGGTTTCTATTTGTTTCCTGTTTGGTTCCTATTTGGTTCCTATTTGGTTTCTATATGGTTTATATTTGGTTTCTATTTGGTTTCTATTTGGTTTCTATTTGGTTCCTATTTGGTTTCTATTTGGTTTCTATTTGTTTCCTGTTTGGTTCCTATTTGGTTCCTATTTAGTTCCTATTTGGTTTCTATTTGGTTCCTATTTGGTTTCTATATGGTTTATATTTGGTTTCTATTTGTTTCCTATCTGGCTTCTATCTGGTTTCTATTTGGTTCCTATTTGGTTCCTATATGGTTCCTATTTGCTCACAACTTGTTGCATTTTGCGGCAAGTAGTGAAATTCATGTTTTTCAAGATGGCTGCTTCTGCTGATTGAGGCACTTTTTGATTGTCATTTTGGTTTTAGAGCATTGAATTAAATAAATTTTGATAAAGTATGTAAAAATTTGATCGTATTCCTTGTTTTTTTCGGTCAAATTTTTACTTAGAAAACCACGAAAAATGGCAGATCACCGTTGGGTGCCTGCTCATTCCGAAGGCCGGTAAGGGTCAAAAATTAGCTCTGCCCAAAAATCTTTATTATATTAATGATGCTGAGAATTAGAGCTTTCAAATGGTATATAGCACATGCTAATTTCTGTAGAAACTTTTTTGGAAATGAATAGTTTTCCAAAAAACTGGTCACCATAATTGTGAACCACCGTGTAGACAGCACTTTGACGACACTTCGAACCTTAACCCATTCGAAACCGCAGTGTTTTTTCTTTTTTTTTTCATCTAAACACGATGTGCAACCGATGTGAGAAACCCATTTGCGTCAATTGTTATGCTAAAAAAACATAAAACCTGTTGTCGATTTTCTCTTGTTGAAGTCTCTTGTTGAATTGAAAAATAGAAAAAATTAGTATAAAATAGTTAATCTTGCAACATTCATATAACATTAAATATGAAACGTCTTTTTTTTTTGCCCACGTAACTTGTAGATCTGTTACAATTGGAATATACATGTAATGCAATGAATGTAATGAAGTAAAACAGCAAAAAAAAACCAATTAATTGGATGAAAATAGCTCAATTAAACGCTGCAGTGACTAAACTCAGGAACGGATCGCGATCAGCGGTCCGTTCCTGAGGTTTTGCTGCAGCGATGATTCGCTGCAGAAGTTTCGAATGGGTTAAATACCCTTATAAACCGCTCACCTCCAGCCAAAATACTCGAATCGGCCACATCTCCACCGGAAACGGCGTATTGATAGAATTTCCCAATCTAAATCAACTTTTCATCTCATTTCTTCCAATTTCCCCCTCACTTTCTCATATTTCTCTTTATTTCCCTCATCAACTGGATCGGCTCCGTGAAATGCGCAATTTGGAAGCATTTTCTGAAAGCTTATGTCTTTAAGATTTTCAAATCATTATCTTAAAACCTATTAAAATACAGTACGATTTTTCCCTTTTAACAACCTTAATCGTCTCTTCGGCTGTCGTGTCATGACCGATCCCTAGAGTCACAAAAGTGCATGGAGCTAACTGAATAATTTAGATAATCGAATGAAATCTTCCAAAGCATTAACCTACTTGATTTTTTGGCAAAATCATCTTTTTATCTTCGTCCAAATTCTTGACAGTAATCGGAATGGCGCCAAAGACATAACAATCACGAATGGCCTTCGCCGGACCGAGATCCCAAGTCTGTTTCGTTTGTTTCGTTTGTTTTGTTTGTTTATTTTTTTGTTGCAAGCAAAGATAGTTCAAAAATTATTTTACAGAATTTGGGCAACATTTCTAAAACGATTTCTCAATCTCTCACAGTCTTTGAAAGGCAAAAAAGCTTAAAAACAACTTTAGCTCAAAGCCGTGAAAAAGCTGATATTGCCAGTCTGTTACTTGAAATTGAAACTTTTACTCTTAAACCTAAAGCCTAAGAAACTTTATTTCTCACGATCCTTACCGGATTCTTCCTACTATAGCTGTTCAATCGGGAGCTTTACTGCTCACAAGTTCATACGGATGTTCCAAAAACAAAAGTTTCTCAACGTTTCTGATAGTTTGGAACTGACAAGCGAAGGTCAACTGACTGAGCCGGTGAAATGCTATCCGACCTATCCCATTCGACGCAGAATTTTATGCTGAATCCGAATATATATTCTGTTCTTGCTAAATCACAATCTGCAAAGAGTTATAAGCGTCTAAAGTTTTGTTAGGACTCTGAAATTTTCTTAGCGGACGTCTTACGGATGTCAAAATGTCCTACATTTTGGTCTTAACGGCCTCCTTGACCCGATTTGGTGCAACCGTGGCCGAGTGTTACAGCGTTCATTTTATGATCTCGCGAGTTCGATCCCTTTTGCTTTTTTTTCAAGAAGTGCTGACTAGTGTTCTTTGTGCGCACGCACAACATATTTCTTGTTGTCATACTTTTATAAAATAGAAAGAAAAACGTATCTTTATATCGCACCGAGATAACTTTATCGATGATTGTCGTCAATGTTAGTGACTAGGCTTTCTTTTTGTCTTTTTTTGAGAATTATTGTCGTAAGAGTGTAGAAAAAAACTTTATAAAAGTGTGACAATAAGAAATATGTTGTGCGCGCGAACAAAGAACCCTAGAAAAATCGAAAATGGGAATCGAACTTGTGAGGTCTCCTGATACTTCGCTTGAATTGTTGAATCCAGCTGTCGCTCGCTTTTTCATTGATCAACATTACCTTATGGTTTTATATATGAAAAGCGATGTGCCAGATGGAATGTGATTCTGCGCGCGCTCAAAGAACACTAGCCAGCACTTCTTGAAAAAAAGCAAAAGCGGGGGCCGAACTTGCGAGGTCTCACTCTGGAATCGGACGCTGTACCACTCGACCACGGCTGCACCGAGTTTAGTCCGTAAGGAAGCCGCTAAGACCCAAATGGAAACAAATTTAGTTATCCTCCTAGAACTAGAAGAAAAATCCAGAGTGGAGATCGAACTTGTGAAGTCTCCCTCTGGAAACGAACGCTGTACCAGCCGGCTACGGCTGCACCGAATTTAGTCCGCAAGGAGGCCGCTAACACCCAAATGACCACAAATATCCTAACAAAATTTAGCCACTTATAACTCTTGGCAGATTGTCATTTCGCAAAAACGGAATATATATTCGGAATCAGCATAAAATTCTGCGTCGAATGGTATAGGTCGGATAGCATTTCGGCGTCTCAGCCAGTTGACTTTCCCTTGTGAGCTTGTGAATGGTGAACCAAGTACTCAATATGTTTTCTCTTAAACTATTCAATCTTTTCTTTCTACCGTATTCGGGAATCGCAACTCGGGATGTCCGAGCATACATTCTCGATATTCTCGATCAATTCGCTCGATAAAAGAATCGCAAACGTTCCTGGTAGAGCCCGTCCAATCGTGAAGCTGAAAAGGGTTTCGAATTCTTGAAAAGCAGCCAAACAACCAATTTACCAATATGAAAAAGAATCCGCTGAGCGCAATCAAAATCCCGAGTGTTCCCTTGAAATTGCTGAGCATTTTTGATGAGCACAAAAGATAGATATGAACTAAATTTGTAGTCTAAAATAGTAATAAGAGAAACAGAACCTTTTGGAAAGCGAATTACTCATAAGTAAGAACTATTTATGAGTAATTCGCTTTCTAAAAGGCTTTCTTCTTTAGAAAACTACCGTAATCCTTTTTTTGGAATCAAAAATTAAGTAGAATAAAGAAGAAAATTTGAAGAGGATTACGTTAGCTTTTTTAAATTTCGGAAATTTTTAGAAAAAGGGTTAAACACGCGAAAAAGAAATCTCTAGAAAATCGAAGACTAAAGAATAAAGTAAAATTAAGATCTTGGAAAACAGATAAAGCAATTTTCATATATTTATATAATTGTTTATAAAATTTTACGCTAATTGCTCAAATAAAAAAGGAAAGATCAAGATTCAGAAAGAAAGATTTCTTGGATCGCTTTTGAGGAGAATGTTTATCGCAAAAAATTCCTCATTTGCTTTCAATTGATCAAAAAGGGAACACTTGCAAAAATGTGCAAAAATGTGATCCAATAAACGATTGAATAGGCTCTGAGCTGACAGTTTAAACTACTGGAGGCATGAGCAAAAACATAGCTCAAAAATAAGTTTCCTTCCTTCAAAAAGTTTCCAATTCCAATTCCAATTCTCAAAGCCGTTCCATTCCATTTTCCTATGCTATATTTTGTCTGTCTTCAAATCTTGATTTGTCATAAAAATCGTTTTTTTTTTTCTTTGCCATAAAACACGCAGCAAGGGGTAAATATAAAAAAAAATAGTTAAGTTAATAGAATTTGTTGTTATGCTAAATAAGCTTTTGGTGTTTCATAAGAATAAAATCTCAAATCAATCGAACAAATCAATTTTCGTCAAAATCCAGAGTATAGGATACCTCAAAATTACTTGAATCAATCTCCGTTTGCTTTTCCTCTTAATTATCTGAATATTTTGAAGCTGCTTTAAGTCCAAAGTGCTGCTTTAAGCAGAAAACCACTTTGGAAACAAAATTTAATGCTTTCAACAGGATGGGGAACCTGTCCACAAATTGTTCAAGACCACAAATTGTTCGTTGTGAAAGAAATCTCCCAGATTTCATCAAATTTAAACAATTGCCACCATCAAACTCCGATTTAAATCAATTTAAATTTTATTTACTCATTAAAAACCCTGCACCTGCTCGCAAAGCCCGAATTGTTCAAGATTGGTGTGAACGAAATTTCCCAGATTTCATCTGGATTTCCAATTTCCATCTAATAAATTTCCCAGATTTCATCAACTTTAAGCAGTTACCACCATCAAACTCCGATTTAAATCAATGAATCATTTGAAAAACATTTGAACATAAAAGCCTACAAGTTTGCGAAAGCTCAATTTTTCACAATCGATGCTAAAAAGAAGCGCGAAGATTGATCAAAAGACTGCCACGATTCAATGACATCGATCACCGAAACTTCCTTTTTACTGACGAGATGGTGTTCGCCATTGAGCAAAGTTTGAACACTTAGAACAACAGGATCAAAGAGCCAACCAAACCAAATGGTTTAACCTGCTGGATATCCCAAATCCGTCATGATCATCAGAATCACTTTTGATCGAAAGACTTCATTAATTTTTGTTCAACAGGGCGTCAAATTAAACGCAAATAATTATTCTGAATATTCTGAAGCATGGAGTGCTGCCTTAAACAGAAAAACACTTTGGTGCTTTCTGTAGGATGGGCCAAAAGGAAGCTTTATACCAAAAGTTCAAGTTTTATACCAAAAAAATCCCTTCCATTCTTGGCTACATGATGGGTGAAACAGCTTTTTTCAAAAAAGGTTAATATTTAATAGACAAAGCTCGAATTGTTCAAGATTGGTGTAAACGAAACTTCCCGGATTTCATCAGCTTTAAGCAGTGGCCCACCATCAAGCCTCGATTTAAATCCGATGGATTACTCAGTCTGGAGTGTTCTCGAAGAAAAGGCCTGCTCAAAAGCACATTCAAGCATTGATTCACTGAAAAAATCACTGCAGAAAGCTTGGGCTGAACTCGATGTTCAGCCACCATCGACAGCATTGGCATTATCTTTTAGCCACCATCGACAGCATTGACGATTTCGGCTTCTTGGCCGCTTGTCCAGCTGCACATAGAGATATTTTCGGGAAAAAATAAACTAAATTGCAATCTTATTCTCTAGAAAGCAATCTAGAGAATCAATTTCTTAATGTCAATTTTTGTTTTTTCGATGAAAAGGTTTTTAAACCATGAGTTTTATTGGTTTGGGTTATTTTGGGATATCTGTAGTTTAAACTGTCGGATCAGAGTCTATTCAATCGTTTATTAGATCAAATCAGATAACATCCGAATTTTATCCAATCCGGTTTTAATCAAAATTGATTTGAGGCCGTTTGAAGAAAATCTCATTCTCAACTGTTTTGCTGAAAGATGAAGCTTTAAGTTCAATGAAGTTCAATGATTAAGCTCCTAAATCGCCCTTGAATCCCTCAAATTTCAAAATTTTCATAAATCGATATCCAACGATAGAAGCCTGATATCGATGAATGTTATAAACTATTTAAAAGTTGTAAATCTCCTCTACAAAATCAGCTAAAACGTGTTTCAATTGATCGAAGCATTGAAGAAATTTCGAGGGCGAAATGCGAGTGACCAAAAAAAGGAATCGAGTCACTTTAGGGACAAGTTTAGTGGGGTCAAAATAGAGTTAGCTTCCCAAAGTTGAAGATTTAAAAAAGAAAGGATAACTATATATGAATTCATCAAAAAAATCTAACGGAAATTCATTTACAGAAATTTAGATAGAGCGTAAGTTCAAAACCCTCAAAATTGTCAAAAAAACCGGCTTTTTCACAAAAAAAAGAAAAATTATTGTAAAAACAAAGTTTTCCCATGAAATGATCTCAACTCTTAATTATTTTGAATGATTTGAATGATATTTGAATGATATTTGAATGATTTTGAACGAAGAGCGATCATTTTCCACTATATAGTCAAAACCGAACTCTTGTGAAAGTAGGGTTTTCAAAAAGTGCCCTTTTTTTTGGTCACTCGCATTTCGCCCTCGAAATTTCTTCAATTTCCGTAAACTAACTCAATGATTTTAGGATTAGCGTTGTTTCTTCTCGCTTTCTTCACACAAACACACGCGTGGGCACAATAGCTTTATGCTACGATGCCTACATGCAAGCATTTGGTCTACCAAGTTTACTGAGTGAGTGAAATTTTTATGGGAAATCAATTTTGATAGTTTGATAAAGTTATTTCGCATTTCACCCTCGAAATTTCTTCAATGCTTCGATCAATTGAAACACGTTTTAGCCTATTTTGTAGAGGAGATTTACAACTTTCAAATAGTTTATAACATTCATCGATATCAGGCTTCTATCTTCTAGTTCTAGACTTCTAGTTTTCCCATGAAATGATCTCAACTCTTAATTATTTTGAATGATATTTGAATGATTTTGAATGAAGGATGATCATTTTCCACTAGTCAAAACCGAAGCTAACTCTATTTTGACCCCACTAAACTTGTCCCTAAAGTGACTCGATTCCTTTTTTTGGTCACTCGCATTTCGCCCTCGAAATTTCTTCAATGCTTCGATCAATTGAAACACGTTTTAGCCTATTTTGTAGAGGAGATTTACAACTTTTAAATAGTTTATAACATTCATCGATTCTAGTTTATAGCAGCAGGTTTCTATCGTTGCAAATTTATGAAAATTTATGAAAAATTCGCATTTCTTATGCATGTACCGAATATTTCTCGTATTTTATCAACTCTTTGGTAGAGATTGCTCTAGAAATAGCTCTGCTTTTTGCTCTATAAGTTTTCTAGTGTCGATGAACCACAAAACCTTCAAACACACTGGCGGATCATCTTTTTTTGTCTTTTCTAAACTTTACGAGAAAGCTGACTCACTCAGTCATTCAAAAAAAACATTCAAAAAGGCGTGCCTCCTTTGCCGCTTATCAAAATCTCTCGGCTTCAAAGAAAAAGAAAAAGAAATTTACTAAAATTTGAAATTTCAATTTCAAAATGTCCCTATTCCATTCACTAATCCCATTTTTTTTCCTTATCATTAATGTTTCTCCAGAAACTCTCCTTTCCGAGACAATCAAGCTCAAAGATGCTAAAATGATTGAAAAATCGAAAATTTTGGATAATCATTTCAAAAGATTCGATAAAAGTGAGCTTTTTCATTCGTGTTTTGCAATTTTCAAAGATTTTCTGACGATTTTTCATTTTCAATGATGGAATTGAAAGCTTTCTTTTGAAAAATTTGAAAATTTCTGATTTTTACTGAAGTTTATAGATTTATTCTTTATTTTTCTTTTTAATTTGCTTATTTTTTTAATTATTTTTCATAAATTAGCGCAAATCCAGTCGAAAACGTCGTCCGGTTGAATCATAAAAGTGCATTGGTTGCGTAGAGTAAACTGAATGATTTTGAAATTCAATTCCATCAAAACTTTCATTGAATTCACTGAATTTTCAAGTTTAACATTGAAATTTCTTTTTTCTTAGCTAAATAAACTTTTGAATTTATCTTTTAAAGCTAAAAATAGCTTACTTTTAAATTTGGGAAATCAGCAAACATCGGAAAATGACCGCGATCAAGTTGAATCGCTCCCGGTCGATCCTAAATAGATTTATGTTTAAAAAAACTGTAATAAGAAAAGGTTTTCAAAGTATAACTTAAACTTTCCTTACCGTAAATACTGTAATAGTACCCCAGCCCCATAATGACGGTGCGGAGCGGTGCGTAGTCTAGCTTTGAACGAGTTTTTCTCGATACTGGTTTATGCTACAATGCTCGCTTAGGTATCAAAAAATAGCTGAAATTCAGGGCTATTTTTTGATACCAAAGACGCATTTTTTGAAAGTACAGGTGCTTTGAAAAAGCTTGAAATACTAAAAAACTTACGACTTACGACTGCGACTACGCGACTGTACGAGGGCGGTGGGGTACTATTACAGTATTTACAGTAAGTTACATTACATGTGTTTATTACAATTTATTACAAGTAAAATTTACAATTCTGTTTGCTAAAATCAAGCATGGCGCCTTTGAGAAATGGCGAAAGCGCAGCACACGCCGTAACTCGTTTTTTGCCTCAAATATTTCTGATTCCCTCCGTTTTGTTGAATCTACCTAAAAGATTTAGATTTTAACTTTTTTATTTGTATGTATGTATAATTGTACAACTCTTAACAGTACATCTTATCATTCTTAATCGTATGCCCACACTAGACATGAGAAAATTCCAAGCCGAACCTAATTCCACCGTCGTTTTCTCAGCCGTCTCTTCGCCAATTCCTCTGAAATTTTGTCTACAAGTAGAGAATTCTAATTTCTATTTGTGAGCAAAATTTCAGAACAATTGGCTAAGAGACGGCTGAGGAAACAAAGGTGGAATTTGACTTTAGATTTAGATTCGGCTTCGACTTTTTCCGTCTAGACTTCTAGACGGGTTATGGTAGAAGGCAAGGCAAAGTTCATTCTTTAGAACACTGACAACTTAACAAGCTTTATTTATTTCCCCTTTGATCAACTTTAAAGCAAGATTAACAAAGGTTTTTTCGTGTTCTGACTCTCACAGACGCCACTTTGCTGAGCAAAAATCACATGTAAATGTAAAGAGTAACCAGGATTTGTTTCTTGAAAAGCAGAAGCTAAAAAATGCCTACCGTAAATACTGTAATAGTACCGCACTCCCATAATGACGGTGCGGAGCGTTGCGTAGTCTAGCTTTGAACGAGTTTTTCTCGACACTGGTTTATGCTACAATGCGCGTTTAGGTATCAAAAAATAGCTGAGATTCAGGGCTATTTTTTGATACCTAAGCGAACATTGTAGCATAAACTAGTGTCGAGAAAAACCCGTCCAAAGCTAGACTACGCAACACTCCGCACCGTCATTATGGGGCTGGGGTACTATTACAGTATTTACGGTAATAACCTCCATTATTCTACTAGTTTCTACTTCTGACTCATCAATGACATCATCGAGTTTCCTTTAACTTTAAAAAATTGAAACTTTTTCCTATACAGCCTACAATGAAATGATCCACGGGTAATGTGAAAATCGATTTCCAAAAAAAATCTAAAAAATACCAATTTTATATGCTTATATGCTATCCAACTAAGAAAAATGCAAAGTTTCATAAAAATCTGTGAACTCAAAAAAAAGTTAATAAGATGAACACGTTTGCAGGTTATTTTTTTCAAAAACGGCAACATTTCAACCGTGAATTTCTCACGTTAAAAGCACTAACGATTTAAAAAAAACATTTTACTTTCAATTTTCGCTTAAACATAACGAAAAACACGATAAAAAGAAAACAAAAAGAATAAATAATAAAAAAAAAACTAATTAACAACAATTTTTTCAGTATCTAAAAGTAAAATATTAATTCGAAAATGCTTTTTTCAAATGTGATTCAATTTTTGTCAACTTTTATCACAAGTTTTTACCTGTTTTTTCTATCGAATAGATGTAAAAATAGCATGGAAACGTGTTCACCCTATTAACTTTTCTTCAAGTACACAGATTTTAATGAAACTTTGGATTTTTCTTTGTTGGATAGCATTTAAAAATTGGTATTGATCAAATGTTCGATAACCCTTATGGAAAGCTATAAGATATCGAAAGATATAAGAAATGGAAAGCTAGAAGATATGGAAAGCTATAAGATATGGATAGCTATAAGAGATTGAAAGCTATAAGATATGGAAAGCTATAAGATATCGAAAGCTATAAGATATGGAAAGCTATAAGATATCGAAAGCTATAAGTTCAAAGTTTGAGTACAAGTGACAAATCGGATGTACTTGTAGCTCCTACGGACATCAATTTACATTTTAACCCTCATACATCTCCTCTTTACCACAAAAATGATCGCTTTTCTCTCAGTAGGTTCCTCGTTGAAATTCCATCGTCGATACTCGGCACTTGATCCCTCAATGAGACGAATGTTGTAAGATTTATGAGAAAAGCGATAGACTTTTGGGGCTAAACTTAATCTTCACTAATGGAAAATAAGTTTAATAGGGTATTTCCCTTAAAACCTCACAAGCGTAGTTGCTTTGATATTGTTTTCCCCTCAACAATGCCTGGATTGTCGTCTGTTTTCCGCTTTCCTCCAATCCCCAAACGAAAATGTCAAGTGGTTTCCCAAAAAAACAATAATAAAATTCTTTGAGCAGTGAATAAAGCCAAGAAAAAAGCATTAAAGATTGAATTGTTGAGAAAATATTGTATTTATGTTTCTTATCAAAGACGCGTCATCCCAAAAAAAAGACAACGGGGAAGAGTTTTGTTTGCGGGAAACACGTTTCGTAAAATTTTACATATAAAGACTTGCAATTGAATAGGATTGAACAGGATTACACTCAGCTCATCTCAGTTCAACTCTGTCCAATTGTAAAAAAACCAGTCAATCCCACATTAGCCTAAAAGCTGGGTCAAGCTCAGCTTCGAATCCTGTCAAGCTCAGCTTCGAATCCCGTCAAGCTCAGCTTCGAATCCTGTCAAGCTCAGTTTCGAATCCTGTCAAGCTCAGCTTCAAATCCCGTCAAGCTCAGCTTCGAATCCTGTCAAGATCGTTTTAAATGACTCAAAATCTATTTTAAAGCCATACAAATGCTTAACACTTAGAAAATGTCAGAAATCCTTAAACTAATCAAAAAAAAGAGCTTTAAAGATTTGACAGCTTGACTTGACTTGACTGAAAACGGCTATTTACAACTCTGGATTCATATCTCGATAGAATCTAAGCTGACCAGCTTTGAGTTTAAGTTTTGTTATAAATATTGAGTAATGTATCACATTAATAAACTGGAAAAATTTTCAAGCGAAAAGCTCCGTGAAAGCAATCGTTACAAGTTAGCTAATCGTTACAGAGTCGGCGCAGTACACAGTCGCAGTAGCAATCGTTACCATCGGCACCCAGGTTTAGACTCGATTTGCGATCACTTTTTGACACTAAAGTCCCCAATAATCAATCCGATTCAAAAATCTTTTTCCACTATTTTGTAGACGAGATTCATGGCTTTCTAATAGTATACAAGAATTATTGGCTTAGACTTGCAATCTTTTGATTTTTAGAAAGATATTTGAGCGCTGGAGCGCGCCAAAAAGCCAAAAAGCCAAAAATAGATCAGGGTTTAGCCTGACAAATCGACTTTTCCTTAAAAAAGCTATTAAATAAAATTCCAGACGTTAACGGAACCGCTAACTACAATATGTGTGAAACAAAAGCAATCGATTTGAATGGAGACACGACGAAGGAAATTTCCGACAGTTTTCTTTACACCTTGGACACGCTCAATTGTGGAAAGTGAGTTTTTCTTAATTCTCATTGTTCGAAAATTCTTTTGAAATCAACATCACGACGATAAAGATCCCCAAAATCGTTCATAAAAAGTCAGTAATTTGACGTCTATCCGATAAGTACATGTAACCACTTATCGAATAACTGTCAAACCACCGATCATTTATTGACATTTGAGAATGGGAGAAGATAAAAAAAGAAGAAAGAAAGAAGAAAGAAAGAAAGAAGAAAGAAAGAAGAAATAAGAAAGAAAGAAGAAATAAGAAAGAAAGAAGAAATAAGAAAGAAAGAAAGAAAGAAAGAAAGAAAGAAAGAAAGAAAGAAAGAAAGAAAGAAAGAAAGAAAGAAAGGAAAAAGAATTGGAAATGGATATGAAGATAATTACAGGCAGATAGGTCAATGGGTTGGGGAAAGGGGATAACCAATGACCAGTGAGACGTAAAAGTTCTTTAAGACTCTGAGTTCTTTTTTTTTAATCAGTTCTTCATTACGTATAAGATTTCGTTAAATTTTTTTTACTTCTTACAAGTTTTGCAAACACTTTAGCTCGCCTTGGCTAGGCTTGGCTTTTTCAAAGATTAGTCATTTAGAAAGCTACCGTACTCAAAGCGAATTTTGACCCAATTTGTTTAACCAATTGTATGATTAGCCGAATTGCTCATCGAATGATATCAAAGAATTGAGTTGATTGAATGAAAATTGGGTCAAAAATTGGGCAAAATTGGGTCAAATTTAGTGAAAATTGGTCATCATTGATCAAAATTGAATCAAAATTGGTCCAAATTGAGTCAAAATTGATCCAAATTGGTCCAAATTGGGTCAAGATTGGTCAAGCTTGGTCCAAATTGAGTCAAAATTGGTCCAAATTGGTCTAAATTGGGTCAAGATTGGTCAAGCTTGGTCCAAATTGATCAAAATTGGTCCAAATTGAGTCAAAATTGGTCAAAATTGGTCAAAATTGGTCAAAATTGGTCAAAATTGATCAAAATTCCCTTGAGTACGGTATTTTTATAAAATTTGTTTTTTAGAGACTTCGTTAGCTATTTTACCTTACTAGTGAATGTTTTGCAGAATCCCATTCATTCAGAACCGTTTGAATTGAAGTTTTGAGCTCAAATCCTACTTCAAATTTCATAAGTGATTTTAGAAATTTCACAATTCTTCTCTTTCGAAACCCGCTCGGCTATCAAGTAGATGCATCACTTAATGGAATAAAAATCGATTTATTCAAGGAGTAAGCCTTGAAAATTTTCAAGCTACTTATACACAAAGTTCAGCGTTCAAAACAATCTCACATCTCTGCTGCTTCCCCCCGGACAACTAATCATTCAAATCACTCAACTCGAGTCAAATGTCACTAGTTTTCACATGCTTGTTTTTGGAGGTTTGTCAAAGACTTAAAACTTAGGAAAAAAAGGTTTAAGTCAAATGTCAGTTAAAAAGTCCTGACACTTGACTTAGCCTAAATGTATGCAAGCAGCTTAGACTGGACTTAGCTCAATTTAAACAGGCTCCAGATTGCAATTTAAACAGCTTCCAGATTGCAATTTAAACAGCTTCCAGATTGCAATTTAAACAGGCTCCAGATTGCTCACCTCTGGGTTTGAAATGTAAATTGCAAATGCAAATTCAAAGCAATTTCAATTGCTTTGAATTTCTGGTCTTAGCCAAACCCAAATCAAATTCTTTTTCCTTTCTAGACACCCTCAACTATTCCATTCACTCGAGTAGAAATATCCAACCGGACATCGGCCCGTGGACAGTTTCTCCATTGAAAGCCGGTGATAAAGGAAAATATTTGATCTATCAAGTAAATCACTTTTCTTTTTTGATCAATGAATTAAAATCCAGGGTTCAAGCCTTACCTCACCTATACAAGTTGGGATCGAAATCAGTGTGATGGGCGATTGCCCGATTCGTTTATGGAAAGGATACAATGAAATCAATAGTGCTTTACTTTATGGGTTTGTTACAAATTGTAAACAATTGTAAATTCTACAAAAAAACTTTAGTGGAATTGGAACGATTTGTGGCCGAAATTTCTATCGCAGTGTGAAACCAAGATTTATTTTTGATCGCTATCTAATTGTCGAGACTGACGGGACAAGCACAAGCGATTGCAATGTTACCGTACATACGGTGAAACTAAGTGAGATTAAAATGAAAAGTTTCATTTGATTAGTTTAAGAAAACCTTTTATACACTTTCAATTAGCTCATGGCATTTGGCTTTAAATCGTTTTCTATTGGGTTGGTGAATTGAGAACTGCAGGCTATTGTCCTATGTGAAAGTTTGAGCACTTTCTTCAAAAGAAACCCATTTTGGTGTCAATGGAAAAGTTGTAGAGAATCAAAAATCAAGCTTATATCCAAATTTTCAGAAAGATTCAAAAACTAGTTTTCAAGAAACGGCAAATTGACGAATTTTCACAAAACTTGCATTTTAGACGAAACTACTAAGTGTATCTTTTGGAAATTTGGCTATAAGCCTAATTTTTGATTCTCTACAACTTTTCTATTGACACCAAAATGGGTTTCTTTCGAAGAAAGTGCTCAGACTGGGACATCTCCAGTCCTCGACAAAGCAAAATCTTGCCACGAGAGAGGAATCCGCAAATTGCCTGCAAATTGCCGCAAAATGGGCAGAATTCGTCAATAATAATGGAAATTATTTGGAATGAATTCATGGTTTTATGTTCAATAAATTTTAGTTCAAAGTCCCGCAGTTTTCACCAACCCAATAAAAGAGGAAATCTGTTAGAGAATTTACTTTTTATCTAAATAATAACTATTAGGTTGATGCAAAAGTCTTTTTCATTTTTTTTTCGTACTTCTGTTAAAAAGTAACAAATTCACCAATTAATCTATAGTTTGCTCTATAAAAAAAGTGTTTTTTTGTTCAATTTGCATCTTTTTAAATGAATTTCGGTTCACTTTCAAGCAAATTCGAGAGTGAAAAACGTCTTTTTCGTAAAAATCTATAAAAAACTCTACGGAAAAATTGGCTGAATGAATTTCTCTGAAATTTTGGCGAAATATCAAACGTTTTTTTTCTCTATCTTTTATCTATTGACACGAAGATAGGTTTTCTTTAGCTAAGGTGTCTAAACCGCTCAGGCTCAGGCTCAGGCTTAGGCTGAGGCTTAGCCTGGGCCTGAGCCTGAGCCTGAGCCTAAACCGCATCATCGAGTTAGCCCTTTTTGACTACCCGACTTCATACTCTCAAGAAAATCCAGGCATTAAATATTTTTAAACCCGTTTTAATGTTATTTTGCAGAAAAATAATTGCTTTTTCTAATGAAATCAACCGTAGTTTAATTGGTGCATTTGTTGGCTTGAAACGGCAGACGAAAAAAAATGAAAAAGACTTTTGCATCAACCTAATAATAACAAGTTGCAAAACTGACTAGCTCTAAAATAAACAGCCTTAGTTGCTAACTTTTGGCGCATCCTCCATACAGTCCGGACCTCGCCCCTTCTGATTAATATTTATTCCGGACCATGAGTAATGAGCTTTCGAGAGAACACTTTGATCCGGAAGAAGCAGTCAAAAATTGGCTTTGAAAGTTTTTCGATTTAAAACCAAAATCCTACTACGAAAGAGGAATCCGCAAATTGCCTGTGAAATGGGCAGAAGTCGTCAATAATAATGGAAATTATTTAGAATGAATTCATGGTTTCATCTTGAATAAATTTTAGTTCAAAATCCGGCAGTTTTCAATTCACCAACCTAATAAAAAAGTTTTTGCCGTTCTTTAAATCGTTTCCTCCAGAAAAAGCTACTGTAATTCAATTGGTGACTAGAAAATAATCACATTCTAACTCTTGAGTTAGTTGGCGCAAAAAAACAAGCTTTAAAGTTCTAAAAACAGCCGAAACAAGCAGCTTTATCTAAGTAGATAAGAGGAGTTTCGCTAACGAAAGTCCGCTTTACAGCAAAAACCTATCCACCAGCGTTTAGCTCAGCTTTTAAGGCCTATCTTTTCCTAGATTCCACACGACACATCAATTCCGCTGACGTTCTGACATTCCCCGCTTGGACAGTACAATCCACCGATCAATCATTCACCTATCATCTAGCAAATATCATGGGACCAACATGGATCAATTTAAATTTAATGACACCATTGCCTACGGGGACAACACTGACTATTGATGATCAAACGGGGAGTGGAAAGAGGTGGGACTTTGACGTCACTTATTGTGAGTCATTAAAGTTGAACTTAAAGTTGAATAAGGTTAAAGCAAGAATCGTCTAAGCTAGAATAAAATGGCATAGTTCTGAGAGTAAGTGATCCTCTTGGCTCAGATCTAGAGCTGACAGGCTAGATCTGACAAACCTGCACAGCAAATAGGGCTGAAATTAAGCTGGGAACCAAATTGCTTTCAATTTATAGCTTGAAACTTTCAGAAACGTAACCGATTGCTCATTTCAAACGGATTCGCTATACGCTATCGTGGAATACTCGTGGAAATGCTCACCGGGATTATCGTGCGATGAAGGGCCTCTTTTGAGGTAGGATAGAGGGATTACTGTAGAGCCCTGCCCCAAGGCTATAATTGGCTGCCTGGGTGAGGCTAGTTATTGATTAGTGTTTAGCAAATCAAGATCGGAATCTCTAATTATAAGAAAAAGTAAATGTTACGCGTTTCGAAAACCGCTTTTTTTGACTACTTTCAAAACTGCATTATCGTGCTTAAAACCGAGTTTAAAACTTGGAAACTAACTAAGAAATGGTCGGATATTGCAAGCGCGAATTCGATGACTTTCTATGACTTTATCTGACGGTTTTGTGTGAATTTTTATATGATTTAAGCAAATCGGACACGGGAAACACGATGGCGTTTTGAGTTTTTGCCAAAAACGCTCTAGATTTCTGTAGAAATGTTTTGAACTGAGCCAATTTTCACGATTACCAATCTAGGGGTTCCTTTCCGTTTTCGTCATTGTTTTTCAGAACAATGCTTTACAAAAGGATCCAATCAAAGCTAAAGATACTCAAAAACTACTCAAAATACAACTTTACTGCTTAAATGACTTAAAACAAAAAAGACGGGATCCGAGGGGAACCGAACTTGGATGCCAAGAGTGAGGGACAACGGCACTACCACTGTGCCACCGATCGACTTGTGCCTTTCGCGATGATAACCGTTATAAGCTCAGAAGTTGCTCAGTGAAGGCGAAATTTCAAATACGTTTTTACAGAAATCTAAAGCGTTTTGGCAAAAACTAAAAGCCCCATCGTGTTTCCCGTATCCAATTTACAAAAGTTATAAAGCTTTTGTTCAGATTCGCGCTTGCGAAATCTAGAAATCGATCTATAAATCGATCTATAAATCGATCTAGAAATCCATCTAGAAATCCATCTAGAAATCCATCTAGAAATCGATCTAGAAATCGATCTAGAAATCCATCTATAAGGCGTTTTCCCTAAAAAATCTGTCAATCGAAATTGTAAGGTGTTCTTAATGAAATGTTTTCGAAACTAAAGTACTAAGGTTCAAGTTTTGTTAGTGATAAAGTAAAAATCCAAAAGTAGACTATGAAAGCAAGGATTTCTCGGGCTAAAACTCACGATCAGGCTCGATCCCTGCACTTTTAAGTTGATGGATTGAGTGCCAAGTCTGGCCAAATCCCTTTTACCAACGATAAACAAGAGTAATTGTAAAATTGTACCCAATAGCCTCTAGATTAAATTCAGATATTCCGTTGGAAGTGATGATTTCTTCTCGACAACCCCCAGTCCATCACCAACTTCGCGGCAAACGACCATTTCATCGGCCACTTCTTCCACCATCCAAACGACCACAAAAACCTTTAGCCAATTCAAATTTATCATAAGCTTTATCGTTCTAATTTTAAGCCTAACATTTTTCTAAAATTATAGATTGAAAACAATTTTAAAACAAGAATATCAACAATAAAATTTCTAAGAAGAAAAAGAAAGAATTCAAATTTGAACAAAAACAGATTTTAGGTAATGAAAAAAGATAGTTAAAAATGTTATTCTGATCGGGAATACCGATTTGGGTAAATGCTCTAAGTTTAAAAAGTTTATCCTAACTAAATCTTGTCATAGTTTGATTTTTTTCTATAGTTTTTCTCTAGTTAAAGTAGTTATAGCTATGGTACAAGCTATGGTAAAGGTTACGAGAAGACAAGACAAGTCAAGGGTTACGGTAACAGCTATTAACAGTAACAGCTATTGTGCTATGGGCTACAAAATAACTGGTACAAGTTGTGTAGGGGCTGTATTACAAGAAGTTACAAATTACAGCCTCTGTACTAGTAATTAGGCTGAGTTACGGTCGACGAGTTAGCAATCGTAGGAGTTAGCAGTAGACGGTAGACGGGTTGTGCTGAGTTACGGTAGAAGAGTTAGCATTAGTAGACGGTAGACGAGTTAGCAATCGTAGGAGGTAGCAGTAGACGGTAGACAGGTTGTGCTGAGCTACGGTAGACGGTAGACGGGTTGTGCTGAGCTACGGTAGACGGTAGACGGGTTGTGCTGAGCTACGGTAGACGGTAGACGGGTTGTGCTGAGCTACGGTAGACGGTAGACGGGTTGTGCTGAGCTACGGTAGACGGTAGACGGGTTGTGCTGAGCTACGGTAGACGGTAGACGGGTTGTGCTGAGTTACGGTAGACGGTAGACGGGTTGTACTGAGTTACGGTAGAAGAGTTAACAATCGTAGGAGTTAGCAGTAGACGGTAGACTCGGTAGACGAGTTAGCAATCGTAGGCGAACGAGTGAGATCATAGCTCTTTAAAGCTGAGATTTTGAACGACTTTACAAAGCAAGGGTTTTATTGGAATACGAGAATAAGTAGGACAAGTTGACTACTGATTCAAAGTATAGACGCCCAACAAAAGTCCACCGCTTTCCCCCTTCACTAATGAGCTACCGTAATCCCAGACATATCCCGTTTATCCTAAAAGCACTGTGGCGTGAAATCGGTTTCCAGGAAAGAACTTGAATAGTTCCAGGAAAGTTCTTCATTTGGAAACAAGTACTGTAGGAATTTACGTAGATTTTAATGTCAAAAAAAAGATCAAAAAATCAAGAAAGAAACATGTGACGGACAATCGTAATTAGCGGGTTTTTTTTTGAGAAGACAAAGCGATAATCTCTTACCGTACTGCTCAAAGAAAAATGACAGGTATTTAATCGCTTTCGATATAGTTTTTTGAGAAGAGATTTGTGTTTTTTTTTAGGTTTTTATTAAATTTGAATATCACTAACTAGGGATGCTTTTCGATTTACGCCTGGCTTTTGAGCTTAGACATAGTTTTTCTGGTGCAGTTTTTTACGCTGATTCCGAATATCTAGGTCATTTGGGGATGACGCGTTAAAGTTCCCAAGATATTCAGCTCCAAAGTTTACAGAGTGCATGAGCGACTTGTCGACAGAAGACAAGTTTAAATGGCAATTAAGTTACAGTAATTTCTAAGAGTTTAAAACTCGTAAAGCTTAGATAATTGATCTATTAGGTTGATGCAAAAGTCTTTTTCATTTTTTTCGTACTTCTGTTAAAAAGTAACAAATTCACCAATTAATCTATAGTTTGCTCTAAATAAAAAGTGTTTATTGTTCAATTTCCCATCTTTTTGAGTCAATTTGGGTTCACTTTCAAGCAAATTTGAGAGTGAAAGCCTGTTTTTCGTAAAAACCTATAAAAACCTCTAAGAAGAAATTGGCTGAATGAATTTCTCTGAAATTTTGGCGAAATATCAAACGTTTTTTTTCTCTATCTTTTATCTATTGACACGAAAATAGGTTTTCTTTAGCTAAGGTGTCTAAACCGCTCAGGCTCAGGCTCAGGCTTAGGCTGAGGCTTAGCCTGGGCCTGAGCCTGAGCCTGAGCCTAAACCGCATCATCGAGTTAGCCCTTTTTGACTACCCGACTTCATACTCTCAAGAAAATCCAGGCATTAAATATTTTTAAACCCGTTTTAATGTTATTTTGCAAAAAAATAATTGCTTTTTCTAATGAAATCAACCGTAGTTTAATTCGTGCATTTGTTGGCTTGAAACGGCAGACGAAAAAAGTGAAAAAGACTTTTGCATCAACCTAATACTAAACTATCCTAGTTTCCTGTATAAATCAAAAAATTGTAAAGTTTTGACAAAAACAGCCCCTTCCATTGCTCAGAAATTGAAATTCCAAAGTTAAATTTTGCTAGAATCCAAATTTCTCAACAATAATAGTACTTAGTATTGCAATTCTTGTAATTTCTATTTTCTACGTGTCCAATTCAATTCTTAATCTTTGCCCAATTATAAATCCAAAAAGAGAATCCCCAAAGTGATGAAAAATTTGGTTTTTGTAAATTTAGTCACCCAAGAATGCATTCCAATTGTTTTTAAAAGTGAAACTTGAAAAAATTGACTTATTTAGGGTATTTTCTTCAAAAATTCTTTTAAAAAATGGACAGCGACAAGCAAACGGTAATGGTTTACACAAATAGCTTCATAGGAATCGCCTGCAATTTCCTGTTGCTCTATTTGGTACTCGCCGATACATCGGTGAGCTTGAACTTTAGAAATAGCAATTTAAGCTTAATATTGAATCAAAAAAAAGCATAATAGGCTTTTCTGAATAAAAAAAAAAGCATAACAAGCTTTTTTGAATCAAAAAACGATTTCAGAAGCACAATGTCGGATATAAAAACATGCTTGCGATCGTCACCGCTTATAATATCTATTATGCTTCTTTACATCCAATACTTGACATGGTAAGCGTTTAGTTTTTATTGAATATTAGGAATTGATTAGTTGAATATTAATAATTGCTAATTGAAGATTGATAATTGCTAGTTGAAGATTAATCTCAATGTTTAAAAACAGATTTTTGCTGAAAACCAAAGTCAGTAGAAAGTTAAGCTAAAGAGGTACCTTTGTAAGCTATAAAATACTAGTAAACGGAAAATACTGTAACTAAACGTAAATACTGTAACTAAAATACTGTAATAGTACCCCATCGCCCTCGTACCGTCGCGTAGTCGCAAAAGTTTTTTAGTATTTCATTTTTTTTTCAAAGCACCCGTACTTTCAAAAAGTTCGTCTTTGGTATCAAAAAATAGCCCTGAATCTCAGCTATTTTTTGATACCTAAACGAGCATTGTAGCATAAACCAGTGTCGAGAAAAACTCGTTCAAAGCTAGACTACGCAACACTCCGCACCGTCATTATGGGGCTGGGGTACTATTACAGTATTTACGGTAGGCATTTTTTAGCTTCTGCTTTTCAAGAACCAAATTCTAGTTACTCTTTACATTTACATGTGATTTGTGCTCAGCAAAGTGGCGTTAAACGGCAATATTAAATTGTTTAAGAAATATTGAATTCTCTAAAATCTTTTAGGGCTTTCTCATCGATGAATACGGTTTCGTCATGTTTAGCAAGCATTTCGCTGATTTTGGTTACTGGGCCTCGTACTTGGCGATTATGGTGAATCAACTTATCCAGAATCAACCAGAACCAGAATCAACCAGAACCCTTAACTACTTTTTTGGATCGGCCGATTTTGAGGGGTTGAAAAATAGAACGACATGCCATTCTGATACAGCATTTACGGGATACTAGATTTATAACAGACAATAATCTCTTCAGATACCTGTACAACCAAAGTTTTCCCCATTTAGGTTTACATGGATGCGTTCAACAAATCGTTGACCCTTCTCGCTATTCACTGCTTGTATCGATATGTGAAAGTTTCTGGGGGAGTTCTTGGGATTTATTTTTCTATTTATCTATTCTATTTTTTTTAATTTATATTAATCAATAGCTTTCTAGCTTTTCTAGAAAACGCTTCTATAGCTTTCGATCAACGAATACGGTAATCAATTTGCATTTACAGAAAATGGCGTTTCCTTTTCGATTCGAAGAAATGGATCTTCGTCCTTTTCATGTTCAATTTCGTTTTTGGACCGGCCTGGTGTGTGATCTGTCATATTTGCTATCATGTGAGTGGAATCAAAGACTAGACACTACAAACTACAAGATCAGACTGCAAACGCTCGTAGAAAAGCGTAGAATGGCAATTTTTACAAACTTTTTTTACCAAAAAATCGAGCCAACTTTGTGCTTTTGAATGACAGCAAGATGAGATCAATTCACCATCGATAACATGTTATTTATAGCAGTTTATAGTCGCGTCTCATGAGCTATGGCTACAGACCTGGAAAAAACGTTATATTTTAGCGTTGATATGGTGGATTGATCTGACCTTGGTGTCATTCAAAAGCCCAAAGTTGGCTCGATTTTTTGGTAAAAACAGTTTGTAGAAATTGCTATCCTACGCGCTTTCTACAAGCTTTAGATTCTGATTTTGTAGTTTGTAGCACCAATGTGTTGGGCTCAGTCGAATTTAAAATATCTACATAAGATCAAATTGAGCCAATAAATAAGCCAATCAATAAACCAATAAATAAACCAATAAATAAACCAAAAAATAAACGAATAAACAACTAGAAGTACTCACAAATCTCTAGAGAAACTCCGGTTTTGGGATGATCTGCTTTTGTAGAAATTTCTGTACTTGAGTGAAATTTCTGTAACAATCAGTGAATGTTCCAATAAGCTAACGAAATCCAACTTTTTTAAAGCTAAAAAAAAGAAAGAAAGCTTTCCAGTCAACTCCTGAACGAACTGAAATGAGCAAAATGGAAGCGATGAAGCGCTTCAACGTGAATTTAGAGGAAATCGGATATATTGGACCGGTGATGAAAGTTGGTTTTGCTTAACTTAACTCTAAAAAGATGTGAGTAATGTGTTTTTTAAAGGTGGTTTTTTGAGAAAGTCATTGTAAAAAGCAAAAGATCCTTTCGAATTTTGATCCCATTTGATGATTATTCAATCAAAATGTGAAAGAATACGGTAGGATTACCAAAATAAACAACTAGAAGGACTTATAAATCTCTTAGAAAATGCCAAAAAGTTTTCAGTTCTAGTTCTAGCAAGCTTTTAAACTTTTATATTATTTTTAACTTAGTTTTTGGTCATGGATTATTTTATACAATTAGAATAGTTTCAATCACAAATTCTAGTGGACTAATCCTCAAACAGGAGCCATGCAAATTCGTTGGTTTTTATAGAAAATGAACCAAACCCGTTCAGAAAAGCAACCAAATCTGTAGAGTAAGGAACCAAATTTGTAGAGAAAAGGAACCAATTCTGCATATAAGGGGACCAAACTTGTAGAGAAAAGGAACCAAATTTGTAGAGTAAGGAACCAAATTTGTAGAGAAAAGGTACCAAATTTGTAGATAAAGGAACCAAATCTGTAGAGTAAGGAGCCAAACTTGTAGAGAAAAGGAACCAAATTTGTAGAGAAAAGGAACCAAATCTGTAGAGTAAGGAACTAAAAAATTTTATATTATTTTTAACTTGGCTTTGGTCATGGATTATTTTATAAAATTAGAATTGTTCCAATCACAAATTCCAGTGGCCCAACCCTCAAACAGGAGCCATGCAAATTCGTTGGTTTAACGTTTTGGGTTCATTTGGATGCTCGTCACTTCTTTTGATTCTCTATGCGATCATTTGCTTGGGATGCGTGAGATTGTGAGAGGCTGAAATAAATCTCTATGTTCCCTTTCACAATATCACAATTCAGATATCGTTTCATCAGCACGTCGATGGTGAGTGAACGCACGAAAAAGCTGAACTATCAACTGCTTAGATTGTTGCTCATACAGGTTTTGCTTTGTTACATTGGTATTTAATTGAAACTTTCATCTTTCTTTCAATCTTTCAAAAGCTAATTCAATCAAAATTCCCTTATCACCATTAGACAATCGATTTAGACAATCGCTCCGTTGATCTTCGAGTACATTCCATGCATCATGGCGATTTGGGGAGGATTTATTGGTGAGTTATGGAGTTAAGTATGACTATAATGAATATAATGAATAAAAAGTTTTTGCGAATTTCTTTAGCTCAATAAGGGAAGCTTCTTAACTTGCTTCAAAGACTAGACAAGTTAGACCAAGTGACCAAGTTTTAGAATTGATTAGTCTGGATTGGTCTGGTAAAATGTTAACTCGAAAATCTTATCCTATTCTATTTATATTAAATTCTCTTGTGTTCGATATTCAGTAAACCCAACTGAACATCTTTTTGTCCTCTCTTTCCCCTACTGAAATCCTTCACTTGTGATTCGCAGAAGTGATTCGATCACTGACTGTACCCGCTATCGGCTCACTCTTTCTCCACATACTCTTCCTATTTTCTCGTTTTCTTTGCGGATAATAAACACGGGTTTTATCAACTGGATAGCCACAGCATGAAACTGGTAGTTCTACACCAGATTCCGAGTATAAACAACCCAATCTCGATTATTGATCTTGGATCGTCATCGTCTTCTTCTTTAGCCTGTAACTCTAGCAACTTTAAAGAGTAAAATATGCATGGATGTGCATTCAAAGCTTCAATTGAGTCAAGGAAACGGGGAGGTGGCTGTCTAACTGTCTGGCTATACTGTAGAAATGGATCTGTCTCGTGGCCGGGCTTTGGTCTAAGTCTTGAATCTAGAGCCCAATTGATTGAAGATCCTTTTTCTCAAACAATTCCAGGTATGCCTTTCGCACTCGAGTTCGGCTGGTGGATTCCTATCTGCACTTCAGCTTACTCGATCGCCGACTCGTTGATGGTGATCATTGGATTTAAAGTGAGTGAAAAGTCGGCTTTATTCTAATGTGCAAAAATAAAACGTTATTAAGATCAAAAGTTTTCTAACAAAGAGACTTTAAGCACAAAGTACATTAGAATATTACTACTTTAAAAGTGGAACTAGAACAAGCGAGGCTGACACGGTGTGTTCTAGTTTCTGAAGGTATTCAAGTCATACTCCATACTTACCTATTCAAGTTTCTAATTTGCGCTAATCTAAACATATCAATCTCTGCTTAGTTCACGAATTTTCATTTACAGGCCTATCGAGAGCGTCTTTTCGCCATCCTTCGCTTGTTTCGTTTCTCCAACAAAATCCTCTCAAATTCGGAGGCTTCTGATCACAAGACGACGAAAGGCGGACCTTCGGAAATCTATAGCTCAAATAATTAGCCTCTACAGTTACGAAAAATGAGAAACTTTCTATTTCTGGACTCTAATAAACTTTTTGATGAAACTCATTGATTCGTGAAATCCGTAAAAGTGTACGGTAATCCATAAATATTATAATTGGATAGGCACAGAAAATTTATGCATTAAAGGATTATGAAAATGAGGAAAACTAACTAAAACTTGATGTCATTAGTCCTTTTTGTCCTTTTTGATTGCTTTTTGGTTGCTTTTTGGTTGCTTTTTGGTTGCTTTTTAGTTCCTATTTGGTTCCTATTAGATTCTAATTTCTTCTCGATTTGGTTCCTATTAGATTCTAATTTTTTCTCTATTTGATTCCTATTTGGTTCCGTAAAAGTGTACTGTAATCCATACATATTATAATTGGATGGGCACAGACACTTTATGTATTAAAGGATTATGAAAATGAGGAATATGAAAAGTCCTTTTTGTCCTTTTTGGTTCCTATTTGGTTCCTATATGGGTTGGGTTTTTGTAAATGAAATTACATAGTCTTGAAACTGGATAAAGTGAACGTCTTTCTTCCTTGTCTTTCCTATTTCTGCTTTAGCAAAGCAAAGGCGCCAATAGCTCGGTCCTAAAGCATCATCAGCGACAAGCAGAAAGGTCGACGGTTCAATTCCCCTCCAAATTTCTTTGCCATTTATTGCTTTACTTTTTTTAAACGAAACGCTCTAACATTTTATCATTCATTAAGCACTTCTTTATGCTCATTTTCTATACATAGCCGACAACTTGCTACTACTGAACGCTGAACAAATTTAATCCTTTCCCACAACCTTTGAGTACCGATTTGTACACCAAAATCTGCATTTTCTATTTCCAAAATTCATTTTGGTACAAAAAGAGTCATTGATTTCATTTGCATATCTAAAAAGTTTATTTGTTTTCTTTTTGCAAAAATTTTAACCAATTTCAAAACGTTATCCTATCTTTCGAATGCTAAATCAAGTGAATCATTCATTTTTTTCCTAGAGTTTCCCAATAGAAAAGCATTCCCATTGATTTTATTGATAATTATGAGTATATATCTCACTTTGCTGTTCTTTATGTACCGAAATTTCGTTGAAAAGGTTTTATTTGAAAGATTTGAAAGTTTCAGACGTTTTAATTGTAGCAAATTTTCAGTCTAAAACAGAAATTTATAGCATAATTTATTGTAAATCTGAACAAAGATAACATTTTATCATTGATTCTATCATTGATATCATTGATAACATTTTATCATTGATTCTATAGAAATATACAATACTTATTTGATTTTGACTGATTGACCCAATGGACAACGATTGTCAAAATGTTTTCATCTAAACGAACAGCTTCATCGTAATCTCGTGCAATTTGCTGTTACTCTTTTTTTTTGGATAAAGCGGTTAAACTCAAAACCCTAGAAAACATTCAACAATTTTAGAGAAATCAAGAGAATGTTAATGATTGTCACGGTTTAAAATATTTACTATACTTTTTAAATTCTATTTTAGACACGGTGAGTGTAAAAAAAGTATTTGACGTCTTTTGCCTGCTGGCTTAGCTGCAATTTGTTCAAAATATTTGGCTTTACATTTTCCTCTAAAGGTTTTAAGTCTAGAATCTGCTTTAACACATTCATGACGAAGGTATTTTGGCGTAAAAGCACGCCGTTAACTTTTTTACTGATAATTCGCAAAGATAAACTAAGCTATTATATTCATTCGATAGCCCTGAAACTCTTCTTGAAAATTAGTACAACTTGATTGCAAATTTATCATAAAATGATAATAATAATAAAATTTTAAACAATGCAAAGAATCTGGTGCTGTTGAAGTGGAACCAAAGCCAAGATGTTTCATCAACTCAGAAGGCTAGCCCACTATCCACTAGACCACCGACGCCGTTGGAGCGTTGCTTTGTGGCGGCGACATGAAGAGTCTAAGAGAGTAAATTTAAGGGCATTTTCTATGCCAGATTCCTTGTGTTTGCGTGGGTGTTTGCAGCTAATTTTTACAGATTCAGAATCACCATAGTCGACTCTATAAGATGCACTTTGAACACGAAGCGATTCTCAACTTCGAGCTGGTGTCATTGCTATTATATCCCCTGAAAAAATTTTTGTGGCCTGAATGAGTCAATAAAAAGTTCGGAAATAAAAGTTTGTACTTTTATTACTACTTGCATCAAGCCAACACAGGGTTTATCAATCATTTAAGCATCAATCATCTTCGCAAGAAGTGGTTAAAGAAAGAATTCTTTTTAATTAATTAGATGTACAGGATCGGATGTTTAAAAAGCGATTTCTCTGGATTAGGCCAGTACAGAAATCAGCTCGATCTTAACCTTCTATGCTTTTGGATCAACTCTGCTCAATAAAGCTTGTAGTTCATCATAGTCAATAAGTTTTGCATTAAAAAAGTTAAATTTGCATTTAAATCATAGCGGATAGCTCAGTTATTCTTTAGGTTCAAAACCACGTTCAACAAATGACGCTTTGAGGCTAAAGAATAAACAGTTTTTAGTTGAAAACAAGACTGATAAAAGGGTTTACTTTAACAGAATACATACACTTATCATCATCCCTGAAAAAGAATTCTTTTTAATGAATTAAATGTACAGAAACATTGAAAACCTCAAAGTTTCTCTAAACTCTCTAGTTTCTCAACCTCAGTATTCTCTAAGCTACAAACAATGCATGTGAATCAAGATCAATGTGAGCTTACTGTATTCTTTTCAAAAAACGCATCGATGCGTAAAAGGCTACTGTAGCTTACGTAGAAGCCAAGAATAGCTGAAGATCAAAGGTGAAGAACGAAAGGGATTCAAGAGAAACAAAGAGCTAATTGTTATTCAGTGCTAATCCCTACAGTAATTTGCATACTAGACTGACATGAGACAAGGGGATAAGTATTTAATGAGAGTGCTAGATCGAGAAAGAAAACGATAACTAGATTGATCTTGGTGTTACAGTAATCTTCTTTCTTTTCTGTCTCGATTTGATTGATTGGTGACCGTTGGCGATTCTTCACACCTTGGGTGAGTTATAAATCAGTTCTGACTTTATGACACCTCAAGATTTCATAACCGATTAATTCAATAGAGGTTTTCAATAAGGTGCGTTGCAAAATGATAGGATCACCCCTAAATTTTACATTTTTTGACTGTGGAACTTAATAAAGCGAAATCGCTTTTAAATCCTAGAAATATATGCAAAAATAGGCATAAATAACGTTTTTAACGTTATTTGAATAAATTGCAACAAAATTATAACAATTTCTTTATTTAACACCTATTGCAAAATGATAGGACCACATAAAAAAATAACAATATATTTGAGAATAAAAAATTCATTAATAATCTATAAGCTCTCTTTTTCTCGATGACATCGAGTAGTCGACTTTTCATCGAGTTCACCAAGCTTTGAAGCGTTTCTGGTGGAATTGACGTCCAAGCTTTTTTTTCTTTGTGTGCCGGCTTCAGTTTTGGTGCTTTCTTTATGACTGCTCTTTTGATGTAATGGATGTAACACTTGATGGCTTGAGAAAGAGCGCTTTTGTGGACGGGAGCTCCAATTTGTACCTTGACGTCCTGTAGCGACATGACCGAATTCGACGACAGACGTCCAATATGCCGTTCAGCCCGGAACGTGCGCTTTCGATGACGTCCCGGAGACTACTTCTTGCCATACTTGAAAGGATCCTTCAAGAAATTTGCGACAACTTGGTGCGGCGCTACATTTTCTTTGCAATCTTCCGATTCGACAAGTTTCTTCCTTTCAAAATCGCAATTTTCATCTGTTCGATCCGCAAAAGCGATTTTCCACGCCCCATCTTCCTAAAAAAATAAAAATTAGCAAAAAGCAAGCAAAAAACATGGTTATTAAAGGTAGAAAATTAAAAAGAGACGACTATCATTTTGCAAAAGGTGTAAAATAAAGAAATGCTTTAAAAAATGTGGCTTTTAAAGTAAATGATTTCGTAAACCGTATTTGTGCGTACTTTTGTCTATAAAATTCGACTTTAAGCATCGTTTTGCATTTTTAGTTATTTAAAATTAAAAATCGACGGGGGTTCTATCATTTTGCAAAGAACTGTAGTTTTACAAAATTCAATAAGGAACAGCTATCCCTCGGGGGCGTGTGCCAGATGGAAAGTGATTACGCGGCCGCACAAAGAACATCTCGCCAGTCACTTTACACAGTGATTTTTCTTTTCTTCTGTACATGATTTCCAAATGAGATTTAATGTTAAAAATTTGTGCCTAGGGTTTTCAGGGTCGTAGAATCTATTGGCGGAGTTTATTTTAACCCTTTGCCCCAAGAAAAGTCTCAAGAGAATCGAATTGGCTTCGGGTTTTGCATATGACAGCTTTTCATAATGAAAAAACGGGATTTCCGAGAAGAAGCCGGGATTGGCTTGTGAATTGAACCAAAATAGCCATTGGGGTTCATCAGAAGGCAAAATTCTAGACGTATACTAATAACTTCTTATCTTATAACATGAACTAACTATTTCACATCTGACATTGCTTTGTGCAGTGAGGAGAAGCCGCAAAACATTTGAAGAACCATTCTCAGAATTCTGAATTATTTTGCTAACAAGTCTGGCTCAAGGTCACCCGTCAACAACCCAAATTTCAGTTGCAAGAGACCCTGGGGAGTGCAACATCTCCGATTTATATCAAGGCAAGATGAAAAGACGAACTTTAGTATTTTTAATTTGCAAATCTTTAAGATCAATCTCTTCAATTTATTGATAGTAACACGATAAAATGGAAGCCAAAAGGCAGACAACAATCATTTACGCAAGCAGTGCATTCGGTGTCGCTTTCAATGGACTTCTTTTGTTCTTCATCGCAACTGATCACTCGGTATCTAGTTAAACCAGAAACTTGAACTAGAATTTAAAGGATTTAAATATCTGAATGATGCTAGTGAAAATTTCAAATCTGCCACTAAATCAGGTACCTTTTTTTAGAAAAACAACGGCGGTTACAAGAAAATGTTGGCTATCGTCACCGTGTACAATATTTATTACGCGATAATGCATATTGTTTTAGATATGGTAAATTCTAAAGATCTAATTTACAAAATTTGAAATATCTTTTTATTTTTAAAAATGAACTTTTGAGGGTTTTCTCATGGACGAGTACGGTTTCGTGATGTTCAGTAAGAATTTCGCAAAAACCGGCTACTGGGGATCATACTTGGCGATTATGGTAACTTTTTTTTGGTTACTATAATATTAATTTGAGGAGTTTTAGATAGAAAAGTAGTTTTAAATTTAAAATTAAACAAATTTCTTGTAAAATTCAATTTCCCAGATCTACATGGATGCTTTCAACATGACACTCACCCTTCTTGCAATCCATTGTCTCTATCGTTTTGTGCAAGTTTCTGGGTGAGAAAATTAAAGTCATAAACGCACTGGGATACTGTATATTTTCTAAGTGCACCTTTTCAACTTTAAACTTAAAAAATAAAATCCAGATTGAAGATTAAAACTTTCGTACTTGAATTGAACTTGAAGCTAGACCATTTTCTTGAAATGACAAACTTGCCTGTCGATTTTCTAAAAGATGCCTTTAGAAAAGCCACCGTAATGCAGCTATTTTTTAAAAATTTAGATTTTTTTCTGTTTCACTGATGTTTTCAATGACACATTTCAGCAAGTGGCGTTTCATCTTCGAGAGTAAAAAGTGGATCAGCGGAATGCTGATCTTTCATCTCAGTTTCGGTCTTGCCTGGTGTATGATTTGTCATCTTGCTTTCAAAGTAAAACAAAAAAAAACTTGTTTTTAAAAGTCATTAATTTTCAGCCAACCGCCGAGCGAACCGCGTTGAGCAAAGCGGAGTTATGGCTAAAATATGAAATCGATATGGACACACTTGGGTATATTGGACCCGTGTTTAAAGTAAGAATGAAACAAGATATTTGCAAAAGCAAGCGTTTTCTAAATTGTGCTCATCGAAAAACTACCGCATTCTACCGTAGCTTAAAATGAAATAAAAATTCAATTTCACTTTCAGCTTTTAAAAAAGTTAACTTTTCAAAGTTACCTTTCAGTCAATTGATCCAATCACAAAAGAGGTGACAATTCGTTGGAAAACGGTGATGGGCGCTTTTGGGTGCCTCTCGATTCTCATTGTTCTCTACATCTCGATTTGTTTTGGGGCAATCAAATTGTGAGTTCATCTGAAGTATAAGATAATGCCTATTGTAATGACTATGAAATAAAGTGTATCAAAGCTAAATTCAGATATTGCTTTGTTCGTCGTTCAATGGTTAGCGAGCGCACGAAAAGACTACAATATCAACTGTTGCGGTTACTCTTCATTCAGGTATTGATCTCATTTCTGAAAAGCTAAAAGATGGCATTTCAAAGAACTAAAACTTTAGGCGATTTGCCCATTCATCTTTGAGTATTTCCCATGTGTGGTGGCTATGTGGAGTGGTCTATTTGGTAAGAAATTACACAGATAAGAAACTAGAAACATCTCTTATAAATTGAATTTTACATCCAAGTAGGTTTTCGTCTTTCTGGATTCGCCCTTTGGGTGCCGATGTTCACTTCAACGTACGCTTCTTCAGATGCCTTTCTTGTGATACTCGGATTTAAAGTAAGATTAACGACAAAGAATCGACACTCAATTATTTAGGCGTATCGTCAGCGGCTTCTCGATTTGAGACCGTTCAGGGGATTCGGCAAAAAGATCTATTCGCAAACAGAAAACTCCGATCAAAAGACAACAAAAGCAGCTCCTCAACCGGGAAATCATTATTGATTTGATACTTTTCAAAACTTTAGCAGCACAGAAACCCCGGTTTTTCTAATATTTTTGTGAACACCACGCACTTTAAAAAAAACATTTCTCACGCATAAATTTTATTTTTAATCAAAAATTGAAATGTAACAACAAAAAAACAACATTTTTGAATCACAGACTTAGAACTAAACCGGCAAAACAAAAAAATGAGGTAACACAAACCTTTTAACGAGATCACAAAAACATGTAAACAAACGTGAACTTCAAAGCGAACAAGAAGCTCTCAAAAATCATCATCATCATCATCTTCATCGTCGATCCACCATTTCTTCGCCTTTTCTTCATTCACTTCACTCTTCTCGCATTCAACTGTTGTGATCGGCCGAAGTGCAGGGTCTAAAGCAATAAAATAGTTGTGGTTATCACAATTTCTTCAACTAAAAAGTATTTTCAACAACTTGAAACACTAAAAGCAAAACTAAAAGTTTCTACAACTTTTTAATTATCACGTTTCCATAAAGCTTACTTGTGCAACGAGCCGCCCATTCCTTAATATCGTCTAAATTCCTTAGCTTGCCCATCAAGTCGTTGAAAAGTTTCGGCTCAGCAGTGCGAATACACCAGGATCGGGCAAACTAAATACAATTCAATAAATGAAACATTCACTGCCATTGATCAAAAATTGCTTTCCCAAGTTCAATTAACACATTGACGGCCGTTAGACCACCGGTGGTTTAAGAAAGTTTTTCAAGGGATTTCAGGTATGTGAGTTTATGCTCCATCTCTCTGGTCTACAAAGTCTGTATGTATACTATGGGTTTTCAGGATACAACAAAAATATATAGATATATTTAATTTAATAATAACGATACAAAAAATCGGTTTTTATCAAATAAAATTTACGACGCTTTTTTGGTCCCACGGACTTTTGTGTGAAAAAATGCCTGGTCGTCAATGTGTTAATAAACTTTATGAATGAGTTTAAATGTCATAAACCAGATACCAACCTGTAACTTGTTCAAATTGATCTCCTCAGGTGAATCGCTGGCATTTACGATAATATGTGCAAATTGCTCTTTCAAAAACAACGACATTCCTGCAAGAAGTCATTTCCAAAAAAAATCAAAACTAGAATTCACCTTTCTTCTCATCACCGGCTGACTTTGCAATTTTTGCATCAAGATCGGCTTTCATCGGTTTAAGGTCCTCTTGTTCTTCTTCCTCCTCATTTCCTGCAAGAAGTGCATCAACATCGACTTCCGCAACTCTTTGCTAAAACACATATTTTATCACTGTATTAGTATTTTGTTTTTCAACTAACCCTTTCATTTTCCCTTTCAGCAGCTTTCATTGCTTTGTAATCGACAATTGGGAACTCTCGGCGTACATGTTCAATAATATTCTTCTGTGTCTCCGTAAGCTCTCGTTCTCCGGCTTTAATCACTGACGTTCGGACACCAACTTTCTAAAAGAAGTACGTTTAACACAAGGAAAAGGTTGCTTACTTCAAAAATCAATTGATTTCTTTTCAAATAAGCCTCGCGTTGACGATGAGAATTTGAAAGAGCACTAAAGATAAATCTAAATATTCAACGATAAAACAATATTTTACCCCTCTCCTTCTGCCATAAAGTTGTCGATGAGCTCATCAATAAGATCCAACTTTTCAATTGATTCTAAAATTTGAAACATAAAAATAACTGCCTCAACAACTTACTTATCGGATCAATTTTCTCAAGAGGCGGGAACATAGTGTGTCGAATATCATCTGCAAACGGAAGCCTGATACCGTACAACATCTAAAAACATGTTTTTGTTAAAATTTTCACATTTCACTAACTTCATACTAAAACCATTTAACTTTACAACAAAACGAACCGGTGTGTTGTATTCTGGATGAATTCGTGGCTTCAGGGCAACAAGTGTTGGTTGAGCAACTAAAATTAGTCAATTCAGATTTTGATCAAAGAATAACAAGATCAATACTAACATTAGAAAGTAACCTACTAGCGTTGAAAGCAAATCGAACAATAGCGACGGCTTTAGCTTCCAAAAGCCCTTCGACAAATGCACCAGCTGCAGGTTGCTGAAGATAAAATCAATGTTATGGACATTTTTTAAAAACATACCGCTCCTTTTCGCGTGTCAGGTACAAAAACGCGAGTCTCCGTACCAGCCATGTATTGTGGATGGATCTAAACAGTACTTAAACACTTTGACTTTAATGCTAAACATACAGCATTCTCGGGAACCGTGCAAATAAGTTGAAAAACCGAAGATCGATTGTAGTTGAACGACAAATTGTAGCTGTCCTTTGTTTCTTTGTCCATGATCAGCTTGGAGCTTCCGAATACATAGCCTAAAATAAAATATTTTCTGCAAGGATATTCATCAAAGCTACAAGGTGAATAACTAACCATAAGCTTTATCCTCTGGATTGACTTGCGTGTAAGTGTATTCTTGCTGTTGTTGTGTGCCTTCGCCTTCACCTTCGTCCATAGCCTACAAACAAAAATTATATTCAATACTTTTAAGAACGTTTCCTTTTCTTGTTTTAAATCTATTTATTCAAGGCATTACTCGTTTTTAACCGTTACCTCTTCTTTCTTGAAACCGTTATCTTTTGCTGCTCCATTTGGCCCAGTTGGTCGAAAAGCTCCAAATCCATACGATGACGACCCAGCCGAAGGACCACCTTGGCCTCCATCACCAGAAGCACCATCTAAAACACAACTAACTTCGGAAAAATTCATAAGCAACCTTCTTTAGAAGTTTCTTCAACGGTGAATAGGTGTCTTTGGCGATGTACCTAAACACGTTTTGTTTACTACATCAAACAATTTTTCTATACATCCAAAATGGCATTTAAAACTTACAGCTTTAAGCGTTCTTGGATCCACAGCTCGCATTCTTTCCTCTTTATCGCTCCTTGCTTTGGAGATATAATTGATACATCTAAAATATATTTTACTTTCGATCATAATTAAGCTTTACTCACTTAAAATTCAATTTGATATCCTTTGCGATCTCGAGTTGAAAGTAGTTTAAACGCGTGAGCTGTTGATACGCAGAAAGCTTCGAAATCAATTTACCGACGTTTCTGAAAAAAATGACAATCAAAATAAATCAAAGAAAAGCTCACGAGTAATCGTACGTGCTTCCACCATTCTCAGCGACAAATTCCTTCAATTCGGTGACCGAATGAGACTCTGGTGGGTCAGTTAGTCCACTAAAACATTTTTAAATTGGAACGTTTAAAGTTGAGCTGATTCAAAGGTTTTAAATGAAGAAAACTTACACAACATGTAACTCCACATCCATAGCAGCTAGCACACTAGCGATCACCTCCAATGCAGTTCGATGAGTGGGACTAAATAAATAATGAATAGATAAAATTAATGAAACCAACCGATCACGATTTCCTAAAGCGTTTGTGAAGAGAATCAAATTTTTCTTGTCGAAATCACCTCCGTCTTCGAGTCGCCGCTTCAACCAATCCAACGCGACGATCAATCCTTGGGCATCTAAAATTATTCGATCGGTTAAAACCAAAACCCAGAGAAAACAGTTCTTAAGCTGTTTTAGATAAAAACTTACAATCTCCATACGTTTTCTGGCTTGGCGACAACTCCGACAAAAAACGCATTTGATCAAAGGTGGCCATTTGAAGAACTTCCTAAAAATAGATAATTATTGCTATTTTAAAACGCTTTAAACAAGATTTATGTATGTTAGGTAGTTATTTTACAAACCTCTTTAGCCAAAACTCCTTCAGTCCCAAGCGGATTGTCCGTTTCATCGCAGCCAAAAACGACGATTCCGAAGAGGTCCATTCCGCCAGCGGTTTTCTAAAAAAGATGTACAAAGTTTAAAAAAATAAGTATCAAGAACTGGAAAAAGCTATCAATTTAAAAATTTACCCTATCGGCATCACTTTTTGATCGCATAATCTTCCTCGTTAGCAACCATTCGACCGTTTGAATTGTATCGTGAAATGGCTCGCCCTAAAATGTAAAAATACAATAAATATTAGTTCTCATGAGGTCAAAAACTGATTAAAAAACGTTTTTAAAGCCTGATCGATCACACTTTGCTAGTTCAACATAAGGCAAAATACAATTTAAACGTAATTTAAAAGTCATATTTCAAACCGTAGGCCCATTTTTCTACCACTCACGCTTTAAACAACTTATGCCGTTAAATTTGCTCAAGAATTCCCCTCTTACCTCCATATTTCTGCCGGCATCAATGACAATGACATTCGCGTTGTCGGGTTTCGTTTTCGTCGTCTTCCTCTTTGCAGCGGCTGGCGATGCTTCACCTTTATCGACGACCTTCTTTCGTGGCATTTCTAAGTTTGAAATTATTTGAAAAAGAAACAATGCAAGAAAATAAAGCAAAACGGAAAGATGAACCAACCTTAATGCAAGCTAGAATTGCTGGATTTTTGAAAATTTTGAAATTAAATATCTACCCATGTCAACTAAAAGATATTCGTCAAAAATATTTGTATTTTAATTGCATTTTTAAAACACAAAAGCGATAAATTTTTGAAAGCAAAACGCTTTTTTTGCAACTCCAACAAACAACAAAAAATTCTTTGATATGGCGAGAGAAAAGAAAACTTTGAGAGACGAAAAGATTGAAAACGCTCAAAAAGAAGAATGAGGCGAGTTTGAACGCGTAAAATCACCCCGGTGACTAACGTTTTCCTTCTTTGTGGGAAAGCTAAAGAAAAAAGCAAGAACTTTAGACTGGCTCATTTGTTGTTAGCTTAATTTTTAAAAACAAGTGTTTTAGTCGGTAAAAGTTGGTAAGAATTGTATGAACACTTCCGTTTTCTCTGCATCAAATTGTTTTCTAAAAGTTGCGCTTCGGGAAAGCTTACAAAGGAGTTTTTCTATCCCAGCGAACCTAGCTTCAATAGAAGCTTCGGGAACTAAAAAGCACCCTTGAAAACACAAGCTATCGTACTCTAGTCAAACTAGGAATTGAATAGGATATGTGCTTTTCATGTTTACAAATATCTAGGACAGAAAATTGTATTTTGTCTACAAAACTAGATGATTTTGAAGGTTTTGACGAGCTTATAACCAAAATGATTTCCAAAAGCCTTAACTAATTTATCAATTCCGCATCTTACTATGAACATTTCATCTTGAATCATACAGGGTGACCGCGAATTATAGCAACTCACTTCTGAGCGTCTAGTTCAGCGAGAACACAATGAATCCGTATGAAATTTTTGGAGGTGATTTTTGAGAATGTCTCCTGTAGCCAAGCCTATTTTCTAACAGATTGGTTCTCCTAAAATCTTTATATGGCGTTACAAAGTTAAAAGTCGCGGCACACCTGGCGAAAACCTCAATTTAAGGTTTTTGAGAAATCGTTTTTTTTTTCTTAAAATGCTAGAGATTTCTTATTGGTATTGTAGGGATTGATATTGTAAAAAATGAAGAATTAAGTTTGCCAGGTCTATTGTTTGTTTGATTTTTTGGACTAAAATTCCCCGAGTAAAGAATAAAAGCAAAGAATTCATAATCTGTGAAGCAGATCTAGGATTTTGAGAGTTTAAAAAGCTTTTAAAGACTTACAGCTAGTTCCAAAAGCAAACAAAAGACTAGCTTTAATGTTTTTGATGATGATTTCAATGATTTCAATGATTCAATGATGTTTTTGATGATTTCAATTCATCTTTGGAAACTTTGCTCTTTGAAAACAAATCAGAGCTCCTTTTTTTAAACCATTTATCTTTAGAAAACCCTTTCTTTCAGGTACAAATTCGTTCACCATGTGTTAATTTGCGAGCACGCGAAAAAGCTGAATCTCTAATTGTTTCGTCTACTCTTGATCCAAGTTCAAAGTCAAAAATTCGACGTAAAAAAAGGATATTCAGGCAATCGCTTCACTAATTTTCGAATATATACCATGCTTGGCAACAATTTGGGGCGGATTTATTGGTACATGAAAAAAGATTTTTCACAAAAAATGCTGTCTAGGACTCCTTTTGAAGAATCTTGCCATTTACGTGCCAATTCAAATCTCATTTTATTCAACCGCTGAAGCGATCATGATCATTTTTGGATTCACGGTAAAATGAATAATAAAAAGTAACAAGCGAACAAAAAAGCAAAGTAAACTTTCGTGATTAGGGAGTGAAAAGGGATTAGAATTGCTTTTGTGGCTCATTTAATGGCCAGACATTCATTTTCATTAAACTAACAAATTACCAGACTTATCCAGTCGTCCTAGGTTTAGTTCCTTTTCTCTACAGATTTGGTTCCTTTTCTCTACAGGTTTGGTTCCTTTCCTCTACAGATTTGGTTCCTTTTCTCCAGAGATTTGGTTCTTTTTCTCCACAGATTTGGTTCGTTTTCTCCAGAGATTTGGTTCTGTAAATAACTAGGGATCCTTTTTGATTTACACCTCACTTTTGGGCCAAGACCTAGCACATCTTATTCAGTTTTTTTGCGCTAATTCCGATGGTGTATTTCGTTTGGGGATGGCGGTTCTAAAATTTTGAGAATTTTTTGCTTCAAAGTTTATACTGTAGTAAGGGTACTGTAGCTAATTTTTTTATTTTAAAAGATAATGCAAAAAATTGGCTATAAAAATTTCGATATAATTAGAAAAATCACGTTTTATTTTGCTTTCAGAAGTCAGCTTTCGAAACAAATAACAGAAAAATTAAAAAGTTTATTTAAAAAACCGTCAACTTGTTTATAAAATGTACAGAATTTATATTAAAATTATCGCTGTAGAATAAAATTTTCATTTTAATAGTCGTTTAAATGATTGGTCGATCAGTGTTTACAAATTATATAAATACTTTATTTAGAAAGAAATAAAGTGCGAAAAAGACATGAAAAATGTACCAGATAAAAGATCAAAAAGTCATTTAAAATGCAACGAAGTAGCCCTTTTAAAATCAGACACGGTGGAGATCAAACGCAACTTGTCGGGAAGGGTATCAAACTTTAATCACACGATTTACAAAAAAAGCTCTAGAGGATTTAGATTCGGGATGCAAGATAAAAGAGCCACGCCTAGTCGCCAAAAGCCTCGAAAGTCGCCAAAAGCCTCGAAAGTCGCTAAAAGCCTCGAAAGTCGCTAAAAGCCTCGAAAGTCGCCAAAAGCTAGTCGCCAAAAGCCTAAAAATGGAATTTTTATTCTCAAAAAAAACCCATCGTACGAAGAAATTAAAGAGTCAAGAGGCAATTGTTGTTTAAATTAACAATTGTTGTTGAATTAACAATTGTTTTAGCTTCATCTATGTTTCCCTCATAATCAAAAAGTATTCAGGCCTACCGTGAGACGACTCTTGAGAATCATTCGTGTCCGTGATCATTCGTCCTTGAGAATCTTCTTCATCGCTCCAATATGAGCGCAAACCGAATACGAGTCTACGAATGTCATAGAGAAATCTCTTTGCTATTATTTTCAAAAATATTTACCATAATGAAATAAAAAGTAATGAATTTACAAAATTTGCTTTAAGTTGGATGTATGGTCAAAACTAGATGAATCGGGATGTGAAATTTCCTCAAAAATCATTTCCTGAAAGCCAAAAAGCTCTTTTTCTGTTCTTTTTTCTCCAAAAACTTGCAAGAATTTCTGATTTCCGGAATTGATTACGGAAATTTCGTCTTTTCATTATTCCTGTAAAATGAGCAATCCTCATTAGGTTTTAAAAGTTTTCAGAAAATTTTAAATTCCTTTTCGCAATCAAAAGTGATAGCTGATAGCTGATAGCTGGTAGCTGATAGCTTTTCTTTTCTAGTAATAACTGATTCTGAACTTTCTAGTATCAATCCAAATGAGGATTCAATTCTCACTAAAACCAAATTAAGTGTAGTATGATGTTCTTGTCCAAATTTTTGATGAAACTTTGGGTTCTCTGGTAGATTGGAAAGACCTATTATTATATATCATTTACTTGGAAACTACGAATCTTCTCTCCAAGATAGCCTTCTTCAAAAGTCAACTTTTTTTCCTCAGTTCTAACCACCAATTACAATGTCTCTCACATAAATTTCCTTGTGCTGATCTCAAAAAGTGAATTCAACAAGTCCTCTCTATTCTAGGAATTTTCTAAAATATTGTAAAGTTTTCATGTTGAGATAAAAATTAGCCTAATCTAGCAGAAAAGCTTTTCGAAATTAGCTATTAGCCACTTTTTATGAAAATTCTCGCAACAATGAACTTGAAAAAGAGGATTTTGACGCGTTTATAAAACAAAGATAGGACAAAGATCTTGAGCTTTACGTCTTCTGAGACAAATAATAAAATTTTAGAATTTAAAATAGCGTGAAAGCTTTTGAGATTTCTTTTTCATTAGTCTATCTTGGCATTCAGTTTTTTTGCGAATTAGCCGCTGATTAGTTTTTAGCGACCGTACTCGCTGATTAAGCGAGTACGGTCGCTTTTTCTCGGAGATTTAGTTAAAAAAGCGTCGAAGTGATACGCTGTTGGTTAACTGAATATCTTTAGAGACCAATTTTGAACGCTAATTTTTTATGAAATCTTAACTTTTTTATTATGTAGCCAAGAAGGCAAGGAATTTTTTTGGTATAAAAATTGAAAACAAACGTACTGGTGTCAAGATATGAGCGTTTGTTTAAGAGAAAACTTAGACTACACGACGCTCCTATAGCGGGGTCGTTCTATTAGAGTTTTTACCGTATGAGCAGTAATTTACCTCTCACCAGGAAGTTTCCAGACTCACAATATACTCTGGAAAAAGGTTATAGTAAAACAATGCCAGAATAGAAAACGTTCAAACAGTTCCATCAAATTTCTCAATTCAAAAAACCATAGGGTAAAAACTCTAATAGAACGACCCCGCTATAGGAGCGTCGTGTAGTCTAAGTTTACTCTTAAACAAACGCTCATATCTTGACACCAGTACGTTTGTTTCGGCTCGCTTGGGTATCAAATTAAAGTAGAGAGGATGGGTGATTTTTTGAGATATAACACTTATTTTTAACCTTAACGAGCGTTTAGAAAAAAATGATTGAAAATCGGCGAAAATCGGCTTTTAGTTTTTTTTGAAAGGTTTTTTGAAGGATTTCATTCTTCTCACTGACGTATTCCTGGTAGATTTCTTGTCTCACTCATGACTTTTTGTTCCCCAATATTTAAAAGACGAACCATTGTTTCCATTCTTAAATCTCCTTTTTAAAAAAAGTGTTTCTTTTCAGCTCTTCAGAAAAGATCAGCATTTAAAATTAGGATCTGGAAGATATTTGATATTCAGATATTCATATTAGCCATAAAAGCCCCCCACAGTTTCTTTTTTAATCGAGTTATTAAATTCTGGAACATTTTACCCCCTCATGTTCGTGATATTCCCACCTTGGCTAGATTTAAAGCCGCAATTTCGGCAATTGATTTGACTGCTCTGTGATTCTTTCTTGAGGTATCTATTTATCTTTTGGGTGTGTTTTGAGTGATGTCCCGGGTAATTATTGTGATTTTGTTTTGTCGCTATTCAACTGAATAAAGCATATATATATATATAATCTTAGAGGACTTTTCTCTCGTTTTTCTAAAACGTTTAAACCTTTCAAAACTACCGTAATCGGCTTTTTATCCAATATATCTATATCTAATTTTTATAACGATTACAGAACATTGTGAAGCTTTAGAAAAACGCATTAGCCTTTTCTTTAAACTGACGCTGACGCTTATTTTTCCCGTCATTCACTCTCCCATAAATCGATCCCGAAGTTGTCATCATTGCGTATTCGAATATCAAATATATATTAATATATATTTGATAAAGTTCCTCACTTTTTATGATCATTGAAGTGTGATGTTTTTTGTGATTTTTGTGATTTTTGTGATTGCTTTTCAAAACAAAAAATTATTCACTCTTTTCAGAAGTCCAAATTCATTTCAAAGCATTTTAAAGCACATTTCAGTAATGGATTCGTATAAACAAACGATTTGGATCTACACAGTGGGAGGACTGGGGATTCTTCTCAATCTCTTGCTTCTCTACATGATTGCAACCGATCGAGCGGTTTGTATTTTAGCCCCTTCGATTCAGGAATGGCAAAAACGTGAATTTGTCAAGGCTTTATTTAATCGGTGCTACATAAAAACCTGACCAGACTGTTCAGGGTTACTATTTTCTTTTCCAAGCTAAGCCGATCGATCCACTTCCTTGTTTTGGCTTGGCCCTTGGTCAATTGGCTTTTAGAAAATCCTGAGAACTGTTCATTCCTTATCCGTTCTTCAGGATTTTTGACTTTCCTTGCTTTCCTTGATTCTTAAAAGGTTTTGCATAACTTTGAAAGCTAAATCTAATATGCTAATTGAAAAATTCGCATAAAACTAGTACCAACTGTAACTTGTAGTCATGTGCAAAAGTCTTTTAACACTCAATTTTCTAAAAAGTTACATCGATTTTCTCTGATAAAGTTCATGGCGCTCTTTAAGCTATTAATAGTTTTCGTTACACAAATATATGTACAATTTATTTACACAAACGCTCTCGCTATACAAAACTTATTCATCGAGAAAAAAAAAATATAATTGTCAAAACACCCCGGAAAATCGTGGTGCAAAAGTCTTTTAACACAAGACGAAATTAAGTTATAATCAATATTTTGTTGACCCTTCTTTTGCCAAAAGTATTTCTTTAGCACGAGTAGGCATCGATGCAATTAATTCATCAAGAATTCCAGGTTCAATCGTCTTCCAAATTTTTCTAGTGTAAAACCATAGCTCGACTTTGGAATTGAATAGTTTTTTGCGCAATTTCAATTTCAAATAGGCCCATAGATTCTCGATAACATTTAAATCCGGTGAAAAAGTGAAGCTTTTGATCAAAGAATTAATTCATGAAGAATTCCAGGTACAAAAATTAGCATAAAACTAGTACCAACTGTAGCTTACCTTTCAAAAAAAGATCAATTCAAAGTGACTTCCAGAAAGGTGGTGATGGGTATCGAAAAATGCTTGCAATCATCACCGTTTACAATCTTTATTATGCTTTTGTTCATTGTCTAACTGACGTGGTGAGTCTATGAAGCTTTAACACGTTGACGACATTGTCACCTGATGCTGTCTGACACATATTCGTTCGCCTGGGACATTGTCACCTGATGTCAGGTGACAGTACCAAAATTGATTTTTTTGTGCATACTTATGTTTGCTGATGATGGATATTAAATAAGCAAGTAGGGTAGTATCTATATTCGACTTGGTCCCGGAAAATGTCGATTTAACCGTTGATTATTAAAACCGGAACCAGAATTCCGGCCCAAGTCTAATACGGACCCCTCTGACCATTTCCTTGCAAGAATAACAACTAATAACAACAACTAACAACAACAACTAATAACATAATTATCAAAGAATCATTTTAAACTTTCACAAAAATTTTAAGTTTGAAAAAAAAGAACTCTGTGGGACATTGTCACCTGATGTCAGGTGACATTTTTTGTCGAAAAAAAACAACGTTGTCCCATGCGATTGTTTGTGCAAAAACGCCATTGTCGTCAACGTCAACAATTCGACAATCATTGTAGGGTTTCATGATTGATCAAACTGGGTTCCTGATGTTCTGCAAGAATCTCCACAAGCTTGGCTTCTGGTATTCGTATATTGGAGTGTTAGTAAGTAAGCTCACAAAAAAAATATCTACAATTCTTTCAGCTGTACGTCGTTTCCTTTGAGATGTCTCTCTCATTGTTGGCCATTCATTGTCTATATCGTTATGTGAAAATTTCTGGGTAAACCTTTAAAAAAAAGTAAATGCTATCAAGTCTAATATCGACTACTTTTGGGAAGAGATTCCCATAAACTGTTTTCTATTTTGCACTAACTCCCGTTTTACCTTTTGTACGTGTCAACTGGAGCGACACGTAGTCTTCAGGATGATGATTGCTCATTTTCAATTGTTTCTATTGTACTTCTTCCTGTGATATTGATTTCTATTTGTTAGATAGATATTGCTAAAAGTGATATCTGAAATAGTCATTACGCTTCATCGATTAAGATTTTGGTATAGGAGTGGGGACCAAATCGGAATCGTATGGGAACCGGATCGGAACTGAATCGGAACTGAATCGGAACCGGATCGGAACCGGGTCGGAACCGTATGAGAACCGGATCGGAACTGAATCGGAGAACTGAACTGAAAGACAAATCGGAATGGGACTGAATCGGACCTGAATGAGACCGAATCAGACCTGAATGGGACCGAATCGGAACCGGATCGGAACTATTCATTACAGTCATGTCATTACAGCAATCATATAAAAACTACAGTCGAACACATACAACGATAGCCAACTGAAATTACAGTTATAGCGAGTAGGCTAACTAGGAGTTAAACAAGGGATACGGTTGTTGAAGTTCATTCTATCCACGTTCCATTATGCACTGTAGAATTGAAGTTATTGATGAATTTCGAATAAGTTCTTATGTAGCATATAATTTTAGACGTTTCACGACTCTTTTTGATCGTTGGTATGGTATTCTCGCATTGACAATTGCTCATTTTGCCGGCGGTATCCTCTATGGGCTTTCGTGTGACTTCACAATGAAAGTAAGTTTCAAGATTAAGCCAAAATCTGCAAAAACCGATCTAACTTTTTATAGATTAATTTTAACATAAATAAATAACATATTATATAATTATGTCAAAGTTTAAGATATCATTGAAATCCTCATTTTAGCCAACTCCCGAACGTGAAATGATCAGCCGAGATGAGCTTTTGTTTCGATACAATGTCTCTATTGACAATCTCGGTTATATTGGACCTGTTTATAAAGTATTTTATTTGTAAAATCGTTAATAATTCAGCTAATAATTCAGCTAATCGATGAAACAACTGGTGAAAGCAAGTTTTTAATCTCAAACATGCTTGGCTCGTTTGGCTGTTGCGTGATGCAGTTGACGATCTATTGGACGATTTGTGCGGCGGGCATGAAATTGTGAGATTTACGATTAATGCTTACACTTGTTTATCAAATACCAACATACAATTAGCCAAAAATCTTTTTAAGTAATAATACAGCAACCCAGTTACGGTAATGAAACGGATAAATGAAAACCCTTTCAGATATTTCTTTGTCCATTCGGCTCTGATCAGTGACAAAGCAAAAGCGGTCAACTTTCAGCTACTTCGGTTATTATTGATTCAAGTAAGAACTGAAAAACTGTCACAATATTTCTTCAGGCTTTAGCTCCTTTGATTTTTGAATACATCCCAGCAATGATGACGATTTGGGGAGGATTTCTGGGTGAGTGGTAAGCAAAGTAATTGCAAAGGTAAGGAATTTGGCTAGCATGAAAATTTACCGACCTGAACCATATTTTGTTGAGTAGAAAAAGCTAGGAATTGCTCGGAACAGCTAGGAATTGCAAACTAGAGTTCAGGCTCAGGTCCAGGCTTGTAATCGCCCTGAGAATTTCAATCTCAATTTCAATTTCAATTCTCAATTTAAAGTTAAAGTTTGAATGTACATTTTACAAGTTTTTTTTCCAAAAAACCAGAAAACAATTGCTTCCGGTGAGACTCGAACTCACGGATTATGAGACTGACGCGTTGCCGACTGCGCTACGTGAGCATGTGGCGATGCATCGTTTTTCAGCATCATTCTTGATTCAAAAAGAATTTCCAGGCCTTCCCCTTGAAAACTGTGCCATGTACATTCCTGTCCTAATCGCTTGTTACTCTCCGACTGAAGCAATCATGGTCATATTTGGATTTGCGGTGAGTCTCAATGAACTTCCGCTAATTATCACTTCAGACTAGAATGGAGGAGTTTAAATAAGATTAGTAATCCGTCTTAATCCGTTTTTAGCTACCGTAACCCATCAATCAGCCCGATTTTTGCATCATTGACTGACCCTTGTGATTCCTCATTGAATCTCAAAATTAAACTGATTCAATCTAATCTGGCAGTTTGATTACGACACTTTCCAAAATAGGTGCATTTTAGAAAACGGATTATTCGAAAGGAACACACTCTACTTAAGAGGCACAATTTGAATTTGAACAAATTTGAAATCCATATAGAAATGTGCTCTCAATTGTTGGACATAAAGTTGCAAGCTTTAATTTTAGGTCTATCGTCAACGAGCACTGAAAATGATTGGTATCTCAGATCGAGGCTCTTCCACCACTCACAATCCCCACTCCACCATAAAAGGCATTAAACCGGTTACAAAAGAAAGTTTTCACGAGAAAGTTCAAACGAGAAGTGTTGAGAGGAATAGTAATGAGGGGATTTTGTAGCTTGTCTATTGTTTATCTCGTGATCCTCTTTATGTATAAATATTTACAATATACAAAAGCCATTTACAAATCTAATGCACAATTTCCGACAGTAAAAGCTATAGTTGGTCATCAAAAAGTGCTTTGAACTTTTACAAGTTGATACTTTTCAATCACAACATCAATTTTGCTTTCTCAATTAACAAAGGGCTTCAGTAGATTGTTTATAAAAAGTACTCAATAAGCTATCGATCTTTATCGATAAGCGAAGCGAACCGAAGCGAATCGAGTCTTCAATAAGCTATCGAGTACTCTATAACCTATCGATACTCAATAAGCTCATCGAGTACTCTATAACCTATCGATACTCAATAAGCTCATCGAGTATCGATATTAATAATATCAAGTATCTGAGATTTTATGCGATTTTGTAAAACTGATTTTGAGATTTTGTAACGCTTGAAAAATTTTCTCCAAAAAATCCAAAAAGTGGCACTAAATTTTGAATTTTCAAATAAATCGGCGAAAATGAGCAAAATGAGCCTTGATTATCGATAGCTTATCGATCGTTATCGAGAAGGTTCGCTTCACTTAAGGCTTATAGAGATTGATAGCTCGATAGCTCAATAGCTTTCGCTTCGCTTAAGCGTTATCGAGTATCGATATTGGCAAGATCAATAAGGATTCTTATCTTATCGAGTATCGATAAGCTTGTCTAGTAAAAGCTATATTTGGGCATCAAAAAGCGCTTTGAACTTTTACAAAACGGAATTTGAATTAATTACAAAATAAAGTTTACTTTCCCAATTCCCAAAAGGATTCAACAGTTTATAAAAAGTTTATAAAAAGAAAAGATCTAATTGTAAAGAACTCTATAAAATAAAGGGCTTTCTGAAAATGTCGAGTTTTGTAAAAGCCTAGAAAATAATAGTAAGCAAGCTGGAAAAGCATGAAATCAAAGAAAACAAGAGCAAGTAAAAATAGCAGGAGATAAGTCATGAACTCATTTGATGATCACTCTATTCTCCCAAAATTCCTTTATCGCTTCTTCCATGTCTTGTAAGTAGTTGTTCTTTTCGATCGTTCCCACTGGGTCCACTAAAGTTAATGTTAGACTCTCTATGGACCTTTTAACCAATACAGTTTTCTAAATCTCAATTTTTTGAAAACTACTTTGGTCTTGCAGCTGTTTCATTCAATCTATCTATTGCACTCTCTGTCTGATTTTATGAGGGCACAAAATTTTGTTTCAATCTCTTTCATAAGTCTCTCAATCCAAAACAAATGAGAACTCCTCGTCATTCCCACATTTTCCCATCCATTCATTAACCTAAAAGTTCTCTCGAAAAGTGAATGAACTTCAAAGAAAGACTCATAGAAATTCCTTCGACAAGCTGAAAAGCTCAGTTTCAAATTCTCATCTGGAGCCACTTTTGGATAGCTGAGCAGCTCGCATTTTGGATAACATTCACAGAAAAACGACTCAAATCCACCGCAAGTGATCCAATCCCAAAAATAGATATATCCAGAGAAACGGGAGTGGATTGTTTTTTGGAATTTTTTTGTTAAATCGATTAAAGTGTCCCAGTCCGGAAAAAATTTTCGCTTGTAGCATTTGAAAAATTTCAAAATTGAATTTCTATATCTAATCTTTGCGAGTTTCCGGTACTCCTACTTTTCATGGTTCGCGTATTCTAGAAAGTGCTCCAATTTGATGAAACCCATTGTGACCTCTTTTTTTCTCGTTAGTTGAATATTTTTCAACGCATGCGATTTTGTTATGTAAAGCCCTTCGCACAGTTTCAATGTCGAGTGTCGCCGTTTGGCCGAATTCCTGTAAAAACCGCTTTTCATCATACAGCCGCACCTCGCTCAAATCCTTTTTAAACGCCAATCCACTTTCCATACACCAATCATTCCTCGAGTCTTCGAAGTAAAAAATTTGATATCGTTTTCTTCTGGTAAAGATTTTTGAGAGTTGCTCAATATTGCAAAGGACGGCTCTCAACAAATCCAACAGCTCAACCCATGTGAAATTCAGCGAATCGCAGTGCCAGAGTGCTCGAATAGCCAGTTGGAATGTAAAATCCTGCAGATGAAAGTCAAAAGTGACCAGCCGAGATAATTTCTTCAGCATTCTTTTCCACAGCTCACTATTCGATGACCCTTGCAGGAAGTTCGCCGCAATGCCCACACTTTCGGTGATGAAGTTGCTCGAGTACAGATTCAAATGGTCTCTAATTTCTTTAGCCAGCATATCCGTACTTTCCAGCTCGACATCAACTTTCCCGAAATTGCTGCATAGATTTTCTCTTATCAAATTTATGTCCACCAAATTCTCGGGAATCCCACAAAATCTCAAAGAACCGTATCTCACCGACGACACTTTTGGCCCTCTACCCATTGTCAGATTCTGAAAACCAGTTTTCATCATTTTTGGCATAATCTCTTGCAAAACTTTGAGCAAATCCGTATGATTTTGCATTGGATTCTTTTGGATCATTTTAGCCTCTTCGGGAGCTCGATTTTGGTCTTGGAGCTCGAAAAGAACTCCCGGTGGAGACAATGAGCTAATCTCGATCCAATTGAATCCTTCGGGATGTTGCAGAATCTTTTGATCTCGCCGCTTTTCGGGTAAAGCCTCGAAGTCGGGGAAAAGCTGAAAAAGATTTGTTCTTATCAGTACACAGACAATTGACTAGATTTGTTTATCGATAACGTTGTCGATAGTCTTAAAACCGGGGTACGACTTCATACAGTTATGCATTTAAACAATAGCTTTATTAAGACTTGCTCAGCCATGTTGAGGCCAAACAGAAGTTACAATTTACAATTGGTATCATCGCTTTCAAAAGAACGACCTCTCTTGAAGATCAGCCGAGATCTGGCCGACCGACTGGTCTTGATGAATCCAATCTAACTCTTATACGCGATGACAACAAACAGTGCGCAACTTCAGTGACCGTACCACTGTTGACCGTCATCTTCAATCTATGGGCTACAAATTAAAATTCGGATCGTGGGTCCCACATGAACTGAGTGATGTAATGAAATGGCTGATGTCGGGCACTCTACTCTCGCGTTATCACCATCGATCTTTTTTCCCCACCTGATAAGAGGCGATGAAAAATGGGTAATCTGTCAAAAAATTATAGACGCACCCTGTTTTTGCTAGTTTAGAGCCAGATATAAGTGCTGGTCCAGTGAAAAGTATTTTTTAGTTTTTTTAATGTAAAAAAACAACCCATGCAAAATTTCGAATCATTTCACTCATCCAAAGTAATTTATCTTTCTGGAATTAAAAGTAATTTTTTTAAAAGAGCAAATTTTAATTGCGATTGCAATTGTTATTTACTTCTTCTTGATGGCGGCTCTGTCAATCGAAGCCAATAGGTGTAAGAAAAAGGTTTCACTTTTAAATTTTAGAAGACTGAGCGTGATTAACTCTACAAATTTCAAAGAACATTTATTATTTTATACTTAAAAGCTCATTTTATACTTAGCCAACCCTTAGATTCTTTCCAAAGACGTCGGCCGTTGCAGGTGAGTTGTCCAGTAGCAATAATACAAGCACAACAAATTAAACTACCGAGCGGCCATAAGAGGGGTCTGAATGAATATTTCGAGCGATCAATATTTCGATCAATAATCATAAGAGGAATCAATATTTCGAGGGGTTCGAGGGGCTCTTCTATTAGAGTTTTTACGGTAATTACGGTAATTGAATTTAAATTTATATTGTGTTTAAAACATACAAAGATTCAATATGATGCTCGTTCAATTACTGCCACAATTTGAAGACGAATGACTGTCGTCACTTTATCGATGGTGGATGTGGAGGAAGAGTCGCGCTTCAGAACGAGAGCTCACTGTCGTGTCACATGTGATTCAAAATAAATCCTGTACCTCAAAACTTCCTGATTAGATAGCCAAAAAGTGAAATCAGGCATCAAACTTGAAACAAAATTAATCACCAGAAATGCGTTTTAGACAGAAAACCATAAAAAAAAGCTTTTGCTTTTGATAAGTAAATCGTTTTGCATCAAAGTATTGAAAAAGTGAAATCACAGATCCAGACAAACAGCAAATCGAGTTTTTTTGTGTTTATAGAATTGTGAAATAGAGGGCTGAAAATTGATTCTCAGCATCATTTTGTCGTTTTCAGATGAGTGAGACTTGTGAGCTTTTGAGTAGTTGGTTTCCTTTTGTAGAATTCCGAAACTTCTAACTGAAATAACGGCGGAAATACGAGTGTCAAGGGTGTACTTTGGGAGATCGCACCATCGCGCGTCCTCTGACGCACGGAAAGAATGGAAAGAAAGCTCCGTAGTCGGTTTAATTACCCAAGCTAGAGATTAGTATTAATCGCGAGACGCTCATAAAGCTTGTCTGGATCTGTGATTTCACTTTTTCTTAATACTTTGATGCAAAACGATTTACTTATCAAAAGCAAAAGCTTTTTTTTTTATGGTTTTCTGTCTAAAACGCATTTCTGGTGATTAATTTTGTTTCAAGTTTGATGCCTGATTTCACTTTTTGGCTATCTAATCAGGAAGTTTTGAGGTACAGAAAAGGTATGGATCAGTGCTTGGCTAGCCTCTAGAAATTATGGGATGAAAAGATAAGAAGCAGACATTATTTCGCTTCTATTTTTTAACATGAAAACTCGAATTTTTTTCACATTTCTTGTCTCATTTTGTTTTTCATGTCCACATAATTGGTACGAGTTCCCGAGTGATGATGTTTGTGTTTACATGATAAAGAAATGTGAGTTTTAAAATGCAGTGAAATGTTATGAAGTCATAATGAGAAAAATGCTTCTTTTAAAATTGAATATTGTTTATTGTTTGAAATATTGTTCTGAAATTCATTTTAAGCCTTAAAGCAGTGAGCTTCAAATGCTTAAAGCATTTGAAGCCTTAAAGCAGCCTTAAAGCATTATACAAAAGCAGTGACTTTCAAAGAAAATCAAGTTCAGCTCAAAACTACACGAACACCGTCACCACTTGTGCCCAACTGAACAGCACTGTAGTGAAAATCACGAACATCTTTGAGAATTCTTATATCGGAGCCTTGCTTTCAGGTAAACGATGAATCTATTTTACAAAGATTCTTTACAATCGCTTTTTAGGGTTAAATGACCAGTTTCCATTTATTGGTGTTGAGCGAAAGTCTAATGGAACTTGGGTTTATCAAGATGCAAGTCCACTTATCTACACAAATTGGGCTCCAGGTGATTTTTCTTAAAAAAGTAGACACTTCTGGGATTTTCTAGGTGAACCAAGTTTAAATTCCTCGTTGAATTGTGCATATCTTGGTAATTCGACTCTTCAATGGTATGCGACAGATTGTTCGACTGAGAGACCATCATTTTGTTCTGCAAACGAAATGCCCAGTAAGGGATTTTCAATTTTCTTTTCAATTCTTCAATTCTTTCTTTATATGATTAGTAAAAATCGTATTATTTATTATTTTATGTTTATAAATTGAAAAAGAAATTGTTTCCTTTATAGTTCCTTTACACTTCCTTTATAGTTCCTATTTGGTTCCTTTAAGGTTCCTTTATAGTTCCTTTAAAGTTCCTTTATAGTTCCTTTATAGTTCCTTTACACTTTCTTTATAGTTGCTATTTGGTTTCTTTATAGTTCCTTTATAGTTCCTTTACACTTCCTTTATAGTTCCTATTTGGTTCCTTTAAGGTTCCTTTATAGTTCCTTTAAAGTTCCTTTATAGTTCCTTTATAGTTCCTTTACACTTTCTTTATAGTTGCTATTTGGTTTCTTTATAGTTCCTTTATAGTTCCTTTACACTTCCTTTATAGTTCCTTTATAGTTCCTTTACACTTCCTTTATAGTTCCTATTTGGTTCCTTTAAAGTTCCTTTATAGTTCCTTTATATACTTTTATTAACTTCATTTAAATGAACAAATTTCTAGATCATCAATGCCTTGATGGATGGATCTACTCGAACGAAACGGACTATTGCTACTATTTAGAAGTGAGCGAGATTCGGAGTCATTTTTTCAATAAATTTTAGAACTTTTCATATCCCGATAATATTCATTGGCAATTCTATGACCAATCGGAAGCGGAAGCGAATTGTCAAAGGAAGGATAGAGATTCCCATTTAGTGTCAATTCATTCCGATGTCGAGAACAAGTTTATTTATGGTTAGTTTATGCGAAAAAGAAATGAAAAAGTGAAATCCTTGGTATTAATATTTACATATTATTTTTATCAAAAACTTTCCAGATCTTGTCTATTCAAATGTGGCCAATCTAACGCATGCCGTTTTTGATCCATGTTCTCATCAATGGGCTTTCATTGGGTATTCGGGATTTGGTTTCCCTGGAAATGGATCATGGACTGATGGGTCACCGGTTGATTTCATCGACTCACAACCCACACCCATATTGGCCAACTATGTGGTGATACAAAATTCAAACTTTTCTCGAGCATCATCAAGAAATTTCCAGATCTCTAACGATCCCTCATGTCGGCTTCATCAATGGTCAGCTATTGGCCCAGATTGGGCCTATCCACGATATGTTTGCAAAATGTCCTCATCAAGACAAAACATGAAATAGTTTTTGTTTCATTTTTCATTTTTATAATACCCCATTTTCTCTAATAGTAGTGCACCGTGAGCGTCGTCTAAATTCCTCGAAATCTCGAGAACCGCTTATCAGAACCTATTGAGGTGCGGTCGGAAAATGTAGCTGACGATGAGATCTAGTGGGGGATTAGAGTGTTGAGCTTCTGCGGAAATTTTGAAACCATAAAATAGTGACCAACTCGGCTCGCCTGGGTGCACTACTATTAGAGAAAATACGGTAATAAAATATTAAAGAAAAGTTATTATTTAAAGAAATTAAACTAAACGTTTCGCTGCCATTTTCTGACAAAAACGGTTAAAGCTTTTTAAGAGAATCCCTCTTAAATCCTTAACTTGAAAGTTTAAATAGAACTTTTAGCTGTGTCTTTCACCTTTTAAACTTTTATTTTTAAATTTTGAGCTGTCTGAGAGAAGACGATGCTATTTTTGGTAGCTGCTTGTCAAAATTGGAATAAAAATTCAAATAAATATGCTTCAAACTTTTCATTTACAATACAAGAAAGAAAATATGCGTTTTTTTCCGCCCATTTCTTCGATTTGTTGGAGGGTCATCTTTGCCTCATCTTTGGTTTTGCATTATCATGCAAAAGCCGACTTTTTGAAGTGTCCAGTCGAGATTTCGATAAAGCTGATTCACACGCTCTAACTGCTCACTTTTCAGCTGTGACAGTTTTATCTGGTTTGAGCAGTTCAAAATAAACCAATCCACGATAGTTTTACCATACGCACAACATCAACTTCTTTCCATGCAGATCAGGTTTTGACGTGAGAACCGGGGCTTGCCTTGGTGATAGCCATTGGCGCTTGCGCTTAACGCTTTCATATAATATCCACGTTTCATCAGAAGTAACAACAATTGATTTTCAATTGATTGATTGAACATTGATTGAACAATTGATTTCCAAAAATCAATTGTTCAATCAATCAATAAAAATTCAAATAAATAAAGGTGCTTCAAACTTTTCATTTACAAGAAAGAAAATATGCGGGTTTTTCCTTTGTTTTCTGTTAATTTCTGTTAATTTCTGTTGATTTCTGTTGATTTCTGTTGATTTCTGTTGACACACAATCATTTAGTGCTTGTACCGATATGTGATACAGATCATACGATAATCGACACAGCAAAAGGTATATTCTCATCTAAACAATCAAATTTGTGTACCCAAATCATAACATTATCTTATTACCTTCTCTGTTCGAGCTTTTTGGCGTAAACTGCTTTATTGCTTTATCCACTTTATTGCTTTATCGCATTGGAGCCTTCCCTTTTCGACAATGACTCGGTTTTTTTCGTTTCGCTGGAGGCGGAAACCATTTCCTGAGCTCATCTAAAAAATGTATTATATCAGGACAACAATAAATACTAAAAACAATACCAATAAAACATTAAAGTTAAGTTACACAAAAATCATGAGGATTTGTGCAATTTTGCGGTACTTTCAAAAGAATAAAACACAGACGCATTGGGGATCGAACTAAAGGTCAAACTTTTCATTTAAGCATAAGATTGTGAAGAAGAAAGCGAGCAGAAATTAATCGCGTGGCATTTCCGAGAGATCCTACGATGCGACGCAATTGTGATCGTTGGCTTTTGGATGGATTTCTTACCGCATATGGTCTTGATTCAATCGTGCTTCACTCCTACGGAATGAACCTCTTCAATCTCGTCAATCCTCGTTCGTTTATCAGCCAACAGATGATATTTTTTCGAGACGACAGCCACCTCCAGTTGATAGTTGCTTTAACGAGGTAAAACAGGAAGAATCACGGCGACCTCCACAATTTGTTGCATCCAAAAATAAATAGGGGCAACATCCATCACTAATTGCTTGTACATTCAAACAGTAGCCGCGCTCGATAATTGTGTAGATTAGCTAAAGGTGGGTCGATTTGAATTAGCGTTGAATTGAAGTTGAATTGAATTAATGAATGAGCGAGAACGCCCCAGACGCTTGGATGCTGGCCTAATCGAAACGTTTTCACCGCCTGGCGTTTTTCCAATTCCATTCTTCGATACCTAACGGCTGTTTTGAATAAATATATAGTTTATTTTTTTGAAAAATTACAGTTCAATCCTATATGGTTTGCTCAGTTTTTGCAATAATTATGTTCTAATACCTCTATATAACGTAATGGTTGCAAAGAACCCTGCGTACTTGACTATATACAGGGTGACCAAGAATTACCGCAACACACAAAAGGTCTGGCTTTCAAAAGTCAACTTAAATATCTTTATTCAACATGCAACAGTAACAAATTAATAATTAAATTCAAATTTGCCTCCATCGGCATTCCGACAGGCCTGCAAATGTTTGGGAAACGCGTTGACCGTGGCGAGCAAATAGGCATCATCGAGGGTATCCCATGCTTTGATGAGCGCCTTCTTCAAACTTTCGATTTTTTTTATGTGGTTTTGCACATGCTCTGGCTTCAAGAACACTCCAGACTGATTAATCCAATGAGTTAAGATCGGGTGAGCTGGGTGGCCACCCAGAAAACGAGATGAATTCCGGGAAGGTCTTTGAACAAAACTCTTGCACTTTCTTTGCCTTTTGAGCCGGCGCATCATCCTGTTGATAAGTCCAAATTCGATTTTTGAAGTGGTAACCATAAAAACAGGTAAGCAAAAAGTGAAATGGGACTCATAACATAATACGACGTTGTTGCGGTAATTCTTGGTCACCCTGTATAATAAAAACTTGATATAAAGTAAACCTCTATACAACGTAAACTACAGGATGACCGCGAATTGTGGGAACCGCACCGTAGCGTGTTTTCGGTCACTTTTTACGATTCCTAGCCATTTATTCTGGGTTTTTTTGTGTATTCTCTTGTTCTCATGTTGTCGCGTTTGTTTGCTAATTTATATTTCATCAATGAGATTATTTCTAGGTAAGGTCAAATCTTCGCCACATCGGCAAGCAATCATTGAGCTTTTTCGAAAGCCTATCCGGCATGGAAGATTGCGAAGCGCTTGGGTGTTTACAAGAGTCTTGTATCTCGAACCATTAAACACTATCGAGCCTTGGGAACTTTTTCTGACAGACCAGAAGTTCTTGTTCAATTGTGGCTACGCCGACAAATATCAAGAAGGTGCGCGAACGCTTGAGGCGGAACCCTAACCAGCCAGCAGGAGGAATCGCACGGAAAATGGGACTCAGGGGAACTTCTGTTAGCAAAACCATCAAGAAAAGCTCAAATTAAAGCCCTACAAGAAGAACAAAGCACCAATACTTTTAGTGGCCAGAAAGGACAAACGAAAGGACCGGTGGGATCAGCTTTTGAGAAGATTCAACGGAATTGGTCACCACAATATTCTCTTTATTGATGAATTTTTGAGAAATCACTGTGTAAACTTTTTCTACGAACTTTCTTGTCAACATAATAGTTATAGTTTAAAAAGTCCCTATCGAAAATCATTCACCATTTTTGCTTAAGGCATTTTCAAAGACCCCTTTGCGATAGCTCGGTGGTCTAGTGGTTAGTGCCAAGTTTTCATAAACGAAGGATCAGGGTTCGATATCTTTTGGAGCATTTTCAATGCTCATAAGCAATTTTTCCATCATATTTGGACGAGATCGGTGATAAATTACTTAACAAAAGAGTGTGGCACAAAGGATTGCTTGAAAGAGTGTAAGATTTGACCCAAAACCTGCCAGAAAGCGAAAACAGATAAAAAAACGAAAAAGGCAAGAATATATTGCCCGGTAGCAAATGCCACAAAAAGAAAAGAAAGGTGTCAAAACAAAAAGGAGATTTCTTTTTCGATTGATAAATGACATCGAATGAAACATTTGCTCAGGGCTTGAGATCCCTGCGCTTTCAATTGTACGAGAAAATGAGCCTTTGAATGGTGGACGATTATCGATAAAAACTTTTCAAACTATAGCTAATATTCTATTTTGCCAATAAAATGGACTCTGAAAGTTCAATTTCAATTGACAAGGTGGTTCTCGAATCGATTGGGAAAGGAGCTTATGGAAAGGCTTTTCTACTAACGATCGCTAATCAGTGAGTCAAGTTTTAATCTGCTAAATCAAGAGTTGACAAAACATTGTCTATTTTTGTTGTTTAAAGTTTTTGAGCTATACAGCAAACTTTGCCCAACATTGGTGAAACTTAGTTGTCTTTAAAAGCTTTGGTTTAAAGCATCATCTTAAATGCCTGCTAAATCAATCGTTGACAAACTGGGTCCCACTGGGTCCCACTGGGTCCCACTGGGTTAAAAAGTTTTGGTTTAAATCATCATCTTAAGTGCCTAACGCCCGGGCTATCTTGTAAAGTTGAGTAAACTGTTTTATTTTTTCAGAATTCTTTGCTTTTTGTTGTCAAAGATACAGTAGAGACCTTAAAAATTTGTAACCTTTTCAGAAAACGATTACTATTCTGAAGGGATTTTCAGGAAAATTGTCATGAAAGTGATTCACCGAGAGCTCAATCTCTCAGAACCACAAAAAGAGTTGACGATCTTGAAAGAATTGGTTCATCCGAATATTGTCCAGTATTTGGATCGTCCAACCGATTTTCATCATCACCTATCAAGAGAAGCTATTTTCATGGAATACTGTGCCGAGGGGTCACTTAGAGAACGTGAGTTTTAAATTTTCAAAATTTTAAACCAATTTTTGTAGTAATCACAAATCCCGAATTGAACTATACAATCTCGACGATTGTTCAATGGGCTGAGGAAATTTTTTCGCCGATAGCTTGTCTGAAGTCGAAATCGATCGCTCATCGGGATATTAAACCGGAAAAGTAACAAATTAGATATTGTCAAAAAAAAAATGAGTTTAAGCATCTTTGTCGATAGCGATTTTCATCTGAAAATTGGCGATTTTGGCCTTGTGAAAGAGTTTGGATCGAGTTCTTCAAGTACAACCAATCACACAATAGTTGGAACGAGGAGATATATGATGCCAGAATTGAGGGATGGATTGGAAATGAGTATCGAGGTAGAGTTTGGAATTTTATGCGAAATGCAAGGCACAATGGTTTCTACTCAACATTTCCTAAATCTTTGGCTTGATTCATCAGGTGTGCGTTGTTCCAATCTAATCGCACCCTAGAATTGTTAGCCAAGCAAGGCCAGGTCAAACCAGAGCCAGGTCCAGGGTACTTTAGTAGTAAAACTTAATAAAACTCATAGTTAGCCGCACCAGAGCTGTAGAAAAGAGAAAAAAACCAGGACCAATCAGGCCCTAGGCTAGTAAGCCAAACAATTTCAGGTCCAGTGTCTGTAGTTTGACAGACATGGACTTTGGCTTTGACTTTGGTCTCCGGACCCTATCTGGCCCGGCAACGCCCGGGAATTTGACCTTAAACAATAATGTTTCAGAGCATCTTCAAGGGTGATGTTTATGCAGCCGGGTGGGTCCTTTGGGAGCTGATCAGGAGAAAGCAAGTTTAACAATGAGTGAAGTAGCAAAACGGATCTTTTTAGAAATCTTGGTAAAGAGACGGAAATTGAATTCCCATCTACGAATTGTCCAAATGTTAATGTCGAAATCCTTCTGGACACGATTCATGAGTCTGTTCATATTGAAATGAGTAGTCGAATCGCTTTAGATGCTCAAGTTCAAAATTGGGTGTTGCACGGCGATTGGGCGTTGAAGAAGCACTGAAGAGGATCACTTCGATCAAAGGGGTTGCTTTTGAAACCATTATGAAGCAGATTACAATAAAGTGAGCCATTGATTAAGCCTCTTTGGTCACACAAGTTGACATAGGTTACCCAGGTTTAGGCCTTATTTTAATGTTTTTTCGCCTGGGGCAACCCATTGTTTATGTCTCCGAAAGTTGACATAGGTTACCCATTTTCCATTGCCTCTTATCAGGTGGGGGAAAAAGATCGATGGTGATAACAGTAGAGTGCCCGATAAAGATAGCATCTGCCATTTCATTACATCACTCAGTTCATGTGGGACCCACACAAGTTGACATAGGTTATCCAGGTTTGGGCCTTATTTTAATTTGTAGCCCATAGATTGAAGACGACGGCCACTGAAGTTGCGCACTGTTTGTTGTCTTCGTGTATAAGAGTTAGATTGGATTCATCAAGACCAGTCGGTCGGCCAGATCTCGGCTGATCTTCAAGAGAGGTCGTTCTTTTGAAAGCGATGATACCAATTGTAAATTGTAACTTCTGTTTGGCCTCAACATGGCTGAGCAAGTCTTAATAAAGCTATTGTTTAAATGCATAACTGTATGAAGTCGTACCCCGGTTTTAAGACTATCGACAACGTTATCGATAAACAAATCTAGTCAATTGTCTGTGTACTGATAAGAACAAATCTTTTTCAGCTTTTCCCCGACTTCGAGGCTTTACCCGAAAAGCGGCGAGATCAAAAGATTCTGCAACATCCCGAAGGATTTAATTGGATCCAGATTAGCTCATTGACTCCACCGGGAGTTCTTTTCGAGCTCCAAGACCAAAAAATCCATCAAGCTCCCGAAGAGGCTAAAATGATCCAAAAGAATCCAATGCAAATTCATACGGATTTGCTCAAAGTTTTGCAAGAGGTTATGCAAAAAATGATTAAAACTGGCTTTCAGAATCTGACAATGGGCAGAGGGCCAAAAGTGTCGTCGGTGAGATACGGTTCTTTGAGATTTTGTGGGATTCCCGAGAATTTGGTGGACATAAATTTGATACGAGAAAATCTATGCAGCAATTTCGTGAAAGTCGATGTCGAGCTGGAAAGTATGGATATGCTGGCTAAAGAAATTAGAGACCATTTGAGTTTGTACTCGAACAAATTTCAGGCCGAAAGTGTGGGCATTGCGGCGAACTTCCTGCAAGAGTCATCGAATAGTGAGCTGCGGAAAAGAGCGCTGAAGAAATTATCTCGGCTGGTCACTTTTGACTTTCATCTGCAGGATTTTACATTCCAACTGGCTATTCGAGCACTCTGGCACTGCGATTCGCTGAATTTCACATGGGTTGAGCTGTTGGATTTGTTGAGAGCCGTCCTTTGCAATATTGAGCAACTCTCAAAAATCTTTACCAGAAGAAAACGATATCAAATATTTTACTTCGAAGACTCGAGGAATGATTGGTGTATGGAAAGTGGTTTGGCATTTAAAAAGGATTTGAGTGAGGTGCGGCCGTATGATGAGAAGTGGTTTTTACAGCAAATCAGCCAAACGGCGACAATTGACATTGAAACTGTGCGAAGGGCTTTACATAGCAGAATCGCATTCGTTGAAAAATATTCAACTAACGAGAAAAAAGAGGTCACAATGGGTTTCATCAAATTGGAGCACTTTCTAGAATACGCAAACCGTGAAAAGATTGGATCTAGAAATTCAATTTTGAAATTTTTCAAATGCTACAAACCAAAATTTTTCCCGAATTGTGAGACTTTAATCGATTTAACAAAAAATTGCCCAATCTCCTCCCGTTTCTCTGGATATATCTACTTTTGCGATTGGATCATTTGTGGGGGATTTGAGTCGTTTCTCTGTGAATGTTCTCCAAAATGCGAGCTGCTCAGCAATCAAAAAGTGGCTCCAAATGAGAATTTGAGACTGAGCTTTTCAGCTTGTCGAAGGGATTTCTATGAGTCTTTCTTAGAAGTTCATTCACTTTTCGAGAGAGCTTTTAGGTTAATGAATGGATGGGAAAATGTGGGAATGACGAGGAGTTCTCATTTGTTTTTGATTGAGAAGCTTTTGAAAGAGATTGAATCGAAATTTTGTGCTTCTTACGGATTCTATTTTCTTTATGTAAAAGGAATGGGGAAATGGGAAAAACCGAGAATGTTGAAATCGACGATGAAAAATGATGGGAAAATCGAGGAAAGCCTTGGAGAAGGATTGATCATTGCAACGAAAGGAAAAAACGCGCTTTGGATGAGAAATTTCAGATTTGGTCCGATAAATGGGGAAAGTTTACTTCAATATATTGGATTGGTTTACGTGAGTCTTTGGGACATTCGGAAAATATTGGGAATCATTCACGCGTACGTGTGGAGCTTGGAGAAATGTGGGTTTTGTTTTTGTTGGTTTAGAAAAGGATAACAGTGAGAAATGTTTCGGTGAAAGTTAGTTGCTGTAGAAAAAAGATAAAGCTTACTACAACAATTAAATATTCAGTTGATTTGTGGTTCCGATATGGCACTAACTTGACCGATAACCGAGTTTTATTCTCAATCAAAGAAAGCAAAAATGATCAAAAGCTTTTTGATCATTTTCCTTTTGCAAATGTCCAGATGCAAATGTCCAGATGCAAATGTGCAAAGTTTGTGGGCGAGGTCGACTTTGTATGTCCCAGAAGGGCAGTGACAGATCTGGTTTATCGACATTTTTTGTAATTTATTAGGTGGTCCGGAAATAAATGAGCGTTTTCAACTTGAATATTTAAAATCCCATAACTTGATCCAAACAAAACTTTATTAATCGAAATAAGAACCATCACAATTAACACATTCTTGCCAACGAGAAACAAGTTTATTTATGCCGGTAGCATAGAAGTCCGGGCTTCTTGTGTGCAAAGTTTGTGGGCGAGGTCGACTTTTGTATGTCCCAGAAGGGCAGTGACAGATCTGGTTTATCGACATTTTCTGTAATCTAAAGAGAAAAACTGTTAATAGTGTGAAAAGAGATCGAAAAGCTCTAAAAAAACGCAAAAAAAGGGATAGAGGGTCGTATTCCTTTTCAAGTTTCCCATAAATGTTAGTGAAAACGTGGGAGTTTTGTCGTGGAACTGTTTTAGTTGCGTTCGTTATGGTTTTTTTCTGTCGACAAAGCAAAAGAAAACTAGGATACTCTTGTAAGACTAATCTTTCCTCTAGTTTTTATCCAATCTATTTACTTTTGATATCTTTAAGGATCCTTTTTGAACCCTCATAAAATCAGACAGAGAGTGCAATAGATATGTCGTAGCCGATTATGAATGAGTGTGTCTAGGAGCGTCCAATCATCAAGTATTTAGTATCATTCAACACAAAATCATTAATAATTATGCTAGATTTTTTTAATTAGAAAGATTGGATAAAAAGAAAAAAAAAAATAATGGGACTTCAAAGTTTTCTCTTAAACAAACAGTTTTTTTGCTCTAACTTTTTTTCTTTTTATCCAATCTTTCTAATTAAAAAAATTTAACATAATTATTAATGATTCTGCGTTGAATGATACTAAATACTTGATGGTTGGACGCTCCTAGATGATTGGAGGCTCTCCTAGATGGTTGGAGGCTCCCACTCATTCATAATCGGCCACGGGGGTCCCGCCGATTTTGAATGAAACGTTGTAGCGCCGGCAATTTTTAACCTAAATTCACATATTTGGTACCAATTGACGCAGAATTTAATTCGATACAAGATGATATAATATTGTCCTCATACATTAAAGGGTTGCTCTACTAGAAAGATTTGCCAAAAAATTTCATTCGTAATCGGCTACGACAGAGAACCCTCATAGAGTCAGACAGAGAGTGCAATAGGTAAAATGAATGAAACAGCTGCAAGATTACAGTAGTTTTCAAAAAAATTGACACATTTTAGAAAACTGTATTGGTTAAAAGGTCCATAGAGAGTCTAACATTAACTTTAGTGGACCCAGTGGGAACGATCGAAAAGAACAACTACTTACAAGACATGGAAGAAGCGATAAAGGAATTTTGGGAGAATAGAGTGATCATCAAATGAGTTCATGACTTATCTCCTGCTATTTTTACTTGCTCTTGTTTTCTTTGATTTCATGCTTTCAGCTTGTTCTCCAGCTTGTTTACTATTAGTTTCTAGGCTTTTAAAAAACTCCACATTTTGGGATGGCACTTTATTTTATAGAGAACTTTATTTTAAAATTAGATTTATCTTTTTATAAACTGCTGAATCCTTTTGGGAATTGGGAAAGTGACTTAATTTGGTAATTAATTCAAATTCCGTTTTGTAAAAGTTCAAAGCGCTTTTTGATGCCCAAATATAGCTTTTACTAGACATATTTATCGATACTCGATAAGATAAGAATCCTTATTGATCTTATCGATATCGATACTCGATAACGCTTAAGCGAAGCGAAAGATATCGATATGAATACTGGATAAGCCTTAAGTGAAGCGAACCTTATCAATAACGATCGATAAGCCATCGATAATCAAGGCTCATTTTGCTCATTTTCGCCAATTTATTTGAAAATTCAAAATTTAGTGCCACTTTTTGGATTTTTTAGAGAAAACTTTTCAAGCGTTACAAAATCTCAAAATCAGTTTTACAAAATCGCATAAAATCTCAGATACTTGATATTATTAATATCGATACTCGCTGAGCTTAGCGAGTATCGATAGGTTATAGAGTACTCGATAGCTTATTGAGTATCGATAGCTTATTGAAGACTCGATTCGCTTCGGTTCGCTTCGCTTATCGATAAAGATCGATAGCTTATTGAGTACTTTTTATAAACAATCTACTGAAGCCCTTTGTTAATTGAGAAAGCAAAATTGATGTTGTGATTGAAAAGTATCAACTTGTAAAAGTTCAAAGCACTTTTTGATGACCAACTATAGCTTTTACTGTCGGAAATTGTGCATTAGATTTGTAAATGGCTTTTGTATATTGTAAATATTTATACATAAAGAGGATCACGAGATAAACAATAGACAAGCTACAAAATCCCCTCATTACTATTCCTCTCAACACTTCTCGTTTGAACTTTCTCGTGAAAACTTTCTTTTGTAACCGGTTTAATGCCTTTTATGGTGGAGTGGGGATTGTGAGTGGTGGAAGAGCCTCGATCTGAGATACCAATCATTTTCAGTGCTCGTTGACGATAGACCTAAAATTAAAGCTTGCAACTTTATGTCCAACAATTGAGAGCACATTTCTATATGGATTTCAAATTGTGCCTCTTAAGTGGAGTGTGTTCTTCTCGAATAATCCATTTTCTAAAATTCACCTAATGACGAAACTGCCGTAATCAGACTGTCACTGCCAATCAAACTTATAAGATCACTGTTAGGTAGAGGAATTCCTTTGGATTAGAGCTTCAAGAAGGATTCAATGCGATCGAATTTCTAGGATTTGTGGAACTCACAAAAAGGAAATCCGTTACAAAATTTCTGGAGAAGCCTTATGAGAGTCTCGCGACTAGCTTGGGTAATTAAACCGACTACCATAATCTCTTTCTTACTATCTATTTCCCCCGTGCGCCAGAGGACGCGCCATTCTGCGCTCTCCCAAAGTACACCCCTGACACTCGTATTTCACCGTTATTTCAGTTAGAAGTTTCGGAATTCTACAAAAGGAAACCAACTACTCAAAAGCTCACAAGTCTCACTCATCTGAAAACGACAAAATGATGCTGAGAATCAATTTTCAGCCCTAGGAGAGCCCGTATTTTTCAAAATTTTCTCCACCATATAGTGAAGGATCTCCCGTGCTGTTCCGCTGAAAGTGGAACAACACTTGCACACACTCTTTGATAAACTATGAAAAATGAAATAAAGCCTCAAGGCCTCAACTTATTTCAGATTTTTAAGCTCATTTGTGCATCCCTTATTGGGGACGCGTTCCAAAATTTTTTTCAAGACACTCTTGGAAGGTCTGGGGGTTAGTGCTAACCTCAAACTTGGGTAATTAAACCGACGAGTAAGGTCTCCATCACGGTATCCCGACGAGCCGTGTGCCAGCTGCCGCTTTTTGCTACGAGACACACAATAGGTACACACAGTGGTGTCGTCGCGCGTCTCTCGCGTCTCTCGTCTCTCTGGAGGTCGCCTATTTCAGCCGTCTCTCACTACCGCACGCTCGCTTACGACCATACCACGTTGAAAACACGGCATCCCGTCCGATCTGCCAAGTTAAGCAACGTTGGGCTCGGTTAGTACTTGGATCGGAGACGGCTTGGGAATCCCGAGTGCCGTAAGCTTTTTGCATTTTTGCAAGCTTCGATTCGTAAGCTCAATTTGAAGTTCGTGCCAGCCAAGGTTACATCAATGTTCTCGATGTTCTGGTCTCGTGGCTTTTCTTGCTCGAAATCCAACCGTGACAAATTTTCAACAGGATAAATGCGTCCATTCACAAGAGTCAAATCACGAAATCTTGGATGATTGTCAACCTCGACCTGCAAAATCTGCAAAATCTCACTGGAAGTATAAATGCCAGAATTTTTCAAATGATAAATCGTAATGCTGCTACGACTGATTATTCTCCCGCGGTTCCCACCATTTCGCGGAAAGTGAAGTGAAGAGTTGACACAATTCTTGATAAATAATGATAAATATGAAATAAAGCATTAAAGCTTCAACTCATTTTCACATTTTCGAGCCCATTTGTGCAACCCCTATCGGGGATGCGTTCCAAAATTTTTTCGAGACACTGTTGGCAGGTCTCGGGGTTAATGCTAACCTCAAATTTGGGTAATTAAACCGAAGAGGAAGCTCTCTGTCACCCTATCTGGATGAGCCGTGTGCTAGATACTTCTATTTCCGGCGAGTGACATAATAGGTACACACTGTCGTGTCGTCTCTTCATCCGATGAGCTAGCTGCTTTTGAATTCTAGGAGTCTCAGAGCTTACGATTAGCTCAATATTTACAATTACAGATAAACTATTGTAAAACTTGAACTTTCCACGCTTCCTTGAACTTTCCACGCTTCCTATTCTCAATCATTTTAGACTTCAATCATTTTAGACTTCTTACAATTCAATTCGTCTTGCGGAATTTCACTCTTTTCTCTCAATTTCTCCCTCCATTATTTAAATCTTGGAGATCACAATTCTACGAAATAATCTCTGATGTTTAGTTGAAAATATCCCAAAGAAAATTTTCAATTTTTCAATTCTCGATTTTAACCCATTCGAAACCGCAGCATTTTTTCTTTTTTTCGTCTGCGGACCAAGCCCTTTTTTGACATTTTTTCGCTGCAGCGGTCCGTTCCCGCGGTTTTTTTTTGCTGACCTTTTGTTTTATATTATTTCTGATAATTTCTACTCTAAGTGTAAGGTGTAAACATTGAAAGTTTCTATGTTTCTATGCTTCTATGTAGACTCAAATCATTTCATTTCAGGCCTATCGACGCCGAATCTTACAAATTGCCCAATTGAGACCATCCGATGGATCTGTTACGTCATCTCAGCGAGATTCGTCGGCCGCCAATCGGCAACTTGTCCACAATCTCAAATGGAAATCGACTCGAAAGCACAAAGAAATACGAGGAAACAAGTCATTCAAGCAATGTTAAACAATAAAATATTGAAATATTGAAATATTCGCTTTACATTTTAGCCCACAAACAAAAACCCACAATTCTTCAAAACAAAAACTTCTTTTCGCAATTAATTTTGATTTCATTGAGCTTTCTCGTGTAGTGAATTAGACTTCTTTTCATTATTTCAATAAAAGCCTCTAGTTTTTTTTCTTTTAATTTTCTCTTTAGCTCTGTAAAACAGGTGCAATTTTTGATGAGAAACTTTCGCTTTTTTTCCGATTTTCCCCTAACTTTTCCCCGCTTTCATTTTATTATTCTGTTCCCTGAATGATGTCAAATCAATTAAATCAATCAAATCAATCAAATCTTATCGATTATTATTCGAATCCATTCTTTGAGCTCACGATTTTTTATCATATCATTGGACCATTTTCGTTGATATTAAATACTTTGGGTTTATATGTAATCATTTTTAAAACTGATAAAGCAATCGGTGAATATAAATATCATTTACTTGTGCATTTGGTGAGTTTTCAAAAGAAATTCAAAGTCGAGAAATAAAGAAAATTAGTTAGAACAAAGAAAACAGAGTCAAGTTTGTTGTGAACGGGAAGTTGTTGTGAACGGGAATCAAGTTGTGAACGGGGAGTTGTTGTGAACGGGGAGTTGTTGTGAACGGGAAGTTTCATTATTCATTGGATAACCCGTCAACTTCGGACCATTGCTTGTTGAGAAAAGAAAGGTTTACCTCTAAATAACCCCCATCATTTTCCGTATGCTAGGAAGTGGGTGAATGAGTCAGAAATGGGGAAAGAGAAAGCGAAAGAGAAAGAACACTCAATGTTGAAATCGTTTTGCTTTTTGGATAGTTGAGCAAAAAGAGAACAAGGCAAGTAAATGTCTTTTCTTTTCTTTCGAATCTTTTGTGTTCTCTTTTGTCCATTTCTGACTTATTAGCATACTTTCTAGCATACGGGAATCGGGATTAGATAAAGAAAAGACTTATTTGTTTATTTCCAAGTAATGGTTTGTTGTTAGTAATTTCAGAATGTAGCCAAAGTGTTCATTCTCATATGAACTGATACAAATAAACATTAGGTAGAGAGCGATTTGAAAAGCCGATACAAATCACAGCATATGAATGAATTCCAATATCGTTCATATCACAGCATATGAATGAATCCCCATAGCGTTCATATCACAGCATATAAATGAATCCCCATAGCGTTCATATCACAGCATATAGATAAATCCCCATATCGTTCATATCACAGCATATGAATGAATCCCCATAGCGTTCATATCACAGCATATAAATGAATCCCCATAGCGTTCATATCACAGCATATAGATAAATCCCCATATCGTTCATATCACAGCATATGAATGAATTCCAATATCGTTCATATCACAGCATATACCGTATTCTCTCTAATAGTAGTGCGCACTACTATTTTTTGAACCCCCTCCTGGACCGCAATACTATTAGAGAGTGCACTACTATTAAAGAGTGCACTATTATTAGAGAGAATACGGTAAATGAATCCCCATAGCGTTCATATCACATCATATAAATGAATCCCCATAGCGTTTCTAGATTCTTCTTTTTGCAGGGTCTAGAAATGAAATTTTTGTAAGAATTTGAACCAAAACTCTTGTGAATTTAGAATTTTGAAAGCTTAAGAAGTAAAGAAACAAGTAAACAAGGTTGGAAGAAGTGAAAAATTCTGATTCAGTTCATCGGTACCTTTTTCGAGTTTTACATGTGCGTTTGGTGTATGCCGAAGATCCATGCACCACGTTATATGGGATCAGTGTACGGACTACTCACAAATCTCTTCAATGTAGACACTTTCTATCAACAAGTTAGTCTTTAAAATGAACTTTTTTTTTCTAAAAACATTTCCATTTTCGATGTCCTGTTTCGTTGTCATCAATGCTTTATTGTTGACTTCTTGCGGACAATTGGCCGCTTTCCGCGCGAACAGCATTCTCCTTTATGGATCGCCGTTTAAAATGAAGACGAAAAATTTTGTGATATTTATTGGAATTCTCTATTTTTCACTTTCGCTTTTGGTTATCGGAAATCAGGTTTTAATTCGAGAAGAACAAAATGGAATGGAGAATGCGAGAGAGTTTTTGAAGGTAAAAATTGTATCAGCCAATGGCACTGTTTTTAGGGTAATTGATCAATCTTACAGTAATCCTAGTCACAAATACTTCGATTCACAGTAACTCAAGAGTGATCCTAAAGATTACTGCAGTGGCAGGGTTGTACCAGGAGTTGGGTCCTGGACTGGCTACCTCCAGAAGTTGGGTCCTGGACTGGCTACCTCCAGAAGTTGGGTCCTGGACTGGCTACCTCCAGAAGTTGGGTCCTGGACTGGCTACCTCCAGAAGTTGGGTCCTGGACTGGCTACCTCCAGAAGTTGGGTCCTGGACTGGCTACCTCGCTCACTTTCTATCACATTCGAATATCTCTGGGTAGATGAATTCCTTTCAATTTTCTCCTTTTCGTGGTCCGGAGTCGTCGGGTTATCTGCTCAAATATTTCCCCAAAAATGTGACTCTTCGAGTGAACTCGATGTGATGGGATTCCCCCTGTTTGGGATCCCCCATTGAGGCAAAAGCCTGCAAAGCTCTCTCAGAAAACAAAACCCTATCCGCCGGCATTCACTCGACCACAACTTTTTGCTGAATTTAAGGAACCATAATTGGAACCATAATTGAAATCTTTAACAACTTTAAAAGCAGTAGATTTTATTTTTTCCGAACGCGGCCTTGGATTGGGGGGAAAAACGTGGCTCGGTTACCATATCCAGTTATACGTTACAGTAATCCGTAAAGATTAAAGTCTATGTTACAGTAACTCGCCAGTGACGTTTTCTAAGCTTTTAGAAGCACGGCTTTTGAACCCAAAATTCCACGAGTTTGGATTGGCGGTTTAACACATGGTTGCCGTAACTCTTAACCAATTATAAGCTACAGTAACTCGAAAATAATCCGTAAAAATTGAACGAGTTAGATAGAAATAGGAAAAGCAAATATTTATTAGAAAAGGGTTACGATAGCTGGATTACTTTCTACTCTGTAAATTTGCAGACAGATCTCCAATTCCCGAGCCTTCACACCCCAGATACAGCAAAATCCCTTTTCCTCATCGACACCACGCAATTCTATGGACACTCGTTTCTAATGCTCACCTGTTTTATGATAATTTTCTCAAACGTATGGATTCTGTTCTCTTCATCAATTATGGTCTTTCAAATCTACTCGAAACTCGTCTCAATTCAGAGTGCACAACAAGTGAAACAGTATTTGATTGGTGTGCAGTTACAGGTGAACTTGAGAATAAGATTGAAACTGAAGACGAAAATAGATCTCTCCATGTATCATTTGCTATTTGATGCCGACTTGCTGGCTGATCTCGTCGATGATTCTCAATATCGAGTTCGTTTATGGACAGGGTGAGTCGTCAAATACTCTTTCGATCGTTTTCTTTCTTCGACTACTCGATCGTTGTTTATTTAACACCAAGTTTCGAAGTGGAATTTAGCCTAAAAAGTAAAAGTTTTATCCAAGTTCGGGCTCGAATCACGGCCAACAAAACCACAGCCTAGCGCAGTTACCACAAAACCACAGCCTAGCGCAGTTACCACTTGGCCACAACGAAATATCTTCAAAGCGCTCAAAATCGCTTGATACTCGCGATAAAAACTGCTTTTTGCACATAAACTTTAAATGGATTTAAATGAAAAATTCGAACTGATTACACCCAAATTTAGATATTCGAAAAAACAGCGAAAAATTTGCTATAAAATGTACTGTGTGCTGTATAAAATGCTATAAACACAGGTGTACTGTGTGCCCACAATTAGACTAGTAAGGAGAGTAGAAACAAACTAACCAATGAACCAACACTGGATTGAAATAACAGCTATCTGTTTGTCTAATCCGAATTCGCAATCATCTGCTTGCAACTGAAAACACCGATATTTTTCCCCCACCCTTGCGCACATTCAACTCAGTCTATCACATAATTGAGTGTGCTAGAAGGATTGAGTTTTCATTTTTTGAGTACAAAGTACGTCTCAGCCGTTCTTCATTCGGCTGAATGAAGAAATGTCAGAGTTGAATTTTTAAATGTTACAAAGTCAAAGTACTTGAGCTTTTTCTTCCAAAATTTTAGACATCTAGATTCATTTTGATTTCAGTTCTCAACGATCTCGCTTGTCTATTCTCTGTTTGTCAAAGTCCACTCAGTATGTTAGTTGTTTTCTATTTGAATCCAGAATATCGTCGATACTTGAAAAGTCGATATACAAGGGCTAGTAGTAAAGTTACAGGTTAGTAAAAACCGATTCTTTCAATAGCAATTTTTCTTTCAGTGTCAACGATTTTCGTGCTTAATTGAGTGATTGTCGAGAGTGTTTGTGAAAAATCATAGAATTATATAGTTTTTAAGTTTTAGTTTCTATAGTTTTTTAGTTTTATAATTCTTAAAGTACTTTTCCGTTATTAGAACCTTTGTGCTTTGTTATAAGGGCCCAAATCCATGCAGAAATGGTTTCTCATAACGGAAAAGTACCCTTTTTGCTTTGTCATAAGGGCCCAAATCCATACATGCACATTTACATAAATTCATTGCTCATTTCATTGCTCATTTCCGTTTTATGAAGGCCAATTTTTTTTTGAATTGAAAAGAAAACTTTATATGTAAATCACAAAACATTTGAAACTTGAATGGCTTGAAAACTTGAGACGTCTGACTTCTAACGGGAAATGGTTCTATTAGGTTGATGCATAACTGTTTTTGTTCCTTTTCGTCTGCCGTTTCAAGCCAACAAATGCACGAATTAAACTACGGTTGATTTCATTAGAAAAAGCAATTATTTTTCTGCAAAATAACATTAAAACGGGTTTAAAAATATTGAATGCCTGGATTTTCTTGAGAGTATGAAGTCGGGTAGTCAAAAAGGGCTAACTCGATGATGCGGTTTAGGCTCAGGCTCAGGCTCAGGCTCAGGCTAAGCCTCAGCCTAAGCCTGAGCCTGAGCCTGAGCGGTTTAGACACCTTAGCTAAAGAAAACCTATCTTCGTGTCAATAGATAAAAGATAGAGAAAAAAAACGTTTGATATTTCGCCAAAATTTCAGAGAAATTCATTCAGCCAATTTTTCCGTAGAGTTTTTTATAGATTTTTACGAAAAAGGCGTTTTTCACTCTCGAATTTGCTTGAAAGTCAACCGAAATTCATTTAAAAAGATGCAAATTGAACAAAAAAACACTTTTTTTATAGAGCAAACTATAGATTAATTGGTGAATTTGTTACTTTTTAACAGAAGTACGAAAAAAACCAAAAGACTTTTGCATCAACCTATTAGAACAACCTCATACAATTCTTGCTTTGATTCTGAATTTGGCTTGAGACGGATAAGCACTTGAAATAAGAGACAAGAGTCGAGTGTCTTTCCTCTCAAAAAAAATCGTACAAAATAGGAAACGAGTGCGTTTAAAATAAACTGAAGCTCTTGCAAATCGTAGAAGATATTCAAGATATTCAGTTGATTTCTACCGTAACCCGTTTCCTATTTCACACTATTTCTTGAGAGGAAAGCACTCTAGACAAGATACAATCGTCTCGCCAACATTCTTTTCGCATCATAAACTCGGTCAACTAACTTGAAAGAAAGTGTTCTTTGTGCTACTTTTAAATGTAAATACATGTATGGTAATATGGGACACATAATGAGGAAGAAATGAGGAAGAAATGAGGAAGAAATGAGAAATGGGCTCTCATAACGAAAAATTACGACTGTAAAATACTTTAATATGGTTTTTAATGATTTTTGATCTGACTTTTATTCAGAAAATGCTTACTTTCCGGGAAATCTCATTCTTTTTTTGCCTTTTGTACAACTTTTTGTGAATAAAAGCTTCGAGATTCGTTTACAACTTCATAATAAATCCAATTTTGCTAATTCGTAAGACCAAAATCGATTTCATTGAAAATCCAAGAATTTCTGTTCTTTTTTTGGGACAAATGTAGCATTTTCAACAAATTGAAATTAATTTTGGAATTGTGAGCCGGATTTTGAAGTGAAAATTCGTGAACGTTTGAGATTTCGAAGAGATTGAATGGGCTTTGAGGAAAGGATACGATTACGGTAATCCTGAAATCAAGCTGAATTTCAGGACAAAACATTTGAGTACTCGAAATATGGAATTAGTCTGACTTTGAACTAACCCTGAACCCAACGAAAACCATCGTTGAATCGATAAATGGATACAATGAGACAAAAATCGGTTGATAATAGCCAATATCTTCGTAATATGGAAAGTCTAAAATAAGATTTATTTGGTGATTTGAATGATCAATGTTTAAACATTGAAAGTTTCCAGCAAACCTAGCGGCCCAGCTGCAACATTGGTGAAACAAGGAACATATTCAAAGAAGAGAGGCACAAGCGCCTGAAACAACACTTCAATAACAATTTATAGAACATTAAAAACTTCAATCTTTCACAATAAATAAGCCAATTGTAAACATCTACCTGAATGAGAAACAATTCCATCAATTGATAATTCATTCGTTTCGTTCGCTCGCTGACGAGTGATGAGCGAATGAAAAGGAAGCTGAATACGGATTGAATTGAAGATAAAGGCTAGCATGTAAACACATCATTCTAGAGCAGAATTCTTTCAGAATCAAAGCAATAATTGTATGGGGTTGTTCTAGAACCATTTCCCTTGAGAAGTCAGACTAGGCAAGTCCGTAAGAGTGACCTGGCTTTACTGCAAGTCATAAAAGGATTGAAACTCTTTAGAATCCAATCTTGGCTTTAGCTTTGTTTGGCATCACCTGGGTTAGGATATCCTCGGATCCGAATCCAAATCCAAATCCAAATCCGAATCCAAATCCGAATCCAAATCCAAATCCCAATCCGATTAGGATATCCCTGGACGAGTCATAAAATAAAGAAATGAATGGCAAAGAATTTGGAACCCTCGACCTCCTGTTGACCGGGTCAATGCTCTACCACTGAGTTATCGGCGCCTTCTTTGCCCCAGAAGAAATAGGAAAGACCAGGAAGAGAAAGGAAGAAAGAGAAGGAAGTGCACAAAAAATAAGCTAGAAATGAGGTAACTGAGAAATGAGATACTCTTTATGCTTTTATTCAAATTTTTTTAAAAACTTACAGCTTTAATCCGAATAGACAAATGGCTGTATAAAAAACACCGAGCAGGCCGAGACATCCAATACTCCCGACGAGATTTTTCCACAGTATTTTCGTGTTTCCATTGGCATTCTTTATCTACAGATTTTGGTATCAGTTTTGTCGAATGCTTTCCACTTTTCTCTTGTTTAATATTTGTTTACCATATAAAGTGACCCAAAATATCCGAGATTCTCGATGCTCACATTGTACTTTCTCAGCAGATTCTCGCGACTCACACGATTTCTTTCCGGTGATGGCTAAAAAATTAGTTTAGATTATATATAAATGTAGCTTTAATACTTTATGAGATGTTTTACTTGATAAAACAATCAGCTTACATTCATTGACAATTGGCAAAAGAGAAGCCAGAGAACTCCAGACAAAAAATGAGCAACGACGATCGCGGATAGATAAGACCAACGATCAAATAGATATGTCCATTTGCTGAAGGATTTCAGTTTTAAAAATCTTTCTTGGAATACCTTGTGATTTTCACAAATCGATAGAGACCGTGAATGGCGAGAAGAGAAATAGACATAACGAATGAATCAACGTACACCTAGAAAAGATTTCACAGTTTAGAATCCTTTAATGAGAAAAAAGCTTGCATTCATGCTACATTTATTCATTCATTCAGCTTAAAGTCTGAGCTTTAGCCTGGCCTAAGCCTGGCCTAAGCCTGGCCTAAGCCTGGCCTAAGCCTGGCCTAAGCCAGTTAAAAGTTAACCATTGTTGCCAAATAGGAGGCCCAAAAACCATATGATTGCATCCGTTTGCTGAACATAACGAAACCGTCTTTTTCGAGAAGAAATCCCTGAATGTTAACTTAGTTTTTTTTGTGTAGACTTGTTTTTCATTTCTAATTAAGAATTGCCTCATTAGGATATCGATCGTTGACGGTTATCCACCACTTACAAGCTTTTTTCTCAGAAAAGTCTCATTAAAATGTTCACCATATCCGTGACAGCATGCACAAGCCCATAGTAGAGATTATAAAGTGTGATAATGCCCAAAATTTGTCTATATCCATTGTGATTCTTCTAAAAGGTCCAAAAAATTACCAATCTTTTACGATACCTAATATTCTCACTTACCGATTTATCTGTTAGAATAAAATAAAGTAAAAAGCTGTTAGTGGTGTATTTGAGTTTAGATCCAATACGGTTCCAATACGGTTCCGATAAGGTTCCAATACGGTTCTTTTTAGATCCAATACGGTTCCCATACGGTTCCAATACGGTTCCCATACGGTTCCAATACAATTCCGATACGGTTCCAATACGGCTCCAATACGGCTCCTTCAAAACAACTCAAATACACAAATCGAGTTTGAAACTCGGAATTCATATTTTCAAAAGGAAAAAAAAATCAAACTTACTCGTTTTACCATCGAAAATTGAACATTTTAGGGTAATTAGAGGTTTCTTTTTTTGAGGAAATTTTTCTAAAGTCTCTAGAGATTTTTTAATGATCGCAGATTTCATTCAAAAATCGGAAATCGAAAATTCAAGGATGACTTTTAGAGAATTAAAAACATAGTGAAGTGTGCTTTTGAAATCAAAGATGTTCTGGGGATTTATAGAAATCGTACTTGTTCAGAGAGGATTTCAAAAGATCACCGCAGAGTCGTTAAAGATTGACTGAAGTTGCATAGTGAATTTCCCGTTAGAGCCTCTAGGTTATGGAACTTGCTCCCAAGTTACATACGAGAGCATAGATCAGAGTTCAGAAGTAGTTCATTCCTTTTGCAAATTCCCTTTGCGTTTAGCGCTTCTTTATCAAACTCATTTCCCGTTAAAGCCGCTAGTTTATGGAAATTGCTTCCAAATTATTGGGTTGGTGAATTGAAAATTGCGGGCTATTGTCATATGTGACAGTTTGAGCACTTTCTTCAAAAGAAACCCATTTTGGTGTCAATGGAAAAGTTGTAGAGAATCAAAAATCAAGCTTATATCCTAATTTTCAGAACGATTCAAAAACTGACCTTCAAGAAATGCCAAATTTATGAATTTTCACAAAGCTTGCATTTTAAGCGAAACTACTGAGTATATCTTTTGGAAATTTGGCTATAAGCCTAATTTTTGATTCTCTACAACTTTTCTATTGACACAAAAATGGGTTTCTTTTGAAGAAAGTGCTCAAACTGGGCTCACAGCTGACATCTCCAGTCCTCCATTTTCAAGTCTCACACTTGTCTCACACACAAACGAAAATCCTACTACGAAAGAGGAATCCGCAAATTGCCTGTAAAATGGGCAGAAGTCGTCAATAATAATGGAAATCATTTGGAATGAATTTATGGTTTTGTGTTAAATAAAATTTAGTCTAAAGTCCCGCAGTTTTCAATTCACCAACCCAATACATATGAGAAATTCAGTGACTTTCCATTTTCAAGAAACAAATAGAGGCTCTAGATCTAACGGCTCTCTCTCGTAGGTAATCAGATTATTTGCATTTTCACTCTATCTTGTATCTTCATACCTTTCTTTTAACTCTACATTTATGACTCGCTGTGCATTTCTCTATGATTTATTGGATTTCACTTTATCATCTGAATAAAGTATCATTATAATACATTCAAACGTCGTTAGTAGAAAACTCTTTAGTAATTAGGTTTTTAAAACTCCAGACAAACTACCCTAAAGTCGCGAGTATAAGTTCTGTTTGGTTTTCGCATGCAAATTGACGGCTGTCTCCGGTGCGGTGTGTCGAGGGTTCGAACCCCGCTGCAGCATAACTTTTTTGCTTTTTAAGAACAATAATAGAAGTAAATTTATTGAGGGTTATAGCAATTTTATGCTGTTATTTGTTGCTCCGGGCGTGGCTCGGCGCGTCCACCCTGCTCCTCTCCGGTGCTCAGTCTTATGGATCCCTCCCTGGCCTCTTCATCCGGCCAAAGTCCACGTCGACGGTCGAAAGAGATGCTTTCCAGCGTCTTCTTCAACACTATCGTCTGGATGTATCCATGCACATAACAAAATAGCAATGGTGATAGGCTGTCACCCTGTAGTATCCCGCGCTCCAAGAACAATAATAAAAGTTTATATAACAATAAAAATGTATAAAAATCCAACAAAAAGAAATTCAAAGCAATTAAAGCGAATGTAAATTAAGGCAGAACTTATACTCGGATGAACTTATACTCGAGACTTTAGGGTACTTAATAATACATAGAGTGAAATCTAGTTAGTAGAAAACTCTTTAGTAAATAAGCCTCTTTAGTAAATAACTTTTATAGCACCGCTTTAACAAAGAAAAAATTGGATTTAATCTAGATAGTAAAAATAAAGTTTTAGCCCATGTCTAGCCTGGGATCGGAGCTTTTTAGGTGAGCCAGGTTTAAATGTGGGTTTAATTAAACCCACAAAGGCTGAAGTGAAGCCATATCAAGGTTTAATTCTGGACAGAATCAATATTATACAAAAACTTACCCAAACAATAAGCAAGTAGTCAAGGTTTCTTGTTCCCGTGTTCCTAAGCCAGCACTGAGTCCCATCAAAGATCTTCCTCGACAACCTCGATAGTAAAAATAAAGTTTTAGCCGATGTCTAGCCTGGGATCGGAGCTTTTTAGGTGAGCCAGGTGTTCATTAAATCCAGAAAGGCTGAAGTCTGCCATACCAAGGTTTAACTCTGGACAGAATCAATATTATACAAAACCTTACTCTAACAATAAGCAAGTAGTCAAGGTTTCTCGTTCCAGTGTTCCTTAGCCAACTCGCACTGTGTCTCATCAAAGATCTTTCTCGACAAAAGCTTCTTCTCCGATCTTGATCCCAATCAAAATGACATCATTTCTTCAAAAAAATCAAAACGATGACTCAAGCTATATTTCCAAAAAAAAATGCACAAATTTTAATTTCGTTGCCACTTGTTATTCGTGGAATCTCCTAAGTGTTCGCCTATTTTTGGGGCGGTGCTAACAAAACTTTTGATTCCCTATAAAAATTCGCTTCCCAACACCAAATTCAACAACAACTTCCTCTTAAACTCAAAAATTTCCCAAAATTTTTTCGATTTCCCCAATCTATGAGTCATTTTCTTCGAAATCTCTCGATTTTTTCGCTCTTTTTCAATGCTCTCTCTTTTTTTCTTTCGTTGTGATTTTCGGCGAAAGTTTTCAAAAAAAAATGTTTCTCCACCTCGGATTTGGCAAATTTGTGAATAGATCTTTTGAAAATATGACATTTTCTGGGAAAGAAACGTCATTTTTTTTCAATAGGCACGTGATTTTTGAAGCTGATTTTAGTTCAAAGAGTTTTTGAAGCTGAATAAGTAAAAGTACTGTGAGTCTTGTTTGTGGAATGTCCTAAGTGTTCGCCTATTTTTGGGGCGGTGCTAGCAAAACTTTTGATTCCCTTTGATTTGAAACGAAACACAAACTGAATAAGTAAAAGTACTGTACGTTCAAAAGTTTAGCCGGTAAAGACCTTTTAATTAGTTGGAAATAATTGCACTATCATCTGCTACAATACCGTTGCAGTACCATTACTCTACCATTACTGTACCATTGTTTTCACCAAGCTTTGCTTTTCCGCTTGATTTGTTCAACGATTTTACCTGAATGTCCAACGATTTTCAGCTTGATTTTAACGCCTGATTTTAACGCAAAAACAATTTCAAATTTCTGACTTTCAGATGCTTGTGAAGACTTTGTGTTTTATCGTTTTGATGTCGGTGAGTGAGGCAAGATTTTTGAACAATGGCGGACGGAATACATTTTTCTCCACATCTCAATCATCAACTTCAATGGGAATGATGAATGGAGAGTGCAGAGTTGAGGTGAGAAATTAGCAATGATTATGGATAAAAGAAAAGCTATAATCAATAAGAATATGTAGATTTTCAATAAATTTCAATAAATTCAAAACTTTTGCCCTATCAGTTTCCAATTTTCAAAGACTTTGATGCGAAAATTATTAAAAATACACAAATTTCACTATCTGACTATTACTAAAACGCTTTGCCACTTTTATTTTGGATAAATATAAGAAAAACTGTTGTTGAAAAGCCTTTTTAGATCTTCAATTTTTTGATTTTAACCTTATTAGAGCAAAATTAGATTCAATTCTTTGTGATTAGTGATATTCTAAAAGATCTATCGCTTACCGTAGTCTAGCTATGACTTCTGAAAATACTATAGACTATTTAAAGACTATTTAAAGGCCATTTAAAGACCATTTAAAGGCCATTTAAAGACCATTTAACCATTTAAACAATCTCTCATTTTCTTCCAGAATGGAATTATTTATGATGGTGACTCAAAGAGACAAATGACTGCCATTGAACAAGCCGAATTGTCCGCTTATTTCCAACAACTTCAACAATGGCAATACTCGTCAACGATGGTTCAATTAATCCAAAAACCTTTTATTGATCTCAACAATTTAGTCCTTTATGGAGAAAATGAAGAAATCGATGCGCTCAATGTTCGATTTTCAACATCATATGTACTCAAAGATTTTCTCGGGAGAAATCGATTTCCCCTTTGGATCGACGCCGTTCTTCCAGATGGGTGAGTACTAAAATTCTAATGTTTACTGTAAAATCGCGGATTGTCTTGTATCAAACGATTTTAGAGCCAATTCCAATGATGGAAATGGGCTCGATGCCAACTCCGCCGTGCCTTTGCCGATCTGTTCCCTGTTCGTCGAGAGTTGCCGAGGAGTTTGAGGGAACGGCTCAACCAAGCCAACAACCAGCTCAAGGCCCAGTTCCACAACAGACTCAACCTCTGCACCAAGCTCAGCCCCAACCACAGCCACAACAACTCCAAGCCAGACCTAGATCTAAGAGATCGACCATCTATCAGTAAGTTCTCAAGCTTGTTAAATGAATCGTTTTATTTATTTCTGGCTGAATAGCTTCAAAACCAGCGATCTTTATTTCTAGTTGGATATTTTGGTCCCTAGCTCGCGATCCCCGTGGCGCAGTCGAGCGCACTACAGTCAAGCGCGCGCTTGACTACACCCCACATGATCCGGGTCCGACTCCCCATAGTCCCACTCAATTTTGAATTTCTTAATTAGATTCACAACAACTACATTAGTTTTTAAAAATTCAACTTTTTTGACCTAAAGCCGGCTGGGAAAAAGCCAGAAAAAGCCCATACAGACGGAAACTGTTTTCTTATATAGGAGATCCTAGATTAGATCTAGATCTGGCTCAAAATCCAATCCATATGATCCAGTGAATCGAATAAAACCAATTTTTTAGCCAAACGACCAGCTCAGCCTCTGGAAATTACCCAGGCCGTACGTTTTTCTTTAAAACTTTCTGTAAATTCTTACTCACACACTGTTTCGAGAACTTTTTGCACTCAAATTTCATAACCGAGACTAACAATATTTTCAAGGTCATCGCACCACGAAAACGCCAAAAATTCGAGTGTTGTCTCGATCGAAAACGACTCGATTCGGTCCAATCTATCGATCGGGATCTTTCTCTCATTCATCACAAACCACGAGATACTTCAAACCCTTCAACAAGGGGAAAAGTAATGATAGAATCGGTTTTCCTCTTACTGGTCGGTATGGCTGGCATGGCCGACTGGCTAAGAGCCGTGTATCTTAGTCGAGGGTTCGATCCCGCCGGCTAGATTGTTCTTTTTCCTACTTTTTTTTTCATTTAAGGCTTAGGGGTTGTGTTTGTGTATTGTTTGTACCAAATTATTATGTGATTAGGGCAATACCAAGAACACAAGGCCTGTAAGCTAGATCAGAGAATATTAGAGCCGATCAGAGGCTAATTTCATGTTTGGTTACATAGAGTAGGCACTGTATTGCACTGAAATCTTATTTCAATCTACTAGGCAGATCATAGGCCAGAAACAGCTTCTGATTTGGCCTTCTGACTAGAAAAAGCTGTCTTGGGAATAATCTCAGGTATTGCTCTGATAAACCTAGTAATCTTTGCCCTATTTAAACTCTAGATATAGTATTTGATGACTCAAGTCAACAGATTACTGTATTACAAAAAGTAATACTGTACTGTACCCGAGATTATTCCCAAGACAACTTTTTCGAGTCAGAAGCTGTTTCTGGCCTATGATCTGCCTAGTAGATTGATAAAAGATTTCAGTGCGATACAGTGCCTACTCTATGTAACCAAGCATGAACCTAGCCTCTGAGATATCGGCCACAGAGAGCACCAAGAGATTAGAGCTCAAAGTTTAGATTGCTAATGGGAAAAGGGGCGGGCCGGGTATCAAGTGGTCAATAACCGTTCAAAACACTATCAGAAGCTAGATTTGATTCAAAAAGGACACCTTTGACTTTGTTTTTGTTCTTAGGTGAGATTTTATCTAATATTATCTGACCTAGCTTACAGGCCTCACAAACTTGCTTCATATATCAATCCGATTAGAGGAAACCCGATAGCTAGTGTAGCTGTAGTGTAGAGTACAGACCATGTACTTTGTGCTCAACGCTTGAAACCCATCATTTCTAGTGCACTTAAATCTTTACTTGACTTGAGAATGAAGAATTGAACGCGCTAGAGCCGGTGGGTTTCCATTTTTGAGCACAAAGTACACCATAACATAGAAGTGGTGCTTACGTTGGCGAAAGAGAGGATTCCGACACTCATTTTTCTGCTTTTCTAACAATCTTTCTAACATTTATGACTACTAATAGAAGATATTCAATTTAATATCGGAATCCCTTTTTTCAGAGCCGACCACCGTTTATTTGTCTCAACCAGTTGCTCAATATCCATCAACTAACACCGGTCTCTACACTCAGCCGAGAACTGTGATTTATTCAGATCCATACACTGGTTAGCTTCACATATTTATTACAACAATTCTGCTACTCATTTACAAGACTAACTCTTGAATAAGCTTGGTAAAATCTTAGCAAAGTTTAGAATCAAAGAATTGTACTGTTAATGAAGAGTAATTTTGATTGTTTGGATGCGTTTTCTTTCTAAATGGTGAAACTCTAAATTCTAAATTGATAATTTGGGAAGTGATCGTAATCTTTCCTTTAGATTTTGTCCATTTAATGTACTTTTGATTTCATTTAAGTCTGTGCAGTGCGTTCCCGGACTGCGCAATGTGCAGTGCATGAGAGGGTACCGCTGGGGCAATGATTATTAGATATTATTAGATATTTATTCCGAATCTAGCACAATACTAATCAATACAATACTAAAATACAATAAAATAGAATCAAATAGTTGGTTTAGTGTTTCAAAGCCAAACGAAAAGCAAGACCAAGTGGGCTCCGTCCCCTTTTATCGCACAAGCAATCTTTAGAGGAAGGACAAGAGAATCAGAGATATTTAAAATCAAAGCATCAAATAAGATTTCACAGAAAAGAGCTACTTTTCTGCACAAAGTCTTGATTCTTTATCAAATGAGGACTAAATGTAAATGAACCGAACAAAAGCCTAAGGATTGCGATAACTTTCAAATCATTTACCCTTTAGAAAGTGCATTAAAACAATTATACAGTACAATCATAAGCTTTAAATCTAGATAACGTCTTTTTTTGATTAACTCTTTAAATATATTGCAATGATTACCATCTATCAAATCGAATCCCTTCACTCTATTCAAAAGGTTGTTCAAATAAAAACCCCCTTTCCCGGTTTATCCCCGATTTACACAAACCAAGAAAATGCTTTATTTAGCGCTATTTAGATTTATTTAGCGCTATTTAGCTTTATTTATTTAGCTTATTTGCTGCACTAAATCTGGCATGAAAAAAATTTCTCAAATTTCTCTCAAATTCTAGGCGGACTCCATCAACACTCGACCGCTACCGGACCCGGATACAGCAGTGTCTCACATACGTATTCGTATGGAAATGGAGCCCCGGATACGGTAGATTTTTGCGAGAGATAGAAAATTGACGCAAAATAACGAAAAATTCTTCATAGAACGGTTTTAGAATTAAACCTCTTCGGTTTAATTACCCAAGTTTGAGGTTAGCATTAACCCCGAGACCTCTCAACAGTGTCTCGAGAAAATTTTGGAATGCGTCCCCGATCGGGGATGCGCAAATAAATCAATCTTCGGCCTTCAGCTTTCAGTTTTTTTCCTTTATATTTTTTATATTTTTTATAAGAGCGCAAGGGGGGAAATGAAGAAAATCTTGTCATTCAATGCATTAGATTCATTCGAACATTAGAACGCATTAGAACATACTGTTACAGGCAGTAGGACTTTGCTTAACGTTGACTTTGAAACTTGACTTTCCCCGGCTTGATATTTTTGAAGTTAAACTGTGAATAAAACTTGTTGAAAGTTGCGCCATTCTACAGAGTTACCTTTTTCAAAACAATCTCTCATTAATGCCATTCGTGGCCATTTCCCCTAATAGAAATAGGTGAGAAAGAGCGCAAGGGGCGCAAAAAGGGGGCAAATGAAGAAAATCTTGTCATTCAGTGTATTAGATTCTTCAAAATGGACCTAAAAAAAGTATTTTCTTTCAAAAGAAAATTATTTTCTTCCAATGGCAGAAAGAAATGTTCTTGTTAAATTTGAAAGCAGATCGGTTAGCTGAAAAAGTTTTAAATCTCTTTGGCTAGACGATATGGCTTGAAAAGCTGAGAAAATGCTGAGAAAGCTGGCTAGCTGAGAAAATTCAAACTTTTCCGCTGAAAAATCCTTTCGACTACGACATTTAGATTATAATAAATATCGTATATATGTTTAAGATCAAAATAAGATCAAAAAACCATTCAATATTTCAGCGTTCAATGATGGAGATGGCCGGCACTCAAGGAATACTCGCCTCAATGCAACAAGAAATGGACGATTTGATGCTCTGAATCAAAATTCCAGAAATAAACGCATGTAAATATCTATTTATTCCCTGGACAAATTGAATAAAATCATTCAATGAGCAGTTAGTTTCCGAATTTCAAATTGGCGTCAAAATTCTCTTCAACAAATTCGGGTCACCGTCCGCTCCCAAATCGACCTCGTCTTTTTGCTTTTTCTAAAAATTTGTTTAGTAATAATTTTGAGCGTTTTGAAATCATTTCAATACCTCAAAATATATCCTCAACGTCCAGAAGATTGTGAATTTCCAAAATAATAGAAGCAACACAATGACCATGTTGATCTTGATGATACTGGCCAAAGCCCATCGAGCAGCCAAATTGTCAATCGGGCCTGAAAGGATTTTAGAGTTGAAGATTAGAGCTTTTAGCTTTTGTTTTGCCTTAAACCTTTCAATCTACACGTATTTGTTGGGGTAAAAGTGAAAGAAATAGTCAGAGTCAGAGATCTCTTGCTGGTAGAGACGCAGACGACACGCTGTGTGTACCCTTCGTGTCTCTCGTAAGAAAAAGCGGCATCTGGCACACGGCCTTCACACATAGCGCGACCAAGGGCTCCTTCTTCGGTTTAATTACCCAAGTTTGAGGTTAGCATTAACCCCGAGACCTCTCAACAGTGTCTCGAGAAAATTTTGGAACGCGTTCCCAATCGGGGATGCACAAATAAATCAATCTTCGGCCTTCAGCTTTCATTTTTTTCCTTTACGTAAATCCAGCTCTCAGACTCGGAGATCTCTTGCTGGTAGAGACGCAGACGGCAAGACTGTGTGTACCCTTCGTGTCTCTCGTAAGAAAAAGCGGCATCTGGCACACGGCCTTCACACATAGCGCGACCAAGGGCTCCTCCTTCGGTTTAATTACCCAAGTTTGAGGTTAGCATTAACCCCGAGACCTCTCAACAGTGTCTCGAGAAAATTTTGGAACGCGTTCCCGATCGGGGATGCAGAAATAAACCAATGTTCGGCCTTCAGCTTTTATATTTTTCCTTTACCTTTTTTATGTTGTAACTTTACTGATTCACTTTCAGTGGCTCCTAAAAGGCACTAATTTCCTCTCACTCACCGATTCCAAATATTCCCAAAAACGCATTGGCACTGATTCCAACGATAAAACTGATACAAATGAACATTATGTAGAGAGCGATTTGAAAAGCCTAAAAAATAATAATTTCTATAACTTCCAAGAACTTACAATGAAGACAATTTTAGCCAAAATCCAGAAAGCGATCTCTTTTTTAAGGGCAACAACCGTGAGGAGAACGACTGGAACAATTTAAATCCAAATTAACGTTTTTTTTTTAACCTGGTAGATGAAAGAATATCCATAAAAACCACCAGGGAAATGTGACAATCATGTAGAAAAGAATGAAGATCACCTCGAGGAGAATGAACACTTTGGCTACATTCTGAAATTACTAACAACAAACCATTACTTGGAAAATCAACAAATACGTCTTTTCTTTATCTAATCTTTCTTTATCTTTTCTTTATTCTTTATCTAATTCACGTATACTAGAAAGTATGCTAATAAATCAGAAATGAACAAAAAGAGAACACACAAAAGATTCAAAACAAAAAAAAGACATTTACTTGTTGCCACTCTTTTCGCTCAACTATCGAAAAAGCAAAACGATTTCAACATTGAGTGCTCTTTCTCTTTCGCTTTCTCTTTCCCCGCTTCTGACTCATTCACCCACTTTCTAGCATACGGAAAATGACGGGGTTATTTAGAGGTAAACCTTTCTTTTCTCAACAAGCAATGGTCCGAAGTTGGCGGGTTATCCAATGAATAATGAAACTTCCCGTTCACAACAACTCCCCGTTCACAACAACTCCCCGTTCACAACTTGATTCCCGTTCACAACAACTTCCCGTTCACAACAAACTTGACTCTGCTTTTTTGTCGTTTAACAAGTTATTTCTGACTCATTCACCCACTTCCTAGCATACGGAATGGTCCAATGATCTGATAAAATTTACTTGTTGTCTCTTTTTTCGCTCAACTATCCAAAAAGAAAAAACAGTTTCGAAATTCTTCTTAACTCACCAGAATATGAAATTTCTGCAAAGCGCATCGATAATTTCTGTTATCTTCTTCGAATTCGACATCAAAAGTGATTAAATTTCGAAAATAGTCAAGTAGAGGAACACCGAGGAATTGTGGAGACGAGGGTTGAGATGTGTCCTCCATTGGAAAGAATATTGGAAAGGTTTAGGTTCAAGAAATATTTATACTCCTTTCTAAATATTATTTTCAAAATTTTGATAATAATAAACTTTAAGAAAACGATAAGAAAACGATCAAATTGATTGTGAAAGGAAAATCGATTTGTGACGACTTTGATAAACATCGAAACTTTGATGAATCAGTCAAATTTTGATCGAGTTTTGAAGGGTCAACTAATGAAATTGATCAAATTAATATATCATTTATGAAACTTATGAAACTTATGAAATTAATATATCATTTTAATGATTTATTATTGAATTAAAGATATTATTGATCGAATATTTAATCTCGAATCAAGTAAAACAATAAAACAAATAAAACAATAACAATGAAAGTTCAGGTATAAACAAAAGAAATTCAAGTCTTGTTGATAGTTGGCTTTGATTGATTTAAATCCTAAAGCTTTTCAATTTCCAGAAAAGCTTAAGCAATTTATTCAATAAAGTTTAAACAAAATCAGCTATTCGAATTTCTCAAGCAATTGAACTTAAAGATTTCAGAAGATTGATTGACAAGCTTTAGAATTCTTTGAATTTCAAAAAACCAAAAAACTTTGAATTTCAATACTATGAGACTTATGAAATTGATGCCTAATATATCATTTTAATGATTTATTATTGAACTAAAGATATTATTGATCGAATTTTAATCTCGAGTCAAGTAAAACAACAAAACAAAGAAAACAATAACAATAAAAGTTTAGGTATAAACAAAAGAAATTCAAGTTGATCCCTGGCTTTGATTGAGTTAAATCCTAAAGTTTTTCAATTTTCAGAAAATCAAATCAAAAGCCCAAATCTGTTTTATATGCAAAAAGCTCAAATTATCCAATAAAGTTTAACCAGTCAGCTATTCAAGAATTTCTCAAGCAATTGATTTTAAAGATTTCAGAAGATTGGTTACAAAGCTTTAGAATTCTTTGAATTTCAAAAAACCCACTCAACAACCAATCTCAATCAATACCATGAAACTTATGAAATTGATGCCTAATACAGTGCGTTTCAAATTCTTAAACGCACCCTCTAAAACAGCAAATTTTGCATTTTGACCACCGCTACAACTATTAGTCTTTTTCTATTAGAAAGAGCATGTCTTAAAACCTAAATAACACGAAAAATAAGCATACTATAAAAAGTAAAAATTTTCAAACTAGAAACTTTTTGCTAAATCAACCGTTTCAAATTCTTAAACGCACTATGAAAATATTGTTATTTATCGACACAAATATAAAATCAAAGGTTACCAATCAAAACTAATAATCTGTACACGCACCAGAACGATTAATTACTTGAAAAATGCGGTCTGGCATTGAATTGATGAGGTTTTGAAGGGCAGAGACGTCGAGATCGCTCCAGGCCGAAAAAATTGCTGCTTTAAGTGTAGAAACGTAAACTGACGATGATTCTTGTAGACAGCTCGAACAAGTATTCCCCATAAATTTTCTATCGGATTGAGGTCAGGAGACTGAGCGGGCCAGTCCAAAGTTGCAATGTTGTTGCGGTTCAGCCAGTCTCGGGTGTCTCCGGCTCGATGAATTGACGCATTGTCGTATTGAAACAAGTCCGGAACGGTTGGATTTCGGAGCAAAAACGGCAACAAGCAATTGTTCAAGATATCTATCTAGTCATCCGATTCGAAACCATCTTCAGAGCGACCGTTCCATCAGCACAAAAGGCGGCCCAAACCATCACAGAACCACCGTCAAAGTTTCGAGTTCCAAACACCATCGGATCACATCGAAGATCCCTCCGATAGTAGTCAACGCCATTGGGACCATCCCAATTCCATTTCTTCTCATCGGAAAAGATCACCTAAACGCAAAAAAAATAATAAAAGATAAGCGGCTTTCTAACCATAGACCAATCCTGATTCATATGAGCCTTGGCGAACTCCAATCGGGCTTTCTTGTGCGAAAGCTTCACGACCGGTTGCATGTTCAATAATTGTCGATCGATATGTGAATTTTCCGTGACGGCTCGCCAAATTGTCGACTTCGAAGCGTCGATTTTCAGTTCCGTTTTCACTTCATTGATCGTTTTTCCGTGGATTTTGTTCACAATATGGTGTCTAGCTCGCGGTGTAAGCTTTGGTTTTGGTCCTGGCTTCTTCTTTGGTGCAGAAACGAACTCGGACTTTCTATAATTGTGCACGGCAGAGTCGGATCGGCACAAATTTTTTGCGATTTTCCTTATTGAGTCGCCAATCCTCAAACGGGCATCAATCTGGCCTTTATCAAAATCCGTGAGTAGCTTTCCGTGTGTTATTTACTTGGAAATTAACAAAAATTATAAATTTAATAAAAAAATATGCACAACAAAACGAAAAATTTCAAATAACAACAACAAAGGCGGGTGCGTTTAAGAATTTGAAACGGTTGATTTAGCAAAAAGTATCTATTTTGAAAATTTTTACTTTTTACAGTATGCTTCTTTTTCGTGTTATTTAGGTTTTAAGACATGCTCTTTCTAATAGAAAAAGATTAATAGTTGTAGCGGTGGTCAAAATGCAAAATCCGCTATTTTAGAGGGTGCGTTTAAGAATTTGAAACGCACTGTATATCATTTTAATCATTTATTATTGAACTAAAGATATTATTGATCGAATATTTAATCTCGAATTGATCGAATATAAAATTATTGAATTGATCGAATTGATCGAATTGATCGAATATTGATCGAATATAAAACAAATATTAGGTTGATGCAAAAGTCTTTTTCATTTTTTTCGTACTTCTTTTGAAAAATAACAAAGTCATCAATTAACCTATGGTTTGCTCTAAATGAAAAGTGTTTATTGTTCAATTTCCCATCTTTTTAAATCAATTTGGGTTCACTTTCAAGCAAATTCGAGAGTGAAAACGGGTTTTTCATAAAAATCTATAAAAACCTCTATAAAGAAATTGGCTGAATCAATTTCTCTGAAAATCTGAAAAAATATCTAACTTTTTGTGCTCTATCTTTTATTTATTAACATCAAGATTGGTTTCCTTAGCTAAAGCGTCTAAAATGCATCATCGAGCCGTCGCCTTTTTTGACTACCCGACTTCAGGCTCTCAAAAAAATCTAGACATAAGACATTTTAAACTCGTTTTAATGTCATTTTGCAGAAAAATAATTGGCCTTTCGAATGCAATAAACCGTTGTTCAATTGGTGCATTTGTTACTTTTTAACGGAAGTACGAAAAAAATGAAAAAGACTTTTGCATCAACCTAATAAAACAACAACAATAAAAGCTCAGGTATAAACATAAACAAAAGAAATTCAAGTCTTGTTGATAGTTGGCTTTGATTGATTTAAATCCTAAAGCTTTTCAATTTTCAGAAAATCAAAAGCTCAAATCAGTTTCAGATGCAAAAAGCTCAAGTTATTCAATAAAGTTTAAACATAGTCAGCAATTCAAGAAGTTCTCAAGCAATTGAGCAACAGAAGATTGGTTACAAAGCTTTAGAATTCTGAATTTCAAAAAATCCACTCAACAACCAATCTCAATCAATATTTACAAGCTTTTCCATAAAAGAAATCAATCAAGGGCTCGAGAGGATATCAACGAGAGAAACAACAAAAGAAAAACCTGTTCTTTTCCCCCGATTTTCTCCATTTCAGCGCCTCTTTTCACCTTTTCCCTTCAAAACCTTTTCAATGATTCAATCACTTTTCTCTGTTTCTCCTCAAAATGCATTATATTCAGCTAAAAGGGCAAAAAAACTCTTCTTTATGTTCTCTTTTCAACGTGTAACTTTTTTGTGCAATTAAAAACTTTATTGGAGTACGAAATTTCAAGCTCAAAGCTTGATTTAAGTGAATTTTAAGGAAATTTTCCACTTTTTCTTCAACTAAATCTTTCAAAATTGAATATCGGGATTGTTTTTCTTCAACGCTTCTTGATCGGTGTTTGACAAAGAGGCAAATTTGGTGCGAATTGCTGTCGCTTTGCCCGAATTGACTGGATTTCCGTGGAGAAGAGATTGTTGAACTTCGCATACATAAGCCATACACTGAAAAGGATTACCGTATTTTCTGTAATAGTAGTGCACACTACTATTTTTTTCAACCCCCCTCCAGCCTGCACTACTATTATAGACTGCACTACTATTACAGAAAATACGGTATGACTTTCTTAGAGACTAGATTGTTTCCGGAGAACTTTTTATGAAGACTTTTTAACTGAAACATCCTGTAATTGAATCCTTTACCCCCAAGAGTGAGGCTCAAATACAGCACAGACTAGAGTATGTTCCTCGTGAGTAAGTAATTAATCGAGTAGAATTTGCATGAGTCATTTTTTGATCGATTAATCGACGTTCGAGTAACTACGAGTAATCCTCTTTACACGTCGAGTAAATTGAATACTTTTACTTGTGAAGGAAATTCGCCACCAAATCAGTTAAACGGCTGAATATCTTCAAGAAAGAATCGTTTATAACTCGTCGCTCGTGATTTTTTGCGTCAATTTTTGTGCAATACGCTAAAAGTACGGTAATTTTTCCTAAGTGTGAGTTTTAAAAAACGCATTACTCGTGAAGAGCTCACTCTACTAATAGAATGCCCCTCTTTAGAACCTCTTTTCACTTCTTTAGAACCTTTTTTCACTTCTTTAGAACCTCTTTTCACTAATATTTGGTTGACTCGTGAGGAACACACTCTAGTACAGACGGTAAGCCGTTTCTGATACGCTTTTAAAAGCACTAGCAAGAATTTTGACTTTAAATTGACCTAGGAATGATGAGAAATAGTTAACGAGTATAATAACGATCTTTGGCTGACAATCCAATAATGGATCTTTTGCTGACTTCGATAACAAAAATTTTTATCGAAAAAATAAGCCTTGATTGGTTTTGAATACAATTTTTCGATAAAAGCTTTTTAAGCTTTAGTAAAAACTTTAGTAAAAACAGCTAGAACACGAACTTTGCGCATTTATTGACGCATTTATCATTTCTTTTTACGTACCTCTTTAGCGAAACCCTTCGCCTCGTCGGAGAGTCCGGATAAACGAGCCGAGTTCGCGCCTAGCAGGCTTCTAAATAGTAAAAAGAGTATGAAATCACTCTTTTGGGTTTAAATTGTATTCAAGTATTCAATTGTATTCAAGTAGTCGATTTTATTCACGTTCACATACTGAAATTTTCCATGAAGACTCGCACAGACTCCTTGACAATCCTCCATCAATCCGTCAATGTTGCAGAAAGTTTTGTGCTTTCCCAAGAGATCCTAGATTGAAATTAATCTTGTAAAGAAAATAAGAATGATGTTAAAGTTGAAATTTTATATTTTGTAAGTTCTGCTAAATGAAATAGATTTGTAAAATGGATTTAGCTTTTAATTTGACTTGGCTTTTAATGGCTGAATGGCAGAATGGCTTTTAATTTGAATTCAAAAATTTCTTTGAAATGATTTCCCTGTTTCAACGGCGTTCACAAGCACAATTTTGATTGGTGTGAAACAAATTATGCCTTACATAACTCATTTTACCATCTCTGAAGTAGAGCATAAAGTAGAGTATATGTTGATAAAGTTTAGTTGAACATAGTCCTTTTATCGAGTTAAGAATGCAAAAAATGGCGTTGGCGGGACTCGAACCCGGCTACCTCTGGCTTAACCCTCACTCATCAAGCAAACTCTTTAATGAGCTGCATCGACACATCTCAACTGAGATGTGTCGAGCTACATCGAGAGCTACATCGACACATCTCAACTGTCGTTAGAATAAGGTGTTATGCCTTACTATTTAATACCTTCAAGTGCTCAGCTTCTTCAGCCGACAACGAGTGACAAAAGTCGGCATTCTCTTTGGGGATCAGGGCTAAATGAATGATTGTAATGAATGAATTGCAATGAATGAATTGCAATGAATGAATTGTAATGAATGAATTGTAATGAATGAGTTCTAATGAAATGAGTTGCTTTAGCATACTGTAGTCAAATACAGACTATAGCGCTAATTAGTTAGTCAAAATAGCCCTTTTTAAATCAAGTCTAGAGTTATTGAAGTGTTTTGAAAAAACTAAATCAGATGCAGAGTCTTTCAAAAGATTGTCAGACATTTCCGATTGGCAATCCAACTTTAAGCGCACATTTCTTGGTATTTAGCTGTCCAATGTAAATAGCTTTTATACCAATTGATAGAGAAAGACCTGGCGGATCTAATAATATCAAGAATATTTAAATTGAATAGCCGAGTACCAAGAAATTTGAGCTCAAAGTTTAGATTGCTAATGGGAAAATGGGCGGGCCGGGTATCAAATGGTCAATAACCGTTCAAAACACTATCAGAAGCTAGATTTGATTCAAAAAGGACACCTTTTGCCTTTGTTTTTGTTCTTAGGTGAGATTTTACAGTTTCTGAAGTTTATGTACAGTACTCGACAATGAAATATGATATTTGAAAAACGATCGTCACTTTCGCGCGTCTGTAACTCCCTTGTCTTCGAGTTTAAACTATTAGTGTTCTACATTTTCTGAAAGCTCTTTTCAAGGGCTACACAATGGTAATATTAATATTTCGAAATACGGTAAAGACAAGGGAGTTACAGGCGGGCGAAAGTGACGATCTTTTTTCAAATATCATATTTCATTGTCCAGTAGTGTAGCTTACAATTTCCCTTTTTGAAACCCACATTTAACGTCTTGTGGAAGCGAATCGATGAGAGTCATCTTTTCTCAGAAATTTCGATATTAAAACTGAAATTTTCAAATCTAATCATAGAAAATCGAGGAAATTGGAAATGAAATTGAAAAAAAGTGAAACTTAAATCGAATTTCGAAAATAGAAATTCTTAGAAAAAAAGGAAAAATACTTTTCTCGTTGATCAAAAACATCATAAAAGAGAGAGAATTTCAAGGAAATTTTTCCGACAATATTTACCCACAAAATGTTGAGAAAATTTAGATGAAAAGGGAAAAGAAATGATAAATAACTGAAATGATGATGATATTTTCAAAAATAAGATCCTTCAGGCAAAAGTTTTCATTGTTAAATACTTCGAAGTTAGTCTCAAAGCTCCGTTTTAGATAAAAGGATTGAACAAATTGTTTTTAGCGAAAATTGTGGCACTTTTTAGTTCATCTACTGTTCGAATAGGCTGTAAAATGTGTGAATGTTTGAAAATACTGTAGATACTGTGAATCTGATGCTGTCGATCCAATGATGAGCCTGTCTATCATTAAACGTGTCCACTTTCTCGTCTACCGCAGTCTGCCTCTAGTTTTTCTTCAGTCCATCTTTTTGGATTGATTCGATGGATTTACAGGGATAACAAAAGATAAAAAGTGAATACCGTATTTCCTCTAATAGTAGTGCACCGTGAGCGTCGCCTAAATTGCTCGAAATCTCGAGAACCGCTTATCAGAACCTATCGATGTGGGGTCGGAAAATGTAGCTGACGATGAGATTTTGTGGGGGATTTGAGTGTTGAGCTTCTGCAAGAGCTTGGAAACCGTAAAGTCGTCACCAACTCGGCTTGCCTGGGTGCACTACTATTAGAGAAAATACGGTATATTTGATGAAAGCGAGGGCCAGGGGTACAGTATTTTCAAAAGCTGAGATGTTATAAAGAAGAAATCATTGGCGAGGACTCTCACTAGGGAAAGACAATAGAACTTTTCTAATATACCTTGCTAAAAGCTATAACTGTTTTCTAAAGAGAAAAAACTAAAAGCAGATTCGAACTCCGCCTGGTCGATTCTATAAAATGGGTCTCGTTCCAAAACGTCACGCCAAGTGCTTGCCTTTCCTTTAGTCAGGTCTCAAGAGGAGATTCGAGTTTACAGGGTGTAACAATTGAAAAAATACTAACAAGTTTGGGGCCAGGAGTTTCGGCATAGTAACGAACACATTAGCGATCAGAAAAGGGAACGCCTATGCATCGGGGACGTGTGCCAGATGGAGAGCGATTACGGGGCTGCAGAAAAAACACCTCGCCAATGTTCTAGGGATTTCTCTTTGCTTTATAGATTGTATAAAAAGATATTCAGCTTAAACTTTGTACCCGGGGGTTTTCAGGATCGGCGATTCGATTTGAGCTATTCATTTTGTTGAGTCTACCATTCGGAACTCGTTTTTAATTGATCTAAACATTTAGATAGGTTCGGAAACTTCTAAAAAACCAAAATGAACATATGATTTCGAATTTTTTCTTAAGCTCGTTAAGTTAACTTTAAGAAGAAAATAAAGTTTGACACAGTGAGCCAAAACTTTGCTTTAAGCAAGTACAAGCAAGTAACAAGCAAGCAAGTAAACTGTAGAGAGATCCAAAAATGTTTTCAAATTTACATTTTCACACGGTTCACTAAACATTTCAACCCAATAATTGAACGAAATTTTCTTTGCCTAAAGATTTTTATCAATTGGGCGTTTTCTTCTTTTCCGTTTCGTTAACCCTATTAGAGTTTTGTCGATGATTTGAACAAATCGAACAAATTGAACAAATTAAACAAATTAAACAAATTGAACAAATTGAACAAATTCTTTAATAAAGCACATTCTTTTGGCTCTGTAAATTACTCCTTTTAGATGAAGAGATGTGAAAAGTTCAAACCAAAAATCAAGGACATTAACCATGAGGAAAAAAGGCTAAAGGCTTTGCAAATTTAAGGCTGATAAAGGCTAGAATCAGCTTTTTCTAAACTTTTGAAATTGATCGTAATCTTGCTACTTTAAAAGCAAAAGTTATAAAAATAGAGAAATCGGGAGCTGGTCAAAATAGCGTCAGCTAAAATAATGCGCTTGCGGTTAAGTTTATTTATGTTTCTTATTTTCATTAGATTTAGAAAAAGATTATCTATTTGCTGAATTTTTTGGAGTCGTTTAGAAGAAATCTGGGATGAGAAAATCCCAAAAAGCGAAAGAGGGCTCAAAAAGAGATTAACGAACCTTTTCTCGACACCAATTCTGTTTTAAATGATCCCAAAGCATGCAAAATGTAGATAATTTTATTCTGCATCCAATAAGAACAAGAAACACATAGAAACTTAACAGCAGAAAGGCTTTTTTTGCCGTGGCGCTGTTTGTACACGGCGCTGTTTTGACTAGTCGCATTACAATTGACGTTGCCGCCATTTGGAGGTAGTCGCTGGGAGCGCTGCGTCGTCGTTTCTTTGGGAACTGATCAAAACAGCGCCGTGTACAAACAGCGCCGACTAAAATAATGCGCTTGCGGTTAAGTTTATTTGTGTTTCTTATTTTCATTGGATTTAGAAAAAGATTAGCTATTTGCTGAATTTTGAAGCCGTTTAGAACAAATCTGGGATGAGAAAATGGCAAAAAAAAACGAAAGAGGGCTCAAAAAGAGATTAACGAACCTTTTCTCGACACCAATTCTGTTTTAAGTGATCTCAAAGTATACAAAATGTAGATAATTTTATTCTGCATTCAATAAGAACAAGAAACACATAGAAACTTAGCAGCAGAGGGGCTATTTTGGCGCTTTTTATAAACGGCACTGTTTTGACTAGTTCTCGTGAAATCAGATATAAATAGAGGCAAGATAGCTTTCAAAGTTGTCTAGTAGCTTTCAAAGTTGTCTAGGTTTAGCCAAGAAGAGCTTAAGCTTAAGCTTAAGAAGGTCAAGAAGGCCCTTAAGCTCAAGTAAATTATGAGCTATTGCTTATAGGGAAAGGGAAAAGTGACTCATGTAAGTTATGACGGTGAGCAAGCATGAGTCTCTTGTAATCTTTGTATTTATTTGTCAAATGTGATTGTGAGTTATGAACGATGTTTTCATGAGTAAGCAGAAGTAGGAGTTCAGCAAAGTGTGCGCTTTGTACAGATGAATCATTCAACGAGGATCTGTGTACGGAAATTCCAAAGGAAAAATCATATCTTTATGTTTAGATTAATCAATTAAAGTAGATCTTCCATTAAAATAGAAATATTGGGTTGGTGAATTGAAAACTGCGGGACTTTGAACTAAAATTTATTCAGCATAAAACCATAAATTTATTCCAAATAATTTCCATTATTATTGACGACTTCTGCCCATTTTACAGGCAATTTGCGGATTCCTCTTTCGTGGTAGGGTTTTGGTTTGTGTGTGAGACAAGTGTGAGACTCAAAAATGGAGGACTGGAGATGTCCCAGTTTGAGCACTTTCTTCAAAAGAAACCCATTTTGGCGTCAATAGAAAAGTTGTAGAGAATCAAAAGTTAGGCTTATAGCCAAATTTCCAAAAAGATACACTTAGTAGTTTCGCTTAAAATGTTTTGTGAAATTCAAGTTTTGTGAAAATTCGTAAATTTCGCATTTCTTGAAAGTCAGTTTTTGAATAGTTCTGAAAATTTGTTCAAAATTGATTCAAAATTGTTTCCTGGATTAAGAATGGATCCTAGACCAGTTTCCTGGATTTGAACGTTTTGAATCGAAAAACTTTTGAAGCCAATTTTTGACTGCTTCTTCCGGATCGAAGTGTTCTCCCGAAAGCTCATTACTCATGGTCCGGAATAAATCGTAATCAGAAGGGGCGAGGTCCGGACTGTATGGGGGATGCACCAAAAGTTCCCAACTAAGGCTGTTTATTTTAGAGCTAGTCAGTTTTGCAACATGTTATTAGTTATTATTTAGATAAAAAGTAAATTCTCTAACAGATTTCCTCTTTTATTGGGTTGGTGAAAACTGCGGGACTTTGAACTAAAATTTATTCAACAAACGATCAATTCATTCCAAATAATTTCCATTATTATTGACGACTTCTGGCCATTTTAAAGGCAATTTGCGGATTCCTCTTTCGGAGTAGGATTTTGGTTTGTGTGTGAGACAAGTGTGAGACTCAAAAATGGAGGACTGGAGATTTCCAGTTTGGACCCAGTTTGAGCACTTTCTTCAAAAGAAACCCTTTTTGGTGTCAATAGAAAAGTTGTAGAGAATCAAAAATTAGGCTTATAGCCAAATTTCCAAAAAGATACACTTAGTAGTTTCGCTTAAAATGCACGTTTTGTGAAAATTCGTAAATTTGGCATTTCTTGAAAACCAGTTTTTGAATCGTTCTGAAAATTTGGATATAAGCTTGATTTTTGATTCTCTACAACTTTTCCATTGACACCAAAATGGGTTTCTTTTGAAGAAAGTGCTCAAACTGTCACATATGACAATAGTCGGCAGTTTTCAATTCACCAACCGAATAGAACTATAGAAATAGAACTACTTTCGATTATTGAAAAGCACAGATGCCAGATCTAAAAATCGACTTTTAACCATTTGAAATGCGTTTGATTGAGCTCAATTTTGACAAACGTTTGATGCAAAATCCAAAATTGCTCCAAAATCAATCCAAAAAAGGGTTTTTATTTCTTTTTCAAAAATTTTTACGATCTTTGACTTTTTCTTTTCGCTTATTCGATTAGAACTTTATCGGCGATTTGAGATTTTCAAGGTGAAATTGGGTGATATCGAATTCTCCGAAAAAGCAAGGCACTTGATAAGAAAGTTTTCTTGGCACTTCCTGCTTGAAATTTGGTTTTTTATAAAAACTTTCTTTCAGATAATGAATCTTGTGGAAAATTGGCATTTTGTTTGGTCATCATTTGAGCTTCTTCTCTCCGATTTAGTCGCTTTTATTTATCATTTTGCACTTTTTATATGGAATGTGCGAAAGGAAAGAAAGGTCAAATAAAAAGGGCAAAAAATTTGAAAATAATGTTTTTTCAAAAACTTCAAAATAATGTTTATAAAATTTTGAAAAAAGCGTTTAAAAATAGCCTTTTTTTTCTAATTTCTAATTGCTCATTTTGATTCTAATCTAATAAGAGTGTGTTTCTCGTGAGTAATGTAATGCTTTTTTGCTTTTTGTAATGTAGTAGTAATGTAGTAATGCTTTTTTTAAAAAGCACACTTGGGAAAAAATTACCCTACTTTATTATTACCGTAAAATTACCGTACTTTAAACTATTGCTAAAAAGTGACGCAAAAATCACGAGCCCCGCATTATATAAAAAAATACCGACCGGGGCTACCAGTGGTGAATTTATCGCATACACGAAATATATCAATCACAATACAACGACACACACAATACTAGGCTATATCTTAACTTAACCCACGTCATGACAGACGGCTCCCTAACCCTAAGCTCAATGGGGAACTAAATAGCTTTTTTGGTGGTGAAGGGAAGATGACGATGAAGGAGTGGCTTGTCACTTTAAAGAACTGGGGCCACAACCACCAGACTGCCCTCCAGAAAACCTCTCAACCCGAAGGGAAAGGAAATCCGAAGGGGGTGACCATGTCGCATGTGGGGTTCGAACCCTCGACCTTCCGATTAAGATAAAAGACACTTAACCAGTCAGCCACACGTGCTATATATGACACTTTTTAAAGATACGCAGCCGTTTAACTGATTTCGTGGGAAATTCCCTTTCGATGTAAAAAGTGATCTTTTTTCAAAAACCTGGGAGTAGGCTAGTTTCCGCAACTTGCCATAACTTTCTTCTAAGTGGTTATAAACTATTTATAGGTTATAAACTTTAAACTGCACTAGATTACGGCTTCTGAATCAAAGAAAAGAGAAAAATTACTGAGAAACTGGTAAGACTTGAGATTTATCGTGTTAAAATGAGCTAATTGGGTTTTTATTTGATTTTGATAGTATGCACTACCCGAAATTTGGGGGTAGGCTAATTTCCGCAATTTTTTTTTTGCGCAATTCGCCATAACTATCTTCTAAGTGGGTCAATCTTTATGATTTTGGTTTCATTTTGTTGCACTTATTGAGATCTACAAAATGAAACCAAAATCATAAAGATTGGTCCACTTAGAAGAAAGTTATGGTGAGTTGCGCAAAAAAATTTGGCGCAAAGTAGCCACCCCCAAAAAATGTCAACTAAAAATTCTACTATTGTCAAAGTACTCATCTGATATTGTTAAACTCTGCGCCCTGCCTTTTTGCCATTTTCTGATCACAAAAAGCAATTATTTCCGGGTTCACCGCGAACTGATCCTTATCTTTTCCGATCACCACAAAAAAAAACGCAAATTTCAAGAGCTTTTTGCAAAATTTTTGGCAACTTGATCTCAATAAGTAGATCTCAATAAGTGCAACAAAATCAAAATCAAAATCATAAAGATTGGTCCACTTAGAAGAAAGTTATGGCAAGTTGCGCAAATGGCCCTGTTGCGGAAACTAGCCTACTCCAAAACCTGCGCAAAAAAGCAAAACTTGCTTTTATATTTTTTCGCGCAGGCGCACTTTTTTAGAAAACGCATTACTCGATAATTACTCGAGCTATTACTCGAGCTATTACTCGAGCTATTACTCGAGTAATTACTTTACTCGCAAGGAACACACTCTAGATTCTAAACTACTTTTGCCAGTAATTTTAGAATCATTCTCACTCTACAAGTAATCAAGAAAGCAAAAATTTAAAATTTCCTTTGATCTACAAAGGAAATACGATCTTTTTATAAAGTTATCTTTAAAATTTCGTGATTTTTCGTGTTATTCTAAGAATTTTAGATTGTGTCTCCAGTCGAAAATGAACTTCTTTTGAAAAGCGCCACCCAATTGGCAAAGGAGATTCGTGAGAAGAAAGTTTGTTTACTGTAAAAATAAAGCTTACTCCTTTCTTTGTTTAAAGCACACTATTTCTATAATATTTTCAATATTCAACAATTTACAGATCACCTCAAAACAAGTAATCCAAGCTTATGTGAATCGATTGAAAGAAGTAAGTTTTTGAGATCGATTTTATTTAGTTGTCATTTACTATTATTTAAAATTACTTCTATAAGTTTATTATTAATGCAATTACTTCTGTTATTATTAGTCTGTTAAACAAAGTTCGTGGTCATTTGCAGAAAAATTGAATTTTTTTTATGCAAATAATCAGAAACAAGAGCGTTCACTCTTCGAAGTAGATCCATTTTCCGTCTTTCTCTATGACTCTATGACTCTATGACTCTATGACTCTATGACTCTCTATGACTCTTCGCAGTAGATCCATTTTCCGTCTTTCTCTATGACTCTATGACTCTTCGAAGTACACTACTGGACAATGAAATGTCGTATTTGAAAAAAGATCGTCACTTTCGCCCGCCTGTAACTCCCTTGTCTTTACCGTATTTCGAAATATTAATATTACCATTGTGTAGCCATTGAAAAGAGCTTTCAGAAAATGTATAACACTAATAGTTTAAACTCAAAGACAAGGGAGTTACAGACGCGTGAAAGTGACGATCGTTTTTCAAATATGATATTTCATTGTTCAGTACTGTAGAACCATTCTCCGTCTTTCTCTATGACTCTATGACTCTTCGAAGTAGATCCATTCGTCTTTCTCTATGATCTTCTGCCATCGATCAGCAAGATTTCGAATCTACAAGTACCAAGCCGGCTTCTTTGAATCAAAGAACTCTTGACACGCTTCTTCAACTTCTTGTTTTCAACTTCTTGCCCTAAAGTCCAAAATCACCGTCATTAAAGCGTTTAAAGCACTCGAGCAGTTTTACCAACAGTTCCTTCGCCTTTCAACTCACAAATCACACAGATCTCGCAGACAGATCATAGAGATTTTTTTCAATAGAGCAAAACACCAAGTTAACTTTTATTCATATGAAGATGTGGGATGTGTAAAGTAAGCTCTATCACTCGAAAGAAGCCAAAAATTAAAATAACCCATTGCCAAAATAATTTAGATAATTTGATCTTTTGCTGCAAGTGAACGCAAACTTTTTTATCAACCTAGTATTACTGTAATTCCTTTTGTAATAAGTATTTCAGGTAAATCCAACAATAAACTGTGTTGCCGAGAATTACTCGGAGAAAGCTTTGAAGAGTGCGGAAGCAGTTGATGAAGAGATCAGAAATGCGAATGATGAACAGTTACAAAAGGTTTATCGAAAAAATAAGATTTAATTTTAAGAAAATCGAATACTGTATTCTCTCTAATAGTAGTGCACCATGAGCTTCGCCTAAATCGCTCGAAATCTCGAGAACCGCCTATCAGAACCTATCGATGCCGAGCTAGACTCGGCTATCAACTTTGGAAGGTTATATAAAAAAGTTGAAAGGTTGAATCAATTAGATAATAAGCACCGCTTTAGTAGACATACTTAAGATTTTTTTCCAAAAAAACCAAAACACTTGACTCAATCTGGGCCAATCTAGGTCCTCTGAAGTGTGGGATTATACCGTATTTTCTCTAATAGTATTGCACCATGAGCGTCGCCTAAATTCCTCGAAATCTTGAGAACCGCTTATCAGAACCTATCGATGTGAGGTCGGAAAATGTAGCTGACGATGAGCTCTAGTAGGGGATTTGAGTGTTGAGCCTTTGTGAAAACTTTGAACAAAGTTGGAAAGCGTTTAGCATTTACCGATTGCTCCCTGTTAAATCAACTTTATTTTGAACGCTGTCACATAGCCGTTAACTGTTTTACTGATAATTTAGTGTAAGTTAAAAGAAAAACTAAATTATTATAGTCATTTGATAGCCCTGAATCTCCTCCTGAAAACGAGTACAAAATTACTGGGAACTTTCTACAAAATACCTAAGCTTTGCCTAAATTCCTCGAAATCTCGAGAACCGCTTATCAGAACCTATCGATGTGGGATCGGAAAATGTAGCTGACGATGAGATCTAGTGGGGGATTTGAGTGTTGAGCCTTTGGGAAAGCTTGGAAACTGTAAAATAGTGACCAACTCGGCTCGCCTGGGCGCACTACTATTAGAGAAAATACGGTAATTTATTCATGATTTTACTTGTTAATTTAATAAAATAAAATCTCATTTTTTTAGTTCGCAACAGAGAAACCCCTTCTCGGAGTCCCGTTCACTTGCAAAGATATGTGTGAAATTGAAGGTAGAAAAATATTAAACTTCTGAATTGTTTTTAGTTCTCTGACAAATTTTTCCAGTAAACTGAAAGATTTCATTTTGTGAAATGAATCAAAATCTAATTTTGCTTTTGAAAAAAAATGAAATTTGCTTCTGAAAATGAAAGTTTTCATTTTTCCTTTCATCCGAACAGTTTTCCTCTTTAAATTCCCTTTTTCAACCTACGCCAGTTTCAATTTTCTTTCTCTAAACAAAGTTTTGCAATTTTTAAACAGTTAAACAGTTAAACAGTTTTACTAAAGTATTAAAATTTGATTCTATCGATCACAATTAGAATTGACGGTAAGACACTATGCTAAAGCTAAGGCATTACAGGAGCTAAAGCATTACAGCATTACAGGAGCTAAAGCTAAAGCATTACATGATAAAGAAAAAGCTGTTTACCCCACCACAATCAGCCTCCACTCCATTAATTCATAGGCAAATACAATGATGACAGATTGAAAAGAACTGTGCAATTGAAAATAAATTTGTTTGTATCCGGAGAAATTACTTCTCAATAAAGTTTTTCAGTTTTAAAATATTCTTAACAAATTCGCGACGATACAGCCGACGGATTTAGCCATTTTTTAGGCTTGATTGAGCTGAAAATTTGCAATTAAGGGTTTTCGTGGATGGAGAATTTGAATCCGTTATTACTTTTTAAAGAAGAGTGCTCTATTTTCGTTTTCGTGCGTTTCGAATCTTTAAGAATATATAAGGCTATACACGCATTTCCTTGAGAAAAATGACATTTTTAATCATTCGTTTTACATAAGCAATGGGGGGTGGGACAAATGCGACTTTTTTGCGCACCTGGACATTTGCGCACCTTTTTTTTGCTGGAAAAGGCCTTAGGCAAGGCCGTAGAGCTTCGAAAATATGTCCATATAAGGGAATCGTATGCGTAGATTCCGAATTTCGACAAATCAGACCTCGCTGACACGTCAAATTTGGGCTAAAAGGCAAAAACTGCGGAAAAGCGTTAAGTTGCGTAGTTTTTGCCTTTTAGCCCAAATTTGACGTGTCAGCGAGGTCTGATTTGTCGAAATTCGGAATCTACGCATACGATTCCCTTCTATAACATTTTTGAAGATCTACGACCTTTCCTAAGGCCTTTTCCAGCAAAAAAAAGGTGCGCAAATGTCCAGGTGCGCAAAAAGTGCGCAAAAAAAAGGTCGCATTTGTCCCACCCCCAAATATTCTTAACAAACTCGCGACGATACAGCCGATGGATTTAGCCATTTTTTAGGGTTGATTGAGCTGAAAATTTGCAATTAAGGGTTTTCGTGGATGGAGAATTTGAATCCGTTATTACTTTTTAAAGAAAAGTGCTCTATTTTCTAATTTTTCATTCGATTTAATTAATTAAGTGTAACTGCAAATTCAACCATGTACCGAAAGGTGCGTGACTAGAAAAACGTGAAAATTTTCTCGTTTTCATGACCGTTGCTCAAAAACTAATAATAGATTCAGATTCTTCATCCCAGAATGCCTTTGGTTACAAATTTTCAAATCTACAGCTAATAGCTGTCATCCGAAAAGCCGTCAAGTCAAAAAAAGACAAAAATTTGAAAATTTACAGGCACTACGACAACTTTTGGCGCTTGGAAAATGAGGAATAATGTGAGCACGAGAACCGATTCTATGATAAAGCTGTTTGTTTTTAAATTTTAAACCTTAAAAGTGATTTTTATTTTCAGTTACACGGACGCTGGAGCAATCTGCTTGGCAAAGACTGTTGTCCCGGAAATGTGCATGTGGTTGGGATCAAATAATGCGATTCATGGAGTCACGAATAATCCCTATGATTCAAGGTAGATCTTTAAAAGGTTGATCTTTAGTTATCGAGCTTTTCAGAAGAAACAGTGGCGGTTCAAGCAGCGGCGAGGGAGCGATCATTGCGGCGGCGGCTAGTGTGGTCAGTTTTGAATAAAGCACAACTACAGTTAACGTTTCTTTTACAAACTCATATCACCTATCCACTAGAAGAATGTAGCTACATTAGCTACAAGTTTGATTGGCTAGCTCGAAAACTTTAAAGACAAAGCGTAGCGAGGATTTTAGAACCCTAGCGAAGAATCGCTAGAGCTTCGTCCAGAAGTCCTCAATCAATTTAAGAAGAAAATTTAGCAAAATCTTCAGGCTACATCATGGCTACAATAAAATTTTTCTAAAATAGAATTCACTTGGAGAAATTTGCCTTTTTGTGAGAAAATTTTGGAGATTTTGCGAAATTTTAGCGAATTTTTTTTTTCAGAAGAGGTTTTAGACCCTTAGCCGTTATCCAGGAAACTTTTAATTGTCGCCAATCGATTCTCCATTTCAGTTTACACAAGACGCATGGGCTAAAATTTCGATTTAAAGCTTGTGGAGTGAGCTAGAGGGGTTTAAAGTTGGGTTGTCACGACTTTTTTTTTTTGCGCCTCTGTCCAACTTTGAGCCCCTTTAGCGGGCTCCATAAGCTTTAAATCAGATTTTTAGCTCGTCTGTCCTATGTAAACCGATACGAAGAATTGATTGGTGGCGGTTAAGAGTCTCCTGGATAACGGCTAAGGATCTAAAACCTCTTCTGAAAAAAAACAATCCGCTACTTTTCTCTTTTCCTCTCAACGGGCTTTCTATGCTATATAGAAAATTGAGCTTCCTAGGTAGCATAGAAAAATTTCTATGCTACCTAGGAAGCTCAATTTTATCACAAACTCTAGTGCTTTTTTTCTCCAACACCGTTTCTTTTTGTTTACAATCGAGAGTTCTTTCACTTTTCCCTAAGCACGACTATTTATTCGAAAACCCCAAATTACGGACAAGAGTCTTTTGTTCTATTTAAAAACATTTGAAACCTTTCAGCACAAACATCAAAGACAGCCTTTCCCTTTTCTCCCACCTATGACTCACCTCCGCAAAGAGCTCCCTCTGTGCGTTCTCTTCCCGTTTCCCCATTTCCCCCAATCGCTCACTTTCTATCACATTCGAATATCTCTGGGTATATGAATTCCTTTCGATTTTCTCCTTTTCGTGGTCCGGAGTCGTCGGGTTATCTGCTCAAGTATTTCCCCAAAAATGTGACTCTTCGAGTGAACTCGATGTGATGGGATTCCCCCTGTTTGGGATCCCCCATCGAGGCAAAAGCCCGCAAAGCTCTCTCAGAAAACAAAACCCTATCCGCCGGCATTCACTCGACCACAACATTTTGCTGAATTTAGATAAAACTTAGCTAAAATCTTTCAACTTTAATCGCAATTTCGATTTGCGAAGACTCACCTTGGTTATTAAAATTTGTTTAGAAACCAAAGTGAGTATAGGGAAAAGCGAAAGAACTTAGTCGTGCTTAGGGAAAAGTGAAAGAACTCTCGCTTGTAAACAAAAAGAAACAGTGTTGGAGAAGAAAACCACTAGAGCTTGTGATAAAATTGAGCTTCCTAGGTTCCAGAATAGCATACAGGGTGCGTCATAATTATTGCAACAAGATACTCAAGGCATTGCACACCAAGAAGTTTCACTGGAAGAAGATTTTTAAACAGAAATAGCTTTATTTAACAGTAACAAATAAGGAAACGAGAGATCATTCGATATGACCGCCTTTTGCCTTGATAACAGCCCTTAATCGGTTCGGATATGCCTCCACTGCGGCCCGAATGTCATCTTGAGGAGTCGCCTTCCATCCTTTGGTCAAAGAGCTCAAAGAGCAGACTTTTTTCAAGGTCAAGGAGCAGACATTAGCCTCTAAGATTGCCCAAATGGAAAAGTCCGTCACATTGAGATCCGGTGAGTTTGGAGGCCATTGATCCTTGGTGATCACTGAGGGAAAGTTGGCCACACACCAGTCCTGAACCGTCTTCTTCGTGTGAGCGGGAGGCAATTAGGCAAGAATAAAGAAGATAGAACGCAACACAACAAAAAAGGGGGCAAAAAAAATAAGAAAGCTGTTTGGAAAACGGTCTTTGAACTCTTGTTGCAATAATTATGACGCACCCTGTAGAAAGTCTGTTGAGAGGAAAAGAGAAAAGTAGCGGATTGAATGCATTACACACTTGAGCTTACTTTAGATCTACAAACAGCAAGTTCTTACATTTTTAGCTTACAGTTCCATAAATCTATCCAAAACCTAGATTGGTCTTGGCAGTGACATTGGTGGAAGTATTCGAATCCCATCGACAATGAACGGAATCTATGGGTTGAAGACGAGTCCAGGTAGCTTACAAAAAGCATGCCTAAAGCTGAAAACGTTTTTAAGCTCACTGTACAATATCACCGTACTATTTAAAAGTCATAAAATTTCTATAATCAAAGTTTCAGGCTCCTTCCCAATCGATGGAGGGTTCGGGAATCCAGCTGAAGAAATCTTTGGCATCTTTGGACCAATGGGACGATATGTCGAGGATTTGGAGACGATTATGAAAGTGAGTTTGCATTTGTATGCTCAAGCTTGTAATTTATGCATTTATATGCTTAATTTTTGATTCAAATTTAGTGCTACAAGGACACCAAGGCTCGACCGGCTACTGATTTCTCGGTGAAAGAGATCTTGGTGCCGTCCGATTACTCACTCCCATGGGTTCCACGAATCAGTTCTGAGATGCGAGAAGCAAATAAGAACGTTTGTAAGCTTGCAAAATACGATTTATTTGAGTATTTTTCTATTTAAATTTATCAAAACACAGTTAGAGAACTGATAGTTTTTGGATGCGATTCTCCAAGCGTTTTTTCTCTAGCGTTTTTCTCTAGCCATATCTTTATCAATCTTTGTATAATCTTTACCAAGAAATCTTCAGGTTGTCGACTTTTTATTGCAAGAATTCAATCTTCCATCATCTGGAACAATCGATTTCAATCCAGCTCGAAAAGATTTCATGAACAATTTCCTTGCCGTTTTCAACAATTTCGCACAAAGAAACAAGAAACCCGAGTTGACAATGAAGGGACTTTTCTATATGGCTGATGTAAGTTTTCGTTTGAAGTTAACCGAGCTAGCTAACCGAAATGGCTTCTCGGTCGATCTTATTAGCCTCGTGCTTTCTCATTAGCCTCGTGCCTCGTGTCTCGTGCTTTCAAATCACTCATTAGCCTCGTGCCTCGTGCCTCGTGCTTTCAAATCAATCATTAGCCTCGTGCCTCGTGTCTCGTGCTTTCAAATCACTCATTAGCCTCGTGCTTTCAAATCACTCAAGTTTTAAACATAATTTTTAGATCTTTAAATGCAAATTTGAGTTTTTAAAGCTCTACTTCAATTCCTAGGGTCCATTCAACACCTTAACCGAGCTACCGAAATGGCTTCTCGGTCGATCTCATCACTCATTAGCCTCGTGCTTTCAAATCACTCAATTGGATCGATCGTACACTGAAGAACAACTGGATATGGTAATACAATAGTTTTCTTTCATTTACAAAACTCGTTTTAGTATATGAAAAAGTTGGACGATCTTCGCGCTCACTATGATCACCTTTTGTCCACCGATAAAGTGATCGTGCAACCTGGATGGCCGAGTGTCGCCGATTGGCATTACGCCGAGATAGCGCATCTCAATTTTGCTTACACTGGTGGGGATCATTTAAAAGTCACCAGCTTTACGAGTTACAATTTAAGGAGTAGTCAACTATTTGGGACTCCCGTCGATCGTTTGCCCTGTTGGCCTCAACGATGATGGACTCCCGCTTGCCATTCAGGTTATCGATTTCAAAATTCATAACAAAATTGAAACATTGATAACTAGATAACAGATAACAGAAACGCCAACTTGAAATTCCAAGGGCCATGTGTTTTTCCATTTTACTTCATAGCATCCAGTTTTCGAGAAAATGCTTTTAAAGTTTGGGTACTTTTTGGAAAAATGGGGCCGCCGCGGTATGTGAACGAATTACGTTCCGAGAAGGAATAACTGGATAGTGTGGCGGATAGTGTGCTCAAACCTACCGTGCAGAGGGTGCGCTAGGCCTTGGTTCGAGTCCCCTCACAGACTTTTCGCGTTTTTGTCAAAGAACTAAAACCAATTTTTAGTCTATAAAATGTCTATAAACTGTCTATAAACTGTCTCTAAACAGTATCTATAAACAGTAAGAAGCTAAATAAATCAGGTAAAGTCAGCTATGACTATATACGAGATATATCTTCGTTGCTTGCACTCATCGATGAATTACTTTCCCGGAAGTAATGACTGGATAGTGTAGCGGATAGTATGCTCAAACCTCCCGCTCAGAGGGTCCGCTAGGGCTTGGTGCGAGTCCCCTCACAGACAAAACCTTTTCGCTTTTTTGTTAAAGGACTAAAACCAATTTTTAGTCTATAAACTTTCTATAAACTGTCTCTAAACAGTATCTATAAACAGTAAGAAGCTAAATAAGTCAGCTAAAGTCAGCTAAAGTCAGCTAAAGTCAACTAAAGTCAGCTAAAGTCAGCTAAAGTCATCTACGACTATATACGAGATATATCTCCTTATATCAGTTACAAGGCCATAAATCTCCATGAAAACTTTTTTATTTCAGATAATCGGCCCTCGTCACAGTGATTTCCATTTGTTAGAGATCGCCAAGAAAGTTCATTCAAAGTTCGGCGGATGGAGAGAGCCGGGATCACATGAAAAAGCCTAAAATCTTATTCAAATCAACTCAAAATATAATTATCTTTATTATCATAAAACGTACTATTCACTAAACAATAAAGAAGAGTCCATAGCTCAAAGTATTCCGAAAAAAAGAGGTGTTTGATTGTTTGAATAACAATCAAGCATCTTAATTTTCAAGCTAATCAATTCCAAGAACAATTCGAGTGATGTGATTGTGATTCCAAAAAGAATTTGTTCACTTGATCACTCTTGCGAAATCTGTGACTCTCTTGAAGGCAAAGAAAACGATGTAAGCCTTATCAGCTATGAGAATTACGAAAGAAAGACAGACAATGCTTTCAAGATTGAAATTTGCCCGTTTTGCCTGTTTCAATCTCAAGCACATCATTCCAAGTTCTTTCCTTTTGCATGACTGTTATCTTTTCCTCAATGTTTGTCCAGAAATTTGTCATCTCTTTCCGAAATTTGTCATCTTCCTTGGTCCATAAAATGAATCGACTGTGAAGCGTCTTTTTGCACAAACATCGAATTTTCTAATTGAATTCGGATTTGAAATTTGTATTAAATGACGAATTCGAACCCAAATTCGACTCCATCGCAATCCTCAGCTTCATATCTTCAACGAATAATCTCACCTCATGGATTGCTGAGTCTCATTGCTATGGTAGCGTTTTCCATCCTTTTTAGAAAAAGAGTTTTCATTTTTTTAAGTACAATTTGTTGCTTATAAGTCTTATAAGTAAAAACTTAATGCAAAAAATGAAAAGACACGGCTCTTTCCCTGAATCGTGATCTTTTAATAGTTTCCTGGTCTTTTGCAACTTTCTGTTCTTACCAAAAGTCTTTTGAAATTGTTTTAACGTATTTTATTAAGTTCCACATACACCGGTTTATTTGATCAGAATTTAAAAAAAACAATTCTAGTGACGGGGATAAACAGCCTCCATACGAACCAAAAAATGTTGAAAGATTTAACCTTTCTCTGTTACTCTCCTAAACATACATTCAAATAAATAAGTTGGAAGTCGATTTTTTATTGTTCCACGCAAATGGCAATTTGGCAAATCAAATGGCTTCACCGCGGCCCACATCGCTTCCAAATGTAACTATCGAGTTTACGTTTTAAAGATTTCATTATACTTTTTGTGTATGGATAGTGGGATCATTTAGGTCGATAAACTGGAGCTGAGGATAAGCTGTGATTGTCCCTTGTGATTGGACACTGGTGACTACAATGAGCCGGATGAAGAGGTCGAAACAGATGCGCCACAAATCATGATGAGACTCGAAGCCGAGTCGATCAACAGCCAAGAAGAAGGCGACACTGTGGGTCAGACTGAAATGGTCGAGATGTTGACCCCGACGCAGAAGCCTGTGATGATTTGTGCTTTGCTGAGCTGAGGGCATCTAGTCGATTGGCGAACAGGCGTCCAGTCACCAATCGCTGTCACCACCAAAAAAAACCGGCAATAATGCACTGACGTTGAGATGGACGCTGAAGCCGATAACGATGTCGTTCTACCTCTATGGGCTCGAGTTGAAGAGGCACTAAGGCACAAACATCGGGCGAATAAAAGCCTTGTAACTCGATGGCTGGAAACATCTTACGGCAAACATCCATTCATAAAGAGAAAGCCTCTCGTTTCTGCCGTGGCGACTTCCGGGGGCCAACGTTGGGCGAGATCGCACAGAATTCCTTGTAGTCTCAACAGGATATCACCAAGTTGGCAAGGATTAAAGTGTCTGTCTTGGCGTTACGTGAATGTCAGCTTCACAAACAAGCTTCACAAACTTCACGAGGAAACGCAAGGCGTGCCAAGTCTTGCGTTTTGCTGGGATGCTAAAATTGTGTTCTTACGCTTCTTACAATTGTTCTTTAAATGCTGATTATTGCTGAATTTAATAAAATTTTTTAAAACAATTTCAAAAGACCAAAAAACGGGCTTTTTTTGGCAAAAGACCACGAAACTTTTAAAAGACCATGATTCAGGGAAAGAGCCAAAGACACTTACCACTTTTTTCACTAGCAATTTTAGTTTAGAAGTTTTAAGGAAGCTAATTCTTTAAACAATTCAAAGAGTTGAACTTCAAGTAAACACAAAATTTGCCCCTTTTTACAAACAACAATTCTCTCAATAGTTCAATTTTTCAGGTACTCACCTTTACATTGAATATTCTCACCGTGACAAGATGGGACATTACGGTAAAAATTCTTGCCTATATGCCTATCTTTTGATTTTTCAGTACTATGGCTGGCAACTCCTTTACTGGCCACTCTTTGCTCTGATGTTTATCTATTCTTTATGTTACTTCTTGGTCATCTTGCTTGGTCTAGACATTTTTGAGAAACTCGGAAAAATGGTGGTAAGTCTGAGTTCAATTGCTTCTGAATGATTCTGAAACAAAGAAGGATTCTGAATTCAGTAGAAATATTTAAAAACTGTGCACCAGTCGTTTAGAATTCTTTGTTTTATAATTATCGATGAATTTTCTAGATGCTAGTTTCTCTGGGCGTTGTTGTCGGTTGTTTGATCATCACTGGTTGTATCCTCATCGATTACGCGTCGAAAGCGAATCGATGGTATGATACAAGATACGACGTACGATTTATTCTCGCTTGTGTGAGTTTTTTTTATCTAAAGAACTAACAGAAACATCAAATTTCTAAACAAAAATGCAGAAAATTAGTCATTTTGGCTGAATGCCGAAAATGTAATGCCACTTATTGTACAAAATGGCTCACAATTGCCGTATTTTCTCTAATAGTAGTGCACCCAGGCGAGCCGAGTTGGTCACTATTTTACAGTTTCCAAGCTTTTGCAGAAGCTCAACACTCAAATCCCCCACTAGAGCTCATCGTCAGCTACATTTTCCGACCCCACATCGATAGGTTCTGATAAGCGGTTCTCGAGATTTCGAGCAATTTAGGCAAAACTTAGGTATTTTGTAGAAAGTTCCCAGTAATTTTGTACTCGTTTTCAGGAGGAGATTCAGGGCTATCAAATGACTATATTTAATTTAGTTTTTCTTTTAACTTACACTGAATTATCAGTAAAACAGTTAACGGCTATATGACAGCGTTCAAAATAAAGTTGATTTAACAGGGAGCAATCGGTAAATGCTAAACGCTTTCCAACTTTGTTCAAAGTTTTCACAAAGGCTCAACACTCAATTCCCTCACTAGAGCTCATCGTCAGCTCTACCGTATTTTCGCTAATACCGGCGAACCGAGCTGGTGACTATTTTACGGTTTCCAATTTTTCTCAGAAGCTAGGCCAATCTAGGCACTCAAATCCCCCACTAGATCACATCGTCAGCTACATTTTCCGACCCCACATCGATTGGTTCTGATAAGCGGTTCTCGAGGTTTCAAGTAATTTAGGCGACGCTCTGGGTGCACCACTATTAGAGAAAATAGGGTATAATCCCACACTTTAGAGGACCTAGATTGACCCAGATTGAGTCAAGTGTTTTGGAGTTTTTTTGGAGATAAACCTTATATATGTCTACTAAAACGGTGCTTATTATCTAATTGATTCAACCTTTCAACTTTTTTATATAACCCTTCAAACTTGATAGCCGAGTCTCGCTCGACATGCTACTTATTTTTCGGATTTGAGAAGTAACTTTCATTTTTTTTGATAAAAAGTCTTTCATTTTTTAATGATATTCAATTAATCATACTTATTTATAAAATTTTAAAGCAGTAGATCTTGAAAAAATAAGATTTTCTTGGTCTTTAGCCTTCTCTAAATGCCCATAAATCGTTTAGACCTAATTAAGTGAGTTTTTGTGACATTTCTCAAGGATTTTTTTTGCACCTCAACTGCGTAGAATATGGGAAATTTCGTTTATTAACATAAATAAATTCAATCTCAACGAGATTTTGACAAGAACGCTTTCAAAAATCTCATAAATAAATAACGTATCGAGCGAGACTCGGCTATCAAGTTTGAAAGGTTATATAAAAAAGTTGAAAGCTTGGATCGATTAGATAATGATTACCGTTTCAGGAGATATACTTAAGATTTATCTCCAGAAAAATCAGAACGATTGACCCAATATTGGCGAATCTAGGCCCTCTGAAGTGTGGCTTTGATCTGAAGTCACCAAAATGGGGTAATGGAGGGTTTCTCCTCGTTTTCCAACAGTAAAGTTCACAAATCACTAACTTGAAATGTTAACCCCCTTTCCCATCTCCATTTGTAACAGAAATCTCCAAAAAAACCAAAACACTTGACTCAATCTGGGCCAATCTAGGCACTCTGAAGTGTGGCTTTAGTTCTGAAGTCACCAAAATGGGGTAATGGAGGGTTTCTCCTCGTTTTCTAACAGTAAAGTTACAATCACTAACTTGAAATGTTAAATTGAAGGAAACCCCCTTTCCCATCTCCATTCGTAACAGAAAATTCTCGAATTTGCATAAAAAGAGTAAAATCAAGTTTTCCGGAGGGGATAAAGCCCAATTTGCAGATTTTTGCAAGAAAATGCAAATTTTTATTTATGCAAAAGTGTGAGGGCAAACGGAAATAACCCATAACTATCTGGAAATCAAATTTTTCAGATTTCAGATCAAAGTCCATTTTCAGATTTTAAACTGGGTCGTTTTCCTCGTTTACATTGTCCTTTCCGTGCTCACTTTCACCAATAAATGATCTCATCAAGCTCATCATAATTTATTTTCTTTCTGGAGAAATAAAGCTTAACATTTGTATATTTCTTTAATATATTAAAAATCAAAAGTACGCACAAAAGTTGAATAAACTGGACTCGAATGGACTTTTAGAAAATTCGGGAAAGGGTTTTTAACGTCTTTTTTTTCAAATTTTAGTGAACATCGAGCTTTTTGAAGAGTTCAGTAAGTGTGTGATAAAAAAAATACCGACTGGGGCTACCAGTGGTGAATTTATCGCATACACGAAATATATCAATCACAATACAACGACACACACAACACTAGGCTATATCTTAACTTAACCCACGTCATGACAGACGGCTCCCTAACCCTAAGCTCAATGGGGAACTAAATAGCTTTTTTGGTGGTGAAGGGAAGATGACGATGAAGGTGATAGCTGAAATATTGTTGGAAATACTTATTTAGAAATACTAAATACTTATTTCGCTTTTGTTCAGTTGTGAAAACACACATGATGCAGATTAACAACAAACATAGCGTTGGCTAGAGATAATATTAATGTTAGCTTTTGGTATAGTTTTAAAGAGGATACTTCAGACTTTCAAGTGGTACCAAATGAAGGTTGATTAGACTAACCAGAGCCGGGGGAAATCGGGCGACGAGACTCACGAGTCAGATCCCACCGTTCCTCGACTGGACTTCGAGAAAATTCGGGAAAGAGTTCTTATCGTCTTTTTTTTTCAAATTTTAGTGAGCATCGAGCTTTTTGAAGAGTTTAATAATCGTGTGTAGAAGATGAAATAACTGAAATATCGTTAGAAAAAGTAAACTAAATACTTATTTTCGCTTTCGATCACTTATGGAAAAGTTGCAGATTAACAACAAACATAGCGTTGGCTAGAGATAATATTAATGTTAGCTTTTGGTATAGTTTTAAAGAGGATACTTCAGACTTTCAAGTGGTACCAAATGAAAGTTGATTAGACTAACCAGGGTCGGGGGGAATCGGGCGGCGAGGCTCACGAGTCAGATCCGAGTCAGATTACAAAACGGATAAATTCGTCATAATAAAAGCTATGGTAAAAGAAATCAGGAAAATCAATTGACTAAAAGATCAGTTCACCGAAGAACTAATTTGATAAGTGGAAATTCGCCGAGAGAGTCTCTTTAGTTGAAAAATGAGTATAAATAGTAGAACATCTTTCAATAAATAGTAGAACATCTTTCAAACTTCCAAAATCTCTGTTTTCGGAAATGCTCTCCAACTATTTACTATTTGTTTTGTTATTGAGTTGTCTAATTAGTAAGTTTTTAATAGTTTTTGATAGTTTATAAACTTCAAACTTTCAAAATACGATTTTTAGATGTTCAGCTGATTGAAGGAGCCTGCATGTGCATGTAGGTAGCTTTGTGAATTAGATTTAACATCGTAAAACAGTTAATAAAACAAAAAAAAAAATATTTGAACACCGTTTAGTCGTGCTCCGTGTCCTTGTGCTGGAGATTTTGGAAACAATTTCCCTTCAAATTACAATCGACAACCGAATTATCACCCGAGATTCCCGTTTCATTGGTAGAAACAAAAAAAAAATGCAATTCTTTCGGCTTTAGCATAAATTTTTTTTGTGAACCAACGTTTATATTAACTATATTTGTATATTTTTGCATAGCTTTTACGATCTCTTTTACAATGACCGATGAGAATCTCTCATATCGACTTTATGGCTATTGTTCGAGTAGCTGTAGCTAACTAGAATCTCTCATTTCGACTTTATGGCTATTGTTCGAGTAGCTGTAGCTAACAAAAGCTACTCGAACAATAGCCATAAAGTCGAAATGAGAGATTCTCATCGGTTATTATAGCGAATTGTAGCTAACAATTCGCTACAATTCGCTATAATACTCCTAAAGAACAAAGTACCGCAATACAAATCGAAAGATATCTGTTGAAGTTGTTTATTCAAAGTCATAAAAAATTTCGGCTCTTGTCTAGTTTTCGGGTATTTTGAAAGAATCTGTAGTGATTATTGTTGGTTTAAATATAATCTTTATTACAGCGATAATAGTTGGTTCAGTGGTTTGAGATTGGGAGAGTAGAGACACTCCACGGCACACGTCGGCAGCTCGTTCACATTGCTTTTATACGGAACTCAGGCGTTGGTCTCGTCTTGCACACAATAGAGTTGAACGGATAGCGACGCGTATTAAATCTCGCACAATAGGCGTTCGTCCACATAGGTGCCTAGCTGGCCATTTCCATACGTGGCGATCTCGATCACGAGATCGTCACGACAGAATCCGAATATTTTGAACCAGTCGTCACCCTTTGAAGGCCTATAATTTTGTCCAGAGATCATATTTTTGTTAACTTTTAGATCATTGTACAGAGGACATTTCAGGCTTTCAAATGATATCAAATAGGACTTGATTGAAAAATTCAGTCCAAGAAATCAGAGCCAACTCTGAGCAAGTGAGGCCTATCCAATCCGGGTGTTGTATCGCCTGGTTTGTATGGGAATGAAAAATCCAATCAAGCTCTATTTTATATTACTTGAAAGCTTGAAATGTTTTCTTTACAATGATATAAAAAGTTAGCAAAAATATTATCTCTGGACAAAATTATAGGCCTTCAAAGCGTGACGGTCCTTCCAAAATATCCGAGCATCAATGTGCAAAAATATTCGTGGACGGCTATCGATTGTGATCTGCATGTGAAAAGTATTTAAGAAATAGTTTAGAAAAACATTGGACAAAGCTAGTTAGCTTAGTTAGCTTGGTTTACAGGCTCAATAATCCGTAAGTCCTGGTTGAAACATCACTGACACTGTCGCACATTTTTCTCTCAATATCCGCTAGATCGTTTAGTTTTAAGTCAATCTAGAAAAAAAAAAGTGTTCATGCTGAAGCGATTCATTGAAGAGTTTGAAAGTAAAACTTATTTTTATAAACATAAAGAAGAAAACGAGTCTTTTCTGATGAAATGACTATCGCAATTGATGGGATTAATTCCACACTGTATGGTGAGTTCAAATTCCTTTCTATGGCAGACAAAAACATGACCATCACCTATTTTTGCCTTGCCTGACTCTAGATTTGTCAGAAGACAGAGCTGGACTTTACTCTAAGCTTGGTTGAAAAACTCGGTTGATAGGCTAATCCGTAAGTCCTGGTTGGAGCATCACTGACACTGTGGCACATTTTTCTCCGCAATATCCGCTAGATCGTTTAGTTTTAAGTCAATCTACTGTACCAATTGATCAAACAATTTTTCCAGAAAATCGGTCATCTGGGTGATACGCTGTTCGCCAAAAATGGTCATCTACAATGTGCAAAAATATTCGTGAACGGCTATCGATTGTGATCTGCATGTGAAGAGTATTTAAGAAATAGTTTAGAAAAAAAAACAACTTTTCACTGATTATCACTGATTGATAACGCACTTTATGAGAAAAAAAAACTTCAAGAAAACATGGGTATAAAAGATAATTTTCTTGTTTCATTACAGTATACAAGAAACAAAAAAATGTTCATGCTGAAGCGATTCATTGAAGAGTTTGAAAGTAAAACTTATGGGTTTGGGTTCATTTCGCCGTCCTTTTTTCTTTTGCTTATAACTTTATCAAATGTCAACAGATTTAGATGTTTTTTTAGTGTCACTCGATTTAAAATAAAATTCTACGTTGATTGGTACTAAAAACATCAAAATCTGTTAACATTTGACAAAGTTATAAGCAAAAGAAAAAAAGACGGCGAAAGGCGTCGACATTTTCAGCTTGTAGACAAAATTTTAGAGCAATCGGTCAAGAAACGGCCGAGAAAACGAGGTGGAATTAGGCTCGGATTGGAATTTTCCCATGACCTTACAGTATCAAATTTATACTAGTGTAGATAGCACTTTGAAGTTTGTAGATAAGTAAAAAGTTGTGAGTTGAAATCTGATTCATTGATGCATTTACTACAGAAACATTAGAAAAGAGTACAGAATTGGGGCATTGCCGGGAATGGGGGTTTTGAGGAGATCGGCGATGAAGTGGAAGAAGAGGAAGAGGCTGACACAGATGATGGAGATGAGGCCTTGCTGAGGGATGGAGTGGTGGTTGATCCGTGAGCTTCGTTGCCTCCACCCATTCCACCCATTCCACCCATTCCACCCATTCCACCCATTCCACCCATTCCACCTTGTCCTCCTCGTCCTCCACCCATTCCACCTTTTCCTCCATGTCCACCGAAGTTTTGACTCTGAAAATGGGGTTTCAGATTCATTTTAAAAGTGTTTAATGGTTCTGTTTAAAGTGCAGCTTTAAAATAGAGTCCAATTTAGAGTATTGTATCAAAATTTCGAAACCAACTTATCAGCAAAAGCTTCAGAGAAACTGGTTTAGCTTCAAAGTTTTTCCAAAGCAAGTATTTTGTGATGTCATTCTACCTGAATTTGCGACATAATCCATTGCTCCCAAGCGTTCGACTGATTGATGAAAGTCTGGAAATTATAAGTATCAATCTCAATCATATTTATGAACTTACATTCATTGTCGTCACCTCGGCGGTGGTGAGATTTCTCAAAAATGTGCGTCCAATGTAGACTTTATAGTTCTAAAAGGATTGAGATTGTTGTTAAAAGTGTTTTCTAATTCCTCACCTGGACAGAGCATCCGATGAAATCATAGAGAATCGTGTCGGATCCATTGCAGAAAGAAGGGGACGCTGGACCGGTGAGGTTGGCGATTTGATCGATCAGAGCTTGAGCGGCCGGTGATGGAGTCACTGAAATCGAGAAGATCGATCAAATATAAAGACAACTTGTGTTTTACTACAATTCGTAGATTGTTCTAAATATTTTGTACAAGGCCAGACTAGGCCAGGCCGAGCTTTACGGTAGGCCTGATCCACAAAAAGTATCCAGATACGCCAGAAGCCAAGCTTGAACCTGGGTCGGCTCTGGCTTTGCCTAGTTGAGTGAGTCAGCCAGGCACTTATTCAAAAACAATAATATAAAGGCATACAAAAGAGGCTGGGATAACCTAGCCACTAAACTTGTTATTTACTATTAGATATATTTTCAAATCTTTTTTTCAAACTCACCCCATCCTCCGCGTCCATTTTTGCCTCCTTTATTTCCTTTTCCTTTATTACCCATGGAGACTGTAGTGGCAGAATTGGCTGAGGATTCGCTCAGATTTCTCAATTGATCACTGAGTTGTTTGAATTGCTAAATATCAGCTAAATCAATTTTTTAGACTTTCGAAATACTTGTTGAACTTGTTGCAATTGAGCGTTGTATTGTGTGACCTCGGCTTGTTCCTCTGTAGTCAATGTTCTCACAGGGATCTCATTTGCGATCAGCTCATCTCCCTAAAAGGATTTCTTTTTAAAAGAGTTTTAAGTGCAAAATAGAAAGCGAACTTTGAAATAATTTCCTTAAAAGTGCTCGAGTTTTCTGTTTTGCATTAGTATCAAAGGAAAGGGAAAGCTTTTAGGAAAACTAACGTAAATCAAATTCTTAGTCAACTCACCGACACAACACAATCACCCATAATCTCAATGGCCATATTCGGGAAATCGGGGATCGAGTTCCCAGCATTTATTTGCCATCTTCTCCCAAACGCTACCGTAACCAAAACAAGAAGCACAAAATAGTTCAGATGAGACATGTTTTGATGGAATTGAATGAATGAATGTTTGTTGAGGGGAAAGAAACACTTTATATAGTCAAGGGATTATGTTGATCATCTAAATGGAGAGAGAGTTTCCAAGTACATTTGGAGTTGATGTGAGGGTGGACCCGGGTCGACGTGTTGAGCGGGGAAAAAGATAGAGAGAAAGAAAGAGAATAATACGGTGACACATCGGTGTGTATGACATGAGCAGAGCACTGAAACAATGCGAATGGGCGCAGTTGCGTAGAAAGGGGATATTGCTGTAGGATGATGAGTGACGAAAAGCTTTAGGTAGAAGCTGGTCAGTCAGATCGACTCGTGTCTGGTCTAAATCGAATAAAATAACAAATTTATGTGATTCCTTAGCTAGTTGGCTCAACATTTAAGGCTTTAAGAATCCCTCAAACATTTTATTCTAGAAACCATTAATATTTTAATTTGAGGTACCTTTCGGTAAGTTTAAAAATAAGTTTCTTCTCATGCACTGTGAACAATTGTACCCGTTTTTGGCGAAAACGTGTTTTTCCTCAAGCTACGAGAGCTGCTTTCGCATAAATTTGGTCAGCCATTGAATGTGGAGAGTTGAAGGATTGAAATTCTTGAGTAAATTTAAATTAAAGCTGGCTCCTCTCGACTTTCATGTCACCGAGTACAATTATCAACCGCTGAGTGGCGTTGGACGGATCTTGCTTTGTCTCTCTTGATAATAGCCAGTCGTCTTGTGTCTTGATCGTCTTGTGACGAGCTTCACTTTCTTGTGACGAGCTTCTCTTTCTTGTGATGAGCTTCACTTTCTTGTGACGAGCTTCTCTTTCTTGTGACGAGCTTCACTTTCTTGTGGCTCAAGTCAATTTTTTTGCCTAGATTTCTAAATTTTTATTATTGAAATTAAAAATTGACTCTTTATCATTGTTTCAATGTCATTGAATCCTACGATAATCCATCAAGTCTTTTGATCAATACGCTTCTTTTTGGCATCGATTGTGAAAAATTGAGCTTTCGCAAACTTGTAGGCTTTTATGTTCAAATGTTTTTTCACGAAACGACTCATTGATTTAAATCTGGGCTTTGATGGTGACCACTGCTAACATGAATATTATCTCTAGCCAACGCTATGTTTGTTGTTAACCTGCAACTTTTTCACAACTGAACAAAAGTGAAAACAAAGCTTAGTTTACTTTTTCTAACGATATTTCAATTATCACACACTTACTGAACTCTTCAAAAAGCTCGATGCTCACTAAAATTCGAAAAAAAAAGACGATAAAAACTCTTTTCCCAAAGTTTCGAAAAGTACATTCGAGTCCAGTTTGTCCAGGTGTCCCCCCGTTCTTTTTTGATGATTTTCATTTTTTGCTGACCTAATGGAATTTTCAGAAAGCTCAAAGCATTAAAGATCGGATATTTTGAAAATAACAAATTTTCATTTGATAGATAGTACAGCTAATTCGTTCAGCTTCTGATATCATGAGTGATAAGATTGTTGGTCAAATTCACATCCAACACTGCATCACAAGAAACACAGCTACATTTGCAATTAAACAAGAACAAATTTCGAACAATTTTAAACACTTTAGATTTGTTTTTTTTTATTTTATGAGTACCACTTGAAAGCCTGAAGTATCCTCTTGAGAACTCTTTAGAACTATACCAAAAGCTAACATGAATATTATCTCTAGAGAACGCTATACTCATAAAATAAGTGATTCATTTAGCTTTCAAGTGGTACCACAACTGATCAAAAGTTGCAGGTTAACCACAAACATAGCGTTCGCTAGAGATAATATTCATGTTAGCTTTTGATAGAGTTTTAAAGAGTTCTAAAGAGGATTCTTGAGGCTTTCAAGTGGTACCAAATGAAGGTTGATTAGACTAACCAGAGCCGGGGGAAATCGGGCGACGAGACTCACGAGTCAGATACCCACCACTTCTCGAAGGCTATTGATCTGAGGATCGCTGGTTCGACTTCCACCGGTGACAATATTTTTCAAAAATCTTTTGCTAAGATTCTGAAAATTTGTGTCTAGGGGTTATTTTTGACGCTGATCACGAAACACATGTTTTTAGCCTACCGTAAATACTGTAATTGGATCCCACCCCTCTAATAGTACCCCACCCTAGAGGGGGAGGGAAAAAATAATACCCCACCCCTCCAATAGTACCCCACCCCCACCTAACGCGTAATTACAAACAACTCTTTTAAAGCGGAAAATTTTCATGTATTTTCAGAAATCGTTTGTATTTTTAATTTTATCCCATAAATTTGTTGTTTTTAAATTTGGGGTGGCTACTTTGCGCCAAATTTTTTGCGCAGCTCGCCATAACTTTCTTCTAAGTGGGCCAATCTTCATGATTGTAGATCTCAACAAGTGCAACAAAGTAACACCAAAATCATAAAGATTGGCCCACTTAGAAGACTTGAACCACTTAGAAGCCACTTGAACTCGGAGGGGATTGATATCGGTTTGGCTGAATGGATACGGGATCGTCGAGCCGAGAAGAAACGAGTGACACGCCGGATTATCTGGAATGAAGCGGCTAATCGATTCAAAAAAGCTGAAATTTCTTTCAAAAGAACCCATGGCTGAATGGAGTCGTTCTTGAGGCGTCACCAACTTTCTTTGAGGGCACCAACAACAACTTGTCAAAAGCTGCCGAGTAAATTTGAGAAGGCCATCGTCGAGCACATTCTGAGGCTGAACAAGACAATCAAAGAAGGCGATTACAAGCACATTTTTGCTTGCGATGAGACGGCGGTTTGGCTGGATGCTTCGACGAGCAAGTGCATCGAAGCGGTTGGAGCCAAAGAAGTTGGTGTTAGAGATCAGAGATGGAAATCAAGGACCTCTTGGAGCCGCTCGCATCGACGGGATTTCAAGGACATCGAGGAATTGATGATCAAGAAAATGATGAATTCATTGATTCGGATGTTTCTATTGATTTCGCTTGTTAGTTGTTTTTGTTTCGTTTTGCTGTTAAATTTTCAAATGGTTAAAACCAATAAAAACTAAAGACAAAGTTTGCTTTTGAAAAAATTATTTGAATGTATCCTGATTTGGTAACTTGAACAGTGGTGTAAAATAGTGACCCACCCTCTAATAGTGCCCCACCCTCTAATAGTACCCCACCCTAGAGGGGGAGGGAAAGAATAGTGCCCCATGGGGTCCAATTACAGTATTTACGGTAGGTTTCTGCACGGAAAACTAACGAAACGTGAAAACAGCCATTTTTTCGCTCTGCCGCCCTTTACTAAAAGTAACAAATATTTAAAAAAAGAGATATCTCAAAACGGTTTTTACCAATCGATCCGTCTTGAATTCAGCTTTAGAATGAGCTATAAAACGTCAAAATTGGACAAATTTAAGGTACTCTCCCAAAAAATCGGAAAGGACTTTTCCATCAACCCAATATTTTAATAGAAAGATGACTTATCTTTTTGTTATTTTCAATAAATTTTTACCTTTAATTCCCTCAAAGGTCAAATCTCCCGTATTCGCGACAATTGGACAGTACAACGCCGTTTGCCAAACGTACATCAATTCGTAGCATTTTTGAAACTTAAAACTAATTGCTTAAAAAGAATTATAGCTATTTAAGATTTAAGAATAAGAAGATAAAGTCTGATTGTAGTCTTTTTCTCATCAAATTCATCCATTCACCTCCTCAAAATCTTTCCAGGGAACCGAGCGATCACCGGCGAATTTCAGCAAATTCTCGTAGTAGTAAGCAAGGAATTTTGTGATGCTGAATCATTTTTTTAAATGATTTTAAATGAAATGAATGTTTTAAATTGTTTTCCAAATCCAATCCCAACCTTTTCTTGTACTTTTCTGGATCAATTGACAGACTCAACCATTTCACTAAGTCTTCCAACGGATTGCCGAGGTGAACTTGCTGAATGTTCCTTGATTTAATCGACTTTTATAATGAACTTTTGTTATAATGAAGATTGATAATAAAATTCAAATTTTCCTAACTGAGAAGAAAAATATTCACTCATTTCGTAATCACTAAGATTTTTTCGAAAAATTTCGCAAAAAAAAACAAAAATCTAAATGTCGATCGGGAATTTGGAGGAATTTTTGCAAAATTTGCAGAAAATTTGCTATTTTTGCGTTTGTGCGAACAGATTCAAAGATGAAAATATTTGAGAAGCGATTGCGTCAAAAAGTCGCATGCTTTTCCGTGCAAATCACCGGAACTTTTCTTTTTTTTGCAAAAATTTCAGACAGACGTAGGTGGGCTTGGGCAAACAGAAAGCCATTTGTAGAAGGAAATCAAGAAAAAGTGAACTGTGAATTTTGTTCAACATTGTGCTCGCAAATTTTCGTAACATATTTCTTGGATATGAATTTGAGAAAGATAAAGATATTGAAGTCTTTAGAAAGTTAAGAAAAAGGTACTAGGTCAAAATGTTTCATTTAAGAACCTAAGAGCTTAAGAAGTTGAAAATTAAGGTCTTAAGAGCTTAAGAAGTTGAAACTTTAGAACCTAAGAGCCTAAGAAGTTGAAACTTATGGACTTAAGAGCTTAAGAAGTTGAAACTTAAGGACTTAAGAGGTTAAGAACTTGAAACTTAAGGACTTAAGGGCTTAAGAAGTTGAAACTTAAGCTTAAGAGGTTAAGAAGTTGAAACTTAAGAACCTAAGAGCTTAAGAAGTCTAACTTTCTTTACAATTAAAGCCGTTAGACTTTTGTGGTGTACTTTGTGAACAGAAAATGACAAATGAAACCTTTCTGGGGCGCCGAAAATAACCGAAATAGTCTGCTAAAGACATGCCAGATTTTTGAGCACGAGTTCTCGTAATTTTCTCCATTACCGTCTACGAAAATTGTTTTGGAAACAAGAGACAACGTAGGTTTTAATATTTTTTCAAGAATAATACAATTATTGCATTGCAAAATGTACAACAATGTTTGTTTGATCTCTTAAAACCGATTTCTTATATGTTTGGCTTTTCATAACAACTACTAACTTTCATTACTAACAAATTTAGCTAGTTACAAATTAAACTCCTGCTTTCCCTGCTCGCGTTCATTTAGATCAAAAGTCGCATAGATTGGCTAAAGTCTTTTCGAAATCGAAAGGCTAAGCAAATTCCATAGCCCTTTTTTAGCCTCTTCTCTTTAAATGAGGCAGGATCACAACTGTCGAACGGCAAATATAAGCACTCTCCATTCAAAAGCTTCCCTGATTCCGACGATTTTCCTAAAAAACTTTCAAATATTTTTACCCTAAATCCAGTCTAGACTTTTGTACTTCTAATCTGTAATTGAAATGCTAAATTTTTTTTTTGAATTCGTTTTTATTCTATTGACTTTACTTTATTACTATCAAATCCGATCCTTAACAGCTATTCAACTTCATTTTTCAATGGACAATGACAACCAAAATAAACAAAAACATTCTTTATTGTGCTTATTTTAAATGAATTTCGAATTACAGCAGAGGTCGTCCAAATCCTACAAATAGGATCAAGTTTAGAGTGGAAACAAGAAAGTCCCGTCTAGCTAAAGCTATTAGGCTTATTATTAGGCTAAAGCTATTGCTTAACATCTTTCTTCTTTTTTCTATCTTTCTTCTACCAGATAAGACTTCAATTATTTGCTTAAACCAGCGGAAAACGCTAACGTTCGCATTTCGCCAACGTTAGCGTTGGCATTCCGCCAATCTAAGCCCCGCCCCTTTTTCGCAATGGCTGCGCATAGACGGACAGACAGGCGGACAGACGGACAGGCGGACAGACGGACAGGCGGACAGACGGACAGGCGGACAGACGGACAGGCGGACAGACGGACAGGCGGACAGACGGACAGGCGGACAGACGGACAGGCGGACAGACGGACAGGCGGACAGACGGACAGGCGGACAGGCGGACAGGCGGACAGGCGGACAGGCGGACAGGCGGACAGGCGGACAGGCGGACAGGCGGACAGGCGGACAGGCGGACAGGCGGACAGGCGGACAGGCGGACAGGCGGACAGGCGGACAGGCGGACAGGCGGACAGGCGGACAGGCGGACAGGCGGACAGACGGACAGGCGGACAGGCGGACAGGCGGACAGGCGGACAGACGGACAGACGGACAGGCGGACAGACGGACAGGCGGACAGACGTCTCTTCTGCTTTATATATAGTAGATTGCAAAAGCGCATAGAACAGTTAAAACTTGAAAGCGTAAATCAGAATTTCATTCTTTTATTGAATGAGAGGATCAAAACAATAGCAAATTAGTTAGAAAAGTTAAAAACTCTGGCAATTTCGTTAAAGATTTGAATGTTTAACTTGTAAATTGAAAAAAAAGGCTTTAGCAATTAACTTTTCTTTATAAAAGAGATGAAAATTATTCAAATCTTTTCACATAAATTAAAAATTGAATACCAGATTGTTGAGTGCAAGTATCCAAGCTTATCATTTTAAACTATTTTATAGTTAAGTCAATCACAAATATTGGGTTGGTGAATTGGAAATTGCGGTCTATTTCGCGGGACTCGCAGATAAAGAAAACAACAGCATAGTACCAGCTGAAAGGAGGCTTTGCTTACTTCAATATTTCCTCTGATTATTGCAAAAAAAATTATGCTTCCAGCTTTTTATTTTTTGGTTTTTTTCTTCACTCCTTCTATTGCATTCGACAATCTGCCAACGGGACATATTCGTCATGTGATGCTTCGTCATGTGATGCTGAACACTTCGATCCAGAAGAAGCAGTCAAAAATTGGCTTCAAAATTTTTTCGATTCAAAACGAAAATCCTACTACGAAAGAGGAATCTTCAAATCTTCAAATTGCCTGTAAAATGGGCAGAAGTCCTCAGTAAGAATGGAAATTATTTGGAATGAATTTATGGTTTAGAGTTGAATCAATTTTTAGTTCAAAGTCCCGCAGTTTTCAATTCACCAACCGGATACATAGATTCTAATCGTAAAGATTCTACAATATTCCAGAAAATCCCTAAACCCAAACATCCGCATCTTTTTCTTCATTTTTTTTCCTGGATACTGTAAAATCATCTCACTCCCATCCTCAATTTTCCATTGTTCTTTTGTGCATTCAATTCGCAAATATGTCTAGTGCAGAAATTCCAGCAAGCGCGAAGCACAGGGAAAAATGAAAATTTTGTGGGATTTTAAAGGTCAATCGAAAAATTGGGAAGAACAATCATCGTATTCAATGGAAACAACAATTCATTATCAACAATTCATCGAGATTCTTGAGAATTATCAAAGACAATCATTTGAACCGATGATGGACAATTCGATGGACTCGATCACTGATTTGAGTTGCTATTCTTATGAGAGGTTAGTTTTGGAATTTTTCTAATAAAGGAATCTCGTAATTCAACAACCTAATTTTTGTAAAACTTTCAATTCTTAACATAAATTTGTAAAAATTGACTTTTAGTCTAGTCAAACTTTAAGCAATAATGGGAAGCTTGCAGTGTTTTCTTATTTGTGATCTACAGTTTATCTGTTATGTCCAAATCCGAACAATCGTCATTTTATGGAGATGCAGTCCAAATCCGAACACATTCATTCAGTTCGAGTTCGGGTTTCGAGTTCGGACGTCCGAACCCGAACATGATCTCCATTATGTGTTGAAGGATGAAAAAATAGTAGCACAGTCTCTAATAGAAGCAATATTGGGCGGGGAATCGGAAAATAAAATTACCTTATAAAGATATTATAGGAGAATAGAAGGTCAGAGCTAGGAGAATCAGGCTTTAGCCTGGGAGAAGGTCTCGAAGGTGCGGAGCCATAGCCTAGAAATATTATAAGCGTCTATCATTCTATTATTCATAGAAAAATAGAAAATTCGGACGTCCGAATCCGAACATAATGGAGATCGTGTTCGGATTCGGAGGTAACACATCTAAAGACTGGTGAGTGTTTGCTGATTATTCGCATTTATTCGAGACTAAATTTTAGAGGCTGTCTGTCTGTCAGTGCTGTACTATTATAATATTCTATGTACCTTGTTAATTATAGTTTCTAGATATTTATTGTTTGCTTTAAACAAAAGACAACGATTTTGGTGATAAATGATAGAATTTCAGCACTTCTGAAGTCTCGACCTCATCAAGTGAATCTGTAACGAATGCTGAAAATGAAAATAAAAGAAAATCAAAAGTATGTTTGAATATAAAAAAAACTGAAAAATTAAACTACCGTAAATACTGTAATAGGGACCCCACCCTCATAATGACGGTGCGGAGCGGTGCGTAGTTGCGTAGTCTAGCTTTGAACGAGTTTTTCTCGACACTGGTTTATGCTACGATGCGCGCTCTGCTACAATACAATAGAGTCTGTAAGCGAAGCCAGCTCTAAAGCAGGTCAGAGGTCTAGGTCAGAGAGCCAACGCCGATCCAGTGCTTTTGTGGTATGGGCCAAATTGAGCCAGGAGAAGGCTAGCTTTTGAGCAGGTATATCCAGCTAGATCTCAGTGCTTATAGGCTAAATCAGAGTTAGGGGAGAGCCAAGTTAACCTACCGTAAATACTGTAATAGTACCCCACCCCGATAATGACGTTGCGTAGTTACGTAGTCTAGCTTTGAACGAGTTTTTCTCGACATTGGTTTATGCTACAATGCGCATTTAGGTATCAAAAAATAGCTGAATTTCATCTATTTTTTGATACCAAAGACGCATTGATTTTTAATTTAAGATTCAGAAATCGACTACCAGTACTGGCGCCGCTACTACTGCAACCAGCGGCAAAAGCTCTACTACTTCAATGACAACAATGGTAAAAATATCTACCGTAAATACTGTAATAGTACCCCACCCCCCTCGTACAGCCGCGTAGTCGCAAAAGTTCTTTAGTATTTCATTTTTTGCAAAGCACCCGTACTTTCAAGAAATGCGTCTTTGGTATCAAAAAATAGCCCTGAATTTCAGCTAATTTTTGATACCTAAGCGCGCATTGTAGCATAAACCAGTGTCGAGAAAAACTCGTTCAAAGCTAGACTACGCACCGCTTCGCACCGTCATTATGGGGGTGGGGTACTATTATAGTGTTTACGGTAATTTCATTTTCATCATAATCAAAAATACAGGAATGCCACTCGTGCGCGGTTTGCGGTGACTCAGCCGCCTATGCGCACTACGGAGTTCTCACGTGTGAGGGGTGCAAGGGATTTTTCAAAGTGAGTGAAGAATATTTAAAGTTTATGAAATCTAATCTAAGATTTCCATAAGCTAGCGTTATATTTCAACGGTTTTCGTAACAGAAACTTTTCAGCGAACCGTTCAAAAAGGTCGAAGCGATTTCGTTTGTCTGAAAACGGGCACATGCGAGATCACTCCAAAGTAATTCTTGTTATGTCAATTAGAAATGTTTTCTTATTTTTACTAGATCAAAATTTTGATCCAATACGGTTCCAATACGTTTCCAATACGGTTCCTATTTTGATCTAATACGGTTCCAATACGGTTCCAATCGAAAGCGGACACATACGAGATCACTCCAAAGTAATTCTTGTTATGTCAATTAGAAATGTTTTCTTATTTTTACTAGATCAAAATGGATTTATGGCTCTAGAAGTCTCATTTATTTGTACAAAAATCAATTCTAAATTTCAGTAATCGCTCGTGGTGCCGACTTTGTCGATGGAAGCGGTGTTTGATCGTTGGGATGGTTCCGAATGGTTTGTGAATTCATAGAGTTATGGAAAATGTTAAAAGTTTCCTATTAAACTTAAGCAAACATTCAAATTCTCAGTTGTAAGCAGCTTTATAGCAAGAAAACGAGATCGATTTAAACTAATCTTTGTCTAGAAATGCTATTTTAGCCGTTCGAAGCGGTCACCTAGCCGGTCGACGCGGAAAATTGCCGAAAAAGAAAGCATATTGCTGATTTGTATTTTCTCAATGATAAACATTAATCAGAATTTTAAAAATAACCAAACGAAAATATGGAATACCGTCAAAATTTCTAATAGAAGATCATCTCTTCTTCTAATTTTATAACAAGTCATCAATAATAATTGAGAATATCTCATTGATTGATGTGCGTTTGTTTATGTTTTTAGCAATAAACAGTTTTGTGACAAAAACCAACATTCCTTTTTCCTCAACCTAATAAAAGCCGTTAAAGTTGATCGTTAAGCTTCGTTCGTCTTTGAAAGTATAGCACCTTATAGTCCGGACCTGAACCCATCAGATTATTTTTTGCTTCGGTCGTTAAAGAGTTTTCTTATGAGAGAAAAGTTCGAGAAGCATGCACAGATCAAAAAAAGCAGTCGACACTTATTTTGGCTCGAAAACTTCCCATTTGTTTTTGAGGATGGGATCAGGGATTTGCGACAAAGATGGGAACAAGTCATCAATAATAATTGATGAATATCTCATTGATTGATGTGCGTTTGTTTATGTTTTTTTAGCAATAAACAGTTTTGTAACAAAAACCAACATTCCTTTTTCCTCAACCTAATAATTCAATTGACTTTACTTTATTAAGTTATTATTAAGTAATGGCAAGAGGTAAAACGCTCTCGGACTTCGAGAAAGCACAGATCAAAGCATTTAAACACTAATAACAACTTCCAAGAATTTCTCAAAAACCATTTTCGCAGAGAAACAAGCAAGCTTTTTAATAGTTGAAATAGAAATTTTTGTTGGTGGCGGCATTTTTAAAGAAATGAAGAAAAATTGTAAAGACCTATGCTTTTGTCCATGCATCAATTCTATTATACCCGCAAAACTAACGTTATTAAAGTGATAGCTCAAAGACTTCAATCGCAACACTGAAATCACTCGTTTTGAAGCTTTTGGAATAAAGAAAAGTACACAAACTTCTTTATATTGTTATCTCAAATATTTCGTGTTTCCATTTCTCAATCAATTCCACAGATTCATCGATCATCACCAAGAATTTCTCGTGATACACTTTTCGCAACGGCGCAATCGTTTTCTCATCTAAATTTCAAATCTCCAGTTTGTAGCTTCTCTAAAATGGATCGTTTTTAGAAAACTACCGTAGTCAGCTGATTTTTTCGTTCAAATAGCCCAATTTTCGACGCTATGTATCGTTCGACGAGGTTTTTTTTGTATCAATCACAAGCCTCTGTCAATGCTATAAAAACTGAGCTAATTGAGTGAAAAAATGACAGCTGACTACGGGGAATTTTTTTTAATATAAATGTATTGGGTTGATGGAAAAATCCTTTCCGATTTTTTGGGAGAGTACCTTAAATTTGTCCAATTTTGACGTTTTATAGCTCATCCTAAAGCTGAATTCAAGACGGATCGATTGGTAAAAACCGTTTTGAGATATCTCTTTTCTAAAAGTTTTTACAGCTATTTTAGTAAAGGGCGACAGAGCGAAAAAATGGCTGTTTTCACGTTTCGTTAGTTTTCCGTGCAGAAACCTAAGCTAAAAACATGTGTTTCGTGATCAGCGTCAAAAATAACCCCTAGACACGCATTTTCAGAATCTTAACAAAAGATTTTTGAAAATTATTGTCACCGGTGGAAGTCGAACCAGCAACCCTCAGATCAATAGCCTTTCCGCCACTTTTCGCGATTTTCCTTCGTTTTTCTCGTTTTTTTTTGTTGAAGAATGCCCTGATGGTCCCACCAAACACACAGCATTGTCTTTTTTGGGTGAAGTTCTGCTTTTACCCTTGGAGTTGCTTGTTGATCGGAATCAGCCCAGGCCTCAATGATCTGAGGGTCGCTGGTTCGACTTCCACCGGTGACAATATTTTTCAAAAGTTTTTTGCTAAGATTCTGAAAATGCGTGTCTAGGGGTTATTTTTGACGCTGATCACGAAACACGTGTTTTTAGCTTAGGTTTCTGCACGGAAAACTAACGAAACGTGAAAACAGCCATTTTTTGGCTCTGCCGCCCTTTACTAATATAGCTGTAAAAACTTTTAGAAAAGAGATATCTCAAAACGGTTTTTACCAATCGATCCGTCTTGAATTCAGCTTTAGGATGAGCTATAAAACGTCAAAATTCGACAAATTTAAGGTACTCTCCCAAAAAATCGGAAAGGACTTTTCCATCGACCCAATATTTTAAAAGAAAGATGACTTATCTTTTTGTTATTTTCAATAAATTTTTACCTTTAATCCCCTCAAAGATCAAATCTCCCGTATTCGCGACAATTGGACAGTACAACGCCGTTTGCCAAACGTACATCAATTCGTAGCATTTTTGAAACTTAAAACTAATGGCTTAAAAGAATTTTAGCGATTTTTTTAGAATAAGAAGCTTTAAGAATAAGAAGATAAAGTCTGATTGTAGTCTTTTTTCTCATCAAATTCCTCCATTCACCTCCTCAAAATCTTTCCAGGGAACCAAGCGATCACCGGCGAATTTCAGCAAATTCTCGTAGTAGTAAGCAAGGAATTTTGTGATGCTGAATCATTTTTTAAAATGATTTTAAATGAAATGAATATTTGAAATTGTTTTCCAAATCCAATCCCAACCTTTTCTTGTACTTTTCTGGATCAATTGACAGACTCAACCATTTCACTAAGTCTTCCAACGGATTGCCGAGGTGAACTTGCTGAATGTTCCTTGATTTAATGGACTTTTATAATGAACTTTTGTTATAATAAAGATTGATAGTAAACTGAAGTCTTAAACTCTGATTTTAGCACTTTATCTTTAAAATTAATGATACTACTCGTCTACACTCGTCTCGTCTACAGTCTACGTCTACAGTCTACGTCTACAGTCTACGTCTACGTCTACAGTCTACGTCTACAGTCTACGTCTACAGTCTACGTCTACGTCTACAGTCTACGTCTACAGTCTACGTCTACAGTCTACGTCTACGTCTCGTCTACAGTCTACGTCTACGTCTTTTAAGACCAACCATAAGTCGATCTGATAATTAGAAGTCGAATTATTGAATAAAATAGAAAAGTGCGCTAAAGTGCCATTGAGATCTTTACTTGCCAATCCAAAATAGCTTTAAGCTTTTTGTTTTCTGGATCTTTCGAATCGTGATTCCACATCACATTCGGTGGCCAGAGATCACCTTGACACAATAGATCAATTCGACCTAGAACAATCGAACAATCCTTTTTGATATATCAAAAGATTATCAAATCCTTATCTATCAAATTCTTATCTATCAAATTCTAAGCTTGCTTACAATTTCTCTTCCGAAGTTCCCGATAGACTTTCGGATTGACGAAGATTTCGGCTACCGGCAAAAGAATTTCCAATTTTTCCTTGTACTTCGGGAAATTCTCTATGCAACGATGGATTCCTTTCGTAGTTTTCTAAAGTTAAATCTACGGTTTAAGCAGTTAAAGTTAAAGTTTGCATTTAAATTTACAGAACAAGTCATTTTTTCTTGAACGTTTCTTCGGACAGCGAGAAATTTTTACTTTTTTATTTGAGATTCTCACTGAAAAACTTTTCCTAAACATCCAATTGACTTTTCAAATAAAAAATGAACCTAAGAATCTTTTCTGCAAAGAAAAAAGTAGAATACGAAAAGGTTTCGTTGGGTTTAAGCTTTTGAAAAGTGAAAACCTTTAGTTACCTCAGTTCATTTTTCTTTAAGACCAATGTAAGCTTATTTTATTATTAAAATATTGGAAAATAACTTTAGATTAAATATCTGAAGAGAGATTGAAAAAAATCTTAAATTAGAAGAAAGTTATTTGATGAAATAGGAGAAAGAATGGCAAAAATAACAATTGGAAACCATCGGTGGCCTTCATTGTATTAAACCTGTGGCCTTCAATGTATTAAACCTTCCAATATTTACATCTTTTGTATTGAAATCTTCGAGGAATTGATCGAAAAATTTGCTGTCGATGAAGCTTTGGAGTTGCTCGGTGTGATAGAGAGCTGAAAAGAAAAGTTATTGATGCTAACTTTATACCTATTATAGTTCTAAAGTGGAGCTTTCAAATCATAGCTTTCCAGGATTTCAAATGAAATATTAGGTTGGCAAGAAAGTTTGTAGAAAAAGGGGCCCTCATGGTGTATTGGTTAAGTTCTCACTTCCAAACTGAGGGTGTGGGGTTCGGCCCCCCTAGGGTTCTCTTCCCTAGCCCGTGCGCCCAGACTAGAGGTCTCTTCTCTAGAGCTGACTAGAGATCCCTTCTCTAGCGGAGTTCACTCTTCCACTGGGTTGGCCCATTCATGGCCTGAGGTTATTAAAGCAAGAAGCCTATCTTCTATCTATCTTCTTTTCTCTCCGCCTCCACATCGCCGAGTAAAATATCTCATCTTTCTCTATGTATTTATGTGTAGATTTGTGTATTGTCTGACTGATTACGCTTTATTTCATGTCCTGAATAAAGTATGAATATATATATATAAAGTTTGCGCGGTGATTTCTCAAGAACCAAGCCATCAATTCTTCCCAGATTTTTTGATAAACTTAACTATATTTCAAAAAGTTTTTGACAAAAAAACAGATTGGGCTTCAGGCAAAAAATAAGAGATCTCTTCAGCTGAAGTGACTTGATCACTTTTTGAGTGACTCGTCTTTATACAAGTTTTTAATGGGTTAATGAATAGGAAATGGGTTTCATTTAAAACCTAAAATCAAGTACTTAAAATAGGGAAAATTTTTGATTAAGGCAAATTTAATCGAATGCTTTAACTTTTCAGAATCACCTATTTTAGTAAACACTGTGCCAAGAAGATGAAACCAAAAAATTATTTTTTGAAATAAAGCTTCTTTGTAAAAAATTTGTTGGCCATTTGTTGGCCAACAAATAGAGATTATAGAGCGTATTGCTGATTTATGCTAGCTTTACCTCATAAGGAATCGTTTTTATGGTGCAAAAAGTGAGCTGAATTTACGCTGGAAAATAAGTAAGCTGAATTTAAGCTGGAAAATAGTCATTTTTCAAAAATCTCAAAAATTCTGAGGGAAAACTGCACTCATTTTTTACGAGTAATTTATTGGAGTCGACTTGTCAATAATAGAACAAAATGTTCTTGAATTGGTGGATTCGTTTTGAAGAAATTTCAGCCAAACTTTTTCCGAGAACTTTCTTTCCAACCTAATAAAATAGAGTTCGATTGGGTCAGACAGTCTTGAGAGTCAAAAGGATCAAAAGAAAAAGTCTCAAGTCAGATCTCAAGTCAGCTATCAAGTCAGCTATCAATTTAGCTTTCAATTCAGCTCTCAATTCAGCTATCAAGTCAGCTATCAAGTCAGAATTTCTAGTGGCTCCTGGTGGTTGTTGTGGTGCCGACGTGAAAATTTTGGGCGGACAGATTTTTGATATTTTGTCACTTTTTCCCGATTTCGTGACCACCAAATACATGAAATTTCCGAGCCACCATGGTTACCACCACCGTATGGGCCACCACTTCATAGTGGTGGCCCATACAGTGGTGATTTTTGCTATAATTGAAACTTTCTAATTTCAAACTGTTCTCCCAGTTCAGCTGCTGTTCAAGTAATGCAATGGTTTAGCGGGCAGAATTTCTGGCAAGAATACAGCCAAATTAAAGCCAAAAATAGGTCCAAACTTTTAGAGATCAAAAGCTTCAAATAATACACGAATTCTGGACTTACAAGATCCATTTAGTAAAGCCATTTGGTAAAGAATCTCGAGAATTTGTTTCCCTGAAAGATTTTCGTAAATATGTTGCACAATCGAGCCCTCCATGATTTCCATAGCCAAATAACCTGAAACTAGAGATTTGTTGATAAAAATTCTTGATAAACGGACCGATTCCCGTTTCTTCGCTGTACTCTCGTCCACAGTAGTATTTCGGAATTCGCAACTCGTCGAAGCCGAGTTTGGCGATGTTTTGGTAGAAGAAGAGTTCATTGTTGCTCAGCTGAAAATGCTTAGCTATTCATTTAAAGACTACGTTAAAAGACTCACCGATGCCGCATAATATTCAGCCAAATGTTTCTTCTGCCCACTGCCAACATTGTCAAAAAGCTCCTTGATCACATCCAATGTTGACACTTTAAGGGCACATTTCTCGGGTGGTTTTCGATCGTTTGCTGACAGATTTCCCTCAATTTCCCAATCAAAATCGAGTCGATAGATTCGAGAAAGGAAACCCTAAAGAAAATGGATAAAATTAATCTAGATCAATTTGATTATTAAGCAGATTTTTAACAAGAATTGTTTAAAAATACTGTAAAAGAGTTTCACAAGGGAAAAGCACCGAATCAAGCTGGCTTTTTGGTTCGAGACCAAGCCCAGCTTATAGAGTCGATGATGGAGATCTCGAATCCGTTTTTAGTTTTTGCAGAACGCTTCGCAAACGCGAGATATTTGGCACAGACAGTCACCTTGAATTTCGAGCTCTTTATGGGGCCGTCAAACGCTCCCCCAACAACTGCTTCGATAGTCTAGTGGATAAGCGACTAGACTACCAAACTTGCTACACTTTTGCCCTCAAGTTCGAGTCCCACTCTCGTCACCACTTCTTTAAAAACCATTTCCCTACCATTGAATTATTGACTATTGACTCGGGCTTTATACACAGTTTTCTGTAACTTCAACAAATCATTTACAAAAGCTAAAACCTTCCAAAGTATCAGAATAAAAAAAAAGTAGATATTGAAAATATCAAATAATCGAATGTTGCTTAAATAGATCAATTTATCAGAATTTTTCTACGTTTTGTCGCACTGATCTTTTATAAACAAGTCGATTTCTTATTTGACTGAATTTCTTGAACAAAAGTTATTCAACTTGTTATTCTTAACATTCTTTTTTCGCAACCAGAAAGCTAAACCCAAATGAACAAAAGTCTATCGCTGGCTTAGACAATGCTTAGACGTTGGCTTTTTTGGAATCAAATTATCTTTAAACAAACTTTATTCCAAATGACTCACTTTTCCTTTTCCAATCCTTTCCGCTAATCGTTTTGGTCCTGTTTTGAGTTGAATTGAATATTCTTTTTGCATATCTTCTTCTATCATTTCCCAAGTAATTGTCGAATCATCGATTACATACATTTTGGAATATCGAATTGAAAGAAAAGATTGATAAACTGATTGAAATTTTTAAAAACACAGTCTAGCACAGTTTGAATAAACAAAAACGAAAAAAAGAGAGAAAAGAGAGAAATTTTCGGTGAAATGCATTGTGTTGACCTTTTGTGCGAAAAATGAAAACTTTTCCAGTCTAATTCTCTTCACTTTTGATATCTTTTTATCTTTTTTTTTGCCCTTTCTTGTGCAATGAATAAAAGAAAAAAGGGGCAAGATGGCAGATTTCAATTCGTCATTGTGATTTTTAAGATCTTAAACCTTTTGTAGATGTTTCAGGTTTTGAAGTTAAAGTTTTTAAAGGCAAAGCACAATATTGGTACTGGTTCTACAAAGCAAACTTATTCTACAAGTTTGGTTACTCACGCTTGGAAACAGGGCAAGTTCATTAAAAGAAAGGTCATTAAAGGTTAAGATTAAAGGTTAAGGTCGTTAAAGAAATTAAATAGTAGCCAATTTTTTTAAAATTTGAATTTAATCGGTACAAATTCTTCAAATCGATTCAGAAAATCCTTCAGATTTTCACTTGTTTGATTTGAATTTATATATGTTGTATCCGATTTGGATTTTTATTCGATTTGGATTAAACTCACCGCGGATATCCGATTTGGATTTCAATTTCAATCCAAATCGGATATCTGATTTCGATTGAAACATTATTTCACAGTAGGGTGTCATGTTTTTAAAAGGTTTTTAATCATATTCTAGAAATTTTGTAGAGGTTTAACTCTGGAAACCTAGAACAGTCCGTTAGCACCACCTTTGCCCAAAAAAGTAGTTTATTTACGCGTTTTAACATGTTTCTCTATTTTTTATGTATTTAAAAAAGGCTTTCCTGTATTTTAATGTGAATTCAATTCAAAACCCTTTTTTAATTAGCGGCAACTTTATCGTAAATGAAAATAATCATAAATAATAAAATAACTGGTTAAGTAAGCAAATTGATAAAACTACACCTTAAACGATAACGATAAAACTACACCTACACCACGACTGTTCTCTTTGGATTTTGACGCTTCATTTCGCATTCTTCGCAGAGATTGACGAATAGAGTAATTATTTCACTAAAAGAAGGTAAAGCAAAAGCACAGCCAATTACATACTTTGAAATACCATAAAATTCTCTGAGTCCTTTCCACATCACGCATATCCCTGCATGTTCAACTTTTGTAAAGAATGTTGAAGAGTTCTTCTTGTTGAATTACTTGTTGCCTTTCTGGTTCGCTACCGGCTTTCCGTCGTTCGTCTTCGTGGTAAAGCGTGACTCGCGTGTTTTCGATTGAAAGAGTGTATCGCTTCAGCAAGTTGGCTTCATGATAGTTCATGTTTGAAGTCTCCAGTGTTGAATCGTTAAAATTTTTAATTTTATCAGCCATCAGCTTGTAGATTTCGGCTGCCGGAATTTGGCTCGTCTTTTTTCGCTCCAAGAAGCTGTTAAATTCCTCGTAGAAGCGTGACTCCATCTGTAAAACACCAACGTAAAATAAGATAAACAGCATGAAGACATAAAAAATACAGAAGCATGTCAAAACGCGTAAATAAACTACTTGGGCAAAGGTGGTGCTAAAGGACTGTTCTAGGTTTCCAGAGTTAAACCTTTATAAAATTTCTAGAAAATGATTAAAAACCTTTTAAAAACATGACACCCTACTGTGAAATAATGTTTCAATCGAAATCAGATATCCGATTTGGATTGAATCGGATATCTGATTGAAATCCAAATCGGATATCCGCGGTGAGTTTAATCCAAATCGGATACAACATATATATCGAATTCTTTTATGCAATCACTAGTTCATTAGTCAATTTACAGTTTAAAATGTAGAGTGATGAATCGCAGAGTTCTTCTATTGTTGAGTTGAACTCCCTGGCATCACCTTTTCTCAATTTTCGCTACTGGAACGCCGCACTTGCCATCTCGGGTAAAAGCACGGAGCTGATGAGCGACCAGGCTGACCCCGAAAAAACTCCTTTTTAAGACCCCCTTTTCTTGATGTGTCAGAAAGTGCGCGTTTGTGTGAACGCACAAAGAATGCTGAGCTGAAATTTGAGTACCGACTTTTTCGGGATATTTTATGCATTTATTTTATATCAAGTGCTAATTTTCGAGTTAGAATTAACCTATCGATTTCCTGTTTTTCTTGCTTAAATGATTTCTTTTAAAAATTTCCACAGAAATCAGGGTAAACATCGTAAATTTCGGGCTGAGTTGGCGTTTCCTCTTTTTTTTTTTTTTTGAAAAATGCAAACATTCAGTGAGTCATTGCTTTGAACAATTCAAAAGTCGGCATTGATCAATAAATTGAAAGGAAAACCATTGCCAAATCCTTTCGATTTATTTTACGCGATTAAATCTAAGCTCACAGTAAACTGCTCTTACATCAATCATATGCAATCGGCTTCTGAATGAAGATGAATTTTTTTTTATTTGAAACTTGCAAATTTAATTGGTTAATCTGAAAGTTAACTTAAAGAATCAGCCAAATGTTATTCTTAAAGCTTAAATTTATCATAAAAAGCGGGAAAAACGATTTCAGTTTGAAAATGAACTAGAAAAAGCTTGAAAAGTTGAAGATTGAGTTGCGCGCAAAAGGTTTCTTTTCATTCATCTTTCAAGTCTTTAATAAAAATCTCAAAAGCATCCTACAATCTGTATTAAGGATTTTTTCGTAGAAAATTATTGCAATTTACATATTAAAAAGAAATTAAACCGGTTCATAAAGCTAGAGTCAAGATGTAGCCAAAATAAACTGCGAGCGGTCATTCTGTCGTCCGGAGTTGGATCAGTGGTCAGTGATGATTAGAGTAGTAATCAGCTGGCCTTGACCTGGCCTAATCAGATTCTGAGCTTGGTTCTAAAATGGACAAATGAGCCAACCAACTCGTGGCCTGGGTCTGGTCAAATTAGGACCAGGTTTTGAATGATCTGTTCTGGCCCAGAACCGGTAGATATTGCATGAGCTTTGGGACGAAATCCTCAGTGATTCTTCTGGATTTCGGGGCATCCAAGTGACACTTTTCTGGCTCAGAATTTCATGGAGAATCTTCTTTTGACTGGCTGGCCGCCATAACGAGTCCACACTGATCAGATCCAGATCAAACCTTGATCCATTGTCATGCTATTTTTAGAAGTAGAGTTAGATCAGTGGCCAGTGATTAGCCTACTGGGCCCTGACCTGACCGTGATCCGATTCTGTGAATGGGTTAAGCTTTTGTAAGTCTAAAATGTCTAAAGCGTCTTTTAAAGTCAAAAATTTGGCCAGCTTAACTAAACCGCCGTCTCAAAACACCAAAAAAAGTGTCACCTGGTCCAGACTGGCCCAGGTTTAGTTTGACAAAAATGTTTTTTTTAAACAAGCATCAACAATGGATTAACTGCAGACTGCCTAACATTAAGTTGTCTAAAAAAAACGGTTTTCTATTTAAAACTTGCTCTTTTCGCTTGAACTTGATCTGCCCCAAAATTTGGGAGCCCATTTGCCGCGTTAATCCAAAAAAAAGCGTCACGAAAAGTGGAGAAACCAAGTCTAACTAATCCCAGCTTTTCCCTTCAAATGAAAAGTCTGCTCTCTTCGCTTTTTTTCTACTGAAATGACCTGATAAGGTTGAAAAAATCGCTCTTTTTTGGGAATAAAGTCGATTCCCGCAAAACATCCGTCTTTAGAAGGGAAGATTTTGCTGATTTTTAAACATTTCCCTCATTTCCGGTGAGACTTACGAATGGAATTCGAAAAATTTCATTGAAAACGCCTATTTTTGTTTATCTGTTCTGGATAGCTTTTTATCTTTTAAATTGGATAAATAGATAATGATTGCTTGAAAAGTATTTAAGATATAAAAAACTGCCGTAGAGACTGTAATAGTACCCCACCCCCATAATGACGGTGCGGAGCGGTGCGTAGTCTAGCTTTGAACGAGTTTTTCTCGACACTGGTTTATGCTACAATGCGCGCTTAGGTATCAAAAAATAGCCCTGAAATTCAGCTATTTTTTAATACCAAAGCACGCATTGTAGCATAAACCAGTGTTGAGAAATGCGCTTTGAAAAATCCCTTGCACCCCTCACACGAGAGAACCCCGTAGTGCGCATAGGCGGCTGAGTCACCGCAAACCGCGCACGAGTGGCATTCCTGTATTTTTGATTATGATGAAAATGAAATTATCGTAAATACTGTAATAGTACCCCACCCTCATAATGACGGTGCGGAGCGGTGTGTAGTCTAGCTTTGAACGAGTTTTTCTCGACACTGGTTTATGCTACAATGCGCGTTTAGGTATCATAAAATAGCTGAAATTCAGGGCTATTTTTTGATACCAAAGACGCATTTTTTGAAAGTACGGGAGTTTTGAAAAAAATGAAATACTAAAAAACTTTTGCGACTACGCGACTGTACGAGGGCGGTGAGGTACTATTACAGTATTAACGGTAGATTAAAATTTGCCATCAGTAACATATTTCTTTAAATCTCATGTTGCTCATCATCAGTTTTCTAGCTTTTCAAATAAATCACTTATGATAATTTTTACCGTTTTCTTTTGTCAGCAGCTTTCCTCTCCGATTTGAGATTGATTGATATCGAATTTTAAACAGTTTTCCCCATTGGATCAATCACAAATCCTATCTAAACCTCAAACTGCATAATTTCTCGCAGAAATTTTGTTTATGTCACCAAAAAAGTCACAAAAAAAGTTGCCCGGTCTAATAAGACACTAGAAATACCGTACCCTAGACAATGTCGGACAAAAGGACGTATAAAAGGACACCTCCTTCCCCATTTAGTCAAAATTTTCTCTCATTTGTCATTTTGTCTCATTTTCTGTCTCACTTTCTCTCATTTTGTCTTGTGAAAGTTGGATCTTTAGTTTCTTGGTTGGTTGGTTTGTTTCTTGTTTCTTTAGTTGACTTCTTTAGTTCTAAATGCTTCCACAATTTCCATCAAAGTGATTCCTTTTTATCTCTAGGGAAAAACATTGTTTTTTTGAACTTTGTTGAAACATTTTGGCCCACATTTATTGAATAAACTTGGTTTTTTTATTCATTCAAATCTAGTGAATTCATAGGAAAGCACACTAGTAATTCTTAAACAAAGATTAGTTTTATAGTTTAGTTTAAGACTAACTTTCTCATGTTTCTAATCTTTAAACAACGACCAGTAAATGATTTTAATGAAAAACATAAGCTTAAATTTTGTTTTCTTTTCTTTATATTCTTTCATTTGTACTCCAAAGCTAGCTCGTTTCAATAAGCATATCAAAGAGTGTCTTAAATCTTTAAAGGTCTATTTTTCGGTTTCAGGGTGTGGCTGTGAATTGTCAGTGAGTCATTGCATACTGCCGATTAATCAAAATCCGGTTTTTGAATTGTTTACGAACCTGATTCTTGACAAAAGCCGTTAAATTTTTATCAAATCAATGAACTAAATTAGGCAAAAGTTGGGGTTCTTTTAGCATAAGCGTACAAGTCGAATGCCTTTTCTCTTTGAATTCTTTCAAGATTTCTTCAAGACTGAATTATTCTAAACCTTTTATGTGTTTTCACGATCCTTTGTTGTCGTCAAAGGCGAAGATGAATGCGTGGTGTCGCCCATTTCTCCCAGTCTCGCCTCTTCTCTTCTCTTCACATCGACCATCCCCATTTTCACACTTTCACATAAAAATCTCATAACTCTCGTCTTATCTTTATTTTCTTTTTCTTTTATTTCCTTTTTTTCCCTCAAAATTGATTCCTTTTTGAGTCTGCCGGGATTTCTTTTTTCGAATTTTTAACTGTTTTTCAAGCACAGCTACGGAAATCAAAAAATTTGATTATGCAAATTTAGGCAACCAAATTTGTGTGTTTATGCCGGGAAAAGTGGTGTATTGGTGTGTTACAGGAGTTTTCAAAATCATCTATTTATCATTTAGGTTCTGCTGTTTACTGATCGTGTTCTTTGTTGGAAAGATTTTAGCCGAAGGTTTGCTTTGTTTTTGAAAGTTGAAAATCCTAACAAACTAGAGGGTATTCTATCATTTCTTCACATTGCTTTACTTCATTTCATTTTCCGTTTTAAGCTTGGCTAACAAAACGCTAAGATTGACGACAAACTAAGGCAAAACTTCCTTCTGCATTCACTTTACAGGACATGAATTCACTTTACAGGACATGAATTCACTTTACAGGACTTGAATTCACTTTACAGGACTTGAATTCACTTGAGTTCGACTAATTCGACTAGTTCAAGCAAAGCTAGACATCATCAACGGCAATCATTAACGAACAAAGTTCTGAATATAGCTCTAAGTCAATTCTCACAAGCCAGTTTCACTTACTGCTTAAAATAGACAACTAGAGAACATTCTAAGCGTGACGCTGACCTTTTGAAATTAGATTTGTACTATTTTATTGACCAAAAGAGTAGATAGATTGAAAGTAGATTCAAATTATCGATGTCAAAGTAATTCAAGTACTTAAAAATAAGCTCAAACTTCAAGATTTACTTAGTTCCATTGGCCAGAAAATTCCCTAGTCCTTTGCAGACGAATCGTGGATCTATCGCCTAAATGTGCAATCATTTCTCGGTGATGGATCCGGTCATTTGACTGTGAACAAAGATGGATCATATCATTTTATTTCACTGGCAAACCTATGGAGTTTATTCATCATCGATGGGGAATAGTGAGTTGTAGTTTTAGAAAAAAAAGTACCAATCATTTAGTTGCTATCCGAATTGTCGAGGCACGATAAAGAATAAACCGCTCAAATTCTACATTGCCCATTTTACTCCAATCTATGAAATCTTTGAGATATCAATGAATGAAACTGGATTATTCTTTCAGATCGAGGTGATGATTAGATTTGATCAAACGATCAAACGGATTTGCTCTTCTTGATTCAATTCGGCTACTGTACTCTAGGATTACTGTAGCTTTTCTTAAAATCGGGATTACGATAGCTTCTTTTAACATTTTATCTACATTCTATCGATTTTTTGAGATTACGGTATCCAAAGATAAGCTCTTATATTCAATTACCGTACTTTAACTTTTCCTGACGTCCGATTACGATAGTTTTCTATCTGTCTTTTTGGGTTATGGTAGTGTTACCTTATTGTAATCTTTCTATAGGTTTACGCGAGCTTTTTCGAAGCAAGAGTATGCCAGAGTGTGCCTGTTACTAATTTTTGAATCCAACTTTGAATCAAGTGTAAACTTTGAATCAAATTCCATTTCAGAATTGTTCCCAAACGATTCACGAATCTGAATCCGTTCATTTCTCGGCTTTGAACTTTATCAATTTGCCGGCGAATATTTGCATTGCCGAAAATCATGTGCAACATGTTTCTTTTCAATGTCCCGAATCGAGAGAAGGAGCAGATTATTGGTAAGAGAAAGTTTTCAGGATTAAATGATCTTTCTGTTCAGTGGTCGACTACCGCCAACAACTGCACCAATCGGTCAGTTTTAATATAAATATTAATTACAAATATTGATTACAAATATTGATTACAAATATTGATTGATTATTGATTAGAAAAGTAATCATGCTAAAAAAGCAAAAAAGGCAGCTAAAAAATCAACAAATCTAGCTTTAAACTGTTTTTATGTTCAAAAGTTTACTCTTAAAGCCAAAATAAAGAGTTGAGTTGATTAAGAATATCAAGAATATTAAGAATATTAAGAATATTGGCTTGGCTCTCTGAGCAGCTGAAAACCGAAACTGGTTTTGAAGTTTATAATCTTTCAACATGGTTGGCTATTGTTTCTGGACAAAGCCAATAGAAAAATACATGTTAAATACCTATTTTTATTGCTTTTTATTGCTTTTTATAGCTTTTTATAGCTTTTTATAGCTTTTTAAAGCTATTTCTTTAGCTTTTTATAGCTTTTTCTTTAGCTTTTTATCGATCTTTAAAGCTTTTTATAGCTTCTTATAGCTTCTTATAGCTTTTTATAGCTCCTTATAGCTTTTTATAGCTTTTTATAGCTTTTTATAGCTTTTAATAGCTTTTAATAGCTTCTTATAGCTTTTTATAGCTTTTTATAGCTTTTTATAGCTTTTTATAGCTTTTTAAAGCTTTTTATAGCTTTTTATAGCTTTTTAAAGCTTTTTATAGCTTTTTATAGCTTTTAATAGCTTTTTATAGCTTTTTCTTTAGCTTTTTATCGATCTTTAAATCTTCTTTCTTAGAACCCTATCATTTGTGTATTGACGAAAGAAATGGACACGCCGAGGCTGATCTCGACTTCACAATGTCTTCAATAATCACTTATGAAATCATTCCGAATTATATGCTGGACAAAGGATCAAACTTTTCGATAGATGGAGTCATGTTTGTTTAACTTCAAGTAATTTTAACTAAAAAAAGATCTAGATGCGCTGAACCGTTTTGTTCTGGAACCCTTTCTGGCCCAACATCGATGGATTATTTCGATTATGGAACAGTTTTACGATTCGAACCGCAAAATGGTGACAGTGGAATGGTTTTGTTCACGTTGAATAAGGATTCGGTGAGTAGATTTGAGATCTACAGATGTATTTTGTGCTCAAAAGTACTCAAAGCCTTAAAGCAATGGTTTGGCGAAGAGTGGGCCAGAAAATTTTTGTTTCTTTCTTTAGTTTTTTTTAGTTTTTTCACGAGATTTGCAAATGTGAGACTCGGAAAATTTGTGAAAATGGTGAGGTGATTTTTGTGAGCACTCTTTGCCCAAGAGCGGATGATGAACCGCCGAGGTATTGCCAAAGAAGTGATGTTTCTTGGTGAGTCTTTTTTGGAGTACGAAAGCTTGAGTCTTTGCTCATTCTATTTAGTAAATGATCCAAATTTGAACTCTAATTGAGTCTTGGCATTCGAATATTTCAGCGGAACAACTTCTCCGTCGATTGAGACGACGATTGATGGGTATACACCAGAAGAAACTACAACGACAAAAGCAGAAACAGGAACGAATACCATAGTAAGTTATTCTCATCTCAAACACACTGGAACTGCAATATCTAGAAATCGACTCTAAGAGATGACAAAGGTGCTAGTGGAGACAAGGTTTTGTGTGAAAAATCCCCATGCACTTTTTGAAAATCAAAGCACCAAGCATGCAACTTAAAAACTCTTGAGAACTTTTCATGATAAAGTTTCAGTTTTAGGATGATAGAACAAGTAGACGGACGATCGTTTCAACTACGATGACGACAACGAAACAATCAACCACATCAACAACTCATACACATCCTCCACCCACTACAACCGGAACGAAAACAACGGCAATAACAACAGCCACAACTCCGACAATCGGTTGGTTACTACTTACAGTTATCAGGAGAATTCATTCAAAGAAAGTGCATCTTGTTGAATTGGCTTTGTTTAATCTGAGGCTGCAGACAAAGAATTGGCTTTACAAAGATGTTGAGTGTCTAATAATTGAGTTGAATGAATTGAATTGAATTGAATGGATTGAATGGATTGAATGGATTGAATTAAATGGATTGAATGGATTGAATTGATTCTTAAATTTGAGCCAGCTCTTGTAAATTTGTGTCCACTCAAAAAAGAGCTGAAGAATTAGAGTTTAGAAGAAAAGAATGAGCGTAGTTTCTCCGAGTTTTGAATCTTTAATTTCTATAAGCAAACTGATGCCTTGATTCTATAATTTTAGTCACCAAACCCACTACGTCTACCGTAACGACCTGTGATCCAAGGTTTAGTCGAAATTTCTTTGTCCTCTAATCGATTTTCCAGTGTTTAGCACGACTAGTAGGAGCACGGTTACATTTGTTCCCACACAAGAATCAGCAACAACAGCTACAACAGCTACAGTAGCTACAACAGCAGCTACAGCAGCTACAACAACAGCTACAACATCTACAGCAGCCACAACAACAGTAACAGTGAGCACAACAACAAAACCGACAACGACAATATGTCCTTTGTGTGGCACTGGAGCGCCTGTGCCTTTACAGAATATCTCTGATGTAAGCTAGTTCAAAGTTTAAAGCTTTGTTTTGCTTTGCCTTGCTTTGCCTTGCTTTGCCTTGCTTTGCCTTGCTTTGCCTTGCTTTGCCTTGCTTTGCCTTGCTTTGCCTTGCTTTGCCTTGCTTTGCCTTGCTTTGCCTTGCTTTGCCTTGCTTTGCCTTGCTTTGCCTTGTTTTTTGCCTTGCTTTGCCTTGCTTTGCCTTGCTTTGCCTCTTTGCCTTGTTTGCCTTGCTTTGCCTTGCTTTGCCTTGCTTTGCCTTGCTTTGCCTTGCTTTGCCTTGCTTTGCCTTGCTTTGCCTTGCTTTGCCTTGCTTTGCCTTGCTTTGCCTTGCTTTGCCTTGCTTTGCCTTGCTTTGCCTTGCTTTGCCTTGCTTTGCCTTTCTTTGATCTTTGCTTTGCCTTTCTTTGATCTTTGCTTTATCATAAAGTTTACAGATTCCAGTCACCCCTGAAAACGTGAAACAGATCCTCAACTTAACCCTCGCATATTCTGGTATTGATTTCCCAAAACATTCCCAATTATCTCATTTTTCGATCTTGGCAATCAACTTAATTCCACGGATCTCTACTATATTGCGAACATTTTGCAGAATTGCTCAAAGATCAACGGGTTGAATCAAACGGTTTGCTTCGTTTTAAAAAATAAAATAAACCCTATAGTTACAGTAGGTTTACAGTTTTTTTTTGACATTAAAATTGTAAATATCTAAATAAATATCTATAAATCTAAACAAAGCTAGCCTAATCTAATTCTAAATCTTTCCAGGAAATGCATTTGATCATGGTGAACGTCGACAATGTGCTGCAGGCTGGTGATCAAGCTTTTGAACAAGATTATGAAGCTTACGGACAAGAACATGCGACTGCTAGGTGGGAAATTTATAAGTTTAACAATACACTTGAAATTTATGATACAATATTTCACCTAATTCACAGTATAAGTACGAAAGAGTACTCAGTTTTTAAGCCACTAACCTGGCCTCAGGATCTGTCAGACCAGGCCAGAGCCTGCCCAGATCAAGCCTTGCCTTGCCTTCCAATTTTGATTTCTTTTAGAATCATGTCGGCAATGCATTTGGCGTCTGTTAATGCAAATCATGATGTCGATTTTATGTTAGGAACAAATATGGGCTACGCGAGTCGAAAATTGAATCGAACAAAATGTGAAACGTTTGGAATTGTGGATAGAGGTTGGGGAAAAATGAAACCTACTGCTTTCAAGCTAAAGATTTCAAGATTATGTTTCTCTAAATTCAAAAAATTGTGGTCAAGTGAATGCTAGGGTTTTTTGCGGGCTTTTGTCTCGATGGGGATTCAAAACAGGGAATCTGGAGTTGATTCGAAGACATTTTTGGGGAAATACTTGATAACCCGACAACTCCTCCAAGAAAATGGAAAAATGGAAAGGAATTTGATATACCTATAGATATGTGATAGAAAGTGAGCAAGGGGGAAATGGGAAAACGGGGAGAGAACGCACAGAGAGAGCTCTTTGAGGAGGTGGGAGAAGAGAAAGAACTCTGACTTGTAAACAAAAATAAACAGTGTTGAAGACAAATGGGGAAAGGGAAAGACTGTCTTTGATGTTTATGCTAAAAAGTTGAAAGTGTTTTCAACTAGAACAAACGACTCTTGTCCGTCATTTGTCGCTGACACTGACTTGACTTGTCGGTTTTTGAATGAATAGTTGCGCTTAGAGGGTTCATAACTTTCTCTAGAGATAATATTATCGTTAATTTAACGGAAGACAATTCAGCTTTTCAAATGATACAAAATAATTGATTGAAAATCTTAAAGAACTAAAGAGACAAAACTTTCAAATGGGAAAACGGGGAGAGAACAGAGAGAGCTCTTTGAGGAGGTGGGAGAAGAGAAAGAACTCTGGCTTATAAACAAAAATAAACAGTGTTGAAGACAAAACAGCTGGGGAAAGGGAAAGACTGTCTTTGATCTTTATGCTGAAAAGTTGAAAGTGTTTTCAACTAGAACAAACGACTCTTGTCCGTTATTTGTCGCTGACACTGACGATGACGCTTGTCTTGTTGGTTTTTGAATGAATAGTTGGGTTAGAGGATTCATAACATCGTCTAGAGATAATATTATTGTTAATTTAACGGAAGACAATTCAGCTTTTCAAATGATACAAAATAATTGATTCAAAATCTTAAAGAACTAAAGAGACAAAACTTTCAAACAAAATCGCTTCAGTCAGTAAAAATTGTAAAAAATAAAATCTAATCTTAAATTTCAAGAATGAAGAACTTAACTTTTAAAGATTAATAAGTCAAATTTTTCAGGAGAAGGAGAGGATTTTGCGCTGGATCCAGATGCAGCTGATGGGAATGCAAAAGGCGATGGAGCCATTCAAATCCCGGCTGATTTTCTTTGCTCAACTTCAGGTTAGCTAAAGACGAAAACATTTCTACAATATTACAGCAAATCTATTATGAATATCTTACACTTAAATTCCGAATTTGCTCTATTTCCAGCTACACACTCAGTGTTGACGATCATACGCAATCGTCGCCCGTTCGTTGGCGGCCGAAAATACAACACGATTAGTCAAAAGAAGACCCCGGTGGCCACATTTGCTCAAACGAATCGGGTTTGTTTTCGGTTATATAAAAGAATAGCTTCAGAAGTACTTTGATACTGTAAATTGTATCAAAAGTATCTTTGATTTCTTTTTCAGGCAGTTGACCCTGATCCAAACAAAGATTTCTTGATTCCGCCAGCGCCAAACAAATGCGATAAGCAACAATATTTGCAAGGTGAGTTTTGAGTACCCTAAAGTCGCGAGTATAAGTTCTGTTTGGTTTTCGCATGCAAATTGACGGCTGTCTCCGGTGCGGTGTGTCGAGGGTTCGAACCCCGCTGCAGCATAACTTTTTTGCTTTTTAAAAACAATAATAGAAGTAAATTTATTGAGGTTTATAGCAATTTTATGCTGTTATTTGTTGCTCCGGGCGTGGCTCGGCGCGTCCGCCCTGCTCCTCTCCGGTGCTCAGTCTTATGGATCCCTCCATGGCCTCTTCATCCGGCCAAAGTCCACGTCGACGGTCGAAAGAGATGCTTTCCAGCGTCTCCTTCAACACTATCGTCTGGATGTACCCATGCACATAACAAATAGCAATGGTGATAGGCTGTCACTCTGTAGTATCCCGCGCTCCAAGAGCTCCAAGAGAAAAGTTTATATAACAATAAAAATGTATAAAAACCCAACAAAAAGAAATTCAAAGCGATTAAAGCGAATGTAAATTAAGGCAGAACTTATACTCGAGACTTTAGGGTAATTCTTTAATCACTTTAAAGAATTAATAACCAAGAACATTGCTGCTATTGGATTTTCTTTAGAAAAGAAAAATTTTAAAATAAAGATCAGCTTCAAAATTCATTTGAGATCTGAATTATTTTTCAGATACTGGAAGCGTTTTCACAGCAAGTGCAATCGATGGTACAAATCCTGATGAGCTGGTTTATATCAGGAAAGCCGGTGCCACTTCTCGATACAAAATCACTGCAAATATCCGTATTGATACTTCAAAGGTTTTGCAATATTATTTTCAATACAAAGAAAAGCTTTTAAAGTACCTGAGACCGTTGCATGGGGATTACAAAGTCTCTTGGTGGGACACGACAGAATTGAGTTGGGCCGATGATCAAGAGTGCACAATTGTATCGCATAAAAAGGGGCAGCTCATTGCTGAATGTGATCATTTGACGGATTTCACGCTGCTTGTGGTTAGTTCACTTTTTTAAAACCGATTTGGCATGTCTAAACCTTTCAAAGTCCACTTCTAAGCCCACTTTGGTATTCTGTGTGTCCAAGCTACCGTAATCCAGATCTCTACACTAGAGCTGTTCATTTTCCGATTGTCAATAGGTGTACAAGGGAATTTGATCACTTCAATAGCTAATTTTTCCGATTTTCTTGCCACATGGAAAGGTAGAAAGGTAAGAATAAAATTCAGAAAAAGTAGAATTTCTTAAGCTCTATCTTTTGGTCTGAAAAACCCCTGAAAAAGTTGCTGTTAAAGTGGTCAAATCTCGTTTTCCATAGTACACTTATTGACAATGAGACCGACAAATGAACAGCTCTACTCTACACTGAATCTTTATTTATTTTACGCTTCCTATTTCTAAACTATTGGGTTGGGGAGAATGAGTCGGCGCCGAAAATGAAAAAATGTCTAAAACTTCTATTCGACTTCGTCAAATAATATGCGTTTGATATCAGTAGAATGGTTAACTAATTCTCTACAAAATCCCATTTAAAAGAAAATTCAAACAGCGCCTCCGCTCAAGAAAAAGCCATTTTTTCACAAAAACTACAAACTGTGATCTAGAAAAAACCATTGGAGGGATCTTCCTGAAAATTTGGTAACTTATGTAATTGAGTGTGCTCTATCTTTTTTATATAAACACCAAAGAAGGTTTATGTGAAAGAAACTGTTCAAATGATGAGTCGGACTCTTTGCCATTTTAACCAGCTGCGTTTGGAAGTTCATAAACTCCACGAAAGAAAAGCTTTGTGGAATCTCTCAAAAGTGATTTTGTAGAGAAATAGTGGATCCTTTTGATGAAACCAAACGTATGTTTAAAGAAGGCTTTATGTGTGCAAAAAGTCCCTTTAAAGTTTGGCGCCGACTCATTCTCCCCAACCCAATACTTATTGCTACAGTAATCTTGGATTAACCTCTACTAATTGGACGACGGACTATGGTAGCAAGCTTATTTGGCAGATTCTGATTTCAGATTATGAATCTCAATACTCGATTTAGTAAGATGTATCTGGTCCGGAAACGAAAGCTCACGGAAAGTTCGTGCCTTTCCCTAGTAAACTTTGAAGAGCCTCCACTATCGTAGTCCGTCGTCCAATTAGTAGAGGTTGATCCAAGATTACTGTAGCAACAAGTCATTTAGAAATAGGAAGCGTAAAATACATAAAGATTCAGTGTGGAGTAGAGCTGTTCATTTGTCGGTCTCATTGTCAATAAGTGTATAATGGGAAACGAGATTTAGTTAGACAAAATACAGTACTTGAACTTTTAAACAAGATTACCCAGGACTACCCTAATTGTATAGCATTGTTTATCGTCGTGATTCTAATTTTAGGACGGTGTTGTGAATGATCCGTGTCTTTGTGATGATACTTTGATCGTCATTGGCTATATCATCACCTCAGCATCAATTATTTGTCTCTTCATTATGCTGACCGGATCGATTTTGGCTTAGTGAGTGAAAATTGATTGATCTTTTAAAAGAACTCTTGACGTTGAAGTATCCAACCAGCAAGATTTCCGTATTAACTAGACATGGGAAAATTCTAAAGCCGAATCAAATTCCATCTTCGTTCTCTCGGCCAAGAATCGGCCAACTAGTATCAATTAATTGGTCGATTCTTGGCCAACTAGTTGGTACTAGTAATAGCAGTAAGTGGAAGATTACCACACTGTTCCTCGGGGCCAATTTTCCAAGACAAACCAAGCCAAAAGTCTAGCCTAGAAAAAGCCTAGTTCTAGGCTTTAATAGCTTTTGGCTTTTTGGAACCCCTAACTACCACACTAACATCTAATCAAAGAAACCAATTCCACAGTTAAACAGAAACAGTTAAACATTTCAGTTTTCACACCCTTCGCCGCTACTATATTATCAGAAAAATTGCTGGCTCTTCGTTGCAAAGAAGAAACAAGCTCACTCTCCTTTACAACATCACTTTATTCCTTTTCTATCTCGTTTTCACAATTTTCTCGGATCAGAAAATTTCGGGTGATGCCTGCGATGTGTTTGGCGCTATCTCATACATCCTCTTGATGGGGTAAAATGATTGAAATTTCCTCCGGAACTCCTGAATTTAGTTGCATTCTGCTAACGGTTTTTCAAGCTCTCCGCACGGTTAGTTTATTCTATTCGGATCGAGAGTTTATGGGGAAATTTCTGCGATTCACACAAAGTTTCACGATAACTGTCGTTGCGTGTTATGGTAAAACGATTTAAAACGATTTAAAACAATTTAAAACAATTTTCTTTTAGGCACTCCAACTGTTCTCACCATTTTCTTATTCACGATGACGAATTTCTTTCAACGACAAGATGGATAGTAAGTTTGTTAGATCAAAAATGATCAAAAATAGCCTCAACTTTCCATAACACTTGTTGATAGAGTTTTAAATTTACATTTTAACTCTGCGTAGCCGCATTTCTAGGTAACAGCACAGCCGCATTTCTATGCAAATCGCAGAGTAAAATGCAAATTTAAAGCTGGCATGGATAAGATGAGGCTACTTGAAAAAATGATTGCCTATTTTCATTCCAAAGGATTTTTTTTTCAGTTGCTGGATCCGTAGTGATTATATAATCTACGGAATTGTCATCCCGTTATCATTCCTCTTGCTGAACGCAATCGTTTGCACTCTTCTCGTCGTTCGAAGGCTTTTCTGTATGGGAACATCGAGTTCAAGAGTCAGTTTTGTTAAACTAACTAGTTATGAATTAATCTTTGTTGTGTAGAGCTGAACTAGTCATAGCCATAGCCGGCCTGGCCTTGTTTGGTTTGGATTTGGTCCCTGGACCAACTCTGGTCCAGAGATAAGGCTTACAAAAGATGTAAATGGGAAAAAGAACCAATAATCTAGCCGGCGGGATTGAACGTTTAGCCTCCCGACTAAGATACAGGGCTCTTAGCCATTCGGCCATGAACGCCGCAAGAACTGTTCGAGAAGAAGAGCGTCATGAACCGAAAAAACTAGGCCTGGCCCGGACAGGAATCGGGAAGTTTGAGAAGTGAACCGGTGAATTGGAAAGCTTGCTCAAGACTCTTGCTTCTGATCTTTTCACTCACTTTGCGCTTTAACTGAACCAGCAACAAAGCTGTAGTTAAATGTGGTTTGAGGCTTAAGATTGAGATGTATAGTGGACGGAGTTGTAGAAATGAAAGCTACAAATGAAAGCTATAAATGCTCTTGTCCTTTAGATGCTCTTATCCAAAAATCACATCTCTCAACGCGTTGTCACCATTTTGCTCATGCAGTTGACTCTGGGAACACCTTGGGTAAGGAAAAATTTAGAAACACATAACACATGGCAACTCGAGTTCAGATTTTACAATACCTTGCCATCTTCCATCCGAGAACAACCGTTTGGCATTATCTATTCACAATAGTAAATGGGAGTCAAGGTGTACTCATTTTCTTATTATGGTTGTACAGAAGATGGAGGCAACAAGTCACAGGTTTCATTTTGAAAATTACTTCTTATTTTCTTATTTTATGTGCCTCTTGTCATGGCTTTTTTTCTTCACTATCGCTTTTTTTGTTTGGGATTTTCGTGCAAACAAAATATAGGTCGTGCGAAGAGGAGCACAGCGAAAGAGTTCACTCGAGAGACTTTTGTGGAAAACGTTTCGACGATCAGCGATTGAGCCGATTGAGCCGATTGATTTTGTGCTTAGTCTGTTGCTCTGTTTCTCTTTCTATTGCTTCACAAAGATTTAGGCATTTCAATTATCGTCTTTTTTCACTAAAGCTTGCTAAAACAATATTATTAGCTTGGCAGATTCGTCTTCATTTAAGCACTTTAATCCAGAAACCTCAGTTAATGATAATCGAAAAAAGATAGAGCACAAAAATTTAGATAAATAGCCAAATTTTCTGGAATAATCTCTTCAGCTGATTTCTTTCTAAAGCTTTTTATCAAAACTTTTACGAAAAATTAGCTTTTGCATTTGAATTTATTTGAAAACAGATTGAAATCGGCTTCAAATGATAGAAAATTGAATGCTAAACATCTTCTATTGAATCTATTACTTTCTTTTTATCTTTTATTGCTAAACAAACTGTCATTTCTAAGCATTTGTACAAAAAAAAGTGATCAAGACTTGTTCACCAAGCTAATAATAACTACCGTATTCTCTCTAATAGTAGTGCACCTGAGCGTCGTCTAAATTGCTCGAACTCTCGAGAACCGCTTATCAGAACCTATCGATCTGGGGTCGGAAAATGTAGCTGACGATGAGATCTTGTGGGGGATTTGAGTGTTGAGCCTTTGTGAAAACTTTCAACAAAGTTGGAAAGCGTTTAGCATTTACCGATTGTTCCCTGTTAAAGCAACTTTATTTTGAACGCTGTCGCATAGCCGTTAACTGTTTTACTGATAATTTAGTGTAAGTTAAAAGAAAAACTAAATTATTATAGTCATTTGATAGCCCTGAATCTCCTCCTGAAAACAAGTACAAAATTACTGGGAACTTTCTACAAAATACTTAAGCTTTCCTCGAGTTTCCTCGAACTCTTGAGAACCGCCTATCAGAACCTATCGATGCGGGGTCGGAAAATGTAGCTGACGATGAGATCTTGTGGGGGATTTGAGTGTTGAGCTTCTGCAAAAGCTTGGAAACCGTAAAATAGTCACCAACTCGGCTCGCCGAGGTGCACTACTATTAGAGAAAATACGGTATTATAGTTCAGTAGCAGAGTTAAAATGTTAATGCCTTTTGGAATGGTGCCAAAAAATTAGTCCTTGATCTAAACAACTTCTTTATCTAGAAACTGATACTATTGGGGCATTAGGACAAATGGGATTTAGTCCTTGATTTACTCATTTTCATGAGCTAGCAAACGGTATAGCTATTTCTATTATAGTTCTCCAAAATTCTGCCCTTTCGTCTTGGTACTACTGTCCCAAAATCATTGCAACAACTATTATTGCTTATTATTTCTCACTCGTTGCCTCGATTGAAATGATTTTTATTTCAATCGACAGAAGAAAACATGCCGAATCTAATAATAACAAAACCGTTTCAATTGCGCAACTGATCTCTGAGATATTCGAGTTTAAAGTTAGATTGTCAATGGAATTAAAAAGCTGGCTGAAATCAAATACCAGATAACCGCTGAAATCCGCTTTTTAAACTCCTTTAATTATTCCATTTAGTTTTTAAATGCTTCTATTATTCTTAAAAAGAAAGTTTTACTTTAAAAGAACTTTAAAAGTTCATTGAAACGCTGTGATTCGATTTCAAAGAGATTTTACCAAATAAAAATGAAAAAAGTGTTGCTAACTTTTTGAGATGATCAAGTAGCTGTGTTTAGATTGTTTTCAAACATACAGTATCCTTTAAAAGTATCACTTGAAGTGATAACTGTCTGGTCTAGCCTCTGTGTCTTTAGTCCAGTAATTATCACTTATATAAGAGCGACACTTTCAATGACACGTAATCCCTAATAAATCTTTTTACCAGAGTACAGTACATAGTTAATTACTTAGCTGCCAACTACAGTACTCCTCTTGACCCGGGAGGGCTACTGTACTCAATAAAAGGCTTGGCTTTGCCTGGCTTGGCTTTGCCTGGCTTGGCAGGCTTTTTCCCTGGAATATTTTTGTATTTTCAATACTGGAGTATTTTCAACTGATACCGTAATCCCTAATAAATCTTTTAAACATAAACTTATTAATATTTTCGTTATTTTTAGTAATAATTTTATTGATTTACTTGAAATTAATATATAAAATTGTTTCAAAATTTTGTTGCAATAATTTTGGGATCCTGTACTACAGTAGGAGCCTACAGTTTCCCTGTAGACCTGGGGAAATTCCACCTGAAAACTAATTTCTCTTTTGTTTTCTTAGCCGATTGCTTTGAAATAATTTTGTCTACAAATATTGGGTTGGTGAATTGAAAACTGCGGGCTATTGTCATATGTGACAGTTTGAGCACTTTCTTCAAAAGAAACCCATTGTGCAGTGTGTGAGAGGATACCGATGGGGGCAATGATTATTAGATATTTATTCCGAATCTAACACAATACTAATCTATCGAGAAAATATATAAGAATAGAATCAATCGTTGGTTCAGTGTTTCATAGCAATACGAAAAGCAATACGAAAGGAAGGAGACAAGAATATGAAAGGACAATATAAAGTGGGCTCCGAAAAGAGCCGCTTTTCTGCACACCCATTTTGGTGTCAATGGAAAAGTTGTAGAGAATCAAAAATCAAGCTTATATCCAAATTTTCAGAACGATTCAAAAACTGGTTTTCAAGAAATGCCCAAATTTACGAATTCTCACAAAACTTGCATTTTAAGCGAAACTACTAAGTGTATCTTTTTAGAAATTTAGATATAAGCCTAATTTTTGATTCTCTACAACTTTTCTATTGACACCAAAATGGGTTTCTTTTGAAGAAAGTGCTCAAACTGGGACATCTCCACTCCTCCATTTTTGAGTCTCACACTTGTCTCACACACAAACCAAAATCCTACTACGAAAGAGGAATCCGCAAATTGCCTGTAAAATGGGCAGAAGTCGTCAATAATAATGGAAATTATTTCGAATGAATTAATGGTTTTATGTTCAATAAATTTTAGTTCAAAGTCCCGCAGTTTTCAATTCACCAACCCAATATAAATCAAGATTTGTAGACAAAATTTCAGAGCAATCAGTCAGAGAAACGGTCGAGAAACCGAAGGTGGATTTGGGTTTGGTTTGGAATTGAATTCATTCATTAATCAGAAAGTCATTAATCAAGAACTACAGCTGCTGATTTGCCTGCTTTAATAAAAAAAATTGTCAGATTGGAAACTGTTTTGAAATTCGAGATGCCCACAAAATTGGGTTAGCAATAAAAACCATGAATACATGACTAATAAACTCTACTGAATATGGTTTTAGCAAGCTTTCTGTGCAGCTTGCTCAGCTCACTTCTGTAGCTTTGCCCGTTTTCAAATCGTTATTTGTTTAAGATTAAATCTGAGCTGATTTTTTTTGTCTTTCTTTTCTCGATGAATCGATTCCAGCAACCCCAGTCGTCTCTCAAGAGTCTCCACTCAGCACCGCCTATTCTGATAGACGAAGAATTTCTTGATTTTACTTTTTTCAAAAAAACATTTTTGTACTGATGAATCTTTGATGATCTCGGGTTTTTTTGTAATAAATTTTCTTTAAAAAACGAATTACATATGAATTTGTGAAATCAGGAAAGAAAAAGGCACTAGGATACCAGTTTTCTGATTTCTGAGGTTCTAAAGTTTGAAAGTTTTCATTTGAGTAAGTGATAAGTTGATTTGAATACTGTAGTTGCTAGAATTGATAAGTGGTTCATGTAACGAATAATAGAACTGTGGTACTTTATTGAGTAAAGTGACCCTTCTGAGCACAGTAATCTAGTACAGTAACAGTACTGTATGCGCTAAGTGGATCAGAGCTACTGACTACAAACTTTACAGTCTACAGGAATTTATTGAGTACTGTAAGTCGGGTTACTGTACTCAAGGACAAACACTCTAGATCTTGTACTCAGAACTCAAGGATAATTAGTAGTCAAGGTACTGTAGATAATTGGCAGTTAGGTACGTGGTTAGTACCGTACTTTTATGTACTTATGTACCGTACTATTATGTACTTATGTACCGTACTATTAGGTACTTATCTACCGTACTATTATGTACTTATGTACCGTAGTATTATGTACTTATCTACCGTATTATTATGTGCTTATCTACCGTACTATTATGTACTTATCTACCGTACTATTATGTACTTATGTACCGTATGATTATGTACTTATCTACCGTATTATTATGTGCTTATCTACCGTACTATTATGTACTTATCTACCGTAGTATTATGTACTTATATACCGTATGATTATGCACTTATCTACCGTATTATTATGTACTTATGTACCCTAGTATTATGTACTTATGTACCGTACCACCTAAACTACTTATTAGGATGACTACAGTATCATTTACAAGTATCACTTGAAGTGAGAACTGTCTGGTCTGGCCTCTGTGTCTTTAGTCCAGTAATTATCACTTATATAAGAGCGACACTTTCAATGACACGTAATCCCTAATAAATCTTTTTACCAGAGTACAGTACATAGTTAATTACTTAGCTGCCAACTACAGTACTCCTCTTGACCCGAGAGGGCCACTGTACTCAATAAAAGGCTTGGCTTTGCCTGGCTTGGCTTGGCAGGCTTTTTCCCTGGAATATTTTTGTCTTTAAATTTATTAAACCTGTCTTTTGACTTTTTTAAAATCCCCAGAATACATAAAACAAAGATGAAAAGTGAAATTGGAGGAAACTAAGCAACAGAAAAAAGCGTTGCTTAGTGAAATGGACTCCAACCAGTTTCAAAAAATTCAAAATTCATCAAAATTCTAGAAGCTTTCATTTTCTAAACAAAATAGTCACCCAAATGAAGATTCTATTGTTTTTCTTGTTGATTTTTGAGTCGGTCAAGATCTCTGATGGGAGTGGTAAGTAAAGAAATCTTCACCTGGTTAGAAAAGCTTTTGGGGTACTGTAGAATTGAAGAGGGTTACTGTAGTTGAAATCTGGAGTAGATCTACAGTAGATCTACAGTAATCTACAGTAAATTGTGAAGCTAATGCATTCCTTTTAGATGCGTGCATCGTTAGACTCAAAAATGTCACGACAACGACGACGACAATGACAATGACACCGAAAGAGACTACAAATAGAAGCACTACATTAATGATAGCAACAAAAACATTGAGCACTAGTACAAAAACTTCTAAGGCTGGCGGAATGACTAAGATTGACACTGCCAGAACTACAACAATGACAACAACATCTGCCAGCACTATCACAACTTCAACTACTCCTATTGGCCCAACTACAAGTACTACGACGACTACTACCACAACGACGGCGCCTGGCACAACTACAACTACAGCAAGCGGTACTACAACTGATCGATACCCTACTACAACAAGCACTACCACTACAAACAATCAACCCACCACAACTACGATCACAACTATCACTGGAGGACAGACAAATGCAACAACAACTACAATGACCAATGGAGGGCCTACAACAACAATGAGCACCACTCTAACTACGACAATAACGACAACCATTGGGAAACCAGCCAACAACCCGAACACCACTTCAACTACATCTCTAGAAACATCACCAACCACGACAACCATTAGAAAACCAGCCAACAACCCGAACACCACTTCAACTACATCTCCAGAAACATCACCAACAACGACAACCATTGGGAAACAAAAATTTACAGTTTCGCCAACAACAAGATCAACAAAGTCTTCAAGCAGGGAATCGACAAGTGAGACTGGGACGAGTACAATGACACTAATAGACACATTTCCCACAGCAAGCGAACCATATTTGACTAAAGGTTAGAAATTTTTACATCTATTTGAAATATTTTTGTTTAGAGCAAACAATCAGTCCTACGACTGGAACAGGTTTCGTTTAAAAGCAAAATTGTTAGAAAAGTTTCTAGATTTTTCTTTATTTGGCTCAGCAAGCACGATTTCTGTCACTAACGCCTCTGCAAAAAGGTTAAAGATGAGAAAAACTTTGTTTGAGAAAAAAAACGTTTAAATTTTCAGCTTTGAAAGCTCAATTTCGATGTCTTCTATTTTGAAAAGCCCTGGTTCAACGGCTCTTTCAAGTAAAGAAATCAATTTACATTTACAAAAGTCGTTAAAATCAAAAAAGTGAAGAAATCTGAGGGGAGGGGACTAGAACGCGAGTAAGAAATGAATGGCTCGTATACAAATCCCTTATCTCGTATACAAAAGCTTCGTAAATAAATCCCTTATCCCTCAGGCCAACATCCCATCCCACGCGGCGCTAGAAAAGCCTTTTAACCGAGCTGTTAAACTTCTAAACAAAACTTTTAAACAAAACTTTTAAACAAACAAACACTTGAAAACAAATATTTCGCGTTTGCGTGTGTATGCGCAACTAATTTTTGCGACATTTTGATCAGCTTAGTCGATTCTATTAGGTTGTCCAATAAGTAATGCGTGTTTTGACACGATTTTCAAAATATCACAAAATTAACAAAAGAGAACTTTATTAATCGATATATTCTCCACAACAATCAACAACATTTCTCCATCGTCCGAGCAAAGAGTGAAGTCCGTCATAATAGCATGAAGCTGCTTTCGATGAGAAGAAATCGTCGAGCCATTTTTGCACCTCGTCAACACTTTTGACTCGTTTCCGTCCGCAAATCGTTTAAACCAGCGCTGGCACTGGCTGATTGAAATTGAATCCTCTCCAAATGCGGCACAGATAGTTCGATGGCAATCCGCTGCAGTTTTACCTCGTTTGAAATCATACAGCATTGATGCGCGGACAACAAACTTTTTGCCTTTCATCTGCAAAACAACATATCTATTATAAAACAAAGGCAAATGAATAAAATAATATATAAAAATAAACACAAGATGCTGATGATTAAAAAGAGCATATATTTGCTCGAAGCGATTTCGCAATAGTTTCGAAATAAGTAACACGCATTACTTATTGGACAACCTAATATAATTTCTTGGGCGTCGTCAGACCGTCAGACCGTCGTCAGATCGGCGGTGGCGAGTTAGGGCACTTTCTTTGTTAGAAAGTCAAAATTGTTATCGAATCTAGGCAGCACAACTATTTCTACTGATTCAACGTCCACCATCGACAGTACAATTCCAAGAGACAGCCTCTTGACGAGTGGTGTTAGGTCTTCAATTGAAACAATGACAACAACAACAAGTTATAGAACTACAACGATCAACACAACACAATTTCCACAACTTCAGCCAACACTACGACAACTCTTGGGTAATTGACTAATTACTATCTTTTAGGAACGAGTGGAACAAAGACAAAAATCTTTTGGCTAAACACTGTTCCAGTATAATATACTGTGAACAGTGTTTAGCCAATAAGACTTGCTTTTCAAAGACTTCAAATGGAGATAAGCTTCAGATGAATGTTTCCTGTTGTTGAATGTCTTGATTTTAAATCAGAGAAACTGTTTTAGAGTGAAATAAAAGCATGGTTCGTTTTCACAGAAAACTCTTTTAGTTCAAAAACAATTGGATCAACTACTTTGGGCTCATCTGAACCAACAATAGCTACAACGGTTAAAGCAACTACTGCAACTAGTTCAACCTCTACAGCAACACCAGCAAAGACATCAACAATGTCACCAACAATGTCACCAACAATGTCACCAACAATGTCACCAACAAAGGCATCATTCCCGTGGTCTTCTATTGTCATTTCTTTGCAACAAGAGAATGCTACAAGTACTACTACTGAAGAAATCAGTTCAACTGATGTAAGCGATGGGAAAACTGCATCGGTAAATGAAAATGAATCTTTCTGAATGAATCATTATTTCTTTCTGAATTTAGGAAACTTTAACGACTGAACTCGGAAATGGTAAAAGTTTACCAACAATGAAAACAAGCACATTGGATTCGATGAATGGAACGATCAAATTTACAGATCAAGCTGATGAAAAGACGAATTTGATGGACACTACTAGCACAGTAATTTTTACTGGAATTTTGTAGTTAGGTAGTATAGGAAAATCTCACTGGAAAAGGAAAAAAGTATAGGAAAAGGAAACTCTCACTGGATCTTGACACTAATTGTAAATCTCGATTATGCTTTGCCCACACTATTTATTTTAATATTATTATATAATTAAACCATTGCAAGCTACTGTAAGGGTAAAAGTGTGAAGTGGAGTGTAACAATAAAGTACTCTGTTGTGATTTTTAATTTAAGATCCAGAAATCGATTACCAGTACTGGCGCCGCTACTACTGCAACCATCGGCAAAAGCTCTACTACTGCAATGACAACAATGGTAAAAATATACAAAATACTGTAAGAGTACCCCACCGCCCTCATATAGTCGCGTAGTCGCAAAAGTTTTTTAGTATTTCATTTTTTGCAAAGCGCCCGTACTTTCAAAACGTTCGTCTTTGGTATCAAAAAATAGCTGAAATTCAGGGCTATTTTTTGATACCCAAGCGAGCATTGTAGCATAAACCAGTGTCGAGAAAAACTCGTTCAAAGCTAGACTACGCAACACTCCGCATCATCATTATGGGCGGTGGGGTACTATTACAGTATTTACGGTATGCATAATATGCTAATTGATTAATATGCTTTCTAAAAAATGTTTTATTTGTTTAAAAGCTGGATCAGGAAACTTTGGAAGAAATATTTAGGAAGAAATCTCTTTTGAAGTGACAATGCCAACATCGGCAACAATGAAAGGATCGACTCGAAGTTTTTGAATCAAAAATCGTATTGTAAATTAATTGTAGCTTTAACAACAACTTCAACAACATCGACAACTTCACCGATCGCAAATACAACTCTGACTACTACAATGATCAATGGAACAAGTTCTACCAGTCAGCCAACAAGCTTCAAATCGACTACTTCAACAACTAAAACAACAGTCACTGATATAATGACTACAAAGGTTATATTTTTAAAAGCAATCGTTTCAAAAACAAAAGTTTAGGCGAGCATCTCAACAACTCCAGAAATCACGACAACCACAACAAGTTAGAGCTTATGCGAGCTACAATTCACAAACAAAATTAACAATTTGTTTATCTAATTATTTGCCATGTGCAGTTATATCTTTTATTTAAATTGTGAGACATTTGCCATTGGCAATCGAACTTTGAGCTCAAATATCTTGATGTTGAGTGGTCCAATTTTAATAGCTTTTGTACGAATCGACAGAGAAAGACTTGGCGCATCTAATGATATCAAGAATATTTAAATTTCGACAGCCCAACACCAAGAGATTTGAGCTTAAAGTCAGACTGTCAATGGCAAAATGGGCGGGCGCTTATCAAATGTCTGTTAACGTTTATTTGTCGAAAATTCTCACAGCACAAAAGAGCCCACATGCTTCTTCTGCTTCTACTTCTTTTTTCACAAATCTCACGATGGGTTCGACTACAGTTGGAGCAATGATTGGGTTGATCGGTTCAACGACAATGAAACAATTGATCAGTATGGTTTATTGCTTACTTATCACTTTTATCCAAATCTTCTTTTACATTTACTTTGACAACTCTATTCGTTTACTAATTAATATTTGTGGAATTGAATTACGGTACTATTGGGTTGGTGAATTGAAAACTGCCGGCTATTGTCATATGTGACAGTTTGAGCACTTTCTTCAAAAGAAACCCATTTTGATGTCAATGGAAAAGTTGTAGCGAATCAAAAATTAAGTTTATATCCAAATTTTCAGAACGATTCAAAAACTGGTGCTCAAGAAATGCCAAATTTACGAATTTTCACAAGACTTGCATTTTAAGCGAAACTACTAAGTGTATCTTTTTGGAAATCTGGCTGTAGGCCTAATTTTTGATTCTCTACAACTTTTCTATTGACACCAAAATGGGTTTCTTTTGAAGAAAGTGCTCTAAAATAAACAAGAAAAGAAAAGTTGAAGAAAACTAAGTAGCTCTAAAATAAACAGTCTTAGTTGGGAACTTTTGGTACATCCCCCATACAGTCCGGACCTCGCCCCTTCTGATTACGATTTATTCCGGACCATGAGTAATGAGCTTTCGGAAGAACACTTCGATCCAGAAGAAGCAGTCAAAAATTGGCTTTGAAAGTTTTTCGATTCAAAACGAAAATCCTACTACGAAAGAGGAATCTTCAAATTGCCTGTAAAATGGGCAGAAGTCTTCAATAATAATGGAAATTATTTGAAATGAATTCTCATGGTTTTATGTTGAATAAATTTTAGTTCAAGGTCGCGCAGTTTTCAATTCACCAACCCAATATAATTAGTATCTGTCTTCATTTATTAATTTTCTAAAACGTGTCTACTTTAGAAAGCTACCATAATACCAGCCAAATTTCAGGCAACACTCAATTCGAGAGCCAAAATTTCTCGACCACAACGAGTGAGCTGTTCAATGGATGTGAGTTACAACTTTTATAACTACCCTTTAAGGTACTGTAAGTATTGTCTTCTAGGATAATCAGATTGAATACTTTTTAAGTTCTGCTAGAATTAAAGCTATTCAAGTGGATAAATACAGTATCTTCATATTTTCACTGTTCCAGTTTCAACCACCACATTCGCTTTTCAAAGTATCGACACACTGGAGACACAGCCGGCACCTCGTAAGAATACTTTTGAATAGAGAAACTGATCTTATTTCAGTTCCAAGTTATTGCGATTTCCCGTGTCCGGATGGGTATTCGGATGTCGGGGAAAAGAATGATCAATGCTACAAATTGATGAACCCAACTCAAACAAACACCTATTCAAGAGCTTTGTCTTATTGTCAAGTAATGATTCGAATTTGAATTTATGGTAACTACAATGGTGCTAAAAGATACCGTCTTCTTAGCTTTTGTCTTATTACAGTAATCGGGGGTGGGACAAATGCGACCTTTTTTGCGCACCTGGACATTTGCGCACCTTTTTTTGCTGGAAAAGCCCTTAGGAAAAATCGTAGAGCTTCAAAAATGTTTTCCATAGAAGGGAATCGTATGCGTAGATTCCGAATTTCGACAAATCAGACCTCGCTGACACGTCAAATTTGGGCTAAAAGGCAAAAACTACGCAACTTAACGCTTTTCCGCAGTTTTTGCCTTTTAGCCCAAATTTGACGTGTCAGCGAGGTCTGATTTGTCGAAATTCGGAATCTACGCATACGATTCCCTTATATGGACATATTTTCGAAGCTCTACGGCCTTGCCTAAGGCCTTTTCCAGCAAAAAAAAGGTGCGCAAATGTCCAGGTGCGCAAAAAAAAGGTCGCATTTGTCCCCCAGTAATCAAATCTGAATCTCTCAAGCTTCAATTGAAGAATTACTTGAAATATTTTCCATTTTAGGCTGAATCCCCAAGTCGAACCATGGCCAATATCTACGATTTCCTCGACAAAGACGTTTTTGAGCTTTTCAGCAATCTGACGTGGGATTTTCTATTTACATTACTTTAATTAGTAGATTACTGTAATTAGATTGACTAACGCTCTAAAACGTGTCCACTTTCGGAAACTACCGTAATCCTACGAATTTTTATTCAATTAATCTATCTACTTTTTGTCTGATTCTGTGAGGATTAGAAAGAATATCGAAAATCGAATATCGAAAGAAAGGAAAGTAGATAGATTGGATAAAAATTAGAGATAAGATTACACTAAAGTCTCGAGTATAAGTTCTGCCTTAATTTACATTCGCTTTAATTGCTTTGAATTTCTTTTTGTTGGGTTTTTATAGATTTTTATTGTTATATAAACTTTTATTATTGTTCTTGGAGCGAGAAGCCATCAAGATCGCAACGAAACTTGGGATTCGTCCGTTTTCACCCAACAATTCATGCATTCAAAATTTCATGAGGCGGGATGGTTTGTCGATGCGGCGGAGGACGAGCGTTGGACAACCACTTCCAAAGGACTGTCAAAGCAAGAAATCATCTTTTCGATCGCTCTGTCGAGAATTTTATGATGTTTCACCAAACAATTTTGGAAATTTAGACGAGGTTCCGGTTCCATTCGACATTGTTTCCAACCGAACAGTCGAAGTAAAAGGAAAGGATGATATTTCAATTGCTTCAACGGGAAATGAGAAGACGAATTTCACAGTTGTGCTCGGAATTCTAGCCGATGGATCGAAACTCCCACCGATGCTCATTTTCAAGCGCAAGACTCTTCCTAAAGGAATTTTTCCCGGTGTGATCATTAGTTTCGAAGCTAAGCACAGAATTCTTTTTTATGTCGCTTTAATCGCTTTGAATTTCTTTTTGTTGGGTTTTTATACATTTTTATTGTTATATAAACTTTTATTATTGAGCTCTTGGAGCGCGGGATACTACAGGGTGACAGCCTATCACCATTGCTATTTGTTATGTGCATGGATACATCCAGACGATAGTGTTGAAGGAGACGCTGGAAAGCATCTCTTTCGACCGTCGACGTGGACTTTGGCCGGATGAAGAGGCCATGGAGGGATCCATAAGACTGAGCACCGGAGAGGAGCAGGGCGGACGCGCCGAGCCACGCCCGGAGCAACAAATAACAGCATAAAATTGCTATAACCCTCAATAAATTTACTTCTATTATTGTTCTTAAGAAGCAAAAAAGTTATGCTGCAGCGGGGTTCGAACCCTCGACACACCGCACCGGAGACAGCCGTCAATTTGCATGCGAAAACCAAACAGAACTTATACTCGCGACTTTAGGGTGCACTAAAATCTGTCCACCTTTGTAAACTACCGTAATCTTATCAATAAACAAATCACCGTAATCCTGAGATCAGCTTCTTACTGTAACAGATCATTCAGACAATCCATCTCGACTCCTCGTTTGTCCTTTGTCAACATGCTTGGCTCAGCAAATTTCAGAAATACGCACATGGTAAAATGACGGGATATTAAGAATTTAAACATCTATCCGTGATAACAAATGTGTAACTCATTGCTCTCAGGTTGACTTAATCCAATTGAGCGACGCGACGATCTACAATCTTCGTATCTCGCAACAAGCCACTTCTTCAGCTCAAATAAACGATGCCAACGCTTTCTGCAAGGCTCCAAGTTGATTAAAAGCTTTGCCTTTAAAAGAAATAAATAGAGTTCTGTGGCCTAAACAATTGCTCGTTTGAGATTTTCTATGATTACGAGAAAGACACTGAACTTTTGTTGCCCGGGAATTCGACAAGTGTCACAGGTTAGATAAGGTTTTAAATGATCAACATTTATCAATAACTTGTTAAGCTAAAGTCAAACAAAATCCATTTTCGGCTGGTACAACAATAAATCTTCCTTGTCTCATCAATTCGACCAAATCGTTTAATATCTCGTGCTCAGCTCGAGGTGAATGGAGTCATCACCCGACGATGCTCGCTTGCATTCAAGGTTTGAAAACCTGTTTGAAAACTGAAAACTTTCAATAATGTTAACTTGCGAATTCTAAGGACTAGCAATTCGGCAAATACAATTGTTAAATGAGAATCAGAGCGCATATCTCACAAATTGACTCACATTGACTCACAGATCAGATCACAGATCACAGAATTGACTCACATATCTTGCAGAACTGGCACAAGAAGATGACACCGACCAAGAGACCCCGTTTAATCAGATCGCTCAACCGTCCTGTCAATCGTAAGCTTGAAATAGAAGGAAAAAATGTAATCTACCGTATTTACTCGAATAGAAGACCAGTCTTCTATTTTTTTCAATCATCCCCTAGACCCCGTCTTCTATTCGAGACGGTCTTATAATCGAGGCCGGTCTTCTATTCGAGTAAATACGGTAATAATCAATAGCTAACTAATAACAGTGACATTTAGTTGTTATTGGGAAGGGACCACCTCGTGCTCGTACAATGAGACGATTGATGGCTATATTTGCAACTGTAAACCCGGATGGACGGTCGGTTTTAGACAATGGAAAGCTCTCAAATCTTCAGTACATACTCTATAGAAGTACTGCCCATTCTTACAGTAATATCTAATACTAATATCTTGGTAATCCACTAGTAATATCTACTAATATCTCAGTAACTCTCTAAATCCTTATTCACAGAAATTCACGTGTTGGAAAGCGCCGGATTTTTGCGGAAATCTTTCATGCATTCATGGATCTTGTATCACCGTTGAAGAGAAAGCATCGTAAATTACAAATTATTCGTTTTAAAACGATATTCCACAACTTTGAGTGTTCGAATTTCAGTTGCAATTGCGAGCCGGGTTTCATGGGAGTTTACTGTGAAATCAACAAGTCGAATTATGCATTTTTTGGAAAAAACGGATCGGTGAGTGCGTAAACTGGTAAAGTATTGGTTTTATCTTTTCTTTCTTCTTTCTTTCTTTCTTCTTTCTTTTCAAATCTTTCCAATCCTTTTCTCAGTTACCCTACGCAAATCTGCCAACTTTGGGCACAGCGATCCTCGCCTCAACGAACATTTTGGTCTTGGTGCTGAAGTACATCATGAAAGTGGTGATCTTGGATGAATGTGAGGTATGAGAATTGAGCTTATAGTTAGATTATTAGTTTAGAATCGAATAGAGTAAGATATTAGTAGATATTACTAGTAAGATGTTAGAAATCTAGCTAAACCTAACTAACTAAAAGATTGTACAGGGTATTCAGTATTTACTAACTTCTTTTTTGTAGATTAACTCCCAAGCGTCCAGTTTAACTCTAACGTCTTAAGTATTTTATAAAATATTGAAGCCCTTAATCTTGGCTACATTTATCTATGAAAAGTTTCCCGATTGAAGATATACAACTTTTAAAAGCCCTTGAATTAGTACTAGTCGATTTTCTGAGCACACTGCCAGTCTCAATATTCAAGAGCTTGTAAAATCAGTTGTATATCTTCAATCGGGAAACTTTTTTCATAGAAAAATGTAGCCAAGATTAAGCGCTTCAATATTTTATATAACACTTAACACATTAGGGTTAAACTTGACGCTTGCGAGCTAATCTATCAAAGGAGTCTAAGTCTTGAACACCTGCAGCTTTAGGTCTGTTTCAAATGCCTTTAGGTCAATGGTGAAGTCTTGGCTTGGGTTTTAAATTGGCTTTTACCTGTCTTTTCAATTCTTGGCTCAAAATAAAAGCTGAGAAAACATAAAGAAATCGTTTCTGACATGGCAACATGCCCAATTTGACTTTTGGGTTAGATGGGCATAGCCTTTTGAGGTCAACTGTAAAGTACTAGTAATAAAGAAGTAAGGAGTTGGGAAGAAAATTAGATTCCCGGAGAGCAGATTTCCAGGTTTTCTAGCAATTCTCTAGCCACTGAGCCATCCGATACCTTTACTTGCCAAGAGAAAGAAGGAAAAACAAGGAGGAAGAAGAAAGAAAGAAAGAAAGATGGAAAGATGAAAAGACGAAAAGGCATGAGGTTTTAACGGTACTTGTGACTGCCAGCTGCTTACACCAATTTATACTTATTCTTTTAGCTGGCAAACTTTAGTTTATCAGTACAGTCTTATCTTTCTCCCACATTTTCCAAATTAAATGCTAATCCCAACCAAATGCTGAATGAGGTGTACTACTGGACCATGAAATATCATATTTGAAAGATCGTCACTTTCGCGCGTCTGTAGCTCCCTTGTCTTTATCGTGTTTCTAAATATTAATATTACCATTGTGTAGCCATTGAAAAGAGCTTTCAGAAAATGTATAACACTAATAGTTTAAACTCAAAGAGAAGGGAGTTACAGACGCGTGAAAGTGACGATCGTTTTTCAAATATGATATTTCATTGTCCAGTACTGTATGAAAAAATAGACAAAAGTACCGTATTTTCGTAGCTCATTTGTTAAGCGCTTAAAGGAAAAGTTCCGGATTCAAATCACTGGCCATTCTTTGTATCCCCCAGCTCCAGTTCATAAAAAAGACTTTCCAACTAATCCTCATTTTCATTCAGGATCCACAAGACACCTATCAAGACATTCGTCATCTTTTGCTTTCTGTCGGCAACCTTGCCGCTCACTTTTTCACTCATCCGGAAATGTTTGGCGTAAGTTTTGAGTTCTATTCTTTCACCATTGCTTTCAGATCGATCGAGTTGGCTGTCGCTTCTATTTTTGGTTTATTTCAAGCTGCTATTCACTGGGTTGATAAATTAAATGATTTTACAATATAAAACCCATTTAGCTTTGCTTTTCTGGGCAAACGAATCGATCAACGTGTACACGACAGTTCGCACGTTGAACAAAAACAAATGGGGAGAGGATTTTGATGGGAATAAGAGATTTTTCTACACATTTTTGGTAAAAATTAACAAGTTATATGGGATTCAAAAAAAACTTGGGAACATTTTCCGGACACCGACTCAGCACTAGAGTAACCCGGCTACTGTAATCTTTGCATATATCTTTGCTTTATTTATTTTATTGTTAGTTAACTGTAGTCCTGTTGAATTATGGTCATCCTGTAACATCTAGTCATTAAAATAGGAGAATTTCACGCTGATTCCGAATTTGCAATCCGTTTTTACCAAATGGTTTTCTATAAAATGTTATAGTTTTGATGTGAAAATGCGAAAATTTTGAGGGATACCTTTATAAGAGTTTTCTCACGAGTCGCAAACGTGACTTTATGGTATAGTGGATAAAACGCTTGCATACAAAACGACCACTGCATTTTCTTGCTCGAGTTCAATTCTTTTTTTGGCAAAACTTTTGTTTCGCGCGAAAATCCGTGAAATGCTCCGTTGAATGGCCCTATGGCTCATCTCATTTGATCACATCCTACTATTACCTTTCCCTTGTTAGCGCCGTAGATCTATTCTTTATATCTTTGTTTTCCTGCCTTAGCTACTGGATGATGTAGTCCTTCCGACTACGCAGCGTATGGTTACGGTAGGCTGGGGCTCATTTTAGAGCGGCTATCTAACGTTCAGATCAGTTATAACCGATAATTATCCAAATAATTTATTATTCTGTGTTTAGCCAAGAGTCGTCTTGCCATTCGTGACTCTCTCGACGATGATTGTGGTGATTTGTGCACGTGGATGGGGTCAAGTCAGTGATCAGTGCATGCAAATCAAACTCTTGGCGACTAAAGTAGCTTTTTGGAAAGTTTTAAGGTGGCAACAACATGGACTTGTTTCGGCACCTTTTCCGAAGATGCAACCGCAGTCTGGTTTCCAATCATGACCATTAATCTCCTCCTTGTACTCACAGCGTTCGCCTTCACTGAAGCTACGTGCAGAATTTCGAGGTATAAACATGTTGAACTGTTAAATTTTACTATAAACTCTAGATTCCGTCCACATTGTCAAATCCGTCTTCACAATTGGTTTGCAGTGAATAAACCTTTCGAGGATGGCGTGATTCGGAAGGTGAAAAGGGACTTTTAATTAGAATACGATTGACTACTAAAGTTAGTTAAGGTTGGGGCTTTTCGCACCTGGACTAGTTCTTAAAATAAACCAAAGTAAAGTACTAATAGGTGTAGTCATTTCAAAGACACTTTTATAGGAATCGATCAGGTAAGGCAAGGCTAGAACCAGCTAAAATTCAGTTTCGTTTTGTCAAAGTTTCGACTGATTCTACGTCTTAGATCGAAAACGAACCTTAGATCAACTAGAAGCCAATTACCTGGGCTTGTAAATTAGAACCAAAGTAGCCAGAAGCCCTGCCTAAATCTGGTTTCTAGCCTAATCAAACTTAAATTTGAAAAAATTGACTTTAAAGCAGTCAGAATCTGAATTGGCTTTTAGATTTTTGATCAACGCTTTAGTTTGTTTTTTGAATGGTATTTAGATCAACGCTTTAGTTTGTTTTATCATCTTATTATCTGCTAGCTAAAATCTGCTAGCTGTTGAAAATGAAAGCTTCCTATTAGAGTTGTAATTTAACCACAGCAATCAAAGCTAAATTCCAGGTTGAACGAAACATTCCTTTCCTTTTCCTCGGCCCTCCTTTTCTCTTTGCTGTATGGCTTTCACTGGCTCTCTCCTCCGATCAAAACACTTCTTTCTTTGAAAGGTTTTAAACTTATATTCAAATTTTTAAAATATTTAAAAAAAAACTTTTAGCACCTCTTTCTTGCTGACGATTTTATACACGATTGTCAACTTGACCCAAACTCTATTCACCACTGAGGTAGAGTTTGCGAGTTGTTATAGGCAAATATATTTAACAAACCGTAAATACTGTAATAGTACCCCACCCCCGTAATGACGGTGCGGAGTGTTGCGTAGTCTAGCTTTGAACGAGTTTTTTTCGACACTGGTTTGTGCTACAAGGCTCGCTTGGGTATTAAAAAATAGCCCTGAATTTCAGCTATTTTTTGATGCCAAAGACGCATTTCTTGAAAGTACGGGTGCTTTGCAAAAACAGAAATACTAAAAAACTTTTGCGACGACGCGACTGTACGAGGGCGATGGGGTACTATTACAGTATTTACGGAAGGTACTTTTAAATTCGTATTTACAGCTTTATGCAATCTATACAAAGTTGATGGTGATGTTCTTCCCGAAATGCTTGGCACCAAAGTGGGATTCGTTTGAGAAAAGAAGCCGCATGGAGGTAAAGAGAATTTTGGAATATTTTCATGTGTTTTCTTTTAGATTCTAGCAAGACACAAAATCTCCCGTTATCAAAAAGAAATGGATTTCGGAAAAGCAGAAATCGAGAAGAAAGAGGCAAAAGAAAGAGAGGAAATTGAGAAGAAAAATGGCGAGAATTTGAGCAAAGTGAGTTTTGTCTTGGTCTTGATCTTGACCCAAATGACCTACCCTTATTAGATTTCAAATTTAGTTCCCTCATTTGCCACCATTCCTCCTCTACAACATTCCCGAAGAAGGACCGGCTCAACATCGACCGAAGAAATATCCCGTTGATATCACCGATAAGAAGTGAGTGAACTTAATCTAAACTAAGACTTTATTGAGCATACTGCCATTTTTAATATTCAAGAGCTTGTAAAATCAGTTGTATATCTCCAATCGGGAAACTTTTCATAGACAAATGTAGCCAAGCTTAGTCTTTTAACATAGTTTTTTACGTTTTCCATGGTACATTCTAAACTTTTAACGAAAACATTTATCGATCCTTTTTGCCGTTGACAATTTAAGGTTTTTCTTAGCACCAACTCTTCGATTTTGACTATTTTGACTATCATTCGATGTAGAATAAAATTGCGCGTCGAATGATATCAAAATTAACTCAAGTTGTTATATCCATGCAAAATTATGAGGCAAAAGGTTAAGTCCCGCTCATAATAGGCGAGGTTTCGGTTTTTAGCCAAAAATTTGCGTGAATATTATATTTTGAGTTAATTTTGATATCATTGGACGCACAATTTTATCCTACATCGAATGATAGTCAAAATAGTCAAAATCAAACGGTTGGTGTTGTGGAAAACACGAAAAACCTTAAATTGTCAACATCAAAAAGAGGGCCGACAGATGTTTTCGTTACAAATTTTAGTACATTCAATTTTAGTTACATTTGCGAAAAGAAACGTCTTCATTGGAAGCGTCGATGGACTCGAGCCTATTTGCAAACCCGAGCCAACTACAAGGAGTCGCCAGAAAAGTGTGCTAATGTCAGTTATAAGTTATAATTTTATCTACAATTATTATCTAGAAAATCTTCAAGCGCGAGATGACAAACGGGCTGCTGAAACAGGAGAAAGTGATCGTCGATCAGGCAATTTTCGTTTGGAATGAGTGGTGAGTTGAAGTTTTATTTCAAAATTTAGATAAAGATATCAAAAACAAACTAATTAGTTTGTTTTTGATCTTGAAACATTGCATATATGATGTTTTAGGTACGAAATGGTGCCCTTGCAAGATCATTTCGTGATGACACCACATGAAGACAAGCTGATCATCGTGGGGGTTTGATTTTTGTTGAACTGAAATCGATTAATCGACATAAGGATAATATTTTATAGCTACTCGGCTCTCATAATCGTTGCTAACAAAAACCAATTCGTTACTTTGTATCTTAAACTATAAATATCAGGGTTTACGCCTTAAAATATCAGTTTGACCGGAAAGTCTTGTGGGTCTTTTGAAGTTTTTCTTTATAAATGAATAATTAGCTGATAATGTGGTTTGCTTTAAATAAAAAAAGATTAACTATTTTATTTAGCTCATTTTTAGGCTAATTTGGGTCCGCTTTAAAGCAAATCCGAACGGCAATTCTTGTTTTTCGTAAAAGCCCTACAATGAACATAGAATGCGAACGACTTGGTGAAATGTTATGAATGTCTATCTAAATTTCTCTATCTTGTCTAATCTTGTCTGTCTATCTTGTCTAAATTTGTCTGTCTACCTAACTTTTTATTCTCTAGGTTTCTGTGACAAAAGGTGCTCAAATCAGAACGTTGGGCTCCATCGTTTTTGACTGCTCGACTTCACACCTTTAAAAAAAATCAACTAACTTGAGCTTTTCAGAATTTCTTAAAGGGAAATTTGTAAATAAATAATAGATCTTTATGATAAAACAAACCATAGTTTCGATTGGTTCATTGTTCATTTCAAAAAATAACTTGTAAGAAAGGCGGACAAGACTTTCCGGTCAATCTGATATCAAGCAGCTTGTACGACTCACTATGTGGAAAAGAATTGGTATCAACTGGCAATGGATATCCTGGATATCTTTAGCTTCCTTTATAGTATGAAATTAAAAGATATTCAGATGTGTAAATACCCTTTAATCCGACATTTTGTAATGACAAATGATTTTTATAAGCGTATTTTTATTTAAGCGTGTGTATTTTTAGAAAGAGAAGGACATCGACCCGTTGACAGCCTTCGATCGAGCCGTTTCCCGTTTGATTTCCTTCGTGAATCCATGGGAAAGACAGAAAACACTTCGACTTTTGGATGATGATGAACCGGTAAATAAAATACAGTTAAAATTTTTAGATTAAAATCAAAATTCAAAGTTGTCTCAAAGATTTGTTTGGTATTTGGTTCGGTTTTTATTCTAAAAACTTTCAGAAACCATTCCTCAAAGCGCTCGACTTCTTGACTTTCCAACCAAGTTCTTACATCAAGTTTGTGCTACTTCTAGGCGGATTTAAATCTATTTTTTTAAAGAATTAAAGATAAATGTCTTCAGATGAATGTGTAAGATTTGAAGACGTTAAAACAAAAAATCTTTATGAAATTCAGAAGCGTAAAGTTCCCGGTTTACGACAATTTCGGTGATGTTCATTTCAAGGAATACCTCAAAGTGCCCGATGTTCTCACGCTTGATCAAGTAATGTTTTAAAAAAAGCTTAAAGTTATGTAATTTTTTTTGCCCAATTTTCCTATATTTAACGTATTTTTCTGTTCAGATCGAGAAAATGGACGAGATCTACGTAAAAGCGATGACTGAGCTGAATGCACCGTTTGACAAGGTGATTCTCGAACTTTCAAGTGTACATAGCATATTACTTTATTCAAGTGCAAAGAAAAATACAATCAATATTGTCTTTGAAGTTGTTGTTTTTTTTTCAGATCTACAAAGACGATTCCTTTTTGAAAACCTATGAAAACACGGAATGGAAAGAAGCAATAAAAAAGATTTTCGTGAGTTTGAGAAAAACTTTGAAATTCTGTGCTTAATAGATAGTTTTTTTAGTTAGATAGTTAGATAGATAGATAGTTAGATAGATAGGCTTAATAGATAGCTTTAAAACAATCTTATAAACATTCTATATTCTATTTAACACTATTTTATAGTCGATAAGCTTTTAATGTTTTTGTGAGTTGAAAAAATTAGAAAATAGAGCTAAACTTTAACTTTTCAGAAAACATCTCCAAAAAGTGCAAGAGATAAAAACGATGAATCGGAACAACAATGCCACTCATTGAATCCCCGTCTGAAACCTTTGGACGCATTTTGGCTTGATGAGAGAAGACCCGAGTAATTAGAATCAAATAAAACTTTGAAAATTTTACTGTAAGCTGTCTAGACTTATCGTAATGTACCAAGCCAAAAATCAAACACGTAATCATTCTCAAATTGATTACGGGGGTGTGAATGTCTCGAGAAAATTTTAGTTTCATCGGTCCACTTTCGAAGAAGACGATTCCTCTGGGACCATACAGTGAATACGCAAAAAAAGCACATTACTATCAGGTAATGCAAAAAGAGAAAAGAGTCATTCATCTTTTGAAGAGCAATCTTTTTATTAATGCGTACGTAAGTCTGACAAGAGAAAGGCACTGAATCAAACTGGCCTTTTGACTCGAGACCAAGTCCATCTTGTAGAGTCGGTCATGGGGATCTCAAATCCGTTTTTAGTTTTTGCAGAACGCTTTGCGAACTCGAAATATCGAAATTTCAGACTCCTTAAGAAGCCGTGCTTCTTAGTGAGACATTCTTAAAGGACACTATCCACTAGACAACTGACTTGTCTAGTGGATAGTCGGCTGAACCTACTAGATTTTTTTGCCCTCAAGTGCGAGTCTCACTCTCGTCAAACTTTTTTGCTTTTTTAAAAACTGTTTTCTTACGTATTTGCATTGAATAATAGTGTTGAATTTGATGCATCTGTAGCTTTCAGAAATCTGGCAATATATATTAAATTTGTCAATACTTTTCAATACTGATACTTTGGAAGGTCCTAGCTTTTATTACAGAAGTTGAAATTACAGATTACAAGTTACAATTGAAGTTACAAAAAGCGGTGTATAAAACTCGAGTCAATAATTCAATGCAAATACGTAAGGAAACAGTTTTTAAAAAAGCAAAAAAAACTTTGGCGAGAGTGGGACTCGAACTTGAGGACAAGAAATGTAATAGGTTCGGCAGTCTAGCAGACTATCCACTAAACCACCAAAGCAAAATGTCTAGGGAAGCGTGCGGCGGCCTCATAACGAGCTCAAAATTCAAGGTCATTTTCTATATACCAAATATCTCGCGTTTGCAAAGCGTTCTGCAAAAATTAAAAACTGATTCGAGATCCCCATGGCCGACTCCCCATGGCCGACTATAAAATGAAGTTGGTCTCGAGTCAGAAGACCAGTTTGACTCTGTGCTTTTCCCTTGTGAGTCGTAATGAGTGCATCTCGTTTTTAAAATGTTTTTGAATAATTTAAAAACCCTAATCACAAATCTTGAGAGAAATGAGTGTACTAGAAATGATGTTTAGAGCTGAACGAACCTACTTACTTTAGGAAAGTCACCTCAGACCCGACCTAGACCTGAACCTAGTCCTGAACCAGGTTTAGACACATGAAATTTAGCTTGGGTCAGGCCTGACTATGAGCTAGGCTCAATTCCGAGCTAGGCCAAGTCTAAAATAGCACACAAATGCACCAAACTGGGTCTGGGCTTGTCAAGCTTGTCCAGCGCCGGACTTTTGCAATCTCATTGAGATTTTTGTATGCCTGGTGCATTTCCGTGTCGACTATAAGTATGCATTGTATTGTTCGACTACAGTACTTTTCATTTAAAGTAACTCTTTTAGAAAATGATCGACACACAATGGCGTCAAATCGAGCACAACGCTTTCTATCAGGAAAGCCTTCGCAAATTGAAAAAAGGGAAACTTTGAAGGAAAGCTTTTTTTTGTGGCTACCAATATAAGTCCAGTATAAAGTATGCATTGTACAGGGTGCGGCAAAAGTTCGGAGCCGCTTCTTAAGATAGTTAAAGGTTTAAAAACTAGCTTTAAAAAGTTAAAAATTAATAACAAACTCTTTATTCGAATCATAACAACAAATAACTTATAACAAATGCTCGAAATTTCCACCATCCGCTTCGATACACCTCTTTAAACGCTTTGGGAAGTTCCTCACGATGGTGGCGCACGCTTAAACAGTTATTTCATCCCAGACTCGTTTCAGAGCAGATTTTAAAGCATCCACTGTTTGATACGTCTTCATCGAGATCTTGCCTTCCAAAATAGCCCAAACGGAGTAATCGAGGGGATTAAGATCTGGCGAATTTGAAGGCCAAATGGTCTTATCCCAAAAGCCTGAAAACAACTGAGCACAAACGTTGAGAGTTGAGTGAGCACCATGCGCCGGAGCCCAGTCCTGTTGCAGGGAAAAACCAGCTTGTCCAAAGTGATTTGTTGCCCAATGTTTCAAGACATCTTTTAATACCAGTTGTTGGCAGTTTTTAGCATTCATCTTGACTTTTCTGTCCAAAAAAACAGGGGGTGTCTTGCTTGTAGCACATATACCTCCACACATCATAATCGAAGCTGAAAAATGCTTTCTAACCATCAAATTTGCCGCAAATGTGTTCTTCAGACCCCTTTTGAGAAGTTATCTATGATTTTGGCGGTTGTGCAATGACTGGATAGAAAAAATCTTTTCATCTGTGAAGCGGATCCTCTCAAGTAGGCCAGTCGCCACCAAGCGCACCATCTTCTTTGCTAGACGCTTTCGTTTCTTCTGGGATTTGTCGTCCAAGACGTGTGCTTTGGCCAATTTGTAGCTAAAGAATCTTAGTTTCCCTTTAACAATCCTTCCAACGCTTCGAGGGCTAATTTTCAGCTGTTTGCCCATCTTTCGTATCGACCACAGCTTGTTTTGGCGAATCCGAAAGCGAATTTCGTTGATGTTCGTAGGTGTTACGGCAGTTGGTGGTCGACCACTTCGAGGGCGATCCTTGTTGTTCTTTATCTCCTTGTAGGGTTTAATTGCTTTGTTGACGGTGCTTTTTGGATATTTCGTGATTTTTACAAGCTCCGAGCTATTTTTTCCGCTTTTGTATAATCCGAGAATCACATCGCGTCGTTTTTTGGCGTTAATTCTTGCGAATTTCTCCTAAAAAGAAAATTTTTGTAACAAATCACCTTAACTATACTCGTAAAAAGGGAAAAAAGTATACGAGACACAAAAAAAAAGCGTGAGCTAAATTTTCTGCAATGTTTTCATAGCGGCTCCGAACTTTTGCCGCACCCTGTATTGTTCGACTACAGTACTTTTCATTTAAAGTAACTCTAAAGTTTCAATTTAAAGTAACTTTAAAGTACAATACGAAAAAAAACTTGTTAATATTTTGTATTTCATTTTGTTTTTCGAAATTCAATAGACATTTATTGAAAATACTTTGAATGATTGCTTTGAAATTCTTGTGTTTTCACTTGTCTAATTACGATTTTGCTGAAAAATCGCCTAATTTTGTTCCTCAAGGGAAAATGTGTTTGACGTTTCAAATTGCACAAATAATCATCACATGAATTTGAGAAATCAAAGGGAAATTTCATTTATAAGTTCTCTTTTTTTGTTTCGTGAAAACTCGAGGAAAGTGTCCCAATTTTTTGGGACACTTTCCACTGGGACTTTTCCACTGGGACTTTGTTTGGGACACTGTTTGGGACACTTTCCACTAGGGCTTTGTTTGGGACACTGTTTGGGACACTTTCCACTGGAACTTTGTTTGGGACACTTTCCAATTGTTTGATTGTTTGGAAATTGGTCAGTTTATTCATTTACTTGTCAATTTCATGAATATTATGTAAAAGTAAAGATTTTGAGAATGATTGCCATAGATTTCACTGAACACTTTCACACTTTCAAATTTCACGCACGCTTTTTCCAACCAAGCTTTACACTTTTTCAACCAAATCCTCTGACACTGAATGCAGAATTTCACAGAAAAAGCTTTTGTTTCGATTCTGGATTAAGACTAAGTAGAGAAAGGCATGAAAGTGACCTTTCAAAACAAAACCCAAACCATATTGTAGAGGATTTCACACGGAATCTGATACACTTTTTAGTTTTCCCCCTCGAGACTTATAAGGCAAGATCCTTAACAAAAACGCTTTGTCATGTCTATTTCAGGTGTTCACACACCGACCTGAATTTATTGAATCACTTAGTGCTGTAGTGGCCTGCTGTGCAAGAGGCTGTACATGTATACAAGCCTGCTGTACAAGAGGCTTGTATCTAGACCGAGCTGGCATCTTTTTGCTAGGGTTCAATTCCTTTTTTCTTAAATCTTTTGCTTTTTGTTTATTTAGGTATTCAAAAATTCCCTTAACTTTGTTTTGTTTTTATTTTCTATTATATATTTCATAAATCGTTGGGGGAACATTTAGTTGAATCAAAATTGTCTTATTTAGTCTCAATATTGCTGCAGAATTAATCATCATACTGAAAGCAATGAAAACTATCAGAAAATAACTTGATTTGAATAATTTTGTAGTGAATAGTGAATGTCTTTTTGCTGAATTTAATAATGTCTCAATGCTGCTCTTAGAACAAGTCGTACCTTTTACTGGCTCTTATCAGTAGCTTTTTATTTGATTTCTTTTGCTCCATACTATTGGGTTGGTGAATTGAAAACTGCGGGACTTTGAACTAAAATTTGTTCAACATAAAACCATGAATTCATTCGAAATAATTTCCATTATTATTGACGACTTCTGCCCATTTTACAGGCAATTTGCGGATTCCTCTTTCGTAGTTGGATTTTGGTTTGTGTGTGAGACAAGTGTGAGACTCAAAAATGGAGGACTGGAGATGTCCCAGTTTGAGCACTTTCTTCAAAAGAAACCCATTTTGGTGTCAATAGAAAAGTTGTAGAGAATCAAAAATTAGGCTTATAGCCAAATTTCCAAAAAGATACACTTAGTAGTTTCGCTTAAAATGCAAGCTTTGTGAAAATTCGTAAATTTGGCATTTCTTGAAAACCAGTTTTTGAATCGTTCTGAAAATTTGGATATAAACTTGATTTTTGATTCTCTACAACTTTTTCATTGACACCAAAACGGGTTTCTTTTGAAGAAAGTGCTCAAACTGTCACATATGACAATAGCCCGCAGTTTTCAATTCACTGACCCGATAGAATAGTGAACCTAGTATCGTCTCTAGAGCTTCACCTGATACGATACTATCGTTGTACTGGGTAATTGGTAATAGTAGTGTAATGTAAGGTTCAGTCTTGTACTTGATAATGACTCTAATATTGATCTATTCTTTTGTAGTCTTGGTAACCTGCACATTTCAGTTGACTTCTCTTGTTAATATCTTGTAAATTGAAACTGTAAATTCTCCATTTATTTCACTGAATACTTTAAAAGATTCTATTCAATTTCCATCGCAAAAATCTAGATTATATTGCATGAATGCAAGCTCTAATCCGATTGGAGTCGACCCATTTGAGATTTGGTCGTCAAGCTTGGCAATCTGCGCTCAAATCTCGACTTTTTACATCTTACTCAAGATGATTCATCATTTCGCGAAACATGGCTTTAAACACGCTTTCTTCAGACTCTATATTTGGTGCTCGATCAATGTAAGTATTTAGAACTTTTGAAGAGATAAACGCATCTTCTCTGGAGCACTAGCTTCGTCATTTTTCTCTCATTTCACAAGCCATTAAAACAACGTTTTCTTAAACTGTAAAAAAAGAATCAATATGCCGGAAAGCGTGCAAAAAAACTGAACAATCACAAACCGAACGAAAATCTCGTTTAGGACTTTCTCTGCTCAATCTTTTACCTCATCACTCTCCGTATGCCGAGCTGGGGCATTTGTACATTCTATTCCGATATCAAAACGGGCTTAATCCCAACTCTTCTCTATTATTTCACTGCTTATTTCCAAGCGGCACATTATTTAGGCACAATGCTGATTGCGCTGAATCGTGCGAGTGCCGCCATTTCACCGAGTGGCTTTGAGAAGGTGAGTGAGTCTCTAGCTGATCAAATTTTTTCTTTCTTTCATTCAGTTGTTCATTCATTCAGTTGTCAGTTCATTCTTTCATTCAGTTGATTCTTTGCAAGATTTCCCTTGAAAATATTGCTAAGCCCAAATGGGCCCAAATTAGTCAACTGATTCCGCTAGAGTACAGATTAGATTGGTGTAAAGAAGTTCTATGCTAAATACAATGAAAGACTCAGATTTCCTAGAAGAACCTAGAAGAAGCTCTTGTACTTGAAAACAAGTTTTGCAATAAGTAAGCGCATTTCAAAAAGTGATATGCATCATGAGGACAGTCTTTGCGTAACTATGAGCATTTGCCTGGTTTTCTAAAGTACTTTTTAGACTTAAAGTTTACAAATCCTTTGTTCTAGAGATTCTAGAGATAGTTATTCTAGAGATAGTTATTCCAGTTCTAGTTATTCCATTCTAGTTATCCCAGTTCTAGTTATTCCAGTTCTAGTTATTCCAGTTTAGTTATTCCAGTTCTAGTTATCCCAGTTCTAGTTATTCCAGTTCTAGCTATCACATTCTTGAAGTCCACATCAAATCAAAAATTTTGTTTATGAAAGAAGTTTCTAGATCTGGTCCGGTACCTATACTCCCTTCGTGCTCACTCTCACTTTCCTCCTCATCCCCCAAATCTATATCTCTTTCAAATTGGTCTTTAATGGGGCTCAATTCATCAATGTTGGCTCATTTTTCTTCATTGCCACCGATTTCTCGGATTGCGATAAAATGCTGATGTTATTTTACATGTCATTCTGTGCACTTATTGCTTTCATTGCAAATGTTTATACATCGTGGCGTCTTTTTCTTCATTATCAACAAGAAACGAAAACGAATCGACTCGATCTTCACTTTCAATTGTTTTCTGTGATGGCTTTTTGCTTTGAAATTGCTCAAGTTGTTGCTCAGGTGAGAGGGATTTGCGATGAAATTTTAAGAAGATTCAAAGATTGATTTAGATTCAGATTTAGGTTTAGAAAGATTTAGAATATTCGAAATTATTAAGAAATAAGTCTTCCGAAGCTGGTCAAATTTGCAAATTTTATCTGAACTCGAGTTTAAAGCTCGTTTCAGCCACCGTACCCTTTATTATCGATTATATAGTAATTCAGTTCATAGCTTAATAACATCAACCAACTAACGTCTAGATCTGTGGCTAGATCTGTGGCTAGACGTGGCTAGATCTGTGGCTAGATCTGTGGCTAGATCTGTGGCTAGATCTGTGGCTAGATCTGTGGCTAGATCTGTGGCTAGATCTGTGGCTAGATCTGTGGCTAGACGTGGCTAGATCTGTGGCTAGATCTGTGCGCTTTTGTTTGAATGAATAATAAAACTCTTGATTAGATCGGGATCAAATTTTAGCCTATAATCAATAAAACTTCAATTGTTATTAGGAAAAATTTTGAGAAAAGATTGTTATGGTTATGGTTTAGTTTTTTTTTTTCAAAAGTTTGTCCGAAGATACTGCCATTTTATGCTGCCAACTAAATATAAAACATTATGGGCTACTCTGTAACGTTTTAACTTCTAGTTACAATCAGATTTTCCCATAGATTTTCCCAAAATGAATCATTCATCTAGTTTTCTTGAAAATCTTTCTCAATTTTAGTTATTTGTTCAAAAGATTATCGTGATTCCTTTCGAAATCGTCTTTTACATTCTGGAGGCGATGCCGATTCTCTCCGATTTTTCATTGTTAGGTTTGTTTTTTTTTGTTGGCTTTTAGATTTTGAGAGTCACCTTAATAAGATGCGAATTTTAGCGCCAATCTGGTTCATGTTATTGGTGTCAAGCGAGGCAAGGAAAGCACTCACTTGGCGACGCGTCAAACCCCAAATCCCAGAATGGCCTCATCGAAGGGATTCCATCATTGAGAGTTGAAAAGATTTCTTCTGTACTTTCTGTGTACTTTCTGCTCGACAAAATGTAAACGCACCTTTCCTAGGGTATTGTATTCTTCGTCTTTCAAGAATTCTTCTCTTCTCCTTATCGAAGGGATTCCATCATTGAGAGTTGAAAAGATTTCTTGAAATTTTCTCCCCCTATCAGCTGATCTTTTAATCTTGAAACTTGAGCCAGTTGCGTAATTAAACCGGAAAGTGGAGGCTAGATCAATGCGCCAGATGACATGCGACTTGCACAACTTTTAAGTGTACTTTCTGCTACTTTCTGCTCGACAAAATGTAAACGCACCTTTCCTAGGGCATTGAATTCTTCGTCTTTCAAGAATTCTTCTCTTCTCCTTTTCTTCTCTCAACAATTTCTTCTCTAAAGAATAGAAAAAAAAAAGTGTACCAGAAAGGATGTGTTTGCATTTTTGAGTGCAAATTCATACATGTGCCTTATTGAAATGTTTTTGTTGAAGTGTTTACTGAATAAATCACAAAAGAATTGAGAAAATGACACGTCTAATAGAAAATAATTTGAGCAAAATACGGCTGAGATTTTGATTAAGCAAATTTGGGGGTTAGTCAAAACAGCGCCATAGTAGAAAACGTTCAAAACAGCGCCGTCAAATTTCTCACACTCCAAGAAACCAAGCCGGTTCAAGTTTTATATCAAAAAATTCCTTATGTTCTTAGTCGTCGAGTGATACTCAGTTGGTTAACTGAATATCTTTAGAGACCCATTTTGAGTGCTCTTTTTATCTATGAAATATTAAATTTTTTTAAAAAACTGTTTCACCCATCATGTAGCCAAGAACGCAAGGAATTTTTTGATATAAAACTTGAAGTGGCTTGGTTTTTTGGATTGTGAGAAATTTGACGGCGCTGTTTTGAACGTTTTCTATTACGGCGCTGTTTTGAATGTTTTCTATTATGGTGCTGTTTTGACTACCCCCCGCAAATTTGTAAACTCAATCACTTTTCGCTTTTGTTTTCTTGAAACAAAATGCGAAACATTTGCGAATGATGAGGAAAGAAATGAGAAGAATTGAAAGAAAGATTAGAAAGAAAACGGCAAGAACGTCTAAATTGAAATATTGAATGAAATTGAGCTGACGACCATAAGGATCGAGTTGGGGAAGCGAGCCGAATCTGGAATTGCATTCAGCTTTTACAAGTTCGTAGATTCAACTTTGAAACCCTTACAATCAGTTCTTTAGAATGTTTAAAGCTAATACAATAATCTCTAATCATATTAATATTTCTTATCTTTAAATTTCATTGTTCAAATTCATTAGCTTCAGACCCAGCTCCTGGGTTTTACTAGATTTCCTGGCATTAGCCATTTCCTTGTAAAGATTCTAGAGCTCCTGGGTTTTACTAGATTTCCTGGCATTTCCTCGTAAAGCCGATAAAGATTCTCGCCATATCCAGAACAAATCCAAAGGCCAATTATACATTTATTGAAACTTTTTATCTTACCGTAAATACTGTAATTGAACCCCAGCCCTCTAATAGTACCCCGCCCTAGAGGGGGAGGGAAAAAATAATACCCCATGGGGTCCAATTACAGTATTTACGGTATATCTTTTTAAAAGATCTTATTGCACACAAGAAAACGTTTTTATACGTTTTTAAACGTTTTTAACGCAAAAAAGCGAAAAGCTGGGCGGCAAGAGGAATCGAACCCGCGAGCAAAATTCCCATCAGCTTTGGAGTCCCACACACTAACCCCTAGGCTACCGCTGCTTCCACAACCCTCCGACCTGACGCCCTGTTATAAGTGTGGTCGCGGTCGAAAAATTGCTGAAACTTTAGACATGTTTTACTTGAAAACCAGGGCTTATAGGGAAAAAAAATTAAAAATACGTGTTTCTTAGAATTCTATCGGAGCGTTTTGTTGGTTTGGTTTGGTTTGTTTTCGAAAATCGGTGGTAAGTTGAAAGAGTTCTCTAGTAAGGCCAGAGCAAGCCAATCCAGAGCTAATCCAGATCAAGCCTGATCCAGGCTCAGCCAAGGGTCAAGCCAAGCTCTGGTCTAAAACCCTAATCCAGGTATCAACCATGAACAGCTCAAAGGCTTTGGCCAACTTAGGTTCAAGTCTTAGATTAGATTAGATTCCCCTTGAGTCCCAGCCATTTCCAGGCTAGTCCAAGCCATGCCTAGCTAGCCTAGCATGACTAGCCAACATTGACAAACTCACTTGGCAACAAACTCCACATTTCTCAGCAATAGCTCTTTTGGCTTGAAGGGGACACTTTGAAGTAGATTCGATAAAGTGATTGCATTTGATTTGTAACTAAAAAGAAATTGATTATTGAATTGTGACAATTTAAAACCTCGATTCATCAAGCATTTCCTTTATTGCTTGAGCCAATTTCTTTCCATCTTTGATTTCAAATTTCGAGTACTTTTGAGCGATTTTCTGTCTCATCAACACTTGCGCGTTTCTCGATTGATCGGCGAAAAGGGGAATGACGAGGGAAGGAGTGCCACTGAAAGGGATTCATGGATAGCTTAAGGATAGCTCAAATCATAATCTCTGAAGATTATGATTTCAAATTTACCTGTAAGCAATTTCGATTGTACTGCAAAGTCCTCCATGAGTGACGAAGAGACTGAGGCGTTGATCAGCTGAATTTAGGCGTCTACTCTGTTTGTCAGTAAAGGATTTATAAACCAGCTTAGTCACACAGCCTTTCCCCTTTACAGATTCCAAAACGGAAGCCTTCTATACCAAAAGGGTATGCCAGATGGAGAGCGCGCGCACAAAGAACACCGCGCCAGTCATTACATTTTTCTTTTGATTTGTAAATGGCTTCAAAAGAAGATATTGAGGTGTAAATTTGTACCCGGGGGGTTTTAGGGTCGGGGAATCGATTGGAGCTATTCATTTTATTGAAACTTGGGCTTAATTAGTCTTGGAGTGCGATCCGACTTGAGAGTTTGACTCTTGATTTTCTTTTGATTCCCAATCCAATCAAGTTCAATTTTAATATTGTTTAAAAACCTGAAATGCACTCTATATCAAAAACTAACAATAATATTATCTCTTCAATCAACTCTCTCACCTAACAACGCGGTCTGCGGCGTCCACTTGCTGAGGTGCAAGTTTTCAGGGAGATTCTCGCTGGCAAGGTCGTCGATTTCATACTTCCAAATGAATTGAACATCTGCAAAAAAAAGTTTTTAATTACAGTTTATTCAATTTTTCAATAGAAATTTAGATTGTTTCAATCGAAATTCTCTTGAAATCTTTGCAATCAAATTTTGAACTTTAAAGAATTCCCATTTTAAAAATTAGCAATTAAAATTAGAATAAGAATTAGCATTAGAGTTTCCAAATTTATAACTTAAATATTTACAAGTGTTTCTTCTATGATTCTTCTATGATTAAAGTAATTCTTTAGGTTTTTAGTTCAAAATTTGGTCACAAGGAGTCACTATTGAGTTTTGAAGATTTAAAGGTCTATAGAATTACGAATTTTAAGTTCCTAAGTAAAGTGCCGATGGTAAAGTGTTGAAAATAAGTAAATTCTACCAAAAAAAAGTTTATGAGGAACGATTAACGAAACTAGGCACTGCCGGTAATTCTTGGAGACTCTGCTCACTCACCCGGCATACTCCTCACCGCTGCAATCACTCCTTGTTTGTAATCGGCAGGCATATGTGAGGATTTGGCCACCGAACCGAACGACAACAATACGGTTTTCTTCTTTTTCCCAAAATTGTGTCCCATTCCTGAGCTTGAACTCTGATTCAAGCTTTAATAAGATTCAAAATGATTTGTTTCTATTTTCAAAGAAGATTTTGAACTTATTCTTCTTTATTCTTTATTCTACAGAACTTATTCTTTCATACCTTATCCAAAGCGGCAACTTTTTTCTCTCTAATGTGAATCCCTCCAATATCAACCACTTTATAGAGAGTTGGCTTGGGGAAATCGATGAATGGCTGAGTGTTTGTGAAGAGAAGCGCTGAACGTGCCATGATCTCCTGAAAATGGAAATCATTTCAAAAACTCAACGTCTACTCACTCTAAGAGTCGGGAAATCTTTGCCCAAATGTTTCTTGAAAATTTCAGATTGACTGTCACAAATTTGCAAGAAGAAATTCGCGCCAAAATGCGAGGAAATCGCATTGCTTAAACGCTCCGAGATTGACATTTTCTCGGACGTGTCCGACATACTACCTAAAGATTTTTAGGCCTTTAAATCCGATTTTGAAAGATCATAGATCATCGATAAGATTTAAAACCTAGTTACGCTTACAATTCTCTACCTGGCACATAGCTGGGCACTCTTGGTACACCGAAAATAATCGATTGATGATCCATAATGTTTGAGCTAGACGTTGTGACGACTGTTTTCAAGCCGATTGCTTCAAAGATTCCTGAAAGGACAGGAATGAAGATGAAGATGAAGGACAGAAATGAAAAAATGCTTGCACACTTCACTCACCATGTCCACAATCGTCAAACGCTTCCGAGATTCCCAAATCGAAATGGCGATCTTTCAACTTTGACATGAGGTCCGTCTCGAAAACGAGATTCTCGCAAGCTCTTGAGAACATCAATGTCATGTTGTGAGCCATCTGTAAACTTAATAATAACTCAAGCTCAATAAAAGTTCATTTACTTCGAACTACTTACCGTTGAAAGTTTTGCTGGACTCATATCTTGATCCCAAAGCATTGCCATGAAACCCTTGTCGGTTTTGGTGGACGCCTTAAATTGAAATCTTCATTTTATCTTCATTTTTATAGAACAAACCATCAATTCAGCAACTTTTTCATCCATTGGATATTCAAAAATCTCTTTAGTTTTCGAGATTCCTTCCCAGCGGAGATCCCATTCAAGTGTTGAGCGGATTTCTGTCTAAAAGGAGAACTTGCTTGTTTCAAATGGCTCAAATCAGATCATATCGATCTCTTATAGAATTCTTTACATTCTCTAGTTTAGAGTAAGATATTTCTAAAAGCGGGAAATTATTTAAAAGAAAACTTTGGGTGTTAAACTCTTGGATTATTGTAATATCTAGGTGGTACACTTAATGAACAGAGCGTAAGAAATCGTGACTCACAATTTCATGCCCAGCCTCAATCAGAATATCAGCAATCCCTCCCATAAATCGCATATGACTGTGGCCGAAACCCGGGTTGAACATCAGAATTTTTATTGAGAAAGCATAATGGAGAAAGGCTAGCAATAAGAATATTCTCATTCTGAAATTAAACTTTATACAAAAATTGAAAGATGAAGATGAAAGCTGAGCTGTTAAGGTTTGATCTTGTATATTACGCCCGATTTAGAACTAACGTCTAGTCCGGAAACGGACGTGCGATTTAGAACCGTTCTAGACCGGACGTCAGTTCCCAAAGCGGACGTCCGATTTAGAACTAACGTCTAGTTCGGAACCGGATGTGCGATTTAGAACCGTTCTAAACCCAGACGTCAGTTCCCGAAGCGGACGTCCGATTTAGAACTAAAGCAATTTATAATTGCCATTTATATTAATGAATTGAAATTAGATTTACTTAGGCTATGGCTCCGCACACCTCACCTGAGGCACAGGCTATAGCCCGATTCTCCCAGCTCCGGCCTTCTTTAACACTCGGAAACCTGACCGGGCACGGAATAAAAGAATAAAGAAAGTGCTAAAGAAGGCCGGAGCTGGGAGAATCGGGCTATAGCCTGTGCTCGGTCAGGTCTCCGAGTGTAGCCATAGCCTAGTAAATAGGATGAAAAGTCACAGTAAATCCTTTGACACTAAAAAGTCACAGTAAATTCAGTGAAATGCAGAAATTTAACTTTAGATCGATCATCGGATTTAACCTTGTCAAATCCGTAAGAAGCTGATCCAAAAAAGAAATTTGAACCTTATTGCTTTAATTCTAAATCGGACGTCCAATTCGGAACTGACGTTAGTTCTAAATCGGATGTCCAAATCCGAACTAAACTCAATTTTAGTTCTAAATCGGACGTAAATTGAATAAAAAGTTGAATAAAAAGTTGAATAAACAAGGTTGTAACACCAATCATCGAATGTGATAACGTTTCTCATTTCCTTTTGCATATAAACCCTATAGAGTTCAAGATCTTTGAACAAATGATATGATGAAAATGGTGGAAAAAGGGTAATTGGACACAAGTCACAGAAATCTCTTTGTCGTTTTTGTTTTGAGCGAAAGATATGAGTGATCAGTGATCAAAATGAAATGAAGAAATGAAGAGAAGAGCGAATGTATCAAATGATAAAGAAAAAATGTACTCTTGGAGTTTTAGCTTTATAGCTAGATTGTAGAGGACCTTAACAAACTGTTATTTCTAGACTTTAATCATCTAAAGTTTCTTGTCCTCTTGAAATTGATTTCTTTTTTACTTTTTTACTATTCGTGTATCTTAATAATATCTTAATAATGTGATCTTTGCATTCAACTCAACTAATCTTAACGATTGGATTTCTCTTTGCAGCTTTCCACTACCAATTTTCTGTAACTTTTGCGATTAGATTTCATTGAATAAAGCCCAGACAAGCAAATAAAAGTTATCAATGACCATTCTAACCTTTAACCAAGTAATTTAGTAAATCTAACTGATGATTGACCTGCTCGGACTGTCACTATCGGCCGACAAAGAGAGTTCCCTCTCATCGAGAAGCTCTTCTCGAGCCGCGAGAAACTCGTCGAATGTTCGAATGTTTGAGAGAAAGATATGAGTGACCAGTGATCAAAATGAAATGAAGAAATGAAGAGAAGAGCGAATGTATCAAATGATAAAGAAAAAATGTACTCTTGGAGTTATAGCTTTATAGCTAGATTGTAGAGGAACAAACTGTTATTGCTGGACTTTAATCATCTAAAGTTTCTTGTCCTCTTGAGTCCTCTTGAGTCTAAAGTTTCTTGTCCTTCTTGTCTTCTTGTCCTATTGATTTTTTTACTTTTTTACTATTCGTGTATCTTACTAACAGTTAGTTTGAGAATGATGAAATTCTGATTTCTCATTTCCTTGGCTTTTTTTTCTTTTTGAGCATACTTTGATTAGGCTTAAGAAGGCATCAGAGGCTTAATTCAGGCTCGAATCAGTTGAAGATTGGAAAAAGTATTAAACCCAAAGCTTCTAGCATTAATTCTCTGACGAAAAATAAGAAAACAAAAGCTAAATCAATTCTCTAAACAAAAAAAAACACAAAAAACCCAAAATCAATAAGTCAGTTGAGTTTTAATCCAAATAATGATTGTGTTTTGGTCTTTATTAAAACTTGAAAGAATTTAGCTAGTGATTTTGTGAATTTGAGTCTAAAGATCACCTTTTTCATTCTAGTTTTAAACGATTTTAAGTGATTTTAAGTGATTTTAAACGATTTTAAACGTTTTTAAACGATTTTAAACGATTTTAAACCATTTTAAACCATTTTAAACCATTTTAAACAATTTTAAACCATTTTAAACGATTTTAAACGATTTTAAACGATTTTAAACGATTTTAAACGATTTTAAACGATTTTAAACGATTTTAAACAATTTTAAACCATTTTAAACAATTTTAAACAATTTTAAACGATTTTAAACGATTTTATACAATTTTAAACGATTTTAAACGATTTTAAACGATTTTAAACGATTCAAAGGTTAAAATGCAGGCCAATCATCCTTTTCAGAGCAAAATAACCATTGAATTGTCCGAAAAAGATTGTCAAGTTTCTTATTTTAAGCAGTGATTTATTTGAATCAATACTTACAATTCGTTAATAAACATGATTATTCAATGAAAAGTTCAGCAAACAAATCAGAAACGTTGATCAAAACGAGTCTAAACAAGGCAAAAATATTTATTCGTGATCCATTTTTAGGCAGTCTGTTCTGTCTTCTTTTTTCCCTAGTTCTTATCAAATTTTGTTCTCAAATAATTCTCAAATTACTGAGAAAAAAAATGAATTTTCTATCGATAAGCAGAAAAAAAAGTATGAAAGATTAAAATTTTAAAGAGATTTTTGGGGAAAAAAGATTCCAAAACGATTTAAAGATTCCAAAACGGAAGCCTTCTATACCAAAATGGTATGCCAGATGGAGAGCGATCATGTGCGCGCACAAGGAACACCGCGCCAGTCATTACATTTTTCTTTTGATTTGTTAATGGCTTCAAAAGAAGGTATTGAGGTGTAAAGAAGAAGAATAAAGAAGATATTGAGGTATTGAGGAAGAAGGTACCTCAATACCTTCTCAATAAAGAAGGTATTGAGGTGCAAATTTGTACCTGGGGGGTTTTAGGGTCGGGGAATCGATTGGAGCTATTCATTTTTAAAGAGATTAAAATTTTAAAGAGATTTTTGGGGAAAAAGTTTAGAATTTATAGAAGGGCACAAGAGCTAGAAATGCTAAAATTGAAAAATTGAATCTTTTTGTCAGTGTCAGTGTCATTTAAACATTCATTTTTAGTTCTTAATATAGTATTTATTTGAAATCCCTTTCCTTTTTAGTTATTTATTTGAGTGAAACCATTTCTCGATACATTTCTGTAAATAATCAGCGATCGAGTCGACTTTCTCGTTGAATTCTTTCTCGCGAGCGGGCTTTTCTGTTTCTAAACTTGATTTCTGTAGCAATTTTTGCAAAATAACTATTATAAATTGTTGTTTTTGATTGTTGAATAAGATTTTAACTTATTTTAATCAGAAATATTTTCACAATTGATTTGGTTTTGGTTCTGCGGTCGAGATGGAGACTCGAAATCTACAACTCCTACTCCTACCGTCAAATCATCAAAAAAAACTATGCTAAAGTACCGTAATCGTGAAGCCCTTGTATCATTAACTATATAGAAATAAAACCCGTCATACAGATGGCATGGCCGACTGGCTAAGAGCTTTGTATCTTAGTCGAAAGGTCAAGGGTCAAGTCCAACGCCGCCGGCTAGATTATCGGTTCTTTTTCCCATCTACCGTATTTTCCCTAATAGTAGTGCACCCTAAGCTTCGCCTAAAGATAATAAACACCGTTTTAACAGACATACTTAAGATTTATCTCCAAAAAAACCAGAACGATTGAATGAATTTTGGCCAATCTAGGTCCTCCGAAGTGTGGGATTATACCGTATTTTCTCTAATAATAGTGCACCCTGAGCTTCGCCTAAATTCCTCGAAATCTCGAAAACCGCTTATCAGAACCTATTGATGTGGGGACGGAAAATGTAGCTGACGATGAGATCTTGTGGGGGATTTGAGTGTTGAGCTTCTGCAAAAGCTTGGGAACTGTAAAATAATCATCTGGCTCGGCCGGGCGGAGGAGGAAAGGGCACTAGAATTAGAGAAAACACAGAATACCGTATTCTCTCTAATAGTAGTGCACCCCGAGCCTAAATTCCTCGAAATCTCGAAAACCGCTTATCAGAACCTATTGATGTGGGGACGGAAAATGTAGCTGACGATGAGATCTTGTGGGGGATTTGAGTGTTGAGCTTCTGGGAAAAATTGGAAACCGTAAAATAGGCATCAACTCGCACTACTATTAGAGAAAATACGGTAACTATAAAATTCAAATTAATAACTCAAACTGCCAAGGTTTTATTTTATTTTTCTAACCGCTTATCTTAAGCCTACATATCTTGTGGGGGATTTGAGTGTTGAGCTTCTGTGAAAACGTTGAAAACCGTTAAATAGTTATCAACTCGGCTCGGTGGGGTGCACTACTATTAGAGAGAAGACGATATTTCTTTTTTTTTCTTCCCTACATTTAAGCCTTCCTTATCCAACATTATTCGTGTGAATAAATATAGATTTTATACAGGAAAATAAGAATTGCACGATTACAAAAGCTGAAGGCAATTGTCCAAATTGCAAATTGGCAATTGCCTATGCGATTGCCCAAATCGGCGTTGGGAAAAAGTTTAAACGTGTTAAATCAATTGAATTTTTAGATAGTTTTTCTATGGCATTACAGTAAAAAGAACAACTTTTACACGGTAAACTCTTGAAATCTGATTCGTTACCCTTTTTTTTACTTACCTTCAGCTGTTCTTGTCACCAATGGCCCAAACGAGATGAGAATTGAGATTAAAGAGGTGGTGACAAGGCAAAACATTTGCTCGAAACATGAGATAAACTAAAAGAGATATGGAAAATTTAATTAGTATTGAAATTCAAATCAGAATCCTCAACCAGTTCAGAAACCTACATCTTCCAAGTCTTGCCACGGATTTTTGATCTCTTCAGGAAGATTTGAGGTGAATTCTTTAAAATAGAATTCCAAGTAGTGATTTATACTGAAATGCTGTTAAGAAAATGTGAAATTCAATGTAAATTTGAGTGTAAATTGAAAAAATCGATCAAATGACAAACTTGTCTTTGAGTTCATTTGGCGACAAAGCGATGCCAAGAAAGCGAGCGAGATCGGCGAGTGGATTGCCGAAATGCGTGGCCTAAAGTGGCAAATGATTTAGAATTTTGTGATCAGTCACCTTTAAAGTCTATAAAAAGAACCTAGAGAAAAGGAACCAAATTTGTAGAGAAAAGGAACCAATTCTGCATATAAGGGGACCAAAGTTGTAGGGGAAAGGAACCAAATTTGTACCGAAAAGGTACCAAACTTGTAGAGAAAAGATTACCTAATTATTTAAAGATTGAAAACCCTCTTCAATCACTTCATTCTTTTCCTCACTTACTTGCCAATCATGAATTGCGACCAATCCCAAATTCCCACTCGAATCCCTCCGCCAGAAAACGTTTTGTTGAGTCAAATCGCCGTGTGTCAACGCTTTCTTGTTGTAAGCTGGAGAATTAGGGTTTAAATTAATGACACTGCTGATTACACTGCTAATTACACTTACCCAAAGCTGCTCTCAGCCTTTGCACTTTCTCCGGCTCATCATAGATTTTCGAAAAGTTTTTGAAGATTTCGATTTGATCTTTTCGCTCTGGGCAACGCTCCAAATATTTATCAAGGCGTTCAGCGTTGTTCTAAAATGATTTCTAGACTTTTTTTTCTTGTCATTTTATATATATTTTATATTTACCTTGCTGTTGATGAATTTCCCATCCATTGATTCTCGGATGTTCAACGGGAAAACGTCTTCGAGCTGCTTTTGATCAAAAGCTAAAGGTTATCAATATTGACAAAGATTCAATCTTGTTTCAGGGCAAAATGGTCAATTTCAAAATTACCAGATTGGACCAAAAGCCAACCAAAAGCCAACCAAAAGCTAAAATTCTAAGTCGTATTTGAATAAACCTGGTATCCTGCCAAAAATCCAGAATTTCAATATGGCTACAGTACCCAAGTATTTTTTACGGCAGTAATCTTAAAGCCAGACCTATCTATTGTATAGCTATCGTAACCTACTTAATGTTACAGTACCCGATTAGCTACCGTATTTGAATGTAGTCATGAAGATCTGACTCGGGTTACGGTTTGTTTCAATATGAAAGAATCTTATTCAAATCTATCTCTTACTCTTTGCATTCATCAGAGCAATGTATTTGAGAACTTGAAGAACGGAGAATTCATCGAGTGAATTGTACTGATAGCGAGCCTCGATCCCTTCCACCCAATCAAGAGCTATGTAGCCTAGAATCAAGTACATTTATTCAATATGAATATGACATAAACAAATACACAAGCCCTACTGCCCTAACTGTACCAAATACCAAGCTTGCAGAGAAAGAGCTAAAGTTTTGTAGCCACTGGGATCGAACCCATGACCCGAGACTAGTCCAGAGACTAGGATACAAGGCTTCTAACCACTCGGCCATGATGGCACCATGGCTAAGGAATGCTCAAATTGCAACCTGACGTTTGATAGAATTCATTTATTTAGTAAATTGAGAGTAATTGTCAGAGTAACTTTAAAGTTTTCTATTGGGTTGTCCAGTTATGAATGCGCGTTTTTTACTATCTTGTAAATTTCTCAAGATACCGAAATCAAGAAAAAGATCTATATGAGTATTATTCGAAAGCTGAAGATCTCCTCTACATTTTGATATAAAAAGTTTTTGAATTTGTTCAGCTTTTGGGCAAATTGATTGCACAGAAGAAGAGGTGGCCAAAAAATGGAAGGGTGCCTTTGGATCAAGTTTTGGCTCCGCTCAAATTGAGTTAACCGTTTGATGTTTGGCCAATAGATATATCAATACAACTTTTTTTTAAATATAACAATTTCAGAGCATCTTTACTTTTCTTTTCTTTTCTGGGCGATTATTTTACACCATAAAACTTGAGGAATAGCTAAGCTGGAATGGGTTTTTTTTTTTGGAAAACGACCTCTCCCTTTGTGCAGTCAATTTCCCAAAAAGTTGAATGAATTCAAAAACATTTTTATTCCAAAATGTAGAGGAGATCTTCAGCTTTCGATTGATATATAACACTCATATAAATCTGTTCGATATCCTGAGAAATTTACAAAATAGTAAAAACGCGCATTCAGAACTGGACAACCAAATAATTTTCGAACAACTGAACAATCTGGATTTCGTGTATAAAGCTCTAAACACTTTATAGAAGTTTATTTTTTTAAACCTGGAGTCGCATCATCATCACTCCCAGCCTCTTTAATGTGTCCACAGAAGAATTTTGGCAACGGGAAATCCTCTGGCAATTGAAGTTTTGTATAAGCGTTTTGATAAAATAACAACTCATTGTTGTTTATCTAAAAAGCTAAATAGATCTTTTTTTTTTTCTAAAGCAAACCAATCGACAAATCTCTGCTGGATTAAAGTCATTGCTTTTGTTGCCGAAACTGGCTAAAGTCTGGAAAGGATTCGATAGTTTTTACAATAAAGTTTTTATAATAAAATTTGTACTTTCAATTCTTGTCCAGTTGTCACTTTGAGCACGAATTTTTTGGGTAAAGCATCAGCATTTTCACCGTTCCAATCGACTTTCGTGAAAACGATTTTCGAGGCAAAACCCTAAAGCTCTCGATCTTAAATGCTCTCGATTTCTAAAGCTCTTAAATGAACTAGATGAGGAATGTTGCTCTCGATCTTTGGACTAAAGTATGTTCCTAGCGAGTAAGTAATTAGTAATTACTTGAGTAAAATTGTATGAGTAACTTTTGATTACTCATTGATTCTATGAGCAATTGACGTTTGTTTTTGTCAAGTAACTACGAGTAAAGAGAATATCTTTATATTTGAAGCGAATTCGCCAAATCCAAATCAGTTAAACGGGTTGAATTTCTTCAAAAGAAGCCGTCAATAAGTTGAAGATCGTGACTTTTTCGCGTCAATTTTTGCAAAAGTTACGGTACTTTTTTTCCAAGTGTGCTTTTTAAAGAATCCATTACTCGCGCGCGGCACACTCTACACACTCTTGAAGCCGTTATCAAGAATAAAGGTGCCCATATTGAATAATTTGCTATTTTTTAAATGAATATGATTACTGTTGTTAATTTTAAATAAAGTTTACATGAATCCGTTCATATTTCATTACGATACACGGTTCTGAGTCTGTAACCATACTTATGCCGCACCCTGTACTTACGGCTCATTTTTTATGAGTTAAGAAAATGAGTATCTTGAGTTAGAAAACTGATGACTCACTCCGCCATTCAGCATCACCGTCGCCTCTCTTTCTTCCCCAAAAAAGCACTCGGTTTTCAGAGTTTTTTGCAAATCTTTTTCAAGAATTGCCCATTTTAGAGTTGTCCCATTGATAAATGACGGATCTTCGTCTATCATTTTCACGCTCAAACTATAAACAAATCATAAATCAAAACAAAATAAAACAATTACGTGTACTTCTAGGAATTTTGCACAATTTTCAAGAGGCTTTGAAATTCTGGATGCGACTTAGGGTGGAAAAGAATTTTATAGCAAAAAAAATATAGGGCAGATTTGATATGGCAATAAGATCTAGTTCGTTTACAGATACTTTCAATTTTCCTACAGACGAGAAGATACCGGACGGGAGCTTATTCCAAGTCCAAGACGAGAGCTTATTCCAAACCCTACTATTACGGTTCGCAAAAGAATGATAAAGGGAAAGATGATGGGGATGAGAATCGACCGAAATTTGATAAGGATTTGATAATTTGACTACGTGTACTTCTAGGAATTTCCACAATTTTCAATTCTTTGAAATTCTGGATGCGACTTAGGGTGGAAAAGAATTTTAAAGCAGAAAATAAGCTCAAAGTAAATACGGCGATATAAAAGGGGTTTTAAATCAAAATCAAATCAAAGATATCATTTTGTTTTTATTGGAGAACAGAGAACAAGACGTGTCAAGAAGAAAAGCTGGCTTCATTTAAGTCTGGCAATCCTGGCTTCATTTGAGTTTTTGCATTTTTTTTGATTTCATGGAGGTTCAGACAAGGATTTGAAACAATGCTAGCACGGTTTTTCTAAACTAATTTTTCTTCCAAGATCAAGTCTGGTCTGCAATAAATGTACCTGACCTCTGAACTCTGAATTTGCTTGGCCTAGCTCATAAACCAATCACAAGAAGTGAACAGAAGAAGTAAAGTTAGAGTTTAAAGTAAGTATTAAGTTGGCCGGAAAGTTCTTTCCGTTTAAAACAATTACGTGTACTTCTAGGATTTTCCACAATTTTCAAGAGGCTTTGAAATTCTGGATGCGATTTAGGGTGGAAAAGAATTTTAAAGCAAAAAAATAAGCTCAAAGTAAATACGGCGATATAAAAGGGTTTTTAAATCAAAATCAAATCAAAGATATCATTTTGCTTTTATTGGAGAACCGAGAACAAGACGTGTCAAGAAAAAAAAGCTGGCTTCATTTAATCCATTGATAAATGATGGATCTTCGTCCAATCATTTTCACCTTCAAAATATAAACAAATCATAATTTAAAATATAAAACAATTACAAATCATAAGAAAACTTTTAAATAATCACTCTAAAAAGTTATATAATTCACATAAAAATCAAGTAAAAACATTAAAAAATGATCGTTTTTTTGTAAAAACCTAAATGAACAGCTATAGAGTAAAAAAAAAAATTATTAAAAAACAAAAAATTTTAAAAAAAAAAAAAAATAAAAAAAAAAAAAAAAAAAATAAAAAAAATTTAATATTCCCTTACCCCATCCCAAAACCTAAAAAAAAAAAAAAAAAAAAAAAAAAAAAAAAAAAAAAAAAAAATTTTTTATATTATATTCAACTTTCAATAAAAACCACCCCATTAGAAAAGAAAATAGCTGCTTTTAAAATAAACATTTTTTTGGGTTATTTAAAAATAGAATTAAAGTTATTAGTTATTAGTAATATTTGAAACAAAAAAATCAAGAACTAGCCTTGATTTCAATTCAAAAAAAACCCCGAAAGAAAGCTGATAAGCTAGACAGAAATTGAGCTCTCTTCTCGTTTCTCTCTCCGTTTTCTTCTTTTATTTACTTTTTTTTCCCTTTCTCATTCCAATTGCACAACATTGCCTCAAAATCGAATTTCGTCTCTCACAGGCTAAAGTGGAAATGAATGAAAGATTGGGAAGAATTATGCGAATAAAATAAGAATAGAATGTAGTTGAAGAAAAGATTGTTTGAAGGAAATGATTGATGAAATAAAAAAAAAGATAAGAATATATAAATACTTTATTTAGAAGGAAATAAAGTGCGAAAACGACATGAAAAATGTAGCAGATAAAAGATGACAAAGTCACTTAAAATGCAACGAAATAAAATGAGAAATCAGACACGGTGGAGTGTCAGAATCCCTTTTAAAATCAGACACGGTGGAGATCAAACGCAACTTGTCGGGAAGGGCATTCCAAACTTTAATCACACGATTTACGAAAAAAGCTCTAGAGGATTTAGAGAAAGCAGATTCGGGATGCAAGAGAAGAATTATGGGAATAAAATAAGAATAGAATGTAGTTGATGAGAAGATTGTGTGAAGAATGATTCATAGATAATAGAAATGATAAGAATAGACAAAAGTCTGTGTTGGACTTCGTGATTGTTATTGCTTTGTTTTATGTTGTGAGAAAGGGCTTTGTGTTCAACTCACTCATTGAAAAACACAGTCAGAATTCCAAAGAAGAACTAGTCATTGACTATTTTGGTCGATTCTTTTGTTGAAAAATCCATTTTTCCTTGAACTCTCCTCGAGAAAAGAGTGATGCGTTGTAGAAAAAGAATGTAGTTGAAGAAAAGATTGTGTAAAGGAAATGATTGATGAAATAAAAAAAGAATGATAAGAATAGACAAAAGTCTGTGTTGGACTTCGTGTTGGACTTTGTTGTTGCTTTGTTCACAACATTAGAATTTTGATGTGTGAATTGCATAACAACATTGGCTCAAAATCGAATTTCGTCTTTCACCGGCTAAAGTACACTTGCAAATGAATGAAAATTGAGAAAAATTATGTGAATAAAATAAGAATTGAATGTAGTTGATGGGAAGATTGTGCGAAGAATGATTCATAGATAATAGAAATGATAAGAATAGAATAAAGTTTGTGTTGACCTCATTGTTGGCTTTGTTATTACTGTTGGCTTTAGGTGGCTTTGTGTTCAACTCACATTTGGAAAACACAGTCAGAATTCTCATTCAAAATTCTAAAGAAGAACTCATCATAGAAATTTTTTGGTTAATTTTTGTTGAAAAATCTGTTACCCTTACACTCTCTCCTCTCTTGAAAAAAGTGATGCGTTTTTTAACTTGCTAATTTTTTAAAGCTATTGTAGCCTTTAGATTTTGCTAATTCTATACTTTATATATTTATTTAAGAAGTCTCAAAAGATAATGAAAGATACAAAAAAAAATGATAGACTGAATAAAATTAGAGACAAGATTACAGTAGTCTTCAAAAACTAGCATGTTTTAGAAAAGAAAAATCATTCTAGACAAAAGTATTAGGTTGGCCGAAAAGTTCTTTCCGGTGTAGCCGTAGTTTTTCACGTGGAAAGATCTTTCAAAACGTCGAGGAAATGCGCTTGTCACTCACTCAGTTTTTCGATTCAAAGCCACGTGAGTTTTACCGCCGCGGAATCTATTGGGTTGTCCAGTTATGAATGCGCGTTTTTACTATTTTGTAAATTTCTCAAGATACCGAAATCAAGAAAAAGATATATATGAGTATTATTCGAAAGCTGAAGATCTCCTCTACATTTTGATATAAAAAGTTTTTGAATTTGTTCAGCTTTTGGGCAAATTGACTGCACAGAAGAAGAGGTGGCCAAAAAATGGAAGGGTGCCTTTGGATCAAGTTTTGACTCCGCTCAAATTGAGTTAACCGTTTGATGTTTGGCCAATAGATATAACAATATAACTTTTTTAAAAATATAACAATTTCAGAGCATCTTTACTTTTGTTTTCTTTTCTGGGCGGTTATTTTACACCATAAAACTTGAGGAATAGGTAAGCTGGAATGGGTTTTTTCGAAAACGACCTCTCCCTTTGTGCAGTCAATTTCCCAAAAAGTTGAATGAATTCAAAAACATTTTTATTCCAAAATGTAGAGGAGATCTTAAACTTTCGAATGATATCTAACACTCATATACATCTGTTCGATATCTTGAGAAATTTACAAAATAGTAAAAACGCGCATTCATAACTGGACAACCCAATATTTGTTGCCGGATAAGTGGCAGGACGTTATTGATGTTGACGGTGAATATTTCGAGTAAATAAATTCTGTTTTTGCGTAAAATAAAAAGCTAGATCCAGCGTCAAAAAACGGAAAGAACTTTCCGGCCAACCTAATACTTACTTTAAACTCTAACTTTACTTCTTCTGTTCACTTCTTGTGATTGGTTTATGAGCTAGGCCAAGCAAATTCAGTGTTCAGAGGTCAGGTACATTTTTTCCAGACCAGACTTGATCTTGGAAGAAAAATTAGTTCAGAAAAACCGTGCTAGCATTGTTACAAATCCTTCTCTGTACCTCCATGGAATCAAAACAAATGCAAAAACTCAAATGAAGCCAGGATTGCCAGACTTAAATGAAGCCAGCTTTTCTTCTTGACATGTCTTGTTCTCTGTTCTCCAATAAAAAAATGATATCTTTGATTTGATTTTGATTTAAAAACCCCTTTTATATCGCCGTCTTTACTTTGATCTGATTTTTTGCTTTAAAATTCTTTTCCACCCTAAGTCCCATCCAGAATTTCAAAGCCTCTTGAAAATTGTGGGAATTCCTAGAAGTACACGTCGTCATCCTTATCAAATTTTTCATTTCGGTCGATTCTCATCCCCATCATCTTTCCCTTTATCATTCTTTTGCGAACCGTATTAGTATGGTTTGGAATAAGCTCCCGGCTTGCACTTGGAATAAGCTCCCGTCCGGTATCTTCTCGTCTGTAGGGAAATTGAAAGTATCTGTAAACGAATTAGATCTTATTGCCATGTCAAATCTGCTCTATATTTAATCTTTTTGTACCTGTGTTTCCTAACTGCAGTCTTACTGTACTATTTTTAGTTTTCTTTCTTTTTTTTGAAAGTATTGTAGCAATATGTTATTTGCGGTTATGTTTATCTGATTCGCTTCTATTCGCCCCCTGAATAAAGCATATATATGTTACGTCCGAATCTGAGGAGACGTCCATCTCCGATCCGGACGTCCGAATCTGAGGAGATTCATTCTCCTCTGAAACGGACGTCCGACTCAGAGATGGACGTCCGATTCTGAGTCGGACGTCCGTTTCAGAGGAGAATGATCATTCTTCTCGGAATCGGACGTCCGATCTTGAGAACAAATAGTTTAAATGCAAAATCCAATGTTTTGAACAAAACACATGTATTCAGATTGGACAAACATTGGATTTTGCATTTAAACTATTTGTTCTCAAGATTGGACGTCCGATTCCGAGAAGAATGATCATTCTCCTCCAAAACGGACGTCCGACTCAGAATCGGACGTCCATCTCTGAGTCGGACGTCCGTTGCAGAGGAGAATGAATCTCCTCAGATTCGGACGTCCGGATCGGAGATGGACGTCTCCTCAGATTCGGACGTAACATATACATATCGTTATGTATATATCGTTAGAAATGTCCTCTAACAAAGAGCATTTGGCATTTACCATTGGCAACAAGAAATTCACAGGCACCAGAATGACGAATGACGTTTTTTGATCTGTTTATGAACCTTGACAGCGTTGAAAACTCAAATGAAGCCAGGATTGTCAGACTTAAATGAAGCCAGCTTTTCTTCTTGACACGTCTTGTTCTCTGTACTCCAATAAAAACGATGAATAGTTTTTTTTTTTTCAGTCCAGAGTGCAATTGTTCTCTGACATCTCGAGTGATCACCCAAACGCATTCTTATTCATCCCGAATTTGACGTAAAATACAATAAACTATTCAAAATTTCAATTCCAAGAAATTAATCTGATTTTTGCCATTGTTTTCGCGGAGAACAAAACAGTGATCAAATATAAAAGAAAAAGAAAATTTCACGTTCCATTTTTTCTCAATTTTTGAGTGATTCAGTATTCCCACGAAAATTTTCCGTTCCACAGAAGTGTCACCAGAGATTAAGCTTATTATCCTGTTAAGAATGATATAAATTTGAGAACTTGGCTTTTACTTTGAACTTCTACCGAATTCCAACTAAATTCTGTTCCTCTAGTTTATAAGTTTTCTAAAAGTCACCTATTTTCGAGAACTATTGCTATCAAACCGCCAGTTTTTATCGAATCAGCCCAATTTTTCTATCATTGTTTGAGTCTTTTGATTCCTCATAGAATGATATCAAAAATTGAGCTAATCGAATGTAAATTAACGGTTTGATTACGGTAGTTTTCGAAAATAGGTGCCTTTTCGGAAACACTTTAGCCATTTTGATTCTGAAACTGGTGTTCAGGCTTCGGTTTGAAGCTTTCGCTTTGAAACTTTCTTCCTTTGCTTTGACTTTGCTTTTAAAAAAAAAGCCTTCAATAGATATTTGAAATCTTTTTTCTCAATTCGGAAACCTTTTTCGACTTTCCTTTTCAAGATCAACCTGATTATAGCACAATTTTCAGCTACATCTGTAAATTTTTTTGTTTAGCATCACTTTTTAGTCTCAAGAGACACCGAAATAGTCTACGAAAAGCAATTTTGAGTGTAGTCTTTTTGTTAGAAAATACGGAAATACGGAAATAAGAGTACTAAATAGTACAAGGAAATACGGAAATACGGAAATAAGAATACTAGGATCATCAGCGTGGGGTTTCAAAAAACGAGACCCAGCCCATTCGATAGAAAAATAAACGCGGAATCCGAATCTGTAATCAAAATCTGCTGAATAGCTCGCAAACGCAAAGATTTCCTATAAACTCTTGAGACGAGTTTACGCGACCACTTTCAGTGGCAGTCCTGGTCTAGTGGATAGCGTGGTCGCCTACGAAACCTCGCGAATCTCTTTCTAGTCGGTTCGAGTCCCCCCACTTGGCAAGCTTTTTATTTTTCACAATAATATTTTTGATTTTCATGAATTCTTATACTATTTTTTGCTTTATTTATGCTTGGTTTTCGTGTGGTTATTTGAAATCGCATGCGGACTCTTTCTTGACACTAGTCACGTATTGTTTCAAGCCAGAAGTACCATCGAACAAATGGTACATCGAATGAGTGGCTTGGTGTGCAAAATTACCTAGAGCGGGGTCGTTGAGCATGATCTGACCAGGAAATAAGAGTACTAGATCACTGTGGGGTTTCAAAAAACGAGACCCAGCCCATTCGATCGAAAAACAAACGCGGAATCCGAATCTGTAATCAAAATCTGTTGAATAGCTCGCAAGCGCAAAGATTTCCTATACACTCTTGAGTCGAGTTTGTTGAGCCGTTTGAGTCGAGTTTGTTAAGCCGTTTGAGTCGAGTTTGTTAAGCCCAAGCTTCGTACAAATCTTTACGAAATCTCTCCCAAAAAAACAGCCATTTTCATCTCTTTTCTGATTTTCAAACTTGAAAATTTGATCTTTCTGTATTATGCAGAAATTCTTAGAAATCTTTTTTTTCTAAATTTTTTTGTCTTTTCTGTTCAAGCGGAAGAAAAAGGATGATGTTTGAATAACTTTTTGAAAAAAAATCCATCCAAATTTGTTTACTGTTGGCTAAATGGGAACAATGATCGAATGCTGGGAATTTCCGAGTTGAAAATTTCCCATCGAAAACTTTGAATCACTAATTTTCTATATAAGAACGGATTTGAAGAGCAAAAATCGTAGTTAACGGTTTGCCTGGTGGGTTTCTGTTTTCTAGAATATAGCTGGAAGCTACCGTATCTCAAAGATGACAAAGGTTTATTGTTTATCAGTTACTGAGCACGAATGTTTAAACAAACCCTAGAGCTAGGATAGGACAGCCTGGCTTTTGTGGCTTTCATACGCCAAGCTGTTTGTGGCCATTCTTTGATTTCCTTGATTTCTTTGGCCATTCTGTTTTCCCGTTTTCTAAGATACAAATCTGCTGCCGTATCCTAGATAATAAATCGCTTTTATAATTTTTATGTAGTTGCCAGGAAATGTAAGCAGTTGGTTGAATTTTTGAAGTTTGGGCACTTTTTGGAAAAAAGACGCCGCAGCCTTATAGGGCCTAATTACCCGCCCCTAAACCTGACATGGTGGTGTAGCGGATAGTGCGCTCGCCTTTTGAGCTCGGCCTCGCTGGTTCAAAGCCCCTCGCGGTCACAAGCTTTTTGTTTTTTGTTAAACCACTAAAACAATTCTTAAGTGTTTATAAATGTTAAGAAGATAAATAGGGCTCCTGGAAATGGCTCAAATCTTGCAAATTTCTTTGCTAAACTCTTTCAATGTACCTTAAAGTGACCAAAAATAGCAAAAGATGGCTCTTCAGCTCTAAAATCTACCGTATTCCTTGCTTTGTCTAAACTGGGTAAAAAAAATCTGCTTTAAAGCAGCTCTGTTACCGATTGGCTTTGGGGTAACTGTTAGAATTATACCCTGTAAACCTATGGAGTATTTAAACTATGGAGTGTTTTAGCGCTGTTCTTCAGGGCAGCTTATCTGCAGTTCTAATAGTTCTAATAGTAAAAACTAACCTAAATCTATTTAGCAAAGTCTTGAATTTCTTTGATAAAACCATTTTCTATCAAGAGAATTTCTCCTCTTTTGATTTCATTAGATTTGTGTACATGAATCCAGTACAGTTCTATTCAATTACCCTAAAATGATTCAAAGCTTGCAAATTTCTTTGCTAATCTCTTTCAATGTACCTTAAAGTGACCAAAAATTGAATTTTCTTTGATCAATTGTACTCTTCACAATTCTATTTCTTGCTTAAAAACGTTTTTGAGCACTTTTGTGTACAGTTTTCAAATCTTTCTATAAAAGAGACTTTCACAAAGCAAATTTCCAGAATGACTCTCTTTTAGCTTTTAAGCGCCTTTTAGAGAGCTTGAGTTTGTGGTATTGACTTGAGTCAATGCATAACTCAAGATTATTTCATTTTTGAGACTTAATCGACTAGCCGAAGAAGTCTGAGACTTAATCGACTAGCCGAAGAAGTCTGAGACTTAATCGGCTAGTCGATTAAGGCTGAAATCCTTCATCGGCTACGAAATATATATGCGCTAAACCCTTTTAAATGTACCTTAAAGTCACCAAAAATCGCATTTTTTTTATCAATTCCACTCTCTTCACAATTCTATTTCTTGATTAAAAACGTTTTTAAGGATTTTTTTTTTGTTCTCACTTACCGTAAATACTGTAATAGTACCGCACCCCCATAATGACAGTGCGGAGTGTTGCGTAGTCTAGCTTTGAACGAGTTTTTCTCGACACTGGTTTATGCTACAATGCGCGCTTAGGTATCAAAAAATAGCCCTGAGTTTCAGCTATTTTTTGACACCAAAAACGCATTTTTTGAAAGTACGGGCGCTTTGAAAAAAATGAAATACTAAAAAACTTTTGCGACTACGCGACTGTACGAGGGCGGTGGGGGTACTATTACAGGATTTACGGTATGTAACAGTTTTCAAATCTTTGTATAAAAGAAACTTTCACAAGGCAAATTTCCAGAATGACTCTCAACTCGATCCTTCTCGCATACCAAGATTTCAATGGGATTTTCGGAATAATCATGAATTTATTATTATTGGGATTGATCGTCACGGAAAGGGAATTCAACGATCGTGGATATAAAACGATTATGATGATAATCACTGGATATAATATTTATTATAGTATCTTGCACACGTACTTGAAAATGGTAAGTGATTGAGTTGGAACTAGGGCAGATCAACAAACTTGTCGCCTGGACTCGAACCCCCGACCTTTCGCTTACCGGGCAAGCGGGCACCGGGCAAGCGGGCACCGGGCAAGCGGGCACCGGGCAAGCGGGCACCGGGCAAGCGGGCACCGGGCAAGCGGGCACCGGGCAAGCGGGCACCGGGCAAGCGGGCACCGGGCAAGCGGGCACCGGGCAAGCGGGCACCGGGCAAGCGGGCACCGGGCAAGCGGGCACCGGGCAAGCGGGCACCGGGCAAGCGGGCACCGGGCAAGCGGGCACCGGGCAAGCGTGCTAGCCATTACACCGCAACTTGGTCTCCTTTACTCTAGAGTAAAGGAGATCAAGTTGCGGTGTAAGTTACTTTACAGGAGGAAAGTTACTTTACTCTAGAGTTAACTTTCCTCCTCTCTGGACAAGACGCACCCCAGGTCTATAAATCGAAAAGTGTAGAACCGTCTCGTCCACAGTGGATGGAAGTTAACTCTCTCTGGAGTAAGTGAGATCAAGTTCGTTGTCGTCTAATGGCTAGCACAGTTGTCCGGTAAGTGAAAGGTCGCGGGTTCGAGTCCCGGCGACAAGTTTTTGATCTGCTCTAGTTCCAACTATTGTTTAAGCACCGGGAGAAAGGGTTGAATCAACTCAAATTTGTTTTTTTCAAACTCTAGCTCTTTAAAACTGCTACCGTATCCCATAATGTTACAGTAATCTAAGTCGTCGTAAAGATTACTGTAACACCAACTAAGTTGCTTATAAGAAAGAAGTATTTACAAAGATATGTATAAGGAGATCTTTGGAGATCTATCTAAGGAGATCTTTGCTGAGTTATGATAGCTGAGTAGGTCGAAAATTTAAAGTTAAAGCTCCTTGGTTCAGTAAGAATTGAGATAACTAGACAACTCATACAGATTACTTCAATTGTATAGCATTGATTGTTTAAAGCTTTTTCCATTTCCCAATCTCAGGAATTCATCGTCGATTCGTATGGTTTCCTCGAGGTTTCAACTAGAGTCGCTCCTCACGGTTTCTTCATCGGCTATTTATCGGCTCTTCTTTATGTGCACGCTTTCACTTGCTCAGTTCTCTTATTAGCCCTTCATTGTCTGTATCGATATGTGCGAGTCACTGGGTGAGTTGAAATCCGAGGAAGTCAAACAAGAAATCAAAAAAGACAAGTTGACATTGAGAAGCTTTTAGCAGTCATAGTTTTATAGCTTTAAGCTTTCAAAGTTTTTTTATTTTCTTTTTTTTCTTAAAAGATTTCTTAAAAATTTTCAGTCAATGGTCATTTCTATTCGATACGAAAAAGGGTTTATTTTTTGTTTTTCTTGGGAGTTGCTCGTTGAGTGCAATTTGGATGATTATGGTTCATGTTTTCTATCAAGTAAGGCTAATTTTAAGCAAAACTTTTCTAAAAACAAAGTTACAACTATCGTAAGGTCATAAGGAATTTTAACATTTCAAAAACTATTAGGTTGGCAACTTAATAATGACGCGTCACTACTTAACATGTTTTTTGTAATTTCAAGCGCCGTTTTTTCCCTCTTTTTTGCATATATACAAAGTAAAAGATGTCTACATAAATAACATTTAGTGCTCCAAATTTCAACATTTGCTTTTTGGCAAAAAATGGAGGACAAAAAATTCCGTATTCGAGCTTCATTGTTCTACGATTTTAAACAAGGAAAATCACCAGCTGAATCTCATCGCACGATCATCACTGTTTTTGGGGAGGAAAGTATACACATTCCGCAATGTCAACGATGGTTTCAAAGATTCCAAGGCGGCGATGAAAGCCTCGTAGACGAGCCACACCAAGGACATCCTCCAGAAGTGGTCGACGATGACTTGCTCGCCTTAATTGAAGATTGCCCAACACTCACCGTTCGTGAGTTGGCAGAAATATTTGAAGTATCCCATATGACAATCGAAAACTATTTACACAAACTTGGGAAAAGAATCGAGTTGGAAAATGGGTTCCTCACGAACTGACCCAAAGCAACAAAATGTCGCCTCAATTTTGCTACAAAAATGTAAATCAAACGACTTTTTTTCACAGGGTTTTGACTTCTGACGAAATGTGGATCAACTACGAGAACGTTAAACGCAAAAATCAATGGCTATCTGCTGGGCAGACCCCTTAAACCACTCCCAAACCTGATATCCATGGGAAGAAGATAATGCTCTGTTGCTGGTGGAACTTCAAGGGATTGGTGCATTATGAAGTGCTGAAACCTGGCCAAACCGTCGATGCTGATCTTTATTCGAAGCAATTAATGAGAGTTAACGAGTCTTTGAAGAAATTGGGGCTCAAACCGGAGAGAGTCAGATTTTTACACGACAAAACCTCACACTGCAAAGATCACTTATAAGAAAATCGAGGAACTTGGCTGGAAAGTTTTGCCCCACGCGTCTTATTCACCTGATCTGGCTCCTTCAGATTACTTTTTGTTTCGGTCGCTGAAGCACTTTTTGGAGGGAGAAAAGTTCGATGATCATGCTCAGGTCATAAAAGCAGTGAATGACTACTTCGCCTCAAAAACTCCCAAGTTCTTCGAGGATGGGATCCGGGATTTGCGCAGAAGATGGGAAGAAGTCATAGATACTAATGGAGAATACCTTTCGAATTGAAAGCTCTTCTTTTGTGTTTTTTTAAAATAAATGATTTGTTACCTAAACGCGTCATTATTAAGTTGCCAACCTAATAGATGAGGAATGTTGCTCTCGATCTTTGGACTAAAGTATGTTCCTAGCGAGTAAGTAACTAGTAATTACTTGAGTAAAATTGTATTGTATTCAAATCCAGATTTCAATGCGAAATTTGTGAGGGAATTTGTGAGGGAATTTTCATAGAGAATTTGTTCTAGAGGATAAAATTTGCGAACTTATTTTGAAAAAGATTAACAATTAGATTAGATTAGAATTAGATTAGATTAGAATTAGATTAGATTAGAATTAGATTAGATTAAAATTTCACAAATAAATATTCAGCCAACCGATCTCCGGGCGATCACCGTTCGCGATGAGTTGACGCCAATTCTCGGCAACCTAAACACCACCGAATGGAGCTTTGTTGGGCCACTTTATTGGGTAAAAATGCTAGCAAAATGCTAGATAATCTTGCTAGCATTTTTAATATTTATCTATACAGTACCCGAATTAAGTAAACACTCCACAAATAAGTGCACATTTGGCGCCCAAACATTTGGGAAATCCCATTGTTGAGTGGATGAGACTTTGAGGGTACTTGGCACTCCGCCTGAAAGAAAAATTAGATAAGATTTGCTAGCTAATAACATTTTTATATGCTAATTTTAATATACAAGTAAATAAAATTTAACCTGGATATTCCAATACGCGATTTGCTTCCAGATACTTTCGGTATCTGGAAGATACAGATCCAGATCCAGATCCAGATCCAGATCCAGATCCAGATCCAGATCCAGATCCAGATCCAGATCCAGATCCAGATCCAGATCCAGATCCAGATACAGATCCAGATCCAGATCCAGATCCAGATCCAGATACAGATCCAGATACAGATCCAGATCCAGATCCAGATCCAGATCCAGATCCAGATACAGATCCAGATACAGATACAGATACAGATTCTATAAGATCTAGGTTCTTATAGAATCCTCATTTTAGTACAAATTCCCAAACGAAAAGACGCAAATCTTCTGGGGAGTGATCATCGGATCGATGGGAGTGTCGGCTCTTTGTGGAACTGTTTATGCAATCGTTTGTGTCACAGGATTCAAATTGTAAGTCTTTTACATCTTTATATTCAGTTAATAAGAGAAATTTCGATATTTCTTTATCGCAAAATCGATTACGAGCACCAAAGCGAAACGAATGCAAACCGAGCTGTTGAAGATGTTGTTGGCACAGGTTTTTTTTGCATAAATCGACAAAGTTATTGAAATTTACTTAATAAGTAGATTACTGTAGCATATCAAAATTTTAGTCGCATTTTAATAAGTGAGTGAGATTTTTAAGTAAACTAGCTTGAATGAGGAATTGCAAAGGCAACACTTGATAACTTTTTCGAACACCGCTTCTCTAAAGTTTACCTGGTTTCTGTAATCCTTAAAACCCAATAAATGTTACCGTAACAAAGTAAAGTAAGGAATGGAAAAGCAAAAATTTCCGGCGAGGGGGTTGAACTCTCAACCCTTTCTTGCTTTGTCTAACGTCTAGCGACTGAGGCAGAGGCATAGCCAAGATTTCGTGACTTTCAGTTTAACTCCTCCTCAAGGCTATCCCCGATTCGCGACCAAGGGATTATATTTTTTAAAGATTTCAGGCTACAAAACTGTTTAAACAATGGCTCGAGTTTTTTGCATTTTAGTGCAAAAATTTCGATAGAGAAGAAAGAGGGAATACAAGGGGGAAGAGAAAGGAAGAAAGAGAAAGAGAGAAAGAGAAAGAAAGAAAGAGAAAGAAAGAAAGAGGAAGGAAGAAAGAGAAAGAAAGGAAGAGAAGAGAAAGAAAGAGAAAGAAAGAAAGAAGGAGAAAGAAAGAAAGAGAAGGACCCATTTTTGTGGTCGTAAGGACTACGTTCTACAACTCTACGATCTAAATCATACCGTAACCCTTACCCCATAATGCTACCGTACACGACTACGTTGGCATACGGTAATCTAGGGATATAAAGATGTATAGAAAAAGTTAGAGGGTTACGGTAGCATGTTTTAGTCAGATATCTGAGTCGTTATTCGGAAAAGGTTGTTGTTAGATTGTTGGATATTCATGGCTAAGGAAAACTTTGAAATAAACTAAAGTTACGACTAGATTATATGAATATATTTCTTTCAGACAATCGCTCCCACAATCTGCGAGTATCTTGTCTGTTTCGCTGTCATTTGGGGTCCATTCTTGCAAGCCTTCGGAGTACCGGTGGCCGATTTTGCGAGATGTGGCCCAGTAATCATCTCACAGTATCCCGTTGCTGAAGCTTTTCTTGTAATCTTCATGTTCAAGGTTTGTTCATTTGTTCAAGCAGTTTTTTTCATCTAAACATCAAGATCAAAGGCACAATTTTTACATCCACTTCACTGATTTTCTGTTTTTTTAGAGTTAATCACAAAATTTCCGCGTCAATAAGCAAAATCGGTGCGAATAGGAAACTGCCGTACTTGGAAAGAATAGGAAACTGCCGTACTTGATGTTTCGTGGGGAAATGAGCTTTGTTTTCTAGCTTTGAGCTCTAGGGATATGATGAAACAAAAGATAAAATGAGTGCTATGAAATGAAAAGCATAAATGAGTGTAGACGAGTGACCGAATCGACCAAAACAACCGAAATCCCGAAAAAGGTTCAGGACAAAAATTTTCAGAGCTCAGTGAAATAGTTTAGTTGGTAGACTTAATGAAATGAATAGCTCCAATCGATTCCCCGACCCCGAAAACCCTCGGGTTCAAATTTTCAGCTAAATATCTTCTTTTTGTATCATCTAAATCTAAAGAGAAATCCTCTATGTGAAGGAATTTAAGGTGTTCTTTGTGCGGCAGCGTAATGGCTTCCCATCTGGCACACTTCCCCGATACATAAGTGTTTCCTTCTTGAATCCGAAAAGCAAAATAATAGTCAGCGATTGTGCAGGTGTCTCCCTCGCTATGCCCAAATTTTATGGAATCAATTTTTATGCCTGGAATTTGTGCCTGTATTTTTGCTACAAATTTTGCAGCCTGACAAACCACTGTATTACTTAAACCAGGAAAACAGTGCCTTCTGACTTGTCTTGTCTCTTGATTCTCTCAGGATTGTCTGGTTCAATCAAACTCTGTTTAGATATCCTATAAAAGCCTGAAATCCTCTGTAGACTATAGAAAAAGTTAAAATTAATATTATTTTTCGTTAAAGTTATAAAGTATTCATTTAAAAGTCAAATTTTAAGATATCAAAAGGTACTGTAGGACAGGTCAGGGTAATGGTAGTTTCTCTGACTTACTGTATCTCTGAGTAAGTTAGCTTTTTGAGCTTTTGTAATTGTTTAGCACCAAAAATCACTTTCTGATATTGATGAAAACGCGATTCTTTTTTAGAACTATCGTCGTCGTTTCCTTCGTTCTTTGGCCTGTATTCGATGTATTCCCTTGCAATCAGATACCGTTTATTCAATCAGCAAAGATAAACCATCGACACTGAAGGAAAGAATCACAACAAAAGAGCCAAAGATATCCTCAAGTACATAAATATTCACTATGCGTCTTTCACAGCTCAACGCCTCTCAATGGAATGTAAAAGTTTCAATGAAATATGGCATAAGACAAGAAATTCACGCCTCAAAACTCAGAAAATTGGTGAATAGATGATTATTTAATCCTTTTTGACAAAAATAGAAGTTTAAATTTGTTTTTGAGAAAGATGACTTTAAAATTTTAAGAAAATTTTCACGAATGTTTTCAAAATTGGGATTTAAACTTTGAGAAAATGCTTTTAAAAATGAAGGCAAAGGAGGCAAGAAATGGGAAAATATTACTGAAATACGTTATTGCAATAGTACACTGCATTGTACTAGTTTTCTGAACGATAGTTGTACTGTACTAGAACCTAAGCCTGGCTATCAAAATTTGCTTTTTTTTAAGGAAAATTATAGATTTTGAAAGACTTGCAAAGACCAAATTTTTGTCAAGATCTGAAGAGTCCTTTTTAAAGTCATGATTAAATTTGAAACAAAGCTGAAAATCTTTGGTAAAATTTATTAGAGCTCTTACAGCTTATAGCCAAGTTTATTAGAAATTTATATTAGAAAAATATTGGAATATAAACTTTTCATAGACAAATCGGGTTCAAATCCCGGCACCGACCGTCTTTTGTATTCCCAGCCCCAACCCATAAAAGAACCAACGTGTCCAGCATGGCCTCAATCTGCTTTTTCCTTTCACAAACCTCAAATGATCATGAAATACGGAATATCTCTTCAGTGTCCACAATAGAAGAATGTTTCCATAAAGTGAAAGGAGTGAGCAATCCTCCATATTGAAGAGACCCACCACCAACCTATTTTCGAAAACTACCGTAATCAAACCGCTAATTTACATGCAATCATCTCAATTTTTGGTATCATTCAATGAGGAATCACAAGGCTCAGGCAATCATAAAAAAATTGGGTTGATCGGTTGAAAACTAGCGGTTTTCAACTGGCGATAATTTTTGAAAATAGGCGACATTTAGAAAACTCATTAGCTAGAGAACTTTAGTTCGAATTCGATATAAGTTCCGAGAAAAATTCCAAGCAAAACTATCCCGAATAGAGTGAGCTCCTCTTGGTTAAAAACAAAAAAAATTCATTGCATAATGTCTGATTAATCACTGGATAAATGCAAATTAGTTAATTTACCTTCAATTTCTTCCTTTCTTTCTCCTTTTTTTGCCCCTCTAGTTTTTCACCCAAAAACACTCTCTTTTGAATTAAACTCAAAGAACTCGATAATATGGTCGCAAAAGCAGAATGTATTGGGTTGGTGAATTGAAAACTGCGGGCTATTGTCATACGTGACAGTTTGAGCACTTTTTTTCTAAAGAAACCCATTTTGGTGTCAATGGAAAACTTGTAGAGAATCAAAAATTAGGCTTATATCCAGATTTTCAGAACGATTCAAAAACTGATTTTCAAGAAATACCAAATTTACGAATTTTCACAAAACTTGCATTTTAAGCAAAACTACTAAGTGTATCTTTTTGGAAATTTGGCTATAAGCCTAATTTTTGATTCTCTACAACTTTTCTATTGACACCAAAATGGGTTTCTTTTGAAGAAAGTGCTCAAACTGGGACATCTCCAGTCCTCCATTTTTGAGTCTCACACTTGTCTCACACACAAACCAAAATCCTACTACCAAAATCCAAAATCCGACCGATTTGCACCAGAAGAAGCTCTGCGTTTTCTGGGTTATGGAGGGAGTGGTGTACAGGGAGTTGCTGGATAGCAAGACGACCGTTAATGCAATCAAATACAGTGAACAATTGGGAAAGGTGAATGAATGAATCCCTGAAGAAGAATAGGCCCTCCAAGTCAAAGATCGTTCTCATCCACGACAACACGCGCCCTCATGTGGCAAAACTGATTAGCTCTAAAATAAACAGCCTTAGTTGGGAACTTTTGGCACATTCCCCATACAGTCCGGACCTCGCCCCTTCTGATTACTATTTATTCGGGACCATGAGAAATGAGCTTTCGGGAGAACACTTCGATCCGGAAGAAGCAGTCAAAAATTGGCTTTGAAAGTTTTTCGATTCAAAACCAAAATCCTACTACGAAAGAGGAATCCGCAAATTGCCTGTAAAATGGGCAGAAGTCGTCAATAATAGTGGAAATTATTTGGAATGAATTCATGGTTTTATGTTGAATAAATTTTAGTTCAAAGTCTCCGGCAGTTTTCAATTCACCAACCCAATAGATATAGGCAATGTAAAGGAGAAAGTTTTAATATCTTCCATTAAATTAATATCTCTTTCTCGTTAGTATGTCGTCTAATCATCATCTTAGATACGAATTTGGAAACTAGAATTATTTGTGAGTTTATTTATCAAATTTTGGGGCAACAAGACTCACCCTGTACAATTTACGGACAACTTTCATCAAAGCCTCCGCAATAAAGTACTGATAAGTTTAAATTCAGACATTTCTCTACTTTTCAAATTTTAAATCATAAATCATTTTCTGCAATGTTTCTGTGTGCATATCAGCCGTAAATCAAAGTGATTTTCGATTCATTTATAACTTATTGAGTATAACTTTTGATCACTTCGAAAATCAATTTCTTGTTCTGAAAACAATTTTCCGCGGACCGCAATGGGGAAAATCTCGGTTTGGTTCTTTTTTTGTAGAGATTTGGTTTCTTTTCGGTACAGATTTGGTTCCTTTTCTCTACAGATTTGGTTTCTTTTCGGTACAGATTTAGTTCTTTCTCTCGACAGATTTGGTTCCTTTTCTCTACAGATTTGGTTTCTTTTCTCTACAGATTTCGTTACTTTTCTCTACAGATTTGGTTTCTTTTCTCTACAGATTTGGTTTCTTTTCTCTACAGATTTGGTTCCTTTTCTCTACAGATTTGGTTTCTTTTCGGTACAGATTTGGTTCTTTCTCTCGACAGATTTGGTTCCTTCTCTCGAAAGATTTCGTTACTTTTCTCTACAGATTTGGTTTCTTTTCAGATTGGCGACAAAAGCGAAAGTTTAAATTCAAAGATTCCTCTACTTTTCAAATTTTAAATCATAAATCATT